>CM023533.1:63105792-63751627 GCA_013350335.1 Chimonanthus salicifolius
AATCATACCAAATAAAAGCATCGTATCCAAAATAGTGTATGATAATAGAGATCCAATCATACTGATAAAAACCAGAAACCTTGCATGATAATAAAGGTTATAATCATGCCGATTCAATGCAATGCCATGCTATTGTAATAGCCCTAATTTTCGAAGCAATATATATTGGACATGTAATTATTTTAATTTGGAATTTGATGTGATGAAAATGCCAAATGGATCAACTTTGGGACAAGGGTCCAAGAATGGCCCAATTGGGACACAAATTGGATGAAATCCATTCAATGGGTCAATGAGAAGTAATTGGGTCAAAGATAGTCAATTTGAGTCAAAGTGGGCCCGATCACCATGTGGGACCCAATGGATCAAAATTGGTCCAAACCCTAAGGTAAAGGGGTAGAAAATAATCGGTTGGGCCGTGGGCCCAATGGTGGGCCAATTAATTTAAAAAGGGTTATTTGGAATTAAAACCCCTAAGTTAGTAATGAAATGAAATGGTATAACCAAATGGGGCCCACCTCCACCTCACCAATTGAGGTGGCGTGTGGACCAAGGAAAAAATGGGACCAACCATCATGGTTGACTTGGTCAACCATGGATAAATTTGAGAAGACTAAGGTGGATTAAGGTAAATTAAATTGATTAAAATTATTGTAAAATTATCTAAGTTAAAATCAATGGAATTAAAATAACATGGACAAGTGGGGCCCACCTGTACCTCATCAAGTGAGGTGGCGGGTGGGGTAGGTATAGGTGGGGGCCATCCACCATGGTTGACTTAGTCAACCATGGGTGGATTTATTAGATAGATAATTTAATGGAATTAAATTGGATGGAAATTAATTAACCTAGGTGAGGACTTAACTTAATTAATTAGGTTGATTAATTAGGGTCAACATAAACAAGTCAAAGAGGACATGGGAGCCATGTTTGGTAGTTGGGTCTCAACCACCACCACCAAAGTCAAGCTAGCCCATGCTTGGTTGGTGGGGAAATTAATGTTGAGTGAAGGCCACTCCAACCATCTCCATCTCATTTCAAACTAACCCATTTCACTCTAGCCCTCCTCACACATCAAAAAAAAAAAACCGTCCCCCACCTTGCAAAGGAAAAGAGAAAAAAACTTAGAAGAAGAAGAGAAAAAAAAAAAAAAAGAAGGAGAGAGCAAGCCTTGGTCCATCCCCTCAAGATCAAAGGCTAAGATCTTGTTTTCCATCACCTTCCCCTCTCCCTCTCTCAATCTAACCCCATCTACATAGCCGATCCAAGCATATCTCACCATTGATCAAGCTCGTCTTGACCGTCCATCAAGGAGAAGAAGAGAAGAGAAGGCTAAGGAAAGCCCAAAAGCAAAGAAGGACCGGAGGAGTCGTCGGGTGGTAAGATTTCTTAAAACAAGAGTTTATTCTTTTTAGGATATGGAATCCATTTCTTAGACTAAATATGGCCAAAAAACGTTGTGGGCCATGGATCCAAGATCCATCAAAAGGAAGGATAAGAAATGGATAAAAATGGAGGAATGGATTAAGAAAAAGATGAAATGGAAAATGGAATTTTTAAGTCTTTATTAAGCATAGGAAAATGGGATTTTAATGGATTAATGGCACATAGGGTTCGGCCATGTAGCATGGCCGAACCCCATGGTCAATGTTGGATGATTTTATTAGGGTTTGAAGGTTTAAAATTATGGAGAATGATTAATGGTTTTATGAGGATTTCAAGATTTTAAAATGATTAAAAGTTGATAAATTTTAAGAGGTTTTAAATAAGGAAATTTCATGAAAATATGGATGATCTTTCATGGCCTTGAAAGGCATAGAATGGAATGAATGGATAACCATAGGGTTCGGCCATGTAGCATGGCCGAATCCCATGGTGAATAATGAGTAATTTATAAAGATTATTAGGTTTAAAGATAATGGAGAAAAATGATAGATTTAAATGGATTTATTGAGTATAGAATGTGATGTTTAGATGGAATGAAAATGGTGATGTAAATGGATGATTTAATTCAAATGGAGGTATGATATTTTAAAAGAAATCATGGACTATAGGGTTCGGCCATACGAGGTGGCCGAACCCCATGGTTAGTGATCTATGGGGGTTAGGGCTCTTAGATGCTCAATGGTTAATGTTTTTCTAAAGTTTGAAAATTAGGAGTATAATATGTGATTTTCAAATGGGTATTAAAGGATGGAAGTGGTGGATTAAACATTTTTGAATCATGGAGATAATGAGGAAATGATGGATAGTGTAAGTGGACTTTAAATGTGATTAAAGATCCAAGGTAAAAATGAGGGAAAAACATCATGGGTTCGGCCATGGTGTATGGCCGAACCCATGATCCTTGTTTTTAGGTCAATTATGGCTAAGTTATGGTTTATACATGTGGTTAAGCAAATGGAAATTTGGGTAAATAAATGGTAAAATTTAAAAGGGTTTCCAAGTGTATGGCATGGATTTTTAAAGGGCCAAAATGAATGAAGGTTAATGATTTTAAAAATGGATTATTTATGGGACTATGTAATGTTTAAAATAGGATGAAAAATAAGGTTTTAAATGAATGATTTAAATTCCATTAGAGATAGGATTAAAGGAAGGGAAATGGACCCAAAAAAATGAAGATAGGGTACCATGGGTTCGGCCATGGTGTATGGCCGAACCCATGATCCTTGGTGGGCCACCTTTAGGGCCAAAATTGTGAAAGGACATATGGGGTTAAATATTTTCAGAAGAAACAATAGGTGGCTGATTTGATATGTTTATGGAATATAAATAGGTCTAAGTTATGGATGAAATTTAGACTTCAAATAGACATAAGTGGGTGAATGATTAACCATAGAGGAGAGAGTGGCAAAAATGGTAATTATTAGCCACTTTGGAGACCATGGGTTCGGGCCATGGTACATGGCCGAACCCTATGTTGGAATGAGAAATGAAATTGAATGCATTATGAATGATTAATTGGAACGGATAGTTTGCTGCGTTTAGGTTCACAAATTTGAGTATTTAAATGGCCAAGAACATTAGATTTATGTATGTGTTTTAACCAATGGATAATGGACTAAATTAAGGGCTGATTTTTGATAAAATGGTAACATAATTAATGGGCCATCAATGGGTCTAAGTAGATGGATCAATTATGAACTTAATCATGGATAACTTATGGACTAATTTGGTAAATGTAATAAGGTATCGGACGTCGCAAACGGTACGCAATCGGCGACCGGGATTATCGAAACGGAAAACATAACGGAACGCTACACGGTATTCTGTAGGATTCCTACCTTTTTGTAAACGATGGATATATGATGGTATTTTAAAATTATTTTGATTTGGCTTATGATGGATTTATGATTATGATTTATCTTATGATGAGTTTTAAGTTATGAATCATATGGATTATATTTTTAATATTATGCATTATATGGCTAGTGTATGTCATGTAAATATATGGATTACATATATATTACATAGCATAATGCACTACATCTCATGCATGGCATGGGCGGAAAAAAAAAAAAAATAAACAAACCGGAGTCCATGCTCCGTCGGGGCGACCGAGAATCAAACATGGGGATAGTTCTATGACCGGAGTCCATGCTCCGTCGAGGCGACCGAGAAGCAAACATGGGGACAATACATTGTATGATCATACGGATGATGGGTGGGACACATGACATTAGCACCCATGACATAGCACTCATTACATGCTCATTTTGTTATATTTTATTGTATCGGTACGCATGTTATCACTGATCCATATGCTAGCCCTACTCGGAGTCCTACTGGGCGCTTTGACTAACGCCCTACTTCTACCCTAGCTGATGACGCAGGGGATGGCGGAAGCGGTGGACATGACAGGAGCCAAGCTTAGGAGCTTGGGCAGCGCAGTCTTAGTTTATTTACGTTTACATTTTGGAGATGTAATTTTAAAGTAACTTAGCTTGTCGGGTTGTATAAGTTTACATTTCTTGCTATGGTTTGGACGTTACTTATGGACGATTACATTTTGTGATATAAATATGAACATAGGGGCATTTTGGTAATTCAATGTTGTATCTTCCCTTCTATCTAAAAACCGGTAGGATAGACTCTATTATCATGTTCCGCAATAATTATAATCTGCGAGCTTACTTCCTACGCGTGAACTGTTCTTGTGGACTTAGTTCCGCGCACACGTGGGGTTGGCCAGTTAAGGGTCGGGCTTTAGAAACTCGGCCTTAACTCGCATCGTGGCGTCCGCGCCCTTTTCTCACCCTTCTATTTCAAAAAAAAAAAAAATAGACTCTAATTATCGGAAAACGGGTGAAAAAGGGCTGGGCGTTACAGCTATCATATGCAATGAATCCCACCCATCACAAACTCATAGTATCCTCTTGATGGAATTCTCATCATCCAGGTATCCTTCCACTAGTGTTTTAACAGACACCAGTAGGTATTCCAATTAGGGTTAACACATGGTTAGTACCAAAAATCCAGATATAAAATAATATATCAAATCCAGTATAATAAATCATACCACAATATAAAGCAATCGTATCCAAAACAGTGTATGGTAATAGAGATCCAATCATACCGATAAAAACCAGAAACCTTGCATGATAATAAAGGTCATAATCATGCCGATTCAATGCCATGCCATGCTATCATATGCAATGAATCCCACCCATCACAAACTCATAGTATCCTCTTGATGGAATTCTCATCATCAAGGTATCCCTTCCACGAGTGTTTTACGGACGCCCAGATAGAGTGTGGATCTCCGGATATATAGTATCCACTGATGGAATGCTCATCATCGAGGTCTTCATACATAGTATCCTGTTGATGGGGATTCTCATCATCAAGGTATTCATACATAGTATCCTCTTGATGGGGATTCTCATCATCAAGGTACCCCCCCACGAGTGTTTTACGGATGGCCCCGACGGAGTGTGGGTCCCCGGTTACCTGTCATCCCTACCATGCCATGCACGAGATGTAAATAACCACATGCTATACAATTATACAAATCATAGCATTTAAAAGCTCATTTTGAAACATATACAACACATGCTATTTTATCATATAAACATAACATATAAAAATAATAATTTGAAACATATCCTTTGCAATATAAATTCATCAAATCAAGATAAAAACAATGTACATAAGCCCATGGTTTCAAAGAGGTGGAATCCTACCAAAGAGCGCTAACGTGTGCTTGCGTCTTTCGTTCGATAACTGTTCACGATCGTAAACGTCTTGTGAGATCCCGTTTACCTTATAATATAATAAATCAAACCAAGTCCCACTTGATTTACAACATTTAAAGGCCATTAACCAACTTGTGAGGTTCGGCCATACACTATGGCCGAGCCTCACCCTTTTTTATTCATTTATTCCATTAATTACCAAAATGCCATTGGTCTAAACCTTAGTTAATCTTCTATTTTATTTTGATCCAAAATGCATAACCCTAGGTCCGTCAAAACAATTCCCATGTTTAGATCCAAATACATAGATCATAAACATCTAAGTTCTCCAAATATTCCCTCATGGGGTTCGGCCGCACACCATGGCCGAAACCCGTGGTCCCTTAGTTTCCCTAATTACAAAAATGCCATTCATGGCTATCATTATCCCTTATTTCTCATTCATAATGTACTTAGACTAATAATTAACCCATTAATCCGAGTTCACAAAATAAACCTCATGGGGTTCGGCATACACCTTGGCCGAAACCATGATCCTCCAATTTATTTTAAACACACAAAACATAACCCACAAATTTGATTCATGGGGTTCGGCCATACACCTGGCCAAACCCATTGATGTCCTTGTTTCCAATTTTCACTAATGATCCATAATTAGCAAGTTTCCAATTTATAATCCATCCTTCCATAATTAAAAAGGTTTCCATAATTAAAAGGTTTCCATAAATAATCTCCACCTTCCATTAGAAGGTTCCCATTAATAAACTCCACCTTTCATTATTAAAAGGTTGCCAAAAATAACTCCACCTTCCATTATTAGAAGGTTTCCATAATTAAAAGCTTTCTAAAATTTAGCACCCAACTTCCATAATTAGAGACTTTCCACTTTAGTCTCTTCCTTCAAAAATTAGATAGTTCCTAATTAGAAACAACCTTTCTATAATTGGATGATTTCCAAATTTAGCAACCCCTTTTTAAATCCAATCTTCCTTGATTAGAAAGTTTCCTAAGTTAGCATCCATGCTTCCATAATTAGAAACTTTCAAAATTAATTAACCATCAATAACCTTCCATGTTAAGATAGTTTTCCAAATTTAGCATGCAACCTTCCATAATTAAATCAAATATGATATCATGATAACCATTCACCTTCCATGGGGTTCGGCCATACCCTTGGTCGAACCCTGTGGTTCATGATTCCATTTAATCAATCACCATTCGTCTATGGTCTTCCATATTTAAAACCAATTAACCTTCATCAAATAATTACCAATTCCACTCCATGGGGTTCGGCCATACGCCATGGCCGAATCCTATGGTTCAAGATCCTCTCTTTTATAACAATTGATAAACATTCACCTTTACATTTAATCCCTTCCAAAAATGAATCATATTCCATTACATCAACTCTTATTTAAATTTACCATTAACCTTCCATGGTTTACAACCCATAAAATCCATAACCTTTTTCCATGGGGTTCGGCCATACCCCATGGCCGAACCCTATGGTTCCTTTTCTAAAAAAAAATCAAAACATCAAACTACTAACCGTTTTTCTGCGATTGATTCTTGTTCTTCCCTTGCTTGATCTTTCTCTTCCAATCTTCTTCTCCTTTCCCTTTGCTGGCCGAACAATCTTCTTGCTGATTTCCTTCTTCTTGTTTTGGCGTGAATGGGAATTGATAGAGAGAGGGAGAGAGAGATCGACCTATGGGGTGTCTTTCTTATATAAGCTCCCCTTTAAATCTAAATGGGGAAGGTGCCATGCGCCCCTCCCTTTCTTTAAAGGGTAATGCCGTGCGCCCCCCTTGCTTTGCCTTGTTTAATTAAAAAACTTCCTTAATTGCACTTTCCCTATTTCCTTTATTTAATCATGGAAAAATCCCTTTTTAAATTATCTCATGCGCATAATATAGATATGGAAAAATCCCTATATACGGCCATGAGATCTTCCAAATTCTTTGACATCTTATCCCCTCAATTTAATCCTAAATATCTTTCTAAGATATTGAAGCATATCTTATGGATTTGGGTAACATCATTCGGCCATGGCAATCTATATTAATCCTCTCCGTGCACTTAATCATAGATTGCATTACTAGTTAATTCAACCCCATTTAATTTTTAATGAAACCATTTCCACAACTAATTGGGTCTTAATTGGGCCATGGCCCAATTCTTTACCCATTCATGATCCATATTTAAAAATTCACAAATTGAATATATAATTTTCATAAATATAAGTAATTGAAAATCCGGGGTGTTACAGAACATGAGCGTATGCAATAGTTAGGATCTTGATCGTAAGAGTTGAATCATGATAACTAAGGTTTTGATTAATTAAATTAAAAAGTTGTGTATCTTGTTTTATTAATAAATATGAATTGTATTTTAGATCCATACGTGGATTTCAGATCTAGGCCTTTACCTTTATTATACATCTTGGGTGATGAATGGTCTATTCCAAACAACCACCTTTTACGTTACTGCATTTTTATTTTTGTCTTTTATTTTCCTTGCCAATTTACTTTTCATGCTTATTTTATTTCACTTGAATGTTGTATTTAGTTTTTCTTTTTAGTACTTTAATTCTTTTAAAGTGTATTTATTTCATGTATTTAAAACCTCCCTAACAACTTGATTAACTAGTTAGGAGTAAATTTATTTAGAACTAGATTTGTGAATTAGGATGTGTGGTGAGATTGTTTATAAACTCTTAATTAAAATGTTATTTTAATCACTTTAATCAACGCTCTAAAATTGTTGATCTATTTATTTGAATAAAGACTTATTTAACTTGGAGATATACTTTTAAAGATTAAAATTGGTTTTCTATCCTAAATTTAATTTTGAATCTTGGTTTTGTAAGAAACATAAAAATTGAGGCATGCGTATTTTGAATTTCATATATTTTGCATGTTTCCTTTGGGTTCGACCTCGCACTCTATCTCTGTACTATGAATGGTTTGTGCTCTTGCGAGATTTACAAATTTAAAACACATCAACAATGGTGTAGTCAGATTTCATGCACATGAGCACCTTTGTTATTATGATGTTCTTGCATTCGTACATATGATATCTATTTATATTGCTGACATTTGATAAGTATTATCTCTTCACTGGGCTGGTTATCTCACCCTTTACCTTTCAGGTACTCCGATTACGGAGGGACAGGCGGGTCCCTTGAGAAGATGATCGGGGAGGAGTAGTACTAGTTAGAGATTCTATGATCATGCTTATTTACTTTGAAAGAACTTGTTCGATATGAACTCTTTGTATGATGTTTATTTTGGATGACTGTACAACTATTTTTTATCAGTCTGTGGTTGTTTGTTATGTTTTTTAGTATTATGGACTCTTGGTTGTTGAGTAAGAGATAGTTCACCTTTCTTTTTTTTTAAAAAAAAATATACCCGATATCTGTCCTTTGTGATGATTTGAGATATTTGGAGATAACGCGCCCGTAGCGGGATGGGGCGTTATAGTTGGTATCAGAGGATGGTTCAACTCTTGGACTATGCATGGGTCAGAGATGGATGTGATGATAACTACAGATTAGGTTCATCCCCTGTGTGAAAGGATAAATTGAACCGGGTTTTGGGGTAGTGCATAGATACATTACGTTTGTGTGTGTCCTTAATGCGTTGTCTTCCAGTTAGTTTGCTTGAGTCGTGTCTAGTGGTGGATTCTCACTCGATTTCAGATTGACCGGCGTTTAATTCACCTGTGAGTCATTGGCAAGGTTGATCGCTCGTTTGAGTATGTGGTGCACCGTGACGTAATCACGGCAAATGTGGGATGCAAATCTTTAGGTTTTAAGTTATGTTGGTCATACTCCCTAGAGTAGTCTGAGGTGTTCCTCGGCGGGACCCACGTTAGGAGAGGTCCTCACTTTAGAGGTGTGCCAGTGATATTTTCAGAGTGGCTTGAACAACTTAATGGAGTCGTAGGGGCTTCGTGCTATGTTCGAGTATTTGGTCATTTTGTGTTGGAGTGTTTGGAGGGACTCCCCCGTTACGTTCCGGCAGTTGAGGTCCTTGTGGTGGGACATGGGCTTCCACATTATGTTCTGTGTGGTTGAGGTTGCCTGTTTTAGAGTTTAACTCCTTGGCATGATCCATGTGGTTGAGGTGGGATTGTTCTAGGTCCCAACGTTGAGAGGACGTTTTGTTGTAGGTTTATCCCTCCTGGTTTAGTCGGGGGCTCGTGTTTGGAGAGCGAGAGCACCATTTATGGGCCTCGCTTATGGTTGTTGGTATAGAGACAGATTCATTAGAAATCTATGGGTGTCTACCGAGTGAGTCCGGTTGGCTTACTCTGTAGATAGCCGATGGAATTCCATGACTGGTTGATGGGCTTGTTATGCTTGAGTTGTTAGCCCATTTTGGGCTTAGGATTACAGGGAGTGTGTGGGGGCCAAGCCAGTGGTTGTATGTCTGATCTTGGACTCCGGAGGGTCCAGTGTTATAGCTAGAGGTAGTTGTAGCTTTGTTAGGAGCTTTTGGAGATTGAACTGGTAGGGTTGATCGTTGAGACTTAGGTAGACACGACGTACAGTTCGATATCAATGTATGAGTGAGTTGGGAGCTCGATGCTTTGAGCAGGGCACGTGGGTGTTTCTTGGTTCTTAACCGGTGTATTGCTTGTTTCTAGTGCTTCCCTTCTATTTTTTGCCTTGATTTTCTCTAGTTGTGGACCAGATCTGTGATCGTAGCGTTTTGACCTTTGGAGTTAGCGTTGGAAGTTGGTTTACGAGTTTTGTAGGTGTCATAGTTTGACATTATCTTGGGGACAGATTAGTTGTCCTCCAATTAGGGCACTTGGGATTGTTGTTGTAGGCAGGTGACGGGACAGTTTCTTGTGGGGGACTCATTTGTCAAGCGATTTACAACCTACAGTTTGAGCATGGAAAGAGTAGTGTAGTTTGGTAGCTAGCTTGTGTTAGGAGAGAGTCGTGGTTGGCGGATGTTGAGATGCCTCACGTAGTCCGAGGATTTTCGGATGTCTTTCCGGAGAAGTTCTTTTGATTGTCACCACGTTAGGGGATAGGGCTTGTTGGGATCTGGTTCCCTAGTGGCGACACCTACCAGTGAAGGGGTTGGACCTGAAGAGTCTACTCCGAAAGATGGAGTTTCCTGGCTACAATTGACCCAACGCCCTCTCTGGAGCTCACCGGCTTTATTGACCAAGAAAGGGATGGCTCCATAAGTTTGTGGTGTCGATTATTATAATGCCCCGACCTTTTTCACACGCTTCTGCCCGAAAATCAGAGACTATTTTTTTTATACATAGTAGAGTGATAGAGCGCGGGACGTCACGACGCGAAGCTAAGTCTGAACTTCCAAAGTCCAACCCTTAACTGGCCAACCCTTTGTGTGCATGGATTAAGTCCACGAAAAATAGTTCACACATAATAATATCAACTTGCGGAATAAAATCATAACATGCGGAAACATAATAGAACACAGTTCTATTCCATTCATATAGCAAAGTACGTCAAGTCTATAATCATCATTATCATATCATAATTATTCAGTAAAATATCCAACCATAGCAAATCCATCTAAGTTATTACATTCGAACTCTAGATACTCAAAATACAAGCCCATGGGTATCTTAAACAAAATATAAACTATAATCCTCCAAGCCCCTATGCCTGGCCCGTTTCGCGTTCATTGCTCCCTTCGTTTCCTGTATCATCCACTAGGGTAGAAGTAGGGCGTTAGAACAACGCGCCCAGTAGGTATTCCAATTAGGGTTAACACATGGGTTAGTACCAAAAATCCAGATATAAATAATAAATCAAATCCAATATAATAAATCATACCATAAATATAAAGCATCGTATCCAACAGAGTGTATGGCAATAGAGATCCAATCATACCGATAAAAAACCAGAAACCTTGCATGATAATAAAGGTCATAATCATGCCGATTCAATGTCATGCCATGCTATCATATGCAATGAATTCCACCCATCACAAAATATCCTCTTGATGGAAACCTCCTCATCAAGGTATCCCCCACGATTATTTACAGAAGCCCCGATAGGGTGGTGGATCTCCAGAATCTTCTTGATGGAAATCACATCAAGGTATCCCCCACGATTGTTTACGGACGCCCCGATAGAGTGGTGGATCTCCGGCTACATTTCATACATAGTATCCTCTTGATGGAATTCTCCTCATCAAGGTATCCCCCAACGAGTGCTTTACGGACGCCCCGACAGAGTGTGGGTCCCCAGCTACATATCATCCCTCCTATGCCATGCATGAGATGCAAATGCCAATGAAAACACATGTTATTTTATCATATACACATAACATTAAAAATCACATTTTGAAACGTATTCAACTCATGCTATTTTAATCATATAAACATAGCATTTAAAATCACCATTTGAAACATATCCTTTGCAACATAAATTCATCAAAATTAAGATAAAAAAAATGTACATAAACCCATGGTTTCAAAGAGGTGGAATCCTACCAATGACCCCTAACGTGTCCTTACGTCTTTTGTCCGGTAACCCTAAACTTTACATCCATCCTTCCATAATTAGAAGGTTTTCCAATTTAATCTCTACCTTCCAAAATTAGAGACTTTCCAATTTAATCTCTTCATTCCAAAATTAGAGACTTTCCAATTAATCTCTACCTTCCAAAAATAATTAATTCCTTCCATTCTTGGATCCTTTCCAAATTAATATCCGACTCCACAATTAGAAAGTCCTTAAATAGAAACTTACTAAAAATAGTAACCATCTTCCATAAAAAGAAACTTTCCCATTTTAATCTCCTCCTTCTATTTTTAGAAGGTTTCCAAATTTATCTCCACCTTCTATTTTTAATCTCTACTTTCCATAATTAATCAACTTTCCAATTTATTAAAAATCCCAATACACCTCCAATACAATTCTATGGCGTTCGGCCATGTACCATGGCCGAACCCTATGGTTCACAATCCTCTTTCTACAAATTATTAAACATTGATCTACATTTAATCCATTAAAATCCAATAAGACCCATTCAATTTATTCATGATTCTTATCCATTTAATCCTTTCAAAAATCATATAACATTAACATCAACTCTTATTTAAAATTAACCAATGACCTTCCATGGGGTTCGGCCATACACCATGGCCGAACCCGATGGTTCATCCATGATCATCTCCATGTAAACCTTTTAAGATATGAATAATCTTCCATGGAGTTCAACCTCCAAAAACCCATAAATCAAACCATGTCTTTCCATTAAATTAATACCATGATCATCTCCCAATTCTCTTCCATGGGGTTCGGCCACACACCATGGCCGAACCCTATGGTTCCTTATCTTAAAAAATTATGAAATCACATACTGGTTTCGCGACTCCTTCGGCTTGTTCTTGCTCTTTCAATTTTCTTCTTCTTTGCACACTGATTCTCAGAGAGAATGCCTTCCACACTGGTGTAGTGCATTGCTATCTACACAAAAAGAAAGCCAAGACATGTCCGTCAGATCTGGAACAGCCCTTGCTGTTTGCAGCCAGCACACACGTTGGCTTCTCTTTTTTCTAATCTCTGTAAGACAGAGATTATGCTGTATGTAAAACAGCCCCTCCTTGCTGCTTACACGTTTCAAACAGCTCCTCCAATCTGCTGCAGTCTTCCCTCTATTCTGTAACACCCCAATTTCTCAATAATATGAATATTTACGAAAATGCCACTGGATTGGTGCATTTAATAAATGTGATTGTAAATGAGAAAATGGTGGGGTCCATTGTTCAAATTAAGACCATATGATTATATTATAAGGGCCAATTTATCATGAATGGGTAATGAACATCAAATTGGGACCAATGGGTCATAATGGACTTGTTTGACCATTGGTTGAGCCCAAATTTAGTGGGGTTAAGCTGAATTGATTGGAAATTAAGTGAAGCATAAATGGGTAGGCTTGATGCAAATGGGTAAACCACATTCAAAGGGGCTAAACCACTCATAATTGGGTCTAGGCGTTAATTGGGTCAATAAGCTAAATGGGGAACCAATGGGTCGTGTTGACCATGTGGACCATGGTTGACCGTGTGGACCCTCAAATGAGCTCAATTGTGAGTTAAATCAGGTTGAGTGGGATTGAATTGAGTTGGGTTTAAATTAAGAAATGGAGTTGACTCAAGTGCATTAAATGAGTGTCATTTAATGTGGTGAGTTGGGCTTATGAGTTGGTTGAGTTGAAATTGAAATCAAAGCTCATTGAGTCAAAGGGAAGATGAGGAGTTGCCATAACCTTAAACACCATCAAGTGAAGTCCCACACGTTGGTGGGTTGGAATTAAAGTTTGGTGCATGGAAACCAATGGAATGAGATAAAAATCTCATGGGAATATGGAGGGGTTTCCATCTCATATGGAAACCCAAGCCTCCAACGTTGGGATGCCAATGGGTGCATTGGTTGGCAGCAAGTGTCTCATTGGTTTAAGCAAGAATTGATGGGGATTAATGAGAAGAAGTGGGGCTGATTAACAAAAGGCATACACCACCATACTTGGCCGATTTTCATCCCATGGAAACCTTAGAATTCTTATCTTTCTCCCTCTCTCAAGAACAACCCTCCTTGGCCGAACCAGCTAGTGGTGCCTTCACCAATTGATCAAGCATACATCCGGCTAGGGACTAAGGAAGAAGAAAGGAAACAAAAGGGAAGGAAGTAAAGATCAAAGGCAAGAGAGAAAGAAAGGAATTTGGTAAGTATTTCCATTGAATTTTGTTTAATAAGATGGGACAAATGGAACAAGTTTTGGGCCATGGGTATGGCTGAATGCATCAAGGTTTAAACCTTGGGTAATGGTGGTTTAAAAATGATAAAGTGGATCATTGCGTTCGGCCACCTTGGATGGCCGAACCCCATGAAATTATTTGGTTAGATTGGTGGTTTTGAAGGCTAAAAACCATGCAAAAAAAACCCATGGAGATTGTACATGTTTTAATGGACATAAGATGTAAGCTAAAAAGGTCCAAATCATGGGCATAGGGTTCGGCCACCTTGGATGGCCGAACCCCATGAATGTGTTCGATATTTTGGTATGGTTTTTGGAGAGATAAAAACCATACCAATGGTGGAGAGTTGTTATGTTATTTAAATGGAGTTAAGGTGTTTAAAAATGAGGATGAAGTGTATATATTGGGTCGGCCAATATATGGCTGAACCATGTGTTGATCATGGTTAAATTAGCATGCTAAAACCATGAATAATCATGGGAAGCATTGAACCAAGAGAACCATTGGGTTCAGCCATGGATATGGCCGAACCCCATGGGCCATTTTATAAGGATTTAAAGGATGGAAAGGATGGTGAGATTTATGGACTGTTTTGTTGAATTAAAGGGTTTCAAACTTGAATATCATGGAACAATACGAAGGGTTTAAAAAAAAGGGGTTCTAAGTGAACATTTGGACAAGGCATGGGTCAGCCATTTCATGGCCAAACCATGGGGTTACTATAACTAAGTTATGACATAGAGATTCAAATGTGAAAGCCATAGGGTTCGGCCATATGTATGGCCGAACCCCATGGACCATGGCTATGGGTTTATGAATCAATTTCATGGAAATAATTGGTGGTTTTAATGTTTAAGCATGATATAATTATGTATTGGTAGCAATGGCAGCTTTGTGAATAAGGGTAACCATCAAGAGTTGAAAGAGGGGACCCAAGTGAATAAGTGAGGTTCGGCCAAGGTGTATGGCCGAACCCCACTTATAAATATTTTTGGATATTAATTTTAATGGACTGTTTTAATGAAGCTAATGGATGGAATTATTAAATCAAGGGACTTGATTTTGGGGACTTTAAAACAATGACAAAAAAATGGGAAATAGAGACCAAACTTAGATGATGAGGTTCGGCCATGTTGTATGGCCGAACCCCATCCAAATGAAGTATGGGATTAAAGTTGATTCATGGTTTATGTGAATAAGGTAACGGATCTCTTTGATGGCACGCTAGTCGTGAATGGGTGACGCTTGGAAGGAACAGATACTTAAGCGAATTTTTAGTAGGTTTCCTACCTACTTGTAACCACATTTACACTTGTTTTCATGATGGTTTTTATGAGACATTGTCATACTATTATTTATCATACTTTGAATGATGAGATTTATTTACATGTTGCATCTATTCATTGGCATCTCATGCATGGACATGGGATGATGATTATGGAACTCGGAGCCCACACTCCGATGATATGCTGTGATGCAACTGTGAGACCTCCTTAGGCGATGAGGGTCCTGCCAGGAGAAATACTTTGATGATGAGAGCCACATCGGCCTCCTTAGGCGATGAGGGTCCCGCCAGGAGGAATAGCATCAACATGAAATGAAAGGATAATGTGACTTACCTTGACGATGAGAGTCTCGTCAAGTGATGGCTATGTATATGTGTGATGGGAGAGACTCATTACATGTGCATACATACATAGCATTGATTTATCTGTTTTTGATGACCATATATACTATGATATATGCATGTTTTATATACTAACCATGTGGTAGCCTTAATCGGAAATCCTACTAGGCGCGTTGATCTAACGCCCTAATTCTATCCTTAGAGGATAATGCAGGAAAAGGAAAAGGGAAAGAGAAGGTCGTGGACCTGGAGGGGAGCAAACCTAAGCACTTGATTATTGGAATGGAACTATATTTACTGTCATTTGAACTACATTTTATGGATATGTTAGTAACCTTGCTATGGTTTGATTACAGTTATGATAATGATTAGTTTGACATGGTTTGAAATGGTTAGTCTAAAATAAACTTGACTTGTACTTTGCAATCAGAGAATGTATGGTTAACATAAGATTGCTTACATTCCGCATCAGTTTAGTTCCGCATTTAGTTATTTCTATTCTGCATGTTTTTGAATAGTTCCATGTGTGTATTATCTATCATGGTCTAGTCCATGCACACATGGGTGGCCAGTTAAGGGTCGGACTTGGGAAGTCCGAACTTAGCTCGCATCGTGACGCCGCCGCTCTCTTCCCGTATTATTATATTATTATTATAAAAAAAAATTAGACTCTGAATTCTCGGAAAGGGTGGGGCGCTACATATTCTCTTTTTAAAACCACCCTTGCTACCACAAACACCTTGCTACCCACGTTGCACTTCTCCACTTGTGTCTGTCCAACAACGATGGAGGAGATGATGCTCCTCGTGTTGCTACCTCACGCTCGCTGCTCTGCTCTATGTCTTCTTCTCAGCCGAGCTAAAAGAAGATGCAAACACCTCCACCGTTTGCTTCCTTTGTGTGCTGAACCGTGTATTAGACAAACCCTCTTATTGATTTTTCCCGACTGAAAAATCCAGCAACAAGACACAATGCTGGCAGCCTTTTTAGACCCAAGAATATTCGCTCTAACTATCTTAGATCAGCCCCTAAAGAACCCACACAGATCTGATTTGTTTATGCTTTGGCCTGCTTCTCATGCTGGCAACAACTTGCAGATCTGTATACTACAGATCTGTATACATACTGTTGCTTGACTACTCTGTCTTCTTCTCAGTATAATGCCGTGCCTCTTCTATATTGTGTCCAAATTATAGACACAATAAACAACGTGGGTTGTTTGAGAAAGGAAAGCTACATCATGTGCTGCCTTTCTAAATTTCAGTCGATCCTATCTTTGGCATGTATAGCCAGCCGATCATGTAACGCCCCGCTCTTTCCGAGATTCAGAGTCTAATTTTTTTTATAATAATAATATAATAACACCGGAAGAGGGCGGATGATGTCACGACGCGAGCTAAGTCTGGACTACCCAAGTCCGACCCTTAACTGGCCACCCATGTGTGCATGGACTAAACCATGAATAACAATCCACACATGGAACTAATCAAGTCATGCGGAATAAAACTAGACCAATTGCGGAATTAAACTGAATAGATAGCAAGCACAAGTCTCCCATTAAAATTGCTTAAACCAAGCATCCAATATCAAACCATAAAAAACCATAGCAAAGTTACTAGTTATTACATGTCCATAAAATGTAATTCAAATGATAGTAAAATATAAATCCATTCCAACACTCAAGCGCTTAAGCTTGGCTCCCCTCCTGGTCCTCGAGCTTCTCTTTCCCTTTCCTTTTTCCTGCATTATCCTCTAAGGATAGAAATAGGGCGTTAGATCAACGCGCCCAGTAGGTTTTCCGATCAGGGCTACCACATGGTTGGTATATACAACATGCATCTATATAGTATATGATCATCCAAAAACATCTGAAATCAATGCTATGTATGTAAGTGCAAATGTAATGAGTCCCACCCATCACACATATACATAGCCATCACTTGACGAGACTCTTTTCATTAAGGTAAACCACAGTACTCTTTCATTTCTTCTTGATGATATTCCTCCTGGTGGGACCCTCATCGCCTAAGGAAGCCGATGTGACTCTCATCATCATGATATTCCTCCTGGCGGGACCCTCATCGCCTAAGGAGGCCGATGTGACTCTCATAATCATGAAATTCCTCCTGGCGGGACCCTCATCATCTAAGGAGGCCGATGTGACTCTCATAATCATGAAATTCCTCCTGGCGGGACCCTCATCGCCTAAGGAGGCGGATGTGACTCTCATAATCATGAAATTCCTCCTGGCGGGACCCTCATTGCCTAAGGAGGCCCCACAGTTGCATCATGTGCATACCGACAGAGTGTGGGCTCCGGTTTCCATAATCATCATCCCATGTCCATGCATGAGATGCCCATGAATATATGCAACATGTAAATAAATCTCATCATTCAAATCCAATATGATAAATAATAGTATAACAATGTCTCATAAAAACCATCATAAAACCAAGTATAAATGTGGTTACAAGTAGGTAAGAAACCTACTGAAACTTCGTTTAAGTGTCCGTTCCTTTTTAAGCTTCACCCAATCACGACTCGTATGTTGTTCAACTTCCGTTTCCTTGTTTATACAACAACAAGTTAATACTTAATCTACTTGATTTCTAATCAAGTCTAGATCCCATAAACCATCTTGTGGGGTTCGGCCATACCCACGGCCGAACCTCACCCACTATAATTTGATCTCTATTTTTATTTAATCCTCATTAAAACATCTCATATTACAAACATACCTTGATAGGGTTCGGCCATACAACATGGCCGAACCATACCACTTTGGTTTGACCCCTCTTTCAAGTCCTTTAATCCTTCTTTATTTTATCATTTGACTTGTATTTACGGTTTTCCCATTGGCCTTAAACCATATTAAAACCAAGTTCCATAAAAACCACCTTAGTGGGGTTCGGCCATACAACTTGGCTGAACCTCACCAATCCAATTTGGGTCTTCTAATCTTTCATAATTAAGACTAGTTACCAATTTATCCATGTGATTAACTAGTCCTTAATCTTCCATCATTTTCTTGGTTCCACAAATGCTTAAGTCCATCAAAGTCAATTCATGGGGTTCGGCCATACATATGGCCAAACCCAATGGTTCTTCATTTCCATTTATTTTCATATTTTTAAACTTTTCAAAATATTACAAAAGCAACAATAATTTCTACTCATATACTTGAATCCAAATACCCATTCAATTGTCCATGGGGTTCGGCCATACACATGGCCAGACCCAATGGTTCCCTTGGTTCAATGATTCCATCATATGTACATAACTTAGGCTCTACTCTTTAACCATGATAACTACATGGTTTAGCCATCCAATGGCCAACCCAAAACAGTAACTATATCTCCATTTAAATCACATAAAAGCCCCATAATATTGTATGGTTTTTATCTCTCAAAAACCATCACAAATTACCATATAATTATCATATCATTTCATGGGGCTTGGCCATCCAAAGTGGCCGAACCCAATGGTCCATTTTTATCATTTTAAACCACCTTCTTCTATGGTTTAAACCTTTGACAAATTCGGCCATAACATGGCCAAATTTTGGCATTCAAATACATGACTTAAAACCCTTTATAATATTGGAAAAACCCTCCATAGTTATTTACCTTTCTTTATACAATTTGATTTAGCATGATCACCTTCTTTGATGCGGTTCGGCCATACCCTTGGCCGAACCTCATCCACCATTTTTTATCTTTGAAGGTTCTTACCCTTATAGCTTAGGGTTTGGCCATACAAAGACCAAACCATAATCCTTGATCATAGTAATTAACAAAATCTTAATGGAGTACTTACCAATGCACACTCTTCTAATTTTCCTTGGCTCCTTATTGCTTCCTTCCTTCTTGTTCTCCTTTTGATCCTTAGCTGATTGTATGCTTGAATAATGGTGAAAACACCAAAGTATAATTCGGCCAAGAGGGTATGTTCTTGAGAGAGAGGGAGAGAGATTAATTCTAAGATTCTTTGTGATGGAATTCGGCCAAAATGAATGGTGTATTCCTTTTGTTAAACAGCCCCATATCCTCTCATTAACCCTCATCAATCTTTGATCAAACCAAGGAGACACTTGCTGCCAACCAAGGCATCCCTTGGCACTCCCAACGTTGGAGCCTTGGGTTTCCATATGAGATGGAAACCCTCCAAATTCCCATGAGATTTTTATCTCATTTCATTGGTTTTCATGCATCAAAACTTAATTCCAACCCACCAACGTGTGGGACTTGTTTTCTTGGTGATGTTTGAGATCAAGACAACCCTTCATATCCCATTTGACTCACTTGAACTCAAGGTCCCTTTGATTTCCAGCTCAACTCACCCAACTCACTACACTTAATGCATTTGAGTCAACTCCATTACTTGATTTAATTCCAACTCACTTCAGTCCCAACTCAACCTGATTTAACTCATATTTGAGCTCACTACACGGTCAACCATGGTCAACATGGTCAACTCGACCCATTGGGTCCCCATTTAGCCCATGGTTCCAATTTGACGCCATGACCCATTTATGGGTGGTTTACCCATTTAAATGTGATTTTCATATTTGCATCAAGCCTACCCACTTATGCTCCATTTAGTTTCAAATCAATTCAGCTTAACCATAATAAAATTGAGCTTACCCAATGGTCAAATAAGTCCACCATGACCCATTGGGTCCCAATTGGGTCCTTTGACCCAATTAACCATTTTGACCCAATTTGATGTACATTACCCATGTACTTAAATTTGATCCTTATAATATGTTCATAGGGTCTTAATTTGAACAATGGGCCCCACCATTTTCTCATTTACAATATTATCTATCAAATTTACCATTCCAGTGGCATTTCCGTAAATATTCATATCATTGTGAAATTGGGGTGTTACAGATCATCCTTTATATCTTAATCTCACCTCAGTCAGCCAGCATATCCTTCTTCATACGATTGAATTTCCTGCTATTCTCTAACTTCTATTTTCAGTTTCAGCAATTGCTATTCTTTTTTCTTTATTCTCTGTTGTACACGATTCTTCTATTGATTTTGCCATTCTCTTTCTTTCCTCCAATTAGCCAATCTTAGAAGATAGCAAGACCCTTAAGTTTAGCCATTCTTAATCTTAAATTTAGAATGTGCTATGCGCCCATTGTGTTTAACAATTGCCTTAGAGCCATTCTTATCTAGGAAAGGGACCCTTTTTAAAAGATACTCTAACATACCTTATCACATATGCGCATATTCATAGATTTTATATCTAATATTCGTCCATGTACTATTTATTCAATTAGACATATTCTTTATTGATCATGATCGGCTAAAGTAATATCCAATCTCATCCATGCGTGTTGCCCATCTTGGTTAATCCTTGTTCAACTAAAAACTCCTAAAATCTAGTCATCAACATCTTCCATTTCCTAAAATCTTTCCATGTCACCCCACACGGCCCATGATCTTTTATTTAATCTTAGCCATTTTGCATTATTATTTAATTCAACCCCATTTAATTTAAATTGAACTCACTGTCATCCAAATTAACCATGACCCATTGGGTCCCAATTGGGCATTTGACCGAAATAAACAACCTTGACCCAATTAAACATATTTTACCCATTTATTTTAAATTGAAACTATAACATATCCGTTGGATTTTTAATTGGGCAAAGACCCAACACTTTACCCATATAAGATCCTTATCTAAAATTTACAAATTAAATGGGTAATTTTCGTAAATATTTATAATTTGAAAATCCTGGGTGTTACAATTATCGCCTGATGAGTAAAGGCTCTATGAGACGGGAGTACTTATTTTCGGGGATTGACGACCTGTTTGACCAATTGAGAGGGTCCTGACGTTTTCAAGGATAAACATTCGTTCAAGTTAGCATCAGATGTGGGTGCGGGAGTGTGATATGGAGAAGACAACTTTCTACACTCTCTTTGACACTTTGAGTAGGTGGTGATGACGTTTGCGGTTCCGAATGTTTTTGCGACTTTTATGACCCTAATGGACAAGATCATCAGACCGTTTGGATCAGTTTGTGGGGTTGTTCATTTACAATCTGACATATTTAGCATTAGAGGAGGATCATGAGCAGCATCCGAGAACAATACTACACGTCTTGAGGGATCGCAAACTCTATGCGAAGTACAACAAGTATGAGTTTTGGTTGCCAAAGGTTCAGTTTCGTGGGCACTTGGTGTCAGCTGATGGTGTGGCCGTGGACACGGCTAAGAGTGACCTCGGAGTGTGACTGAAATCCACAGTTTTTTGGGGTCTTGCGGGTTACTATCAGCGGTTTATCAAGGATTTCTTCAAGATCGCGACGCCCATAACAAGGTTGACTCACGAGGATGTGCAGTTCATCTGAGACGAGACTTGTGAGGCAGCCTTCTAGAGGCTAAAGAAGAGTTTGACTTCCGCTCTGGTGATGATGGTGCCAGAGAGAGGACGTGGCTATGCGGTATACCGTGATGCTTCCGGTGATGGTTTGGGTTGTGTACTGATGCATGATGGAAAATTGGCAGCTTATGGTTCGAGACAGCTTAAAGCCCATGGAAAGAACTATCCTATTCATGATTTGGAATTAACAGTTGTGGTTTTTGGACTTAGATATGGAGACACTACTTGTATGGTGAGAGGTTCGAGGTTTTCTCAAATCATCATAGCCTAAAGTATCTGTTCACATAAAAGGAGCTGAACATGAGACAGAGACGGTGGATAGAGTACCTGGGTGACTACGACTTCGTGTTGTCTTATCACCTCGGTGAGGCGAATGTAGTTACAGACGCCTTGAGTCGCAAAGCGATGGCAACCTTATCTAGTCTGATCGGAGGATATAGAGCATCCAGACTATGCAGCATGGTTGTTCAGCTAGAGATTTATGATAGAGTTTGAGAGCTCAGCAGATAGATGAGAGATGCATCACGTTGAGACATGTTGTGGCTAGTGGCACAATGGATCTTTTGGATGGACTATGAGATGAGATGGTGGTTTGACTTTTCAGGACATGTTATTTGTACCCATGTAAGGGCAGTGCCATGATGAGGTATTGCGGCACTTCCATCACTTTAGATTTTTGGTGCGTCCAGGACGTGGAAGGATGTGTCCTGATTTGCTTTAACAATTTTGGTGGAGAAACATGAAGAGGTAAGTGGCTGAGTCTGTGGCCCATTATTAGACTTGCCATCAGGTCAAGATAGAGCACTTGAGAACTGGTGGTAGGTTGTGTTCTTTTTCGATCCCTAAATGGAAATGAGATCTTATTACTATGGATTTCGTGACTGAGTTGCCGAGGTCACCTCGGAGACTTGATGTAGTGTGGGCATAGTGGATCAATTGACTAAGTCGGCCCATTTTATTGGCATGAAGACGACAGATCCTCTTGGGACTTTCAGTCGGCTATTTTGGGACAGAGGTTGTTAGACTACATGGTATACCTAAGTCAATTATTTCAGATTGGGACCCAAGGTTTGTCTCTCGATTCTAGTAGAGCTTACAGAAAGAGTTGAGCACACAGTTGTGTTTCAGTACAACGTTCCACTCGCAGGCAGATGGTCAATCGGAGCTGACGATTCAGATCTTAGAGGATATGCTCTGAATTTGTGTTTGGGATCATAGCGGTAGTTGGGAAAGCCACTTGCATTTGGTTGAGTTCGTTTACAACAACTATCAGTCAAGTATCAAGATGACATAGCATGAGGCCTTGTATGGAAGACCATGCAGGTCACCCTTATGTTGAGCAGAGACTAGTGATACATTGAGGTCAGGACAAGACATGGTCAAGTAGACTACTGAGTAGGTGAGACTAATCAGACGAAGATTGTTGACTGCCTAGAGCGGACAGAAGAGTTATACTGACTGTCGGAGGAGGGCACTTGAGTTTTCTTTTGGAGACCATGTTTTCCTTCGAGTTTCTCCTCGTCATGGGATTCAGAGGTTTGGGTGCCGAGGAAAAGCTATCACCTCGATATATTGACCCATTTGAGATTTTGGAGAGGATCGAGGAGGTGGCCTACATACTTACACTCCCTCCACATCTCGCCCAAGTGCACAACGTCTTTGATGTTTCATTGCTTCAAAAGTATCATCATGATCCATCGCATTTGATTAACTGGGAGGACGTGGAACTCAACAAGAGCGTTACCTTTGAAGAAAGACCAGTACAGATTGAGGATTAGAGGAAGCAAAATCTTTGTGGCAAGACTGTTAGCTTGGTTTTGGTGGTTTACAAATGCAAGGGTATAGAGTCTTCTACTTAGGATAATGAGGCAACGATGGAAAAACAGTTTCCAGCTTTGTTTGAGACTAGTGGTATGAGTTATGTTTGAAATTCGAGAACAAATTTCCTTAAAGGGGGGTAGAGTTGTAATGACCCGTTCTGAAATTTCCCGATTTTTTTTAGGAGACTTTCGGATCTCTGAGCTGTTACAAGACTTTGGTGGCGTTGGGAGATTGTGGGTCCTGAGGTGGGCCCCAGTTTATCTGTTTTAAAGCATGGAGACTCAAAGGGTAATTTGGTAATTCTAAATTATTATACGTTTTGTCAAAAAAATATTTGGAAATCACACATTTTTCTATCTCGACGTTCGATTTTTTTTCAGATTTTCAATTCATTTTGTTGAAAACACAATGTCTTCTTTTTGAAAATTTGATTTCACGCATTGTAAGGTTCAAAAATAATAATAATAATAATAATAATAATAATAATAATAATAATAATAGTAATAATAGTAATATTAATAAATAAAATAAATTCGAAGATACAAAAGATTGTGGGTTTTGATTTTTAATTTATTTTATTTTTGTTCGTAATTAAAACCCTTTTATTTTGGTTCTTTTACTCTCTTTTCTCTCCTCACCCGAAACCCTAACTCCCAAAACCCACCATAGCCGCTGCTGCATTTCTCCTCTTTTCTCTTCTCTGTTTTTTTCCCTCTCCTCTCAAACCCTAACCACTTTTGTGTCACCACACCTCCTTTTCTATCTACCTCGTGCCGCCACCGCCATCGTCTTCTCTCACCTCAGCCATGTCAGATTTCGTAAGATCCACCATCCCTTCTACCAAATCTCCAGTCCCCTTTTAGATTTCCCTAATTCTTACTTCATCTCCTCAATTTTGAACCAACTGGGTCAACTAAGTAGCCCAGTCGACTCACTCGGACTGAGTCTTGGCTCTCCTTGTTAGCAGGCTCAACTGTCTGCAGGCCCTGCAGAGCTAGCCCAATCCATTTGATCCATCCCTGCTCTATCTAGTTGGAGACCCAGGCCCGACTCGCCTTTGACCCAATCATTGAACCCAACTCCTGTAAGCCTAACGATCTTGGCTCAACTCGTGCAAGTCCAAGCCTAGTTCAAAATATCCAGTCCGACCCAGCCTGACTTCTCAATCCAGTAGTCAGGCCCAGCCCATCCCATGCCCGTTTCTAGGCCTAACTCGGCCTATTTTAAGCTCATTTCTGGCATTCTTTGGGGATTGTTCTGGAGTATTTTTGGCCCGCTTGGGGAGCATTTCTAGTGCACTTTTGGACCATTTGTGACCCCATTTACAGCCAAATTTGTTGGATCGTCTCAATTTCGCGGGGCAGTCCCAGTTTTGCGGACCCGTTCCAGTTTCCTGAGCCTGATAGCCCGTGCATCACTTCCTTCAACCCTGCAACCTGTTTGATCGCTTGGATTTCAAAATCACGCACACAAGTGAGGGGACTAATCACTGTTTTAGCATGCATTCACATTTTTAACCTATAACCTTGGACATCAAGTGACCTAAATGGGACCCTTCGTTTATTAAGCCACTCGGTAAAGGAACCATTGAAATGAATTTGTGGCAATGGATCCATTCGGGTTCAGTAATTTCAATTATATACGATTAATGGAGAATTCTAATTGAATGCATGGTTATTGATGCTTGGAAATTGTTGAAATCATGTTTGTGTTTAATCATAACATATATATGATATTATGATGAGAATGAGACAAGTGTTAGATGTATATTGAACACGATATTTGGAAGATATCATGATGCATTGCATGTTTACGCATAAGATGCAAATGTAATCACATGTTGCGTATAGAGGTATTTGTTGAAGCACTGTTATGTGTTGTTGACCGCATGACCAGGTTTGTTGTTCATATTTGTGTTATGTCAGAACATGTTTGTGTTGTCATACATGATCATCATACCATGTGCATGCATGGGAGGATTTATTTATGTGTATAGATGATTTTGGTTGTTGGGAGGATTTCCTCGTTACGCTCCGGCGGTACCCCCATAGGGGAAACGAGTTTCCCCATTGCGTTCCGGTGGTTGAGGTGCCTGCCCATGAGATTGGCTTCCCCATTATGCTCCGCGGTTGAGACTCCCGTAGGAGATGCGGGTTTCCCCGTTGCATTTCGATGGTTGAGGCGGTTGTGTATTGTGTGGTCTCCCATTTGTACTGGTAGGGAGACTAGAGTCTGATGGAGGATCCGATGTGGGCTACCGAGATGATGCTCAGATTTGGTCAGATGGATCATTAGATGATGGTGTAGTCGGATTTCATGCACATGAACACCTTTGTTATTATGATGTTCATTCATTCGTACGTATGATATGTTCATGTTGCTGACTTGTGATAAGCATCATCTCTTCACTGGGCTGGTTATCTCACTCCTTACATTTCAGGTACTCTGATTGCGGAGGGGAAGGCGGGTCCCTTGAGAAGACGCCCGAGGAGGACTAGTACTAGTTAGAGATTCTACGACATGCTTATATTTAGTGTGAAAGACCTTGTTTGGTATGAACTCTTTGTATGATGTTTATTTCGGATTCCTGTACAATTATTTTTTATCAGTCTATGGTTGTTTGTTATGTTTCTTAGTATTATGGACTTGTGGTTTGTTGAGTGGGAGATAATTACCCCGTTTCAAAAAAAAAAATACTTGATATTCGTCGTTTGTGATGATTTGAGATATTTCAAAGATAACGCTCCTGTAGTGGGACAGAGCGTTACAATAAGTGAAGGTGAAATTCCCCACATAGTGAATTTGGGATAGCCCAAGATTGGGCGAGTCCTGTAACACCCTGGAATTTCAAAGTTATCATTTTATATGAAAATATTCATATTTACGGAATTGCCATTGTGATAAAATTGATTTGAATTTAAATGGGTCAATGGCTCAATCAAAGACCCAAAGGATGGTAGTTTGTTTACAAAACAAATAAATGGATAAGATGAATTTAAACAGGTCAAGAATCATATTTGGGTCAAATTTTGATAAATGGGTCAAAAGGGCTAGATGGGACCCAATGGGTCGTGAATGGCATAATTAACCATGGATTGAGTTCAAGCTTAGTTAATTTAAGTTTATTAATTGCTTGAGTTTGGTTTGAGTTGAAATGAATGATAGGTTAAGTTGAGTTGAATTTATTAGTTAAGTTAAATTAAATGAATGACTTAGGTTGGGTGAGTTGAATAAATGAGTTGGATGAATATGTATTTTTATTGTAAGTGAGTGAAGTGTATGAATGAGAGGGGAAGTGTTTTAACTCCAAATTTTGAGCAAGGAAAAACGTTGGTGCATGGGAGACATTACCATGCATGTAACCCCCATTTAGATGATGAATAAAATGGGAGTTACATTTTGAATGGGAGTTACACTTTGAAATTACATAGAATGCATAAGGACGTTGGATGCATGAGAATATTGCATGCAAGTAACAACTACAATGAAGTTAGTGGGATGGCTGTTTTGAGAGGTACAAATGCAAGGATAATGAGAGATCAATAAAGTAGAGAATGCAAATAATCACAAAATTATACATGGAAGACGTTGGTGTAGTTTGGATTATTATTTTCATGTAAGTAAACCCCAAAGTTGGAGCTACTGTTTATGAAGTTACACAAAGAAATAATGGCATTTCAAATTCAACTCTTGGTTTACAAGTTGAAGGTAGGGCAAGAGTTTCATCTCAAAGATGAAATGGAATCACATGGGATGTTGATGAGCATTAAGAGGTGGCGGTTACACATGGGCTGCATCAAGGGTGAGGAATTACTTATTTCAAATATTCAAATCAAGCATGAGAAATGAATGGACATGGAGTTTCATCTCAAGGATGGAAACTCCCAAACGGTGCACTAATGGAAGATGAAGGTGATACAAATTAAGCTAGGGCTAAAATCGTTGGAGCCTAGGAGAGTTTCATTTTTAAATGAAACTCTCACATGCAAAGGTAATAAGAAAAGGAGTTAAGAAGGGGGGGTTACACAAGTCCAATCAACAAGGGACGTTGGGAACATGGGGGGGTTTCATCTCATGATGAAACCCCCAAGTAACATAAAGTTTAGGGTAAAGACAATGGGAGTTACACAAGGTTAACAGTGGGCTGGTTTTGATTAAACAAAGGGCGCCCATCTCTCTCTCTCTCCCTTTCTCTTGGCCGTTCTTTGTCTTCCCAAACACTAAGAGCAGCAGCTGGTTGTTAATCAGTCCTTGGTTTGATCCCTTTTCATCAAGACAAGTTCAGCAAAAAGGAAGGAACAAGCGGGAGTGAAGATCAAGTGGAGGAGTCGCGGAAACGGTAGGTTTTCGATAAACTATCTTTAATTAAGAATTATAATCCGGCCATTGGATGGCTGAATCTAACAAGGGTTAGATATTGGTTAGAAGTACATGAATGAGATCAAAAGGTGGACCAAAGGGTTCGGCCCCATTGGTTGGCGAAACCCCATGGAAATAATTGGTTTATTTAGATGGTTTTTGGAAATTAAAACCATACAAATATGGGACTGTTTTTAGATGATTTTAAGTGTGTGTTTTAAAAAGGTGAAAACATTAATAAGGAAGTTTGTTTTGGACATAGATGAATGATTAAGAAATTCAAAACCAAAGGTCATAGGGTTCGGCCACCATGGAGGGCTGAACCCCATGCAAATAATGGTTTGGTTTTGATGTATTTGAAACATATAAACCATGAAGTTGGTGGACTGTTTTGGGTTATTATTTAAGATGTAAATACATGTTTTAGAATGGTTAAAAACATGGATTTGGGTGCTGGTTTCAGACCCAAGATAAAGGGTTAAAGGTTCAAAATTAATTTCATGGTGTTCGGCCAATAAGCATGGCCGAACCCTATGAAATTGGGCTAATTTTAGGATGGTTGTATGAAGGGTAAAAACCTGATTTTAATATACTGTTATTACATGATTAATTGAGGTTTAAAAACAGTAAACGTAATCATTGGGTTCAGCCATCATAGAGGGCCGAACCCCATGTAAAATGATGTTGGTTTTCATGTTGAGAACCCCATGGAAACCATGGAAACCATGAAAACCCATGGACTGTTTTGTGGAATAATTGGGTTAAGTTTATGATGGACATTAGGTATTATTTATATGCTTTGATTTAAGAGTAATATATGTTGTTTATGGAGTTAATATGGGTAAGTAATCAGCCAACATGAGTGATGGAAATTGGGGATAAAAATCACATTGGTGAGGTTCGGCCATGTGTATGGCCGAACCCCACTAATGGTAATTGTGGGACATAATGGTTAGTTTATATGAAGATATGGAAGGTTTAAGAAGGATCAAATTAAGTGGTAAGGTTCAGCCGTGTGTATGGCCGAACCCCACTATAGATGGTTTTATGTTAGGTGATGGAAGTTAGCTAATTTAAAGCAAAAGTTGGTCTCAATGGCACAATCGTAATTATGGCTGAAATGATCAAAAATAAAATGATCATATGATGGGATAAATGGGCTAAAACCAAAGTGGTAAGGTTCAGCCATAATGTATGGCCGAACCCTACCAAGGTTCATTTAGAAGTTTGGGTAATTAGATAAGTTTTAATTAAATAAATGACCAAAGTTTTAATGGATGAGGATCGGCTATGGCTTTGGTCGAACCCCACTAGGTGGTTCTTGGAACATTAAGCTTTGCAGGAAATTAGGTGGATAAATGATTAACTTGCTGCCACGTACATAGGGTATTCGGATTTTTAGAACGGTGAGCAAGCCGTGATCGGAAGACGGTCCAAAGGAAGGGTCGAACAAAGTAAACTATTGTAGGTTTCCTACCTTGTTGTAACCACATAATTTAATTGCTGTTTTATGTTTATTTGAATAAGTTATTTGAATCAAATGATATATTTACAAATGGCATGTTTGCATAGACATCTCATGCATGGCATGGGATGATGGTGTAGTAACCGGAGGCCACACTCCGTCGGGGCGTCCGAAAGACCATTGTGGGGTACCCTGATGATGAGAATCCCATCAGGAGGAATCCGGAGGCCACACTCCGTCGGGGCGTCCGAAAGACCACTGTGGGTTACCTTGACGATGAGAATCCCGTCAAGTGATGTCTATGTTGAATGGTGATGGGTGGGACTCATTACATGTTCATTTCATACATAGCATGTTTTTATTGAATTTTGTTACACATGTACTATCATTATATTATTTGTATGTTTGACTAACCAAGTGGTAGCCCTATTCGGAAACACTACTGAGCGCGTTGATCTAACGCCCTATCTATATCCTTAGTGGATGATGCAGGGAAAGGAAAGAACGTGGTTGGAGAAGAGGACCAAGTACGGAAACTTGGGCGGTTTGAATGATTGGAATGGACTATGAATGGATTATTTATGGACTTGTTATTTGATTTATTTGGACAATGTAATTTGTTAATTAGATGTTGGCATGTAATAAGTAGTTAAGTAGATGCTATGGTTGGATTTATTTGAATGGTTTGGAATGAATAGTAGACTAAGGTTATATAATAATTTTAGAGAATAAATAAGGTACTTTGCTATCTAAGAAATGGAAATTTGGATTAGTCATAGGATCTATTATAACCTCAGTTAGATTTAGACTAAATTAATTCCGCTAGTTATATATGTACCATGTGCGGATCAGTTTTATGGACTTAGTTCATACGCACATGGACTTGGCCAGTTAAGGGTCGAATTTAGAGATCCGAACTTAACTCGCGTCGTGACATTCCGCCCCGATCACTTGTTGATTAGTATTATATTTAAAAAATAAATAAATAAATAAACTCTGAAAATTAGAGTGAAAAGGCGGGGTGTTACAGTTGGTATCAGAGCGAAATGGGAAGTTGAATCTTCCGAAGTAAGATTAAGACGGTTTCATGTCTCACTGACGGATAAGAATCCCAACTGACTGACTCTTCGGAGTCCGCTGACTGGGGGCCGGATTAATTTACTTCGTGGACTCGGACTGAACAAATCAAACTGAGAACAACAGTGAAAGATAGCAAAAGTACATTATTCATCTATCAAACGTAGCAAAATAGGATATACACTCCCCAATACTCCCCAATTGAGAAAAACAAACATAGGGAATTTAGAGACTCTTCCCTCAAAAACAAATAGAAAACCAAGTTTGCTTATTTGGAAATCTCCCCAAAATTGTGAAAAATACAAACTATACGAGGAAACTAAGTCAATAATGTTTTATGACATAGGGAAATGGCTCCAAAGAAAAGGATCCCTCAGAACCAGAAAGGGAAGGAAAAGGTGTTGCAAATCACGCAACATGAGAAAGTATTATCACAACACGAAAAATCTGTGCATGAGAAGGAGTCGTCTATACATGAGAAAGAGGTAACCCAACCTGTTGAGGAGCAAGCTGTTCATGAAAAGTCTCACAATGGGGAAGAATCACAGCACTCTTGGAGGGAAGAAAAGGGGAGTGAGAATGCATCACGGAAGGAGGAAGAAGGGAACAATGGTGTACATATACCACATGTGCCACCTGAGCTTCAGGGCTTAGTCCAAGCAGTGGTAACCTCAGTACTCCAGCAACATATGAGTGGGAGTGAAAGTTCCAGGGATGCCAGTGACCGGGGTATGGCACGAGAATTTCAACAACAGCGTCCTCCCTACTTCAAAGGGAAGGAAGGGGCTGTCGGAGCCGAGCACTGGCTGAAGAAGATCACTCAGATCTTAAAATTACTTAAGATCTCGAGTCATGCTGACAGGATTATACTGGCTACTTCACAATTGATAGAAGATGCCGGTAAATGGTGGGAGGTGGTGGAGAAGCAGAGGGAACTCATACCAGTTAGGGAGAGGACGGCCATGACATGGAATGAGTTTTCAGCAACCTTTCTGGAACATTACTTTCCGGAGGAGGAGAAGGAGCGACAGACGGAACTTTTTTTGTCCTTGGTACAGGGCTCTATGACGGTGGCAGAGTATCACCGTGAATTTCTCAGTTTATCCATTTATGCATTCTATATAGTGGACACAGAACTTCGCAAGGCAAGAAAATTTGAGAGGGGTCTACGGCCAAACATCAAGGCCAAAGTGACCATATTTAAGTGCACCACATTGGCTGAGGTGGTCAGCAAGGCCACAATAGCAGAACAGGAGTTGAATGCAATAGTGCAGTTTGACAATCGTCGAGCTCCAAGTGGGAGGGGTGGGTTTCAGCCCAACAAGAGGTTCCGTCAGAACTTCAGTAGACCCTCACCATCTACTGGGTCCACGGGGAGCTTTCGTCCCAACCAGCCCTCCCCATCTGCATCAGTCACCCAGTCATTCAGAGGGGTGAACAATTGTTTCCACTGTAATCAGCCGGGTCACTTCAAGAGAGACTGTCCAAAGCTCAATAGGCTCTCATATTCCAGAGGATCTTTCCGTCCACCAGCTAGGCCAGCTAACTCCCGAGGAGGCAGGACATATAATCAGGCGGGACGGGCGCCTAATCCTACTGGATCTGGACGACTATTTGCTCTGGAACCTCTTGAGGATGTGGATCATTCTGTGATTCAAGGTATGGCCGTTGTCAATAGTTCTTATGCTTATGCATTGTTTGATTCTGGAGCATCGCACTCTTTTATATCTGCATCCTTTATAACTGCTACTGGAACACTAGTACAAAAGTTGTCCACCACACTCACAGTAGTATCCCCTGTCGGAGACACGTCTTTGGGACTCATATGCACGGCCATAAATACAGAACTCGCTGGACTCAGATTTGAGTTCAATTATTTGGTACTCGACATGACTGAGTACGATATTATATTTGGTATGGACTGGTTGGCTGGTTATGAAGCCAATATTGATTGTTATCGCCGAAGAGTGACATTTTGGTCACCCGAGGGAAAGCAGTATATAGTTCGTGCCGACAAGCAAAGCAGACTGCAGGAAGGGTTGCATCATTTGGTGTTGAACAATATTGTCATCAACAAAGCACCAGTCACTGAACTTCCAGCAATTGTGAAAGAATTTGTTGATGTCTTTCCAAAAGAACTTCCTGGTATACCGCCTATGAGGGAGCTCAATTTTGAGATCAAGCTATATCTTGGTACCTCACCAGTGTCTCTACCCCATTATCGGATGGCACCAGCAGAAATGTCCGAGTTGAAGAAGTAACTTGATGAATTACTCAGACTGGGGTGCATTCGGAACAACACATCGTGTAATGACCCGGAATTTGTAAATCAAAATATATGTGGTTATTGTTTGTTTTAATGGTGGAAATTGGAAATCTAATGGAATAGAGGGTAAATGGACCAAAATTTGGACAAAGGCCCAACTAGGGCCCAATGGATTATGGATTGGATTTAAGTTTACTTAAAGGGTCAATGGTGGTCAATTGGGCCAAGGATGGTCAAATTGGGCTCAATACCCATTTGGGACCCAATGGGTCAAGATAATGTAAACTCTAAGATAAAGGGGTAAGGATGACTGTAATTGGGCCATGGGCCCAATGGTGGCCCATCTAGTGGGAATGGACTTAATGAAATTTGAATCACCTAAGTTGGTGATGAGTTGACCAAGGTGACATGGTCCAATGGGACCCACCTCCACCTCACTAAGTGAGGTGGCGTGTGGACCAAGGTTTGGTGGGGCCGACCACCATGGTTGACTTGGTCAACCATGGTTGGATACATAGAAGGAAGATAAGAAATGGAATTAAATTAGGTGAGAATTAATTAACCTAAGATAATTAGTTAATTTATTAAATGATTAAAATAATCAAATGAGGTGGTCAAATGGTCAAATGGTTAAATAAAGACCAAAAGCCATCTCAATTGTAAACACAAAAAAAAAAAAAAAAAAAAACGTTGGGTGGTGGTTTATCTCAAATACCACCATGAATCTTAAAGCATAAAGCATAAACCATTAAAGTATGGAAAATATCTTAAGGCATCAAAAAAAAAAAAAAAAGGAAACGTTGGCTAGTTGTCTTGGGTCATAAAGCATGAGAAATATCTCATGTGGGGTGGTTGGGAGAGTTAATGTAAAGTATAACTAAAGCAACCCAAAGAGATAAGATAAGTTTTTATCTTATTCTCTCCATTTCACCCTCATCTCATTCTCTCCATCTCTTCCACTCTCTCATGGCCGTTCCTCATCTCTAAGGAAGAAAAAAAAAAAGAAGAAGGAAAATTTGGAAGAGAAGAAAAGAAGAAGAGAAGAAGAGAAGAAAGGATTTAGCTTGGGCCCTTCACCTCAAAGCCAAGGAAGCTAGACACCTCTTTATCCTCTCCTCCCTTCTCTCTCTCAAATCAAACCCTATCATGGCCAAGCCCAAGCTTGGGGGTTTTCACCATTGATCAAGCATCCCAGCCGATCAAACAAGGAGAGGAAGGAGAAAGGAGGCTAAAGAAGCCGACGGGAGTGGCAAAAGTCGGAAGAGGCGTCGAATTGTAAGTATTTTCTTAAACAAGAAATTTTGGATTTTTAGGGTTTAAGATTTGGGATTCATTTTGTAAACTTAATGGTTGCCAAATGATTTTATGCCATGGATTTTAAATCCATCAATTTGAAGGATCGAAAGTGGACAAAACCCTAATGGGTAAATTAGGGTTAGGTTAAGGAAAAATAAATGGATTGAGTGCATTGTGTAATTAGGTATTAATCAAGCATGGAGAATGTTTATAATTTTTAGTGTTGTAAATAATTGAATGTCGTGAATTTTGTAAAGAAGTTTTAAATGAGAGAATCATAGGAGATGGAAGTATGGAGAATGGTAGGATTTTTAAGCGCTTAATGAATAAATGTAAAGTGTCTTTGTGATAAAAAAGGGCACCAATGGACTAATGGACCATGAACCATGGGTTCGGCTATGGTGTATGGCTGAACCCTATGGTGGTGTAATGGTGGTCAAGTGGTGGATTTAATGTTTATGAAAAAAAAAAAAAAAATGGGGAATGTTAATAATGTATGATGAAATCCCCACATGGAGGGACTTGTGATGTGTTAGATTGAAATGTGAATGATGTTTATGGCCTCCAAAGGGCATGAATGGATAATGGACTCAATGTGGTTTAAATGCATAAGGTAAACCCCATGGGAAGACTTGATGAATTGGGTATTTTGAACCCATGAATTAATTTTATGAACCACTTTATGTGGCTAAGTTTATGGATTCGAATGTGATCAAGGATGATGATTTAAATGTGTGAATAGGCCAAAGAAAAATAGGATAAAGACATCATGGGTTCGGCCATGGTGTATGGCCGAACCCATGACCCATTTGTGGGTAAACTTATGGATTAAGTTTGGTGTTATGTATGTGAGAAATGAATGAGGTTTAGAGTATTTAAAGGGCTGATTTTTAATAACTCAATTGTAGATCATTATGGCCTAAGGTTAATGTGTTTTTATATGATTAAATTAATGGACTTTAGGTTAAATTAAGTGGCTAAATTTAATGATTTTTAAGATATGTGTGATGGGTCATTAATGGATCCAAATCTATGAATCAAGTATGGACTTTATCATGCATGGATGAATGAGTGATTAGCCATGGAGGAAGGGGTAGTGGCAAAATTGTAAATAATGGCTAAAATGAAGAACTCCATGGGAGATGATCATGGGTTTAGGGATTCTAAGTAATTGCATTATGTATGGCTAAATAAAGCCTAGGATGGCTAGTTAGTTTTAAACTCACAAATTAAAGGGGTTAATGGATTAAATGGGTCCCGCAAAACCTAAATGGTGACCGATTATTCATGTGGACTTGGAAATGATTAATGGGCTTAGAAATAGTTAAAATATGGACTGATTATGTGTATGTAATAAGGTATTGGACATCGCAAGCGGTGCATGATCGGCGACCGGGTCTGTCGGACGGAAACGGAAGAAATAACGCTAGTCGGTATTCGGTAGGATTCTAACCTTTTTGTAAGCCATGGATTGAGTGATGGTTTCCTTGAATTATTTCGGAAATTATATGGTATGTTTTAAGATTGGTTTTGAATTATGTATTATGTAGGGGTTTTTACTTGATTCATTCCGGTAAGCATATGATTGGTTTAAAATGGGTTTTAATGCTATGATGTGATTATGGAGGCTTCGCTTGATCTATTTTGGGTAATCAAGTTATATGTTTTATTGATGGGATTTTCTTTAAATGTCATGGTTTGTTATTATATTCATTACATGGCATATGGCATCTACATCTCATGCATGGCATGGGAGGGATATGACAGGGGAAGGATGAAATGAAACCGAAGTCCATGCTTCGTCGGGGCGACCGATAAATAGACATGGAGATATTTTGATGTGTTTGATGTATCAGGGATGTTGTATGTAATTATGATACCTTGATGATGGTTCTTCCATCAAGGGGGAGGATTTGTGATTGTTTTATATCTGGACGAGGTTTTGCCGTCCAGGGGAATGATTTGTGATTGTTTTATATCTGGACGAGGTTTTGCCGTCCATGGGGATGATTTGTGATTGTTTGTATCTTGACGAGGTCTTGCCGTCAAGGGGGATATGACAGCATGATGGTATGGATGATGGGTGGGATTCATAACATCGACACCCATGGCATAGCATTCATTTTTATGGTCTTCGTTATGTATTATCTATATGCTTTGTTATCACTAATCCATGTGTTAGCCCTACTCGGAGTCCTACTGGGCACGTGTTCTAACGCCCTACTTCTACCCTAGCTGACGATGCAGGAGATGGCGGAACGGAAGGACAGGACGGGAGTCAAGCTTAGGAGCTTGGGAAGGCGGACTAATTATTTTGTTTGAGTTTATTTTGGGAAAATGTGTATTTGCATAATTTAGCTTGTCGGAAATGTAATAACTTAGATGTCTTGCTATGTTTTATAAATTATTTTGGACAGTACAGTATGAGGGCATTTTAGTAATTTAATGGATATCTCTTCCCTGCTATCTGAAGATTGGTAGGATAGTGTCTATTATCATCCGCACTTATTTTTATGTTCCGTGAGCTTACTTGCTACGCGTGAACCGTACTCGTGGACTTATGTTCCACGCACGCGTAGGGTTGGCCAGTTAAGGGCCGGGCTTTAGAAGCTCGGAACTTAACTCGCGTCGTGACGTCCGCGCCCTTTGTCACTTTTATTTTTAAAAAAAAAATTTACTCTGATTTTACGGTGAAAAGGGGCGGGTGTTACACATCGTCATGGGGAGCTCCAGTGTTGTTCGTGAAAAAGAAGGATGGTTCACTCAGAATGTGTGTGGATTACCGGAAGTTGAATCAGCTAACTGTTCGGAACAAGTATCCTCTACCCAGGATCGATGATTTATTCGATCAGTTGAGGGGATCCAGTCATTTTTCCAAGATTGACCTGATGTCCGGTTATCATCAAATCCGGGTCAGGGAGGAAGACATCGAGAAAACAGCTTTCAGAACACGGTATGGACTATTTGAATTTGTAGTCATGCCATTTGGGCTTACCAACGCACCGGCTGTGTTCATGGACTTAATGAACAGAATCTTCCGTCCATATCTGGACCGGTTTGTTATAGTGTTCATTGACGATATCCTAATCTATTCCAAAAGTCAGGAGGATCATGTTGAACATCTACGAATAGTATTGAACACCTTGAGACAAAACCAGTTGTATGCCAAAGCAAGCAAATGCGAATTTTGGCTACCTGAGGTCAAATTCTTGGGGCATGTTATAACAGCAGATGGTATAGCCGTTGATCCGGCTAAGGTGGCAGCAGTAAGTGAGTGGAAAGCACCAAAGAATGTCACTGAAATCCGTAGTTTTCTGGGTTTGGCTGGATATTATAGGAAGTTTATCATGGACTTCTCCAAAATTGCATCCCCATTGACTCGACTCACGCAGAAAGGAGTCAAATATGAATGGTCAGAGTTGTGCAATCAGAGATTTGAGGAGCTGAAAAAGAGACTTACAACTGCTCCTATTCTAGTTTTGCCGGAAAGGGGCAAAGGTTATGAAGTACAATGTGATGCATCAGGAGAGGGACTGGGATGTTCACTCATGCAACGTGATCGGGTGGTGGCATATAGTTCAAGACAACTAAAGATACATGAACGCCTCTACCCCACACATGATCTGGAATTAGCTGCGGTGGTCTTCGCTCTCAAAAGCTGGAGACACTATCTATATGGTGAGAAGTTTGAAGTATTTTCAGATCATAAGAGCTTGAAGTATTTATTTGATCAGAAACAGCTCAACCTGAGGCAGCGCAGATGGATGGAATATCTGGCGGACTATGAATTTGCGCTCCGATATCATCCGGGAAAGGCCAACAAAGTGGCGGATGCTCTCAGCCGCATGTCTCATGCATCAGTGGCATGTTTGATCAGGACTGAATGGGAGATGTTGAATTCCATTCGTGAGTTTAATCTATACATCACAAACCATGGGAGTATGTATAATTTGATCATACGATCCAACATGGTTACAAAGATTGAACAGGAGCAACGAACAGATCCGGAAATGGCAGAGACATGGGCCAAGATGTCTATTGGCGAGGTTGTACCGGATTGGGAATTACGACCAGGACAGGGTCTTATGTTCCGGGGTAGAATTTATGTGCCAAGAAGCTGCAGAAAAGAATTACTGATAGAGGCACATCAGAGCAAGTTGTCCATTCATCCGAGTAGCACAAAAATGTATCATGACTTAAAAAGACATTATTGGTGGCATGGACTCAAGAAGGACGTTGCTGAGTTCGTGGCTCATTGTTTAACTTGTCAGCAGGTTAAGACGGAACATCAGAAGCCACCAGGGTTACTCAAACCCTTAGCAGTGCCGGAATGGAAATGGGAGCACATTTCCATGGACTTTGTGACGGGGTTGCCGAGGTCATCGAAGGGCAATGACGCTATATGGGTTGTGGTAGACCGATTGACCAAGTCCGCGCATTTTATTCCTATCAAGATGACGGATTCATCAGAGACATTGGGTCGGAGATATATCAAAGACATCATCAGATTACATGGTATCCCACAGACTATAGTGTCTGATAGAGATGGCCGATTCACCGGCAGGGTATGGCAAAACATGCAGTCGGCCATGGGAACCGATCTACTTATTAGCACAGCATTTCATCCACAGACCGATGGACAATCGGAAAGAACAATACAAACGTTGGAGGACATGTTGAGGGCGTGCATGCTAGACTTCAAAGGTGGATGGGAGGATCATTTGCCATTGGTGGAATTTTCTTATAACAATAGCTACAAGGCAAGCCTCCAGATGGCACCATTCGAAGCTTTGTATGGTAGACCATGCAGGTCACCAGTGTGCTGGACCGAGGTTGGCGAACATGCACTGATAGGACCCGAGATGGTTGCAGAAACTACTGCACAGATCCAGTTGATACGTCAACATTTGTTGACCGCACAGAGTCGGTAAAAGAGCTATGCTGATAAGAGGAGGAGGTTTCTCGAATTTGAAGTGGGAGACATGGTATTCTTGAAGGTCTCGCCACGAAAAGGGCACATGAGATTTGGGAAGAAAGGAAAATTGTCGCCAAGATATGTGGGACCGTTTTCAATTATCAGAAGGATGGGAGATGTAGCCTATCAGTTGGCACTTCCTTCGCAATTGGCGTCTTTACATGATGTATTCCATGTGTCGATGCTGAGGAAGTACAACCCTGATCCGTCTCATGTTTTGAATGTGCAAGATATAGATGTGCAAAGCGACGTCACATATGTCGAGAAACCGGTCAGAATATTGGAGAGTGAGCAAAGGGTGTTGCGTAACCGAGCGATTCAGTTCGTCAAGGTGGTATGGGATCGACATGGTGTTGAGGAAGCCACTTGGGAATTGGAATCGGAGATGAGAACATCTCACCTTGAATTGTTTGTATGATTTACTTTGAAATCCTACTTCGTTCGATTTTCGGGACGAAAATTATAAAAAGAGTATTGTATTGTAACACCCTGGAATTTCAAAGTTATCATTTTATATGAAAATATTCATATTTACGGAATTGCAATTGTGATAAAATTGATTTGAATTTAAATGGGTCAATGGCTCAATCAAAGACCCAAAGGATGGTAGTTTGTTTACAAAACAAATAAATGGATAAGATGAATTTAAACGGGTCAAGAATCATATTTGGGTCAAATTTTGATAAATGGGTCAAAATGGCTAGATGGGACCCAATGGGTCGTGAATGGCATAATTAACCATGGATTGAGTTCAAGCTTAGTTAATTTAAGTTTATTAATTGCTTGAGTTTGGTTTGAGTTGAAATGAATGATAGGTTAAGTTGAGTTGAATTTATTAGTTAAGTTAAATTAAATGAATGACTTAGGTTGGGTGAGTTGAATAAATGAGTTGGATGAATATGTATTTTTATTGTAAGTGAGTGAAGTGTATGAATGAGAGGGGAAGTGTTTTAACTCCAAATTTTGAGCAAGGAAAAACGTTGGTGCATGGGAGACATTACCATGCATGTAACCCCCATTTAGATGATGAATAAAATGGGAGTTACATTTTGAATGGGAGTTACACTTTGAAATTACATAGAATGCATAAGGACGTTGGATGCATGAGAATATTGCATGCATGTAACAGCTACAATGAAGTTAGTGGGATGGCTGTTTTGAGAGGTACAAATGCAAGGATAATGAGAGATCAATAAAGTAGAGAATGCAAATAATCACAAAATTATACATGGAAGACGTTGGTGTAGTTTGGATTATTATTTTCATGTAAGTAAACCCCAAAGTTGGAGCTGCTGTTTATGAAGTTACACAAAGAAATAATGGCATTTCAAATTCAACTCTTGGTTTACAAGTTGAAGGTAGGGCAAGAGTTTCATCTCAAAGATGAAATGGAATCACATGGGACGTTGATGAGCATTAAGAGGTGGCGGTTACACATGGGCTGCATCAAGGGTGAGGAATTACTTATTTCAAATATTCAAATCAAGCATGAGAAATGAATGGACATGGAGTTTCATCTCAAGGATGGAAACTCCCAAACGGTGCACTAATGGAAGATGAAGGTGATACAAATTAAGCTAGGGCTAAAATCGTTGGAGCCTAGGAGAGTTTCATTTTTAAATGAAACTCTCACATGCAAAGGTAATAAGAAAAGGAGTTAAGAAGGGGGGGTTACACAAGTCCAATCAACAAGGGACGTTGGGAACATGGGGAGGTTTCATCTCATGATGAAACCCCCAAGTAACATAAAGTTTAGGGTAAAGACAATGGGAGTTACACAAGGGTAACCTTGGGCTGGTTTTGATTAAACAAAGGGTGCCCATCTCTCTCTCTCCCCCTTTCTCTTGGCCGTTCTTTGTCTTCCCAAACACTAAGAGCAGCAGCTGGTTGTTAATCAGTCCTTGGTTTGATCCCTTTTCATCAAGACAAGTTCAGCAAAAAGGAAGGAACAAGCGGGAATGAAGATCAAGTGGAGGAGTCGCGGAAACAGTAGGTTTTCGATAAACTATCTTTAATTAAGAATTATAATCCGGCCATTGGATGGCTGAATCTAACAAGGGTTAGATATTGGTTAGAAGTACATGAATGAGATCAAAAGGTGGACCAAAGGGTTCGGCCCCATTGGTTGGCCAAACCCCATGGAAATAATTGGTTTATTTAGATGGTTTTTGGAAATTAAAACCATACAAATATGGGACTGTTTTTAGATGATTTTAAGTGTGTATTTTAAAAAGGTGAAAACATTAATAAGGAAGTTTGTTTTGGACATAGATGAATGATTAAGAAATTCAAAACCAAAGGTCATAGGGTTCGGCCACCATGGAGGGCCGAACCCCATGCAAATAATGGTTTGGTTTTGATGTATTTGAAACATATAAACCATGAAGTTGGTGGACTGTTTTGGGTTATTATTTAAGATGTAAATACATGTTTTAGAATGGTTAAAAACATGGATTTGGGTGCTGGTTTCAGACCCAAGATAAAGGGTTAAAGGTTCAAAATTAATTTCATGGTGTTCGGCCAATAAGCATGGCCGAACCCTATGAAATTGGGCTAATTTTAGGATGGTTGTATGAAGGGTAAAAGCCTGATTTTAATATACTGTTATTACATGATTAATTGAGGTTTAAAAACAGTAAACGTAATCATTGGGTTCAGCCATCATAGAGGGCCGAACCCCATGTAAAATGATGTTGGTTTTCATGTTGAGAACCCCATGGAAACCATGGAAACCATGAAAACCCATGGACTGTTTTGTGGAATAATTGGGTTAAGTTTATGATGGACATTAGGTATTATTTATATGCTTTGATTTAAGAGTAATATATGTTGTTTATGGAGTTAATATGGGTAAGTAATCAGCCAACATGAGTGATGGAAATTGGGGATAAAAATCACATTGGTGAGGTTCGGCCATGTGTATGGCCGAACCCCACTAATGGTAATTGTGGGACATAATGGTTAGTTTATATGAAGATATGGAAGGTTTAAGAAGGATCAAATTAAGTGGTAAGGTTCAGCCGTGTGTATGGCCGAACCCCACTATAGATGGTTTTATGTTAGGTGATGGAAGTTAGCTAATTTAAAGCAAAAGTTGGTCTCAATGGCACAATCGTAATTATGGCTGAAATGATCAAAAATAAAATGATCATATGATGGGATAAATGGGCTAAAACCAAAGTGGTAAGGTTCAGCCATAATGTATGGCCGAACCCTACCAAGGTTCATTTAGAAGTTTGGGTAATTAGATAAGTTTTAATTAAATAAATGACCAAAGTTTTAATGGATGAGGATCGGCTATGGCTTTGGTCGAACCCCACTAGGTGGTTCTTGGAACATTAAGCTTTGCTGGAAATTAGGTGGATAAATGATTAACTTGCTGCCACGTACATAGGGTATTCGGATTTTTAGAACGGTGAGCAAGCCGTGATCGGAAGACGGTCCAAAGGAAGGGTCGAACAAAGTAAACTATTGTAGGTTTCCTACCTTGTTGTAACCACATAATTTAATTGCTGTTTTATGTTTATTTGAATAAGTTATTTGAATCAAATGATATATTTACAAATGGCATGTTTGCATAGACATCTCATGCATGGCATGGGATGATGGTGTAGTAACCGGAGGCCACACTCCGTCGGGGCGTCCGAAAGACCACTGTGGGTTACCTTGACGATGAGAATCCCGTCAAGTGATGTCTATGTTGAATGGTGATGGGTGGGACTCATTACATGTTCATTTCATACATAGCATGTTTTTATTGAATTTTGTTACACATGTACTATCATTATATTATTTGTATGTTTGACTAACCAAGTGGTAGCCCTATTCGGAAACACTACTGAGCGCGTTGATCTAACGCCCTATCTATATCCTTAGTGGATGATGCAGGGAAAGGAAAGAACGTGGTTGGAGAAGAGGACCAAGTACGGAAACTTGGGCGGTTTGAATGATTGGAATGGACTATGAATGGATTATTTATGGACTTGTTATTTGATTTATTTGGACAATGTAATTTGTTAATTAGATGTTGGCATGTAATAAGTAGTTAAGTAGATGCTATGGTTGGATTTATTTGAATGGTTTGGAATGAATAGTAGACTAAGGTTATATAATAATTTTAGAGAATAATTAAGGTACTTTGCTATCTAAGAAATGGAAATTTGGATTAGTCATAGGATCTATTATAACCTCAGTTAGATTTAGACTAAATTAATTCTGCTAGTTATATATGTACCATGTGCAGATCAATTTTATGGACTTAGTTCATACGCACATGGACTTGGCCAGTTAAGGGTCGGATTTAGAGATCCGAACTTAACTCGCGTCGTGACATTCCGCCCCGATCACTTGTTGATTAGTATTATATTTAAAAAAAAATAAATAAATAAACTCTGAAAATTAGAGTGAAAAGGGCGGGGTGTTACAGTTGGTATCAGAGCGAAATGGGAAGTTGAATCTTCCGAAGTAAGATTAAGACGGTTTCATGTCTCACTGACGGATAAGAATCCCAACTGACCGACTCTTCGGAGTCCGCTGACTGGGGGCCGGATTAATTTACTTCGTGGACTCGGACTGAACAAATCAAACTGAGAACAACAGTGAAAGATAGCAAAAGTACATTATTATTCATCTATCAAACGTAGCAAAATAGGATATACACTCCCCAATACTCCCCAATTGAGAAAAACAAACATAGGGAATTTAGAGACTCTTCCCTCAAAAACAAATAGAAAACCAAGTTTGCTTATTTGGAAATCTCCCCAAAATTGTGAAAAATACAAACTATACGAGGAAACTAAGTCAATAATGTTTTATGACATAGGGAAATGGCTCCAAAGAAAAGGATCCCTCAGAACCAGAAAGGGAAGGAAAAGGTGTTGCAAATCACGCAACATGAGAAAGTATTATCACAACACGAAAAATCTGTGCATGAGAAGGAGCCGTCTATACATGAGAAAGAGGTAACCCAACCTGTTGCGGAGCAAGCTGTTCATGAAAAGTCTCACAATGGGGAAGAATCACAGCACTCTTGGAGGGAAGAAAAGGGGAGTGAGAATGCATCACGGAAGGAGGAAGAATGGAACAGTGGTGTACATATACCACATGTGCCACCTGAGCTTCAGGGCTTAGTCCAAGCAGTGGTAACCTCAGTACTCCAGCAACATATGAGTGGGAGTGAAAGTTCCAGGGATGCCAGTGACCGGGGTATGGCACGAGAATTTCAACAACAGCGTCCTCCCTACTTCAAAGGGAAGGAAGGGGCTGTCGGAGCCGAGCACTGGCTGAAGAAGATCACTCAGATCTTAAAATTACTTAAGATCTCGAGTCATGCTGACAGGATTTTACTGGCTACTTCACAATTGATAGAAGATGCCGGTAAATGGTGGGAGGTGGTGGAGAAGCAGAGGGAACTCATACCAGTTAGGGAGAGGACGGCCATGACATGGAATGAGTTTTCAGCAACCTTTCTGGAACATTACTTTCCGGAGGAGGAGAAGGAGCGACAGACGGAATTTTTTCTGTCCTTGGTACAGGGCTCTATGACGGTGGCAGAGTATCACCGTGAATTTCTCAGTTTATCCATTTATGCATTCTATATAGTGGACACAGAACTTCGCAAGGCAAGAAAATTTGAGAGGGGTCTACGGCCAAACATCAAGGCCAAAGTGACCATATTTAAGTGCACCACATTGGCTGAGGTGGTCAGCAAGGCCACAATAGCAGAACAGGAGTTGAATGCAATAGTGCGGTTTGACAATCGTCGAGCTCCAAGTGGGAGGGGTGGGTTTCAGCCCAACAAGAGGTTCCGTCAGAACTTCAGTAGACCCTCACCATCTACTGGGTCCGCGGGGAGCTTTCGTCCCAACCAGCCCTCCCCATCTGCATCAGTCACCCAGTCATTCAGAGGGGTGAACAATTGTTTCCACTGTAATCAGCCGGGTCACTTCAAGAGAGACTGTCCAAAGCTCAATAGGCTCTCATATTCCAGAGGATCTTTCCGTCCACCAGCTAGGCCAGCTAACTCCCGAGGAGGCAGGACATATAATCAGGCGGGACGGGCGCCTAATCCTACTGGATCTGGACGACTATTTACTCTGGAACCTCTTGAGGATGTGGATCATTCTGTGATTCAAGGTATGGCCGTTGTCAATAGTTCTTATGCTTATGCATTGTTTGATTCTGGAGCATCGCACTCTTTTATATCTGCATCCTTTATAACTGCTACTGGAACACTAGTACAAAAGCTGTCCACCACACTCACAGTAGTATCCCCTGTCGGAGACACGTCTTTGGGACTCATATGCACGGCCATAAATACAGAACTCGCTGGACTCAGATTTGAGTTCAATTATTTGGTACTCGACATGACTGAGTACGATATTATATTTGGTATGGACTGGTTGGCTGGTTATGAAGCCAATATTGATTGTTATCGCCGAAGAGTGACATTTTGGTCACCCGAGGGAAAGCAGTATATAGTTCGTGCCGACAAGCAAAGCAGACTGCAGGAAGGGTTGCATCATTTGGTGTTGAACAATATTGTCATCAACAAAGCACCAGTCACTGAACTTCCAGCAATTGTGAAAGAATTTGTTGATGTCTTTCCAAAAGAACTTCCTGGTATACCGCCTATGAGGGAGCTCAATTTTGAGATCAAGCTATATCTTGGTACCTCACCAGTGTCTCTACCCCATTATCGGATGGCACCAGCAGAAATGTCCGAGTTGAAAAGTAACTTGATGAATTACTCAGACTGGGGTGCATTCGGAACAGCACATCGTCATGGGGAGCTCCAGTGTTGTTCGTGAAAAAGAAGGATGGTTCACTCAGAATGTGTGTGGATTACCGGAAGTTGAATCAGCTAACTGTTCGGAACAAGTATCCTCTACCCAGGATCGATGATTTATTCGATCAGTTGAGGGGATCCAGTCATTTTTCCAAGATTGACCTGATGTCCGGTTATCATCAAATCCGGGTCAGGGAGGAAGACATCGAGAAAACAGCTTTCAGAACACGGTATGGACTATTTGAATTTGTAGTCATGCCATTTGGGCTTACCAACGCACCGGCTGTGTTCATGGACTTAATGAACAGAATCTTCCGTCCATATCTGGACCGGTTTGTTATAGTGTTCATTGACGATGTCCTAATCTATTCCAAAAGTCAGGAGGATCATGCTGAACATCTACGAATAGTATTGAACACCTTGAGACAAAACCAGTTGTATGCCAAAGCAAGCAAATGCGAATTTTGGCTACTTGAGGTCAAATTCTTGGGGCATGTTATAACAGCAGATGGTATAGCCGTTGATCCGGCTAAGGTGGCAGCAGTAAGTGAGTGGAAAGCACCAAAGAATGTCACTGAAATCCGTAGTTTTCTGGGTTTGGCTGGATATTATAGGAAGTTTATCATGGACTTCTCCAAAATTGCATCCCCATTGACTCGACTCACGCAGAAAGGAGTCAAATATGAATGGTCAGAGTTGTGCAATCAGAGATTTGAGGAGCTGAAAAAGAGACTTACAACTGCTCCTATTCTAGTTTTGCCGGAAAGGGGCAAAGGTTATGAAGTACAATGTGATGCATCAGGAGAGGGACTGGGATGTTCACTCATGCAACGTGATCGGGTGGTGGCATATGGTTCAAGACAACTAAAGATACATGAACGCCTCTACCCCACACATGATCTGGAATTAGCTGCGGTGGTCTTCGCTCTCAAAAGCTGGAGACACTATCTATATGGTGAGAAGTTTGAAGTATTTTCAGATCATAAGAGCTTGAAGTATTTATTTGATCAGAAACAGCTCAACCTGAGGCAGCGCAGATGGATGGAATATCTGGCGGACTATGAATTTGCGCTCCGATATCATCCGGGAAAGGCCAACAAAGTGGCGGATGCTCTCAGCCGCATGTCTCATGCATCAGTGGCATGTTTGATCAGGACTGAATGGGAGATGTTGAATTCCATTCGTGAGTTTAATCTATACATCACAAACCATGGGAGTATGTATAATTTGATCATACGATCCAACATGGTTACAAAGATTGAACAGGAGCAACGAACAGATCCGGAAATGGCAGAGACATGGGCCAAGATGTCTATTGGCGAGGTTGTACCGGATTGGGAATTACGACCAGGACAGGGTCTTATGTTCCGGGGTAGAATTTATGTGCCAAGAAGCTGCAGAAAAGAATTACTGATAGAGGCACATCAGAGCAAGTTGTCCATTCATCCGAGTAGCACAAAAATGTATCATGACTTAAAAAGACATTATTGGTGGCATGGACTCAAGAAGGACGTTGCTGAGTTCGTGGCTCATTGTTTAACTTGTCAGCAGGTTAAGACGGAACATCAGAAGCCACCAGGGTTACTCAAACCCTTAGCAGTGCCGGAATGGAAATGGGAGCACATTTCCATGGACTTTGTGACGGGGTTGCTGAGGTCATCGAAGGGCAATGACGCTATATGGGTTGTGGTAGACCGATTGACCAAGTCCGCGCATTTTATTCCTATCAAGATGACGGATTCATCAGAGACATTGGGTCGGAGATATATCAAAGACATCATCAGATTACATGGTATCCCACAGACTATAGTGTCTGATAGAGATGGCCGATTCACCGGCAGGGTATGGCAGAACATGCAGTCGGCCATGGGAACCGATCTACTTATTAGCACAGCATTTCATCCACAGACCGATGGACAATCGGAAAGAACAATACAAACGTTGGAGGACATGTTGAGGGCGTGCATGCTAGACTTCAAAGGTGGATGGGAGGATCATTTGCCATTGGTGGAATTTTCTTATAACAATAGCTACCAGGCAAGCCTCCAGATGGCACCATTCGAAGCTTTGTATGGTAGACCATGCAGGTCACCAGTGTGCTGGACCGAGGTTGGCGAACATGCACTGATAGGACCCGAGATGGTTGCAGAAACTACTGCACAGATCCAGTTGATACGTCAACATTTGTTGACCGCACAGAGTCGGTAAAAGAGCTATGCTGATAAGAGGAGGAGGTTTCTCGAATTTGAAGTGGGAGACATGGTATTCTTGAAGGTCTCGCCACGAAAAGGGCACATGAGATTTGGGAAGAAAGGAAAATTGTCGCCAAGATATGTGGGACCGTTTTCAATTATCAGAAGGATGGGAGATGTAGCCTATCAGTTGGCACTTCCTTCGCAATTGGCGTCTTTACATGATGTATTCCATGTGTCGATGCTGAGGAAGTACAACCCTGATCCGTCTCATGTTTTGAATGTGCAAGATATAGATGTGCAAAGCGACGTCACATATGTCGAGAAACCGGTCAGAATATTGGAGAGTGAGCAAAGGGTGTTGCGTAACCGAGCGATTCAGTTCGTCAAGGTGGTATGGGATCGACATGGTGTTGAGGAAGCCACTTGGGAATTGGAATCGGAGATGAGAACATCTCACCTTGAATTGTTTGTATGATTTACTTTGAAATCCTACTTCGTTCGATTTTCGGGACGAAAATTATAAAAAGAGTATTGTATTGTAACACCCTGGAATTTCAAAGTTATCATTTTATATGAAAATATTCATATTTACGGAATTGCCATTGTGATAAAATTGATTTGAATTTAAATGGGTCAATGGCTCAATCAAAGACCCAAAGGATGGTAGTTTGTTTACAAAACAAATAAATGGATAAGATGAATTTAAACGGGTCAAGAATCATATTTGGGTCAAATTTTGATAAATGGGTCAAAATGGCTAGATGGGACCCAATGGGTCGTGAATGGCATAATTAACCATGGATTGAGTTCAAGCTTAGTTAATTTAAGTTTATTAATTGCTTGAGTTTGGTTTGAGTTGAAATGAATGATAGGTTAAGTTGAGTTGAATTTATTAGTTAAGTTAAATTAAATGAATGACTTAGGTTGGGTGAGTTGAATAAATGAGTTGGATGAATATGTATTTTTATTGTAAGTGAGTGAAGTGTATGAATGAGAGGGGAAGTGTTTTAACTCCAAATTTTGAGCAAGGAAAAACGTTGGTGCATGGGAGACATTACCATGCATGTAACCCCCATTTAGATGATGAATAAAATGGGAGTTACATTTTGAATGGGAGTTACACTTTGAAATTACATAGAATGCATAAGGACGTTGGATGCATGAGAATATTGCATGCATGTAACAGCTACAATGAAGTTAGTGGGATGGCTGTTTTGAGAGGTACAAATGCAAGGATAATGAGAGATCAATAAAGTAGAGAATGCAAATAATCACAAAATTATACATGGAAGACGTTGGTGTAGTTTGGATTATTATTTTCATGTAAGTAAACCCCAAAGTTGGAGCTGCTGTTTATGAAGTTACACAAAGAAATAATGGCATTTCAAATTCAACTCTTGGTTTACAAGTTGAAGGTAGGGCAAGAGTTTCATCTCAAAGATGAAATGGAATCACATGGGACGTTGATGAGCATTAAGAGGTGGCGGTTACACATGGGCTGCATCAAGGGTGAGGAATTACTTATTTCAAATATTCAAATCAAGCATGAGAAATGAATGGACATGGAGTTTCATCTCAAGGATGGAAACTCCCAAACGGTGCACTAATGGAAGATGAAGGTGATACAAATTAAGCTAGGGCTAAAATCGTTGGAGCCTAGGAGAGTTTCATTTTTAAATGAAACTCTCACATGCAAAGGTAATAAGAAAAGGAGTTAAGAAGGGGGGGTTACACAAGTCCAATCAACAAGGGACGTTGGGAACATGGGGAGGTTTCATCTCATGATGAAACCCCCAAGTAACATAAAGTTTAGGGTAAAGACAATGGGAGTTACACAAGGGTAACCTTGGGCTGGTTTTGATTAAACAAAGGGTGCCCATCTCTCTCTCTCCCCCTTTCTCTTGGCCGTTCTTTGTCTTCCCAAACACTAAGAGCAGCAGCTGGTTGTTAATCAGTCCTTGGTTTGATCCCTTTTCATCAAGACAAGTTCAGCAAAAAGGAAGGAACAAGCGGGAATGAAGATCAAGTGGAGGAGTCGCGGAAACAGTAGGTTTTCGATAAACTATCTTTAATTAAGAATTATAATCCGGCCATTGGATGGCTGAATCTAACAAGGGTTAGATATTGGTTAGAAGTACATGAATGAGATCAAAAGGTGGACCAAAGGGTTCGGCCCCATTGGTTGGCCAAACCCCATGGAAATAATTGGTTTATTTAGATGGTTTTTGGAAATTAAAACCATACAAATATGGGACTGTTTTTAGATGATTTTAAGTGTGTATTTTAAAAAGGTGAAAACATTAATAAGGAAGTTTGTTTTGGACATAGATGAATGATTAAGAAATTCAAAACCAAAGGTCATAGGGTTCGGCCACCATGGAGGGCCGAACCCCATGCAAATAATGGTTTGGTTTTGATGTATTTGAAACATATAAACCATGAAGTTGGTGGACTGTTTTGGGTTATTATTTAAGATGTAAATACATGTTTTAGAATGGTTAAAAACATGGATTTGGGTGCTGGTTTCAGACCCAAGATAAAGGGTTAAAGGTTCAAAATTAATTTCATGGTGTTCGGCCAATAAGCATGGCCGAACCCTATGAAATTGGGCTAATTTTAGGATGGTTGTATGAAGGGTAAAAGCCTGATTTTAATATACTGTTATTACATGATTAATTGAGGTTTAAAAACAGTAAACGTAATCATTGGGTTCAGCCATCATAGAGGGCCGAACCCCATGTAAAATGATGTTGGTTTTCATGTTGAGAACCCCATGGAAACCATGGAAACCATGAAAACCCATGGACTGTTTTGTGGAATAATTGGGTTAAGTTTATGATGGACATTAGGTATTATTTATATGCTTTGATTTAAGAGTAATATATGTTGTTTATGGAGTTAATATGGGTAAGTAATCAGCCAACATGAGTGATGGAAATTGGGGATAAAAATCACATTGGTGAGGTTCGGCCATGTGTATGGCCGAACCCCACTAATGGTAATTGTGGGACATAATGGTTAGTTTATATGAAGATATGGAAGGTTTAAGAAGGATCAAATTAAGTGGTAAGGTTCAGCCGTGTGTATGGCCGAACCCCACTATAGATGGTTTTATGTTAGGTGATGGAAGTTAGCTAATTTAAAGCAAAAGTTGGTCTCAATGGCACAATCGTAATTATGGCTGAAATGATCAAAAATAAAATGATCATATGATGGGATAAATGGGCTAAAACCAAAGTGGTAAGGTTCAGCCATAATGTATGGCCGAACCCTACCAAGGTTCATTTAGAAGTTTGGGTAATTAGATAAGTTTTAATTAAATAAATGACCAAAGTTTTAATGGATGAGGATCGGCTATGGCTTTGGTCGAACCCCACTAGGTGGTTCTTGGAACATTAAGCTTTGCTGGAAATTAGGTGGATAAATGATTAACTTGCTGCCACGTACATAGGGTATTCGGATTTTTAGAACGGTGAGCAAGCCGTGATCGGAAGACGGTCCAAAGGAAGGGTCGAACAAAGTAAACTATTGTAGGTTTCCTACCTTGTTGTAACCACATAATTTAATTGCTGTTTTATGTTTATTTGAATAAGTTATTTGAATCAAATGATATATTTACAAATGGCATGTTTGCATAGACATCTCATGCATGGCATGGGATGATGGTGTAGTAACCGGAGGCCACACTCCGTCGGGGCGTCCGAAAGACCATTGTGGCGTACCCTGATGATGAGAATCCCATCAGGAGGAATCCGGAGGCCACACTCCGTCGGGGCGTCCGAAAGACCACTGTGGGTTACCTTGACGATGAGAATCCCGTCAAGTGATGTCTATGTTGAATGGTGATGGGTGGGACTCATTACATGTTCATTTCATACATAGCATGTTTTTATTGAATTTTGTTACACATGTACTATCATTATATTATTTGTATGTTTGACTAACCAAGTGGTAGCCCTATTCGGAAACACTACTGAGCGCGTTGATCTAACGCCCTATCTATATCCTTAGTGGATGATGCAGGGAAAGGAAAGAACGTGGTTGGAGAAGAGGACTAAGTACGGAAACTTGGGCGGTTTGAATGATTGGAATGGACTATGAATGGATTATTTATGGACTTGTTATTTGATTTATTTGGACAATGTAATTTGTTAATTAGATGTTGGTATGTAATAAGTAGTTAAGTAGATGCTATGGTTGGATTTATTTGAATGGTTTGGAATGAATAGTAGACTAAGGTTATATAATAATTTTAGAGAATAAATAAGGTACTTTGCTATCTAAGAAATGGAAATTTGGATTAGTCATAGGATCTATTATAACCTCAGTTAGATTTAGACTAAATTAATTCTGCTAGTTATATATGTACCATGTGCGGATCAATTTTATGGACTTAGTTCATACGCACATGGGCTTGGCCAGTTAAGGGTCGGATTTAGAGATCCGAACTTAACTCGCGTCGTGACATTCCGCCCCGATCACTTGTTGATTAGTATTATATTTAAAAAAAAAAAAAAAACAAACTCTGAAAATTGGAGTGAAAAGGGCGGGGTGTTACAAGTCCAACAGTGGATGTATGAGGGTTTACTCCGAACCGCTATACATCGTGCGTCATTTGTGATTGGTGGATTTTGTACTCTTTCAATTTGATTATGTGCATCACATTGTTACATTTATTCTTGATTAAACAACTAATTTGTCAAAGGTTAGAAAAATTGGTGATTGTCCTATTCAAACCCCCCCCCCCCCTTCTCCCCCTCTAGACAATCCATTCCAGCAGTCTGGGATTGTCACATTTAATAATAGTCATTCATCTGGTTCTAAGCCAACCTGCACTCCAAGCAACTCCAACCCAATCCATGTGCATATGCCTTGTCACCAACACCTCATCATCCAATCCACCACCTCACACACGATTTTATCATATCCCAATAGATCCATTCAAATTCTCCACATAGTGAACCCTCCACATCATCACTTCTCATCTCATCCATTCATCCATTTTAACATTTAATCCCAACCATTCATATCATTCATTGCATAAACACTCAAAACCCTAATCCTATGTGTCAAATTCGCCCATAGCAGATCCAATCCCTATCTTTTCTCTCTTCTTGCTTAGCCACCAAGCCAACTTGATCCCCAAGTCACCATGGTCGACCAAACCTATGTAAACCCTAATCTCTTTCAGCTCTTAATCCCATCCATCCATGCTTTAGATGATTTAATCTCATCTATTCACCCAACACCTAAACCAAGATTAAATCTCAACCATCTGTTCTAACATGAGGCCTATATATACAGCACTGCACCATATCCAATTCAAATTTGATCAGGAGCCACAAGGGATTAAAGACTGGAGAATACACAAGAGACAAATGAGCCTACACGATTTTTACAAGTGAGCAGCTCATATTGTAAATTTAGTTTGATTGTCTTTGTTGTATTTTTCCAATGCTTTGTACTTTAATTCTTCCATTAAATAAATTAAAGATATTCTTTTAAAACCCTGAAACATCCAATTTTTGAATTTCTTTTATGATTGTTTGATTTAATGTTAAGTTTATATTCTTTGTTTAATAAAAAATACATAATGAAATAGTTAAAACTTAGATTTTGTTAGATTCAAATCTAAGGTTCCTTTGGGACAAAATGAAATAGTTAGATTTTGAATTTAATTGTTTAAATAGAAGGATCTAAGGTTCAATTAATTAATTAAATTTTATTATTTTTAATTTTAATGAAAGGCATAAATTGAGATTTGAATTTTTACGTAAATTTCAGATCTAGATCTTTTATTTGTTTATTTAGTTTGGGCTGTGATTGATCTATTCCATTACCACCTTTAAATTATGCATTATTTTGTTATTTCATTTACTTTAATTGTCAATTTATTTCCATTATTTACTTTATTTTGTTATGTCTTCTATTTGATTAATTTTATTTCTTTGAATCATTGTACTTGTTTGTTTACTGTAAATTCAATTCAACCATGTTGTTTATTTTATGTAAATTGTATGTGTAAATCCACTCTCTCTCTCTCAATATTCTTTAACTAGGTTGAAGATGTGATATTTTAAGTCTGAAACATGTAATTTTAATTAAGATTAGACTACCATTATTCTTATTTCGCCATTTTAATAAAAATGAGATGGATTTGATTCTTGGCATTAATTGGACCTAATTTTATTTTATTAAATTCCTAGGTTAGATGAGGATGTTAACTTTGGTTTTCTATATCTAAGTTTTGCTAAATTAAAATTATAATTTCATGTATTAGATATTTTTTTCCACATTTAGATTTGATTCTATGTTTTAAAGACCATATCTTTTTAAAGGTACCAATTTTATTTTTAAGCATATATTTTGTGATGTCCTTTGGGTTTGACCTCGCACTCAATCCCTATACTATTAAATAGTTCGTACGCTTGCAGGTTATATATTTAAAATTTGCACAACAAGTTTTTTGAGCCATAGCCGGGGACATAAAAAAATTAATCAAGTACCATTAAAATTATCTGATTTAGGAAAGTTTGCTATTTTTGGAATATTTATATTTTACGAAACTCTTTAAAATTGAAATTTTCTATTTTTGGAAAATCTAATTTTAGAAAGTTTGCTTTAATTACAATTTTTTAAAAATATCAATATTTTAGAATTATACTATTTTTGTTAAACTTTGAAACTACTATAATTAGAATTTTTCTAATTTATCTAGAAATCTTCTAATTTATTAGTTTCCTCCTTTAGCAAGAATTTTTCTAATCTTGGAAATATATTTTAATTTAGAAATAATTTACTTTTTGAATGTTTGTATTTTTTAAAAAAATCTATTTTTGGTGAATGATCTATTTTCAAAAAACATCCTATTTTAGAAAACCTCCAAACTTAGAAATTTTCTAAATTTGGAAATTTTATCTAACTTTTGAAAGTTTCAAATCAAATCATGGAAATTATGGAATTGTAAATTAATTTGGTGAAACTCAATTTTAAATTTTTATGGTCTTGTCTTAATTAATTTTTTTTTTTTGTTTAGGATTGTAATTATTATATCTCTTCCTCTAGTTGTAGCTTAGGAAAAATTGCATTATTTTTGAGAGTCAGAATTTTTAGTTTGTTTTGTGGTATTTCAATGTACTAGGATTCTGAATTGTGCAATAAAAAAATTTCTGGAAGGAAAGCACTACAGTTCAATGTAATTGCCTAATCTCATTTTCTTTAGTTTTTTTATCTTTTCATGCATTCATATAGATTTTATTAGGGTGTTTACATTTAATTTGCATAATAAAAAAAATATTGCTTATTTAATTTACTCATGCATCTAGCTTGTTAGTTTCATACATTATATTAGATTGTTTGATTATTGTTTGCATATTTGTTTTGTATCTCGCATTGTTAGATTTAGGACTCCATTCACAAAAAAAAAAAAAATAGTAAATAAAAATGGTTCATCCACTTCCCAAGTAAAATCAATTTAGAAGCCATTAGTTAGATTTTAGGGTCTATCATGCTCAATAGGAAAATTTTCAATATAAAATAATTTTTGTAAGCAGTGAATAGTTTTTCTTCAAGAATGGTGTCTCTAAGGCTAGTTCTATCAACAAGGCGTGAGCTCGAGCACGTCTAAGGATAAGTTGGGACGAGATGTCGTTTGAGCTCTCCCATTTACCTGGGAACTTACCTGGCCATGCTTGAGGTTAAACTCTCTCTAGAGACTTAAATTTTTTGGAAAGAAAAGTAAGGGCCAATCTAGATTTTAGGGTCCAATTAGCAGTGAATAAATTCAATTTCTCTAGTGAGATTCGAAAAAAATTAGATTTAGGTCATTTCTTGTTTGATTTTTGTTTTGGTCTTGTTTGATCTTGAGTGAAAATGAGTATTTGGAGACGTGATTTGACCAAGCGATTGGTTAGAATTGAGCCCCCAATTGGTGAATTTGGAGTCGGTCACCAATCCATTAAGCCCAATAGTTTTACCCATTGGTGAGAAGAGTCTGGCCAACAATGGTAAGAGCTTAAACGATAATAAAACACATTTACCGCCACCAACTGCCTCACAAAAGTGAACTCACTCAGATTTGTGTCCCTTGTAGAACATTTTTAGGTTGAGTCAGTTTATTAAGTCAGTCTAGGATTTTGAATTACTTTGTTAGAGTCAGTCTAGCCTAGTATTTTTATCGAGTCAGTCTAGTTTAGGATTTTTTTTTTTTGGGTCTGTTTATAAGTGTTGCGTTGTGAACCCTTTTAGGTACGTCTAAACCCAAATAAGCACTGCTCCGAATTTTTTTCTGATTTGCACCTGATCACTGTAGATTAGGGAACATTGAGGACAATGTTCGATTTAAGTTTGGGGGTATTAAGGGATTACACTTGTGCTATTATTGTGTCCAATAAAAAGTTTTTTTTTTGGACAATTTTTTTTTTTATCAAGGGAAAAGTAAGTGAAACATTTTTTTAGCACTTAATGGGTAAATAAAAAAATTTATATCTTACTTTTTCGGGAAACATTTTATAGAATTTATGCTCGGAACAAACTTTTACACAGCTGTTGATGTTTTAAATTTGTAAATCTTGCAATTGCATGAACCATATATAGTACAACGATTGAGTGCGAGGTCGAAGCCAAAAGAAGTATTCAAAATACACATGCTTCAATTTTTATGTTTCTTAGAAAACCAAGATTCAAAATTAAATCTAGGATATAAATCAATTTTTAATCCTAAAAGTATATTTCCAAAATAATCAAATCTCTATTCAAATAAATGGATCTACAATTTTAGAGCGTTGATTAAAAGTGATTAAAATAATGTTTTAAGAAAGAGTTTATAAACAATCTCAACACAAAGTCCAATTCACAAAATCAAAGCCCAATTAAATTAAATCTTAACTAGTTAATCAAGTTGTCAGGGAGGTTTTAAATACATGAAATAAATACACATTAAAAGAATTAAAGATTTAAAAAATAACTAAAATACAACATTCAAGTAAAATAAAATAAACATGAAAAATACATTGGCAAGAAAAATTAATGACAGAAATAAAATGCCGTAACGTAAAGGCTGGTTGTTTGGAAAAGACCGTTCATCATCGAAGATATTTAAATAAACAAATGACCTAAATTTGAAATTCACGTAAAAATCTAAGATCTAGCTCATGTTTATCATCAATATTAAAAATCATAAACTTTAATTTATAAAATCAAAACTTAGTAACTTAGATTTAACATTTATAACCTAAGACCTAACTGTTTCATGTTCAATTAAATAATTAAAGCATACAGCTCTAATATCAAATCAAGAACAATCATAAAAAAAAAAAAATTAGAAATTAGATATTTCAAGATTCTAAATGGATGTCTTTGATTATTTATTGGAAAAATTAAATACAGAATTGATTAAATACAAGAAAGATGAAAATTAAAATTGCAATAAGAAACTCACTGCAAAATTCGAATGCACAGTAGATCTCTGTATGTTTTCTTGATCTTCTCTCCAATCTTCAGTCCTCTTTGGCTCCGGAGTCAAGTTCGAATTTTACTTGTGGGATACTGAGCTATTTATAGGACTTCGGATTGGATGGACGGCTAAGATTAAATCTATGTTTAAGTTGCTGGATGAAAGGTTCAGATTAGATCTAACTTAAATTGGGTGGCTAGTATTAAAAACAAGAAAACTAGGGCTTCTTTATAGGGGTCACACGAATTTTGTGTGATGGGTTGGCTTGGAGTGTAGTGCAAGCAAGAAAGGAAAGAAAATTTGGATTGCATATGGCCTTGTGATTTTCGAATTTGCTATGTGGCTTAGGTTTGAATTTGTGCAATGATATGGATGGCTAGGATTAGATGGATGGATGAGATGTAATATGGTGATGTGGAGGGTTGACCTATGAAATTCGAATGGGATAGGAAGGAGTTAGAGAAAATCATGTGAAGCATGGAGGGATAGGATGGTGATGTGGATTGGATAACTTGGAGAGGAATTGTAGGGATTTTCCATGGGGTGCGCATGAATGGATTTCTAGGATTATGTGTGTCGTGTGATGCAATGCACTATGCGCATGAACATGTAGACTTTAGGATTTAATGAGATGTTTAGGGTTTAAAGAGATGAAAACATGAAAAGGAGGGCTAGGATTAATTGGCCTAAATCTAATGGCTTGGATGATTGACGGGTGTTCTAAGTGGATGGATGGATACATGGTGCATGGATGATCTTAATCCTAAAGTTTATTTATATGATGAACGGGTTGGTTTGACTAAGTGGATCTAGGGTTTGATGATATGAAATGCATAAGATTAATATGATGAATGAGATGAATGGTTTGGATTGATTAATGGGGTCAATGGATGGTGTGGATGGGAGATTGGAAATTTGATGGTTAAGATTAGATGGGTAGGATGGATCATGGATATGGCTTTTGGACCTAAAATGGATTTGGGCTTAGGGTTGGTAAACTTGGATTTGGACCTGGCGCATTGGATCTTGAATTGGACTTGGACTTCTTGGACTGGAGTCTTGGGCTTGGTAGGCTTGAATTCACTATGGCCTGGCCCACATTGGGAATGTGCATGGAGTGCTTGGCCTGACCCAGTGTCTAGCATTTGGAGCAAAGCTTGGCCCAATTGCAGTGGATCTCTAGCCCATGGATCTTGATTTCAACTCTTGGCCTCTTTGATTGCAGATTTGATTTTAAAATTAAATAATTAAGCAAGCCACTTATAAATCTAAGTATTGAATTAATCTAGACTCTCACAAATGGATCCAGATTATCCAATTTGCATTTAAAACCCTAAAGTGGCATGAATTAATTATGAAATTCTAAAATTTCCATTTTAAGTTCTATTCTTGCAATTATCCACTGTTTTATGCTTGTTTCTTGTTTTTCTATCTTTTTATCTACAAAACTAGAAAAAACCATTAAACGTATCTTCTATATACAAAATCAAGGCTAACTAAATCATAATTAAAGGGTGAAAGTGTAGGATTTTTGGACTCAACAAATACCCCCAAACTTAGATTTTGCTAGGCCTCCTCGAGTAAAAAACTAAAAATAAACCCAAAGTCTAAAAATCTAAAAACCTAAAATTCCTAGACTAAACCTAATGTTTTATTTCTTTATTAAACCTAAAACTATATTACAAATAAAACTTAAAACTTACACCACTTTTGCTGGCACTCTCGATTGCTTTTAGCATATGCAACTAGCCTTTAAACCCCTAAGTTACCCCTAGTGGACGAGTTATAATCTCGTGAGGGTTTATAGTGATGATACCCACAGACATCCAATTTTGTCTAGTCTTAGTTTCAGATTCGGAAAAAACAAGTCCATTAAAATCTAGACATCATACGATTCCACAATTTATTTTATAAGACTTATATTCGGAGTGTAGTGTGTGCTTAGCCAATATTAAAAACTGTTTTCTTTTCCAAATAAACACAAGTTTCGTAACCAACTTTCGGAAAATAAGTTTCGTAGAGGTTTGGGTTATTTTCTCTCAAAGTTGACTGTGAGCAGAGTTTATGTATTCAAATTGAAAATTTCTCACATATGTATTAGAAAGACGGCACATGACAAAGAAAATAATTGTTGGACCTCATGAATGGATGCCACTTTCCTGGGAACGTTGAGTTATACATTATCATTTTTCTTCATTTATTCTCCACATGAAATACCATATTTTGACTTAAGATCAATAGGACTTCCTATAGGATGAAATGTGGCTTGGGATCGGGTAAAATCAAAGAAGGATAAAAGACTCTAAAAATAAATATTTTGAACAAAAAGTTAGAGGTCTTCAAAATGTAAGACAGGATATTTCTTCCTCTATTTTTTTCTTTTCAGCACTTTTCAAATTTTTCATCTTTTTTTTTTTCACATCCTTCTTTTGATGTGAGGATGTTCCCTTTCTTTTTCATTTTCATATATATATATATATATATATATATATATATATATATATATATATATATATATATATATATATATATATATATATATATTATGCCATTTTTTTAGAGTACCATCCCAATATTTGTCATCTCTAACCTTTTTGGTATCTTAGAATAGGTCACAGATATTTTCTATGAGGCTTAGACTCCATAACCGGAGTTAGGTACGGTAGACATGGCTAAACAATAAATAGGTTGATTAAGGTTCAACTGTGAACTATCATGATAAATTGACCAAAAATAGGTAGGCATGAAGGCTCAAACGGTCCAAAATTTGCCTAAATCATATCCTTAGTTTTATACAGTGATTTCCTTGTTTTAAATAAATTGCAAAAAAATTTCAAATGTTCTAACTCAAATTTGATGGCGTTCTCAGTAATATGGCCAAAATTGAAAAATAATGGGATCCACAACGACTTGAAGCACTCAAGAAAGAAACATGGATTGACTTAGATCCCTCGGAAAAATAGACTAGCACTAAAGCTCACTAGGTTAAGTCTCCACTACTATTCCTTTGTTAACTACTAGACTCGTGAAATTTTTTCTTTTCTAACTCAATTTAATATGGCTGTGTAAATTTTGTTACGAATATAAATTCTATAAAAGATTTATTGAAACAGTATGATATAAATTTTTTATTCACCTATTAATGCCGAAAAATCACTTAGACTCAATAGTTTTTTTTTCCTCAAGGATTAGTCTCAGTCTTCACTTATTCTCCCCTTGATTAAGAAAGAACTTTTTTTATTTTTTATTTATTTTTATTATTAGACTTAAAAACATTGACTCAAAATACTCACAGAAAACTTGTTTTTTGGTCAAGGGCAATCCCAGTTTGTGTTTGTAAACTTACTCTTCCCTTGACTTTTTCAATAGGGGTTTCGGTCCTTTCGAACTTACTCTCTCCCTAAATTGTTTTAGACAAAATTTTTTTTATTGGACTCTAGATCCCCCCAAACTTAAATTTAACATTATCCTCAATGTTCAACGGTTAGATACAAAATGTTAGGACATTGTTAAATTTTGGGTTTCGACGTATCTAAGTGAAATAACCTAAAAACTGAAAATAACTGACTCTATTTTTTTTTTTTTTTACAAAAATCCGGTGATTAATCCATACTTTATTATTTTTACACACTTTCTAAGCCCTTTTGTCACTGAGTTCCATACGCTTCGGTAAATGGTGGTGGTCAATATGCTTAACTGAGTATAATGTATCATAGACTATAATTCACTTTTCATCAAGAATTTTTCCTTCTGGCATGAAGTATAGCCATGGTTCTTTGGGACCATTACCTATGATAGTATCACCCTCAATTATATTGTTCCAATCTTCTTCTACCCCAGCTAGACTCTCCTCACTTCGGGAAGAACTCTCGGATGTTGATGAAATCGAAATGACTTCACAAACCCTACTGTTTTCCGAAATAGATTGATAACTAATTTGGGTTCCACCAGTTGGTGGCCTAACTCTAACAAATCTCTTAGTCAAATCACGCCTCCAAGTAATCATTTTTACTCAAACAAGGACCACACAAGACAAAACAATTTCAAACAAAATAAATGACCTAAAACTAAAAATAAAAACCTAAACTAACCTAGGTCTCTAGAATGGTTCCTAATATTTTCTTCAAAAATTCTAAATCTCCTAATAAGAGTTTAACTTCAATCGCGGCAAGGTAAGTTCCCAGGTAAGTGGGGAGCACAGACGGCATCTCGTCCCAACTTAGCCTTAGACAATGTTCGACCGCATGTCTTGGTGACAGAACTAGCCTTAGACACTATTATTGAAGAAAAACTAGAATTGGTTAATTAAAATTATTTGAATGAAAGACTATCCTAATGAGCATGAAAGACCCTAAAGACTAACCTATGGTTCCAAAATTGATTTTATTTAAAGTGCATGAACCATTTTATTACTATTTTTTTTTATGTGAATGCAACCTAATCTAACAATGCAAACATCAAGCAAATATGCAAAACAATAAGCGAACAAACTATACCAAATGCATGAGTTTAGCAACCTAAATGCATGAGAAAAATAAATATGCAATATTTTTTTTTATGCAAGTATGCCAAACACCCTAATAAAAGCTATATGAATTCATGAGAAAATAAAAATTAAAAGAATATAGTTAGGCACTTACCTTAGCCAATGCGCGCAACTTCCAGCAACTTTGACTCACGATTTCCAAAACTCCTGAAAATATAACACACCAGGCTAAGCGAAGATTCTAACTAAAAAATGCATGAACTAACTAAATGCAAGATCGTAAACTACAACTAGATTAAGATTAAAATAATTAGTCTTAATTAAGTGTCCTAGAATAATGTCACATTGTAAATAAATTTCTAAATTAAAGTCATGACTTAATAAAAATTTAATCAAAGATCCAAATTTAGAAACTTTCCAAAAATAGAATGTTAGTGTCCCAGCTTTGCTGAGTCGCTATGCATGTCAATTCTATGACTCAGGAAGAAGCACTTGTTAGAAGTTTGAAGACTCAAGGTGATCAAGAGTGAAGATCATGCTCCTCCGAATTGAAGCTCATCGTTATGGCAATCACAAAATTGGTATTTGGCCATAGATGACTTTAGGTGGAACCCACACCTTAGGAGGACCATCCGTAGGCTTAGTTGTATATGTTGGTAATGGACATAAGAAGCCTAGAGAGGAAGCTTGACAGTGAATTGGAACCCAACTTGGAAATATGTATTTGGTTTCACTGTCAGCTCGACCAGTCGTTCTAACCGACCTCTCAGTGTAGTCAGGAACTACCCATCGTGGTCAAAGACTTGTTGGCCAGATTGACATTTAGAACTGTCATTCTGGAAATACCTCTGACCGAGTGTCTCGTATGCACCGACCCATCGGTCATGAACTTAAACGACCCCTTGTGGTCAACGACTCGTCGGTATAAAACTTATAAGTTCTGGACTGGGAACTTATAAGGACTCTCGAAGAAACAAACATATCGGCAATCAAAGACCGATCGAGAGACACAAAACTGACCTGTCGGCAAAGGGCGACAGGTCGTTCTGGGTAACAGGTTTCCAAAGAGGATACTACTGTCAAGCATGTTTTTACACCAGAATGAGCCTCTTGTATGGACGGACCCCTCGGTGCCATAAGTGTCGACCCATTGGTGACAGCGACTGTTGGCCGGGAAGTAATAATGTTGTTGAGGATGCATTTAATGCACAACGGTCGGGTGGTTGAACAATAATAAATATGAACACCGACCCATCGGTGCCACCGACCTATCGGTCCTGGAGAGTCAATACGACCGTTAAAACTCATCTATAAATATAGGTGTTGGGTGGTCGTTTTACCATCTTCCTTGAGCTTTAAAGAGTTAAACACTCTAAGAAACGATCAACACTCTTGAGAGAAAGACCATAACCAACCAATCTTCAGATTGTGTTTGCAAATGAGAAAGAGAAGAGGAGAGAAAGATCATAAACAATTAATCTTCAGATTGAGTTTGCAGGTGAGAAAGCTATAAACTAGGATAGTTTTGGTTTAGCCAAGTTTCCTTATCACCCGCAAATTGTGATTGCTACATGACGACTGGAAGAAGTAGCATCGACACAACTCTTGTGGGATGTTTAAGAAGCACACATCGGCGAGAAAGAGCTTTAAGGCAAGTGCTTCTTGGTTTTTAATTTTCTTTTTAAAAACCTGTAACTCGAGAGTGGATTAAAGGGAGGTACCCTGGAACCATTAAAAAAAACTTTAGAGCGTTGTCTATGGCACAGTGGTGGATGGAAGTCCCTGCCAATTGAGTGAGATGGAATTCATACTCTAATTGTGAGGGTGTAAGTCCCACATAGTGAATTTGGAGATAGCTCAAGGTTGAGTGAGTCCTAACAGTGGATGTAGGTTGGCAAATCGATCACTATATATCTTTGTGTCCTTGTGTTTGTGGTGTTAGAGCCAAATTATTGTGTTGATTGTTGTAATCACATTTGCTAACACACACACTCTTGATTATTGTTTCCGCTGTATTCAAATTAATCAATCAAGTAAATTAAAAAAGGACCAACGAATTCGGATTGACCTATTCACCCCCCTCTTGTAACACCCCGGATTTTCAATTTATTATTTTATATGAAAATTATCCATTTTAATTGTGAATTTTAGATTTGATCTTATATGGATAAAGAATTGGCCATGACCCAATTAAGACCCAATTAATTGTGGAAATGGTTTTATTAAAATTAAATGGGGTTGAATTAATTTAGTGATGCATTATATCTAAATTTAAATTAACGATTGCATGGCCGTATTTTAGATGTGAAAAATCTAGGATTATGCACATGAATGATATGCATATCTAGGTGATATGCTAGAAAATTTAAAGAGGGACTTTTCTAATTAAATTGGATTTGCATATTTTAAGAAAATGTCCAAGTTTAAATAAGATTGTGCATGGCCGTGTATAGAGATATTTCATATCTACATTATGCGCATGAGATAATTAAAGAAGGGAGCAAGGGAGCATAACACATTCTAAATAGGGATTAAGGAAGGATTTTAATTAAGGAGAGCAAGGGGATGCACGGCATCACCAATTTAATAAAGGGAGCGGCGCATAGCACCTTCCACTTTTAGATAAAAGGAGACTTTATATAAGGAGATAACCCCTTAGGCCGATTTTTCTCTCTCTCTCAATTCCCATTCACTCCAAAAGAAGAAGAAGGAAATCAGCAAGAAGGTTGTTCGGCCAGCAAAGGGAAAGGAAAAGAAGATTGGAAAAGAAAGATCAAGCGAGGGAAGAACAAGAATCAATCGTGGAAAACGGTTAGTAGTTTGATGTTTTGATTTTTAAAAAAAAAGGAACCATAGGGTTCGGCCATGGGGTATGGCCGAACCCCATGGAAAAAGGTTACGGATTTTATGGGTTGGAAACCATGGAAGGTTAATGGTAAATTTAAATAAGAGTTGATGTAATGGAATATGATTTTATTTTGGAAGGGATTAAATGTCAAGATGAATGTCTATCAATTGTTATAAAAGAGAGGACCTTGAACCATAGGATTCGGCCATGGGGTATGGCCGAACCCCATGGAGTTGTGATGATGCTATTATTGAATTTTTAATGGATCCAAAATAAATAGTCAAGATCATGAACCATAGGGTTCGGCATGGTGTATGGCCGAACCCCATGGAATTGATTATTAAATTAGAAGCTATCTAATTATGGACCATAGATTGAAATGGAAGGAGGAGTTTATTTATGGAAACCTTTTAATTAAGGAAATGGTATAGTAAATTTAAAAAGTTTCTAAATTTAGAAACCTTCCAATTATGGAAGGAGTTTGCTAAATTTGGAAAGCTTCCAATTATGGAAGGAGTTTGCTAATTTGGAAAGCTTCCAATTATGGAAGGAGTTTGCTAAATTAGATTTTTTTCTATAAGTGAGGTTCGGCCGTGGTGTATGGCCGAACCCCACTAAAGTTCATTTATGGAAGTTTGTTTAATTTTGGAAAGTGAAAACTAAATTAGAAAGTTTTAATGAAGAACTTTCTAATTAGGGAAATTTAATTTAGAAACCTTCTAATTATGAAAGGAGATTGCCAAATTAAAAGCGTTTAATTATGGAGGTTGGTTTATTTGGGAAGTTTCTATTTTTGGAAGGTGAAGACTAAATTAGAAAGTTTTAATTTAGGAACCTTATAATTATGGAATGTTATTTTTAAACCTTCTAAAGATAGAAGGTGGAGATAATTGGAAACAAGGACATCATGGGTTCGGCCAAGTGTATGCCCGAACCCCATGAATCAAACTTATGAGTTATGTTTTGTGTATTTTAAATAAAGTGAAGGATACAAACATGTGTTATGGATTATTGATGAAGGTAGTGGCAAAATTGTAATTACATGTCGAAGTGGAGGATCATGGGTTCGGCCATGGTGTATGGCCGAACCCCATGAGGTTTATTTTATGGACCTAAAATGGTTTGGGATTAAACATGAACTTAGACAATTTTTAATGATTGAAAGGATGGGATTATGGAATAATAGTCATGGATGACATTTTCGTAAATAAGTGTGAAAATGGTAAGCCATGGGTTCGGCCATGGTGTATGGCCAAACCCCATGGGGATTGGTTATGGACTTTAAATATTTTAAATCAAGTGGAACTTGGTTTTGACTTATTATTATATTACAAGGTAACGGGATCTCACAAGGGGTTTACGATCGTGAGCATTTACCGGATGAAAGACGCAAGGACACATTAGCGGTCTTTGGTAAGATTCCACCTCTTTGAAACTATGGATTTATGTACATTTATTTTATCTTATTTTGATGAAATTATGTTTTAAAGGATATGCTTTATATTGAATTATAAATGCTATGTTTATTTGTATAAATAGCATGTGTAGGATATGTTTCAAAGGTGATTTTAAATGCTATGTTTATTCGTATAAATAGCATGTGTTGGATATGTTTCAAAAGGTGATTTTAAATGCTATGTTTATGTTATAAAATAGCATGTGTTTAATTGGCATCTCATGCATGGCATGGGGTGGAGGATTTGTAACTGGAGGGGTCACACTCTGTTGAGCACTGAAAATTACCATTTTTACCCTTTAATTTTGGATTAGTTAGCCTTGATTTGAGAATATTAGATGCGTTTAATAGAGTTTTTAAGTTTTGCAGTGTATTTGTGAGAATACAAGAAAAATGAATTAAAATGGAGAAAAGTGGGCCATAGTCCTATTTTTGGAAAGTTTATAATTTTTACCACCTAATTAGATTTGGAATTATTGTAAATTATTATAATTCAGATCCGGATATGAGAGTTTGAATTATAATAATACTTTTTAGACTGTGTTACATTATAAAGGTGGTAGAAATTTATAAACACATAAATGGATCCACTGTTTGAATCTGAAGCCTGAAGACAAAGTCTGCAATTAGAATCCAATGAACCAAAGTCCACCAGTATTCCGAGCCAGATAAAAGTCCAAGTATGGGATCCAAGTCCAAAAGACCAAGTGGGACCAGTGAATTTCGTTTGAAGGATGGTGCCTTATCTGTAAAATTCGGCGTTTGAAAAAGACAGTGGATTTGGATAAAAGATAGTTGATTTGAATAAAAGACAGGGATAATGATAAAAGAGTTTGAATCAAATGAGAGATAAGAAAGAAAGGGATAAGGAGGAACAGAGATAAGGAGACGAAGGAGTTAGTTGATCTCAATAGAGAGAAATTTTGAATTTGAATGGGTCACTTATCTTAGCTGAATTTGAAGGGTCCCTTATCTTATCTCTTCTGACTCCTATAAATTGATATCTTTGGATCCATTGAAAGTTGAACCGGGCAAGACATCGAAGGAACTGAAGTTGGACGACCAAAAGACAGAAGAGAAAAATAAATAATTTCTTGTAAGTTATTTAATTTATTTTTATGTAAAGTCTAGAAGAATTGTATTTCAGTTCTGAATTTTTAAATATAATTCATGGCGGTTTGTTTAGATGTATGCTATTTCCAATTATTAAATATTTAATAATGATGGTTTTTTAATTTTATTTTAATTCTTTCTAAGAACTTTATGAAAAAAATTAATTTGAGGATTTTTCAAGGAAAAGTGGAACCCCTTTTAGGATCAGTGGGACTTACTGTCTCTCTAGTCTAAGGTTCTTATCAAGAACGGTTGTTTTAGATTTGGGGAAACACAAGTTTAAAACCCGTTCAAGCCTAAGGCTTGATTTAAAAAATTCTGATTTAATGGAAGACATAATTATTCCTATTAGAATTTTATTAAATAAGAAACTTGAATTATATTTAATACTTCCAGAATATTTCATAGTCTAGGCCATGTTTTTTTTGTTTTTAAATCGGATAACATGCCACTTCGATGTTTGACCCGATTCCATTGTAGATTATGTAAACAATTTATTTATTCTTGATTTATTTTTCTTTTTCTCAAAAATTCATCAAAACAATTTATTGTTCTAAATTAAGATGATAACTAAATGTTTTAGAAAACTATTTCCTTAAATCATATTTTTAATAGTGCCATTTTCTATTTCATACATATATTTTGTCGGTTTCCCTTGGGTACGACCTCGCACTCATACTCTATACTATAAAATGGTTCGTACGCTTGCGAGCAAATTAAAATTCACATCAAGTTTTTGGCGTCATTGCCGGGGAAATCTCGAAATAAATTGTCTGCTATTAGATTATGTGATTTTTGAAAATAAATCTAATACTGCAGATATGTCTTAATTTAGAATTTCATCTAACTTAGGAATCTTTTTTTTAAATTAAAAAAAAATTTAAAAAAATTTAAAAATTTGAAACAAAGTTTTGATTTAATGGGGTGGAGTCCAATTTTCATAACCTTGGCTTGATTTAAAATTTTTTTTAGGTTGCAAATATTATATTTCTTCCATTAGTTGTAACTTTAGGACAAGTGCACTTAGATTAGTATTATGCATTTTATTTATTATTTTTTTTTTGAATCAGAATCTTCACCAAAGCTTTTATTGTCTGTTTTGCAGGAATTTTAATTATGTCACGCTTAAAAACCAATGGAGATATGCACAACACGGTAAGGAGTTTTAAACTGCGCATTTAAAAAAAAAGTTTACTGAAAATATGCATAAAAGGCTAAGTTGAGTGCCTAATTTTTTCTTTTTATTTTTTATATCTCATGCATTCATATAGATTTATTTAGGGTGTTCTTTATTTTATTTATTGCTTGCATTTAATCTGTCGATGCATCTAGGTTGTTAGTATTCATGCATTAATTTAGATTGTTTTATTAATGTTTGCATATTTGTTTGAATGTTGTATGGTAATTTAGGACTGCAGTTTCACAATACTTAGAAAAATAAGATTAGTAAAATTGGTTCATGCATCTCCCTAATAAAATCAATTAAGGAACCATTAGGCTAGATTTTAGGGTTTCATGCTCAATAGGAACTTTTTCAATCTAAATTAATTTTTGTAACTGGTGAATATTTTTTCTTCAATGATGGTGTCTAGGATTAGTTCTGTCACCAAGGTGTAAAGAGCCTAAGGATAAGTGGAAACTTAAGAAGATGCCGTGTGCTCCTCCACTTACCTGGGAACTTACCTGGCCATGATTGTGGTTAAACTCTCATCGGAGACTTAGATTATTTGGAGAGAAAAGTAGGAGCCAGTCTAGAGACCTAGGTTAGCTTAGGTTTTTATTTTTAGTTTTAGGTCATTTATTTTGTTTGAATTTGTTTTGGTCATGTTTTGTCCTTGTTGGTGAAAATGAGTGTTTGGAGATGCGATTCAACCAAACGATTGGTTAGAATTGAGTCCCCAAATTGTGAACATCCCTTCAGTCATCAATCCATTATTGGCGACAGTAGGGTCTGTGGGGTAATGGAAATTTCAACGTTAGAACCTACATTAGAACCCAATCGTTGTAACCATGGTGAGGAGAGTCTGACCAATGGGGGGAAAGAACCTAATTCTTGAGGGGAATGATGAGGTAAATCCTATCTTTGAGGAGAATCCTATCCAGGACTTTCCTCCGTATGACATGAACAATCCATTGGATTTTAACAGATATGTAGAACCGGGAGCGTACTTAAGAGCAAGATATTTTGTAAGCCTTCAATTTCAAAATGATCTACGTTCCATTATACCATTTCTTCCCTACATAGAGCCACCCAAGTCACCTAAATCACCATAATCACCATCTTAGGTCAATTGTTGTGTCCGTCAATCTAGAGTCAGTCTCGTTTAGGATTTTTGTTTTAGGTCCATTATGAGTGAACCCTTTTAAATACACTTGAACCTTAATTAACACTGTTCCAAAAAAAATCTAATTTGCACCTGATCACTGTGGATTAATAAACATTGAGGACAATGTCAAATTTAAGTTTTGGGGTATCAAAATGGGATACCCTAGTTGAGTCCAGTAAAAACAAATTGAGTCCACTAAAAGATTTTGTGAGTCTAAATTTTTTTTTTAAAATAACAAATAAAAAAATAAATCAAGGGAAGAGTAAGTGAACACTGAGACTACCCATTGTGAAAAAAAAAATTGTTGAGTCTAAGTGATTTTTCAGCATTAATAGGTAAATAAAAAGATTTTATGTTATAAAATAGCATGTGTTTCATTGGCATCTCATGCATAGCATGGGATGGAGGATTTGTAACCGGAGGGGTCACACTCAGTCATGGCGTCCGAAAAACCTATGTGCAGTACCTTGATGTGATTTCCATCAAGAAGATTCCGGAGGGTCCACACTCCGTCGGGGCATCCGAAAGGCCTATGTGGTGGGTACTTTTATGTACATATGATGGGTGGGACTCATTGCATGGCATGGTATTACATGGTTTTGTATATTATGTTATAACATATGTTTTGTACTCACCATGTGTTAGCCGTAACTGGAATACCTACTAGGCGCGTTGTTCTAACGCCCTACTTCTACCCTAGTTGATGATACAGGAAATCAGGGGAACGATGAACGCAAGACGAGCCAGGCATAGGAGCTTGGATGATTTAGTTTATTATTTTTAATAAAAGTTACTCGTGTACTTGTATTTGAGTATCTTGATTTCGGGATGTAATAACTTAGATGGTTGATGATTTATTGGATAATTATGATTTTTAATTATGGATAAGGACTTGACGTACTTTGCTATCTGAATGGAATAGAACTTGGTTCTATTATGTTTCCGCAAATTGATGTTATGATTCCGCAAGTTATGATTTTTATTCCGCATGTTGATATTGCTATGTGTGAACCATTTTCGTGGACTTAGTCCATGCACACATAGGGTTGGCCAGTTAAGGGTCGGACTTTGGAAGTTCCGACTTAGCTCACGTTGTGACGTCCCGCGATCTATCACTCTACTTTGTTATAAAAAAAAAAAAAATAGACTCTGAATTTACAGGAAGAAGCGAGTGAAAAAGGTGGGGCATTTCACCTCTATGGTCAATCGGGTTGTTCTAGCACCCGTTTAAAAGGTAGTTTCAATTGGTATCAGGGCCTAGTGCTCATTACAAGGATTTAATCATCCGAGTAGATCCAAATCTAGAAGACCATGGGCGAGAGTCATGCAATATCCAAACCTCCCTACTTCGATAGATCAAACTATGCCTCTTGGAAGGCCAAAATGCGAAGCTTTTTATTTCCATTGATTCATCCGTTTGGGTTATTGTAAAGACTGGATGGGAAGAACCCATAGAAGAGAAAACTGCAACATCTATCACAACAGTGTCATCCAAACCCTTTGCATCTTGGACCCCTGCTGAGAAAGCTGCTTAGATAATAGATGGGAAAGCCATGAATGCCCTTAACTGTGCAGTTTCGGACAGTGAATACAGGCGGATCATGACCTGTAAAACTACAAAGGAAGCATGGGAAGTTCTTGAGAGAACCTATGACGGAACCTAAATAGTTAAGAGGTCTAAACTTCAGATCTTCCAAAATCATTTCGACACTATTAAGATGAAGGAGGATGAAGTTTTCATGGACTTTTATTCCAAGGTGAGCGACATTGTTAATCAAATGTACGCTTTAGGTGAAGGAATACCCGAGGACAAGGTATGTACCAAAATTGTCAGGAATCTTGCAAAAAGATTCAAGCCCAATGTAGCGGCTATGGAGGACAATCGAGATGTGTCCTTAATGAAAATTGATGATTTGGTTGGTTCATTGCAAACCTATGAACTACACTTTGAATAATTAAAGGAAAAATCATTTGCCTTGAAGTCTTCCTTCAAACAAAGAAATAAAACTAGAAAAAAAGGAAAAATTTTCCGAAGATGAACTCTCAAGTGATGAAATGGCAATGTTTGCCAAAAAGTTTTATAAAAAATTTGTAAAGAGAAATAACTTGAGAAGAATGGGTAAGGATGAAACAAGTAAAAGATACCCAAGAAGGCAAGAAGAAAATAGTGGGAAGAGAGGAGGTCAAGGAGCAGACCTGCTTCAATTGTGGAGGAAGAGGACACTACATAAATGAGTGTGCTTCGGATAAAATAAAGAAGGCTATGAATGTGGGTATGACTCATGTTGAAACTTCTGAGTCAGAAAGTGATTCAGATGATGAGACTCAACAAAAAGTTGATGTATCAAAAGGTCTCATAGCCTCGATCATATGTGATCAAGAAATTCCCACCATTGAAACAGACGAAGATGATGGAAATCTTCAAGCTTCCTACAGTGCCCTGTTCCTTTAGAGTGAGAGGATGGCTAAGAAACTAAGTAAGGTTAAAAATGAAAAATTGAACCTCTCCAATCAAGTGGAAGATTTAAAAATTTAAAGATCTCTCCTTATCTCCAAACTGGAACTCTCTAATAATGAAAACTCAAACCTAAGAGAGAGTAATAAAACTCTTCAAGAAGAAATAAGCATGCATTGCAAGGATGTCGAGAATCTGCGGCATCACAATAAACTTCTTGAAGAGGATATTAAAAACTATCTTTGGAAGTAAAAGATTTGAAAAAATTAAAGAAAAATTCTAAGATAAGTTTACCCAAGGAGATGAAAGGCTTAAAAGACTCCTTGGTTCGAGAAGACAATATGGTGATAGGTCTGGACTTGGTGCCTCATCCACCTGAGTACCTATGAACCATGAAGTGTTCAGAAAAACAGGTATCTCTCGTTCTTCAACAGGTAAGTGCAATTTTTGCCACAAGGATGGGCATTTAAAAAGAAATTTTTATCATCTGAAGAAATATCTTAAAAAGAAAGCACTAAGGCAAAATCAAGAAAAGCCTAAGCTTAAAATATATCCACCAACATCGAATCCTAAAAGAAATCTAAGGAAGGTGGATACAAGGCAAGACTCTTTGTTAAGACAGATGAATCATGTCTTAAAAGAGTTGATGAATCCAAAGCTTGGTCATCAAAGGTATGACCGTAGGGGTGTGTATGCAACACCAAATGCCAAAATATTTGTACCTAGGAGATAAACCATTAATCATGTTTTGTTGTAGTTTAAGATTCACTTCCATATCTTAGACCACTGTAAATAAAATCACGAGAGACCATGTGAGTTCACATAGCTGTGAAATGCTATGATATGAAGAGAGGAATTGGCCACATACAAGTATAGAATGTACACTTCCTGGCTATAGTACATATTCTACTTGGAAAGCCATACATTTCATTTAAAGTGTTTTTGAAAGGTATAATCTTTTGAATGAGAATTGCATGTGTGTGTGCATGATTGGATGAAACTATGTTTGCTATATTTGTGCATGAATATGTAATTGCCGCGCTTAGATTAGGATCTCCATCAAGTTGCACAACTCAAGGATGATTGCTCTACTATCTGTACCCCTCAGTGTTGTAGACATGTCTGTGAATAGACTGTCGGAGTGACAGACATGTCGTTACTGTGAGAAATCAAAGCACTGTTAAAAATGGGAAAAGTCGAAAAAGTCGACCTGTCGGTGGAACCGACATATCGGTGAGACAGAAAGTTAAAATAAAAAGGGGTCATTTTCTGTGAAAGCGACAACACTTTTGAATTCGTTGTTTCCCCTCCTGCGAAGGCTTGTGGTCCCTCCTTCTCCTCTCATTCCTTAGACCAGTCGATAGGACCTCTCGGAGTGATTTCTCGCCGGAAAATCGTGGGGCTTTTGTCTCTAAAGCCTCTATAAGCCTGAAAATCACCATTCTTATGATTATCATAGATCGAGTAAAGCTCAGGTTTAATCTCATCCCTCCTCGAGCCATTGATTAAGGACCTCCTCTAGGAAAAACCATGCCTACAAAGATGGCCGCTCAGTTATGTCCCAAAATCACGATCGAACGAGGAGAATCCAGTCGTGCCAGTAAATGGGCCAAAAGGGCGAAAAGGTCAGCTTCTCGTTTCTGCCTTCAAGCTCTGAAAATCGCACTTATGTTTAAAAAAAAAAACCCAAGAGGATGTCGAAGAAGAGCCCATTGTTGACAAAGGTGTCATCTTCGTCGAAAATCGATGAAAAAGAAGGGGATAATAAACATAAGAGGGGAATGGTCCTCAAACTGGTCATGAAGACCATGTTGATATTTCTGACGACACCAATGAGGAGGACAGTGGTCGGTCTGAGGACATTAGGGGAGATTCTGATGAGGAAAGGGAAAGAGAATATGAATACCTCATCAAGTGAATGACAATCTGAACAACAAGGTCTTCAGACTGGAAAGAAGGATTCACTGCCTTGAGAGATCTCTGGATAGACTGAGGATTACAGTCCAAGATCTTGTTACTACTACTTCCTTTTCCGATCGAGTTCGAGATACTCCATCTCCTCCTCCTTCTGTACCTCCTCAGGATGGCTCTACCTAGGAAAATTTTTAGAAAAACTATACTTTTGTTATTTTGTCTAAGCACCTATAGTATCCCCCTTAGCAAAAACCATATGTACTCAATGCACATTTTGTAAAATGCAATGATATGGTTTGATTTAGTATGATATGTGTATTGATGTGTATGTATGCTATTTATCTCTTGTGTATGATATACTAACATGCATGTTTAAATGAGTTGGTTTTGTATTGGCATGTTAGGGAGATAAGGGTTCGAACTGTGCTACTACACATATCCTTGGTGTATGGGGGAGCACAAAATATGTGTTGATTAGATGCTGTCACTTGTCATGACAGCTTCTGGAGGAAAGAGAATGCAAGCTTGAAAGCTTGAAAAGAAATCAACTTAGGGGCAGCTAAGTTTGTGGGGGAACAAAGAAGAAAAAGCTAAGAAAAATTGCTTAGTGAATGGGGGAGGAAACTCGAAAAAGCTAGGGACATTAGCTTAATCCTTGAAGCAATATGCTGGAAACCAGCTTGTGCAAAGGCATACAAACCTTGTAGCACAAAAATTATGCATTGAACCATGGGGGAGAACCATCAATTGGAATAGACCTCAGTCAAGCACCAATGCAAGAAAATGGGGGAGTGCTTAATCTTGATGCATGCCTACTAACTCTTTGTCAATTGAATAGAAAAATGGGGGAGAAAGTAGTAGAAGCTTGGAGCTGGGAAGCTCAAGGAGATTGGGGGAATCCTAGCACTTCATTTGTGTATGGGGAAGAAAATCATATTAGTCCATGGATGTTTTATGGTTTAGACTAACCCATCTAATGATTGTCTATTGTTGCTTGCTTTTTGTGCTTAAACAAGAAAATAAGAATGAAGCAAGCTATGCAAGAATATGAAGACCATAGTCTTGTTAATCCATTTCAATATACATGTAATTGATGTAATGTTTTGTTTTCAAATGTGTTGTAATAAAGGGTGGGCATGTAATTGACAAAGGGGGAGATTGTTTGTGCCCCGGCTTGACCGAGTCCCTGTTTGTCAATTCCATGACTCGGGTAGAAGCACTTGCCAAGAAGCTTGAAGACTCAAGATGATCGAGGAAGAAGATCATGCTCCACCAAGCTCAAAGCTCATCGTCATGGCAATCACAAGAACGGGTATAAGGCCATAGATTACCCTAGGTGGAACCCACACCAAAGAGAGGACCACTAGACTTAGGTGCATATGTTGGTAATAAACATAGCATGCCTAGAGAGGATGCTGAATAATGAATTGGAAGTGAACTTGAATTATGTTCACTATCAGCACGACTAGTCTATCTCACCGACCTCTAGGTGTAGTCAGGAACGACCCATCATGGTCAAAGATTGGTCGGCCAGATTGACATTTAGAACGTCATTCTGGAAAGATATAAAGTAGGAAAGTTTTTGTTTAGCCAAGTTTCCTTGTTACCCACATTGTGAATTTGGAGATAGCGCAAGGTTGAACGAGTCCTAACAGTGGACGAACCGAACCACTACATATCTTGTGTCCTTGTGTTTGTGGTGTTAGAGCCAAATTCTTGTGTTGATTATTTTAATCACATTTGCTAACACATACTCTTGAATGTTGTTTCCACTACATTTAAATTAATCAATCAAGTGAATTCAAAAAGGACCAATGAATTCGGATTGACCTATTTATCTCCCCCCCCCCCCCGCCTATGGGGTCAATCAGGTTGTTCTAGCAACCGTGTAAAGGGTACTTTCAGAACCCAAATGAAACATTCAAAATACACTTGCTTCAATTTTTATGTTTCTTAGATAACCAATATTCAAAATTAAATCTAGGATAGAAATCAATTTTTAATCCTAAAAGTATATTTTCAAACAAATCAAATCTCTATTCAAATAAATAGATCTACAATTTTAGAGCGTTGATTAAAAGTGATTAAAATAATGTTTTAAAAAAGAGTTTATAAACAATCTCAACAAAAATTCCAATTCACAAAATCAAAACATAATTAAATTAAATCTTAACTAGTTAATCAAATTGTTAGGGAGGTTTTAGATACATGAAATAAATACACATTAAAAGAATTAAAGATTTAAAAATAAAAAATAAAATTCAACATTCAAGTAAGATAAAATAAACATGAAAAATAAATTGGCAATAAAAAGAAACGACAGAAATAAAAATGATGTAATGTAAAGGTTAGTTATATGGAAATTACCGTACATCACCGAAGATATTTAAATAAACAAACGACATAGATTTGAAATTCACGTAAAAATCTAAATCCAATTCATTTTTGTCATCAATATTAATAATCATAAACTTTAATTTAAAAAATCAAACCTTAGTAACTTAGATTTAACATTTATAACCTAAGTCCTAACTGTTTCGTGTTCAATTAAATAATTAAAGCATACAACTCCAATATCAAATCAAGAACAATCATAAAAAGAAATTAGAAATTAGATATTTCAAGATTTTAAATGGATGTCTTTGATTATTTATTTGAAAAATTAAATGCAGAATTGATTGAATACAAGAAAGATGAAAATTAAAATTGCAATAAGAAACTCACTGCAAAATTCGAATGCATTGTAGATCTCTGTATCTTTTCTTGGTTTTCTCTCAAATCCTTTGGTCCTCTTTGGTTCCAGAGTCGAATTCGAGTTTTACTTGTGGGATACTGGGCTATTTATAGGACTTGGGATTGGATGGACGACTAAGATTAAATCTATGTTTAAGTTGATTGATGAAAGTTTGGGATTAGATCTAACTTAAATTGGGTGGCTAGTATTAAAAACTAGAAAACTAATGCTTCTTTATAGGGTCACACGAATTTGGTGTGATGGGTTGGCTTCGAGTGTAGTGCAAGCAAGGAAGGAGAGAAAATTGGGATTGGATATGGCCTTGTGATTTTCAAATTTGCTATGTGGCTTAGGTTTGAATTTGTGAAATGATATGGATGGCTAGGATTAGATAGATGGATGAGATGTAGTATGGTGATGTGGAGGGTTGACCTATGAAATTCGAATGGGATAGGAAGGAGCATTCCATCAAGAGGATACTATGTTTGAAATGTAACTGGAGATCCACACTCCGTCGGGGCGTCCGTAATAGAATCGTTGGGGATACCTTGATGAGGAGCTTTCCATCAAGAGGTTATTATGTGTTTGTGATGGGTGGGACTCATTGTATATGATAGCATGGCATGGCATTGAATCGGCATGATTATGACCTTTATTATCATGCAAGGTTTCTGGTTTTTATCGGTATGATTGGATCTCTATTATCATACACTGTTTTGGATACGATGCTTTATAAGTATGGTATGATTTATTATAACTGGTTTTGATATATATTATATCTGGATTTTTGGTACTAACCCATGTGTTAGCCTTACTTGGAATACCTACTGGGCGCATTGTTCTAACGCCCTACTTCTACCCTACTGGATGATACAGGAAACGAGGGGAACGAGGAACGCGAAACGGGCCAGGCATAGGAGTTGGATGCTTTTAATTTATATTTTGTTTAAGATACTCATGGGCTTGTATTTTGAGTATCTAGAATTCGGATTGTAATAACTTAGATGAATTTGCTATGGTTGGATGTTTTATTGGATAATTGCATTATGATAATGATGATTAAGGACTTGACGTACTTTGCTATCTGAATGGAATAGAACTGTGTTCTATTATGTTTCCGCATGTTATGATTTTTATTCCGCATGTTTATATTGCTATGTGTGAACCGTTTTCATGGACTGAGTCCATGCACACATAGGGTTGGCCAGTTAAGGGTCGGACTTTGGAAGTTCGGATTTAGCTCGCGTCGTGACGTCCCGCTCTCTATCACTCTACTCTGTTATAAAAAAAAAATAGACTCTGATTTATGGGAAGAAGTGAGTGAAAAGGGCGGGACGTTACATTATTTTCTTTGAACAGTGCCGTCTTTTCTAAATACATATGTGAGAAAATTTTGATTTGAATACATAAACTTCGCTCGCATATACTTTGAGAGAAAATATACCCAAACCTCTGAGCATTAGTCTTTTTGAGAGATATCAGGTGAGGTTTGAAGTCAAAGCGCATTTTCCTCTGGAGGTTATGAAACTTGTGTTTATTTGGAAAAAAAATCTATCTTAATATTGACTAAGCACACTGCACACCAGGTATAAGTTTTGTAAAATGAATTTTGGAATCGTATGATTTCTTGATTTTTATATATGTTTTTGCTGAGACTGGATTTTTTTTTTTTTTTGACGTTTGTGGGTATCATCACTGCAACCCCTCACAAGACTATAACTCGTCGACTAAGGGTAACCTAGGGGTTTAAACGCTAGTTGTATACGCTAAATTCAACCGAGAGAACCATCGAAAGTGATGTAGTCTAGGTTCAAATTAAGATTAAATTAGCATTTTTATTTTAGTTTTTAGTTTTCATTAGGTAGTTTTGCACGAGGATTAGTAAAATCTAAGTTTGGGGTTATTTGTTGAGACATGAAAAATGACATTTTTACCCCTAATTATTGGACTAGTTAGCCTTCAATTTGTATATATTAGATACAATTAATGTTGTTTGTCAGTTTTGTAGATAAAAATGGAAAATACATGAAATCAATCAAAACCAATGGAAAATTGCAAGTTTTGTGCTTAAAATTGGAAGACTTAGAATTTTAAAAATTAATCTCAGACCACTTTAGGATTTTTAATGTAAATTGATTAATCTGGATCCAATTATGAGAGTCTAGATTAATTCAATATTTTTAGATTTCAAGTGGTGAGTTAATTATTTAATTCTAGAGAAAGAAGCTGAAATTCAAGAGGCTAGAGACTAAATTTCAAATCCATGGGCCAGAAATCCACTTCAAATGGGCCAAGTTATGCTTCAAGTGTCAAGCATTCGGCCAGGCTCAAGTAGTCCATGTGCATTCTCTAAGTGGATTGTTGATGTTTAAATTTGTAAATCTCGCAAGCGCATGAACCATGTATAGTATAGCGATTGAGTGCGAGGTCGAACCCAAAGAAAAATCTCAAAATATATGAATTAAAATTAAATTTGTGTTCCTCTAAAAAAAAAAATTCAAGAAGTAGAACCTTTATATGAGTCATGTATCTAACTTGGAAAATCAGCAAATAAGATGTGTGAATTAATTGCCCTTGAATTAAAATGGTAAATTAAATGATAATCTTAATCGTAGTCAAAATTACAAGTTATAAGATTAAAGTATCACATCTCCAATCTTCAATTGAATGAATTTAGAGATTAAAAGAATAACATGAATTAAAGAATTTAAAAATAATAAAACATACAAGATTTAGGTTAGAACAAAAATTATACAACAAACATAAAATCTATCATGATTAAAAGACAGAAAATTAAATTGCAAGGAAATAAATGACTGAAATAAAAGTGCAGTAATGTAAAGGTTGGTTGTTTGGAATAGACCGCTTATCGTCCAAAATGTGTCCACAAATACAAAACATAGACCTAAAATTCGCGTAAAGATCTGAAATGCAATTCATATTCACTAATAAAGACAAGATTGACAACTTTTAATCTAATTAATTAAAGCTCAGTAATCAAGATTCAACATTTATAATCAAGATCCTAGATATTGCATTTGCTCATGTTTAATTAAAGAAGCAAAAGTTGCAAACTTGAAATTTCAATAAAAATAATCACAAAACAATTCTAGAACTTGGATGTTTCAGGATTCTAAATGGATGCTTTGTATTTATTTCATAGAAGAATTCAGTGCAGACAGTTATAAATCAAATACAAGAGAGACAACCTAAAAATAAAAATCTACAACTCTCACTTGTAAATTCGATTAGTGCTCATGTCTGTTTGTCTTTTGCTCCAACCTTGGTCCTCTCCAGCTCCAGGTCAAATTCGAATTGTAGCCTTTCGGTAATGGGGTATTTATGGGCTTCAAAAAGATATGAATGGCTTGGATTAAATCAAGGTTTAAGTTAGAGAATGAAAGGACTAGATTAGATCTAAATGGGAATGGGTGGTGGAGATTGAAGTTTGATTTTAGGGTTGCTAAAGGGAGGTCACATGAATTTGGTTTGATTGGGTTAGGCTTTAGGTTTAAAACAATGTATGGTTGGGATTAAGAGATAGAGTACATGGATGGATGGGATACAAAGGAGTGATGTGAAAGGTTTACTAAAGGTGAATTTCAAATGAAGGAATTTTTAGATTGTGATAATCTTGTGATGGGATTGAGATTGGATGATGACGTGGCATGAATGAATCTAGATGGATGTTAGGTTTAAATTCATGGAGAAAAATTAGATGCAAAAATCATGAGGATGATGATGTTTTAAATGTGCATGGAGGCTAGCTTAAACCGCAAGTTGTTCATTGCTTAGGGTTTTATGAATGGAGAGCTTAGATTAAATGGGGTTCTGATCTAATGGTTCTAAGGTATTTTGGGTAAAATAAATATAGGAATGGATAGGTACCTAATGGAGGGTTTAGATGCACAGGTGGGTTTAAATGGATGATGAAATGCATGACCTAAATCTAAGGTAATGTGTGTATGTGTGGATGCATGTGGAGGCTCTAGAGTTTCTACGAGATGAATGAGATTAGATGACCTAATACATAATGGTTAAGATGATTAATGCATGAAATGAATGCATGAATTAGTAGGTGATGCATAGATGAATACTAATCTAGGGTTAAAATGATCATGTTGTTGATGGATGACCTAGATCTAATGATAAATGAATGAATGGTTTAGATTTCATGGTGGATCTAAGATTTAACCAAATTTGGTATGTGAGATGGAGGTTTAGGTTTTAAGATGAAGATTGGATGGTGTGGATGACATGGAAATGGACAAGGCTTGGGCGTGTGAATGGATTATGGACTTAGGTTTTGGACCTATAAATGAGCCAATGGGCCTCCAGTGGATCTTTGACTTGAGCTTGAGGACTTGGGCCTTTGTTGGACTTTGGAGTGCACATTGGCCTGGCCCATCTTGTAATATGTGCATGGACTGCCTGTGGCATGGTCCAATGTTGGCCTATGGAGCTTAGCTTGGCCCAATTGAAGTGGATCTCTCGCCCATTTTTTCTTGATTTTTAGTCTTTAGCACTTGAATTACAGGTTCTCTCTGTAACACCCCAGATTTTCAATTTATTTATATATACGAAAATTTACCCATTTAATTTGTGAATTATTAGATATGGATTTTTTATGGGTAAAGTGTTGGGTCATAGCCCAATTAAGACCCAACGGTTTTGGTAAATGGTTTCAAATAGAATTAAATTGGGATTAATTAAATTAGTAATACATTCTGTCTATAATGAATTATTATGAGCTTAAAGGGATTTGGATTAATTGCATGTGCTTGAAAGATTTTGGGATGGTCCTAAAATGGGCCACACGTTGGGATAAGTTGGAATAGGCAATGGCATTCGATTGTCTAAATCCAAATGAGGAAGTTATCTAATCTAAATAAAGATAGATTACTATGGTCGAGTATGAAGATTTGAATATATATGATTATGTGCATAAAGGAAACTTGGAAATATGGATGACTAGATTTTAGGAGTTTTAGTTGAACAAGGATTTCCCAAGATGGGTTACAGGCATGGATAAGATGGGATATTGTTTTAGCCCAACATAATCAATAAAGAATATGTCTAATTAAATTAAGAGGATTGTTTAGGCCATGTATACAGGATATGCGCATGGTACCTTCTAAATTAGGATTGATTGGGAGTTTAATAAAAGGAAGGCAAGAGGGGAGCATGGCACCTTCTATTTAGATCAAGAGGAAGTTTTAATAAAAGAAAGGCATCAAGGGAGCATGGCACCTTCTAAGATAGGACTGATTGGATTTTTAAAAGAAAGGCAACACAAGGAAAGTAGTGCACACGGCAATGGCTATTTCAACAAGGGAGAGAGGCGCACAAGGCAAAGGGCTCACGGCAATTACAATCTTAGAACCTTCTAAGATTGGCTGATTGGAGATCAATAAAGGAGAAGCAAGCACAAGGGGCTCACGGCATTGTCTAAGACCTTGTGGAGTTTTATAAGACAAGAGAGAGGGGCACACAGCATTCATATTCAAAGAGAGGCAGCAGCAAAACAAAGTGGCTCACGGCATACACAAAAAAGGCTAAGGAAAGAAGAAGATTGGAAGAGCAAGAACAACCGAGGGAAAACCGGAGGAGTCGCGGAACCGGTAAGTGATTTGATATTTTGTTTAGGGTTCGGCCATGGTGTATGGCCAAACCCCATGGAAGAGAATTGATGAATGATTTGGTAATTTTAATGGAAAGAATGGACCATAGCGTTCGGCCATGGTGTATGGCCGAACCCCATAAGGTTTAATTATGGATTTAAATTATTAAGGAATTTATATTGGAGTTGGTTAATGAATCCATAGGGGTTTAAATGATTTAATAAAAAGGGTTGAACCATAGGGTTCGGCCATGGTGTATGGCTGAACCCCATGAAGGTGTATTGAGATTTTTAATGAGTGTTAATTGATTAATTATGGAAGGTGGAGATTAAATGGGAAAGTTTTTCTTGAATTAAAAGTAAAATAATCATAAAAGAATTTTAGAAATTGGATGTTCCAGGATTCTAAATGGATGTTTCATTTTATTAAATGGAAGAATTAAGGTACAAGGTACTTATAAATTAAATACAAGAAAGACAACAAAAAAATAAAAATCTACAATTCTAACTTGTAAATTCGATTGTTGGTCTTGTTGTCTTGTCTTTTCTCTCCAGTCTTGGTCCTCTCAAACTCCAGGTCAAATTAGAATTCTATGGTGTGCTTAGTGCTCTAGTTATAGGCTCAAGGGTGGAACAAACGACTGAGATTAAATCTGGGTTTAAGTTATGGATTGATGGCTTGGATTAGATCTCATGAAATTTGGATGGATGGGATTTAAGATTGAAAACTAGGGCTTACAATAGGGTATACATGAAATTTGGGTGGCTAAGCAACGGTGGAGAAAAAATTGGGATTTAGGATTAGTTTCGAAAGTGGAGTGCAAATCCCTTTTTTTTACACATGTACCATCTCGTAGCTCCATTTTGACCTAGTAAACATCCGAATCATGAAATTTGGTAAACTACAAATTGTATCCCTTGAATTCTTCTTTCCAACGCAAAAAGAACAAATACAATCGGATATTGAAATGGAAAGTTATGGTCAAAATACCAAAGCTGTGTCAAAACTTGTCTTCCAAATCCCATTTTTTTCTCCATTTCTTCCTCCACAAGGCTTCACACGAAATTGACAAGTGTGTCATTGCCTTGGGCCAATTTGGATTGCTTGGAAGAGGGGTGATGAGGTGTAGGTGATGTGGTATGAACCTAGATGGAATTTTGGGTCAAGTGCATGGAGAGATTTTAGTTGTTTGTGTTCCAAGTTGTTCTATATCTCAGGTTTTTATGAATGAATGACTATGATTGAATGGGACCTAGATCTAATGGCTCTATGGTAAATTGTTTAAAATAAATTATATAAATGGTAGGTTTCCTAATGGAGGGTTGAGATTCAAAGGTTGATCAAGATGGATGATAAAATGCATGCCTTAAATCTAAGATGATGAATGTATGCATTGGATAAGTAAGGTGGCTCTAGGGTTTTTCCTAGGCTTATGAATGATATGAATGGATGTGATGAAATGTCCTAAGATCTAATGATTTAGATGGTTGATGGATGATCTAATTGAATGGGTGTATAGGTGATATATGAATGCATGTGATCCTAAGGTAAATCTAGATGATGGATGGGTTGTGGTCTAGATCTAATGTCAATGCATGTATGGGTTGGATTTGATAGTGGATCTAGGGTTTTATCTAATTTTGGTATGAGATGAAGGGTTAGGTCTTAAGATGATGATTGGATGGTGTGGATGACAAAGAAATGGATAAGGCTTGGGTGTGTGAATGGGTTATGAACTTGGGTTTTGGACCTATAAATGAGCACATGGGCCTCCAGTGGACCTTGGACTTGAGTTTGAGGACTTGGGCCTTTGTTGGACTTTGGAGTGCACATTGGCCTGGCCCATCTTGTAATATGTGCATGGACTGCCTGTGGCCTAGCCCAATGTTGGCCTGTGGAGCTTAGCTTGGCCCAATTGAAGTGGATCTCTAGCCCATTTGATCTTTATTTTCAGTCTTTGGCACTTGAATTGCATGTTTTCTCTCTCAGAATTAAATAATTAACTCCACCACTTTAAAATTCAAAATATTGATTAAGTGTAGACTCTCATAACAGGATCTAGACTAACCAATTTACATGAAAAACCTAAAACTGGCCCGAATTAATTACTAAAATTCCAGATGTTCTATTTTAGGCTCAAAACTAGTAATTATCCACTGACTTAGCTTGATTTCCTGTATAATCTATTTTTAATCTAGAAAACTAAGAAATTGTATTAAATGCACTAATATACACAAAATTCAGAGCTAACTGGTCCAATAATAAGGGGTAAAAATGTAAGATTTCAGTGCTCAACAACATTTCCCCATGTCCATTGGCTTCTTCATATTCCTCCCCTTCATGGCTCTCTCTCTTTCTAGAGACCCAAGCACTTACACTTCACCAATTACTCCCCATAATTGGTTTTGATGTCTTATAACTTCTACTAATTTCTCCCTCATTTTGTCATATAATTGACAACGGTTTAGTAGGCAGACATCGATATGATTTGAAGCACTCCCCTATGCTTCTTGTATTTATTGCTTCCATGAGTTCTTACACATTCAAACATTGATCTTCCCCCTCAGTACAATGCAAATTTTCAATGCATTACTGTTTTTCTTCTTCCTTCCCTTTAAGATCTATGATGTCTCAAAGGTGTTCTCCCATTAGGGTCAAGGTACCTTACCTAGCTTCCCTTGAATCTTCTTCCCCCATACTCAAAGCTATCTTCTCTAGCTTCTTTGGTTATTTCCCCCAAAAACTTAGCTGTCTCTAAGTTTATTTTTCTCCAAGCATCCTTTTAAGTTTGCCTCCACTTACCTTCATAAACTGTCATGACCAGTGATAGCAACTAATCAACACATATTATGTGTCCCCCAAACTCCAAGGATGTGTGCAACATCACAGTCCGATCTCTATCTTCCTAACATACCAATACAAAAACCAACTCACTCAAACCTGTATGTTAGTCTATTTAACAAAAACCATGTTAGCCATAGACAAAAGATAGAAGGGATTAAAACATAGCAATGTACACATCAAACCATAGCAAATCACAACATTAATGCATAAACAGTAGAATTTGCACCAAATGTGCTTAAAGTTTACACAATCAACACAGAATGTGAGAAGTTAAGGTCGTGTAACATCAGAAAGAGGAACAGAGGTAGAAGGTTGAGACTGACTCGAGGTAAGGGCAGCAAGGATCTATTTCAGAAGGACTTCATGCTTGTCAAGTCTGTTTGACAGGTGGTTGAACTAGACTTGGAGTCGTTCTACCAAAGCTAGCAAACTTGTTGGAGTAGATTCAGTTGTTTCTCCCTCTTGTTCTTCTTCATCATCTTCTTCTGGTTCTTCAAACAAAAGATGGTCAGAAGAGGAAGGATCATTTTTCCCAGAGATGGACTCAACTAAACTTCTGGGAAGACTTTTTCGAAGAATGGCCTCGTCGACGGGTCTGGTGAATCTTGGCACTTCCCCCTTTCTTGGTTTGATTTTGAAGTGCTCAGCCAGTTTAGACATGAGATAACAAAAGGGAGGATATCCTTTTGTTGCGGATTTCCAGTACATAGAGATGGAATGGAACATCCAAGTAGACAGACAAATATTTTTTTTACAAGCAACCTTTTCTAGGAGAATAATCATGGGAGAATTCAGATCAGCCTTGTTCCCATGTCTAGGATACAGATTAGAGCAGAAGAGAAGATGGAGAACTTTGTATTGTGGTAGTAGGTCTGCACTTCTAATCCAAATATTTTACTTCCACTCTACTTCTTTTCCACACAGTCTTTTGGCAAATTTCTTTTGATTTATCACCTCTATCTTTGGAGGAATGATGGGTAGAGCAGTATTTGGCACAAGGGGGATCCCAATAAGTTCAAAAACAAGCTGAGGAGAAACTCGTATGACTCTCCATTTTTTAACAGAATTTTGAAACAGTTTGCTTTGGAATCACCTCTGATGGAGCAGTACATTCTCATGGCCAAAGAAGAATACATCTTTCCACCCCAATGCACCAGATTTGACCAGCCCATCTCATGTAGTATCTGTATAGCCCCACATTTAAGCATTAGTTGCACAACTAGTTCGTTCTATATTAAAGTCTTTAAAACATCTATGTCGAACTAAGGGTTGAAGATAAGGACCATCACCCTCTTCATCTGAGGATCCCCTTCCTCATTACTCATACCAAAAGCCCTCACTCCTTCATTCCTAATGTCGGTGATTTCTTCTTCCTTATCCATGTCTCCTTCTTCTCTGACTTCTTCCTCATCATTGTGTTCTTCTACAGTAGGTTCTTCTACCCTTTCAGTTGGGAATTGAGAACGGGATTGACCTACAAACTTGGATCTGACAAATGGAAATTTGGTTAGAAGGGTATTTTCAGAGTTAGAATCCCCAAGTCTTAGAGGGATACAGCTAGGTCTTGAGGCAGCAGATGTTTTTTACCTAGAAGGTTTTGGTCTCTTGGGAGGTGGAGAACTAGCCTCAGTTTGTTCCTCCAAATCAGGAGTTCGGAAGTTCTTTGGAAAATTCATCTTTGGCATGATTTGTTTGAGTAAAGCTGATTCAAAGAAAAACAACAAAAATTCATTTATTTGAATCAACCTTTCGAGGGCCTCATTCAAGACTTACTCAAACTATTACTCAATAGAAAATGCGAGCTTTGGTTTCCACTCAGCGGGATAGAGGCAGGTGAAAGAGAGATTTTCATTGTTTGTGGATCAGGAGGGAGGAGTTTTTGAGCTTACCTAAACACGAGAAATCAAAATATCCGTGACACCTTCGTTTGTGGACTTGCATGCATCACAAGCACACACTCTTCATCCCTCAAAATGTGTAAATCTTATAGGGATGGTACATTGTCTTTCCAATTGTCTTGGTAAGTATTATCTTGGAAAATCATTTGATATTGGAAATGTGTTTTTGGAGAAATGTTCAAATAAGGAACATCTTCCTTCTCCAAAAGTCTTTGGTTTGCATTCATGGTTTAAACCTTCAAATCTATTTTGGAAAATGCCAAATAACGTTTGAATGCAACCTAGTGTATGCACCTATGTTGTGGCTTTCATCTTTTAAAGGTGAATCTTAAAACCAAATGGATTTTGGTAGAGAAAGCCACATGGTTATGTGGTCCAAATGTTAATGGACTTGGTGCATTGTTCTCTCAAAATGTTGAGCAAAGGAGAGCATACCTTGGAAATTTAAGGGAAGAAATAAGCCTCAATCTTCTATGTGCATAATGGATTTCCAAGGAAAAGGTATTTGTTCATTCATTGTTCTTAACTAGTGCATGTTTTGAATGAACTTGGTTGGTTAATGCATTTGTGCTCATATAGGTAAATGTTTATGCATCACCTTGTTTACATGAACTATGTACTTTGTTGGTATGTTTGTGTAGTTCATGATGTTTTCACTCATATGATCCTTTAATGGAAAATGCTTTTGTATGAGTGTTTTCCTCCTCTTGCATGCATTGTTATTGTGTCAAAATTGGTAGAATATTTGAAAATGCATGTCCCCTCCTTCTCCATCACCTCTTAGTCCAACAATTGGGACTTGTTGAAGCACACTAAATGTGGTATATTTGTACTTAATACCCTTTATCAATTTATGACAAAAAGGGGGAGAAATTTAGAAACTTGTAGTAAGATCTGGGGGAGAATTTGAGGAGAGCCTATGATTAAGGTGAAGATTACTCATTGACTAAGGGGTAATTAGCTCACATATTTAGGGGAAGTAATATTGTTTATATTACTATATATGTGACTAAAATTTGAGGGGGACATCTAAGCTTCCATCATTGCTTGTCTTTTTTGTGTGTACAGGTACATTGGAACACCTAGTGGGAGAGCAAGCTAAGCAAGATAAAGCATACATCTTGGAGCATAAAGTTTAGGATCTTTTCATTTGAATATGTACTTAATTGGTGTATTATTTGTATTCAAAAATATAATGGGTTGGGATAAGTCATCGAGTTTGTAATCCATTAGCTTCTAGTTGTTTTGTCATATAATTGACAAAACGGGAGATTGTTAGTGCCCCGGCTTGCCGAGTCACTTATTTGTCAATTACATGACTTAGGTGAAGCATTGCCTTGAAGAGAGAAACCCAAGAACGAAGACTCAAGTGTTGGTTGAAGGTCAAGATTCAACGCATCAACATGTGTATGGCAATCACACAAAGGTAATTAGCCATAGATGACTATAGGTGGAACCCACACCATAGGATGGACTTCCATAGTCTTAGATCTCACATCTGGAAAATCTAAGTAAGCCTAGTGGTTGTTTGACACCAAAATTAGAACATGGACTTATTATTGAAAACCATAGATTTTACTGTTAGGATGACACATCGTGTCGGTAATCCATCGCCATTGACAGTGGACGATCAATCGTGGTTCAACGATGCATCGTCCCAGGAATCCAAGGTTCTGGTTGAAATGGTCTGTCAAACATAAGTTGCCTCAGGACACGATCAATCGTTGAAACAAGGGTAGACCACTTCGGTCACGCGATACCTAAAGCCTGGATTGAACACACACTGTAAAATACGGTCAAGCCCAGGATGATACAATCGCTTGTCGCGACCCGTCGTGTGGTATAGAGCACGATACATCGGGCGGACAACCAATCGCTGAGACAGGAACGCGACGCACCGGGCCACACGATCAGTCGGATAGACTTAGGCAATCCAATGGAACTGTCATTCATAGTCATGTCTTGGAAGACCTTCCCTAGACTTAGTACACACATTGGTAAATCATAAGCAAGCCTAGTGTAAATGTACCAAAGCCTTGGAGCATCCTTGAACAAAATCTTGGAAAAATGTTGAGTGTGAAAATGTCATGACATGGGAGACTCTTTCAACCAACCAAAGTTATTAATAAACTAGTAAAACCACAATGGTTGGATAGAGCATTGACAGAGCTTTTCATAGATCCGAAGAACACACAAATTGGAGTTCGGGAGCCCGAGATATGGTTGTTTTAGTGAGGGTTGTTTTTTACTGAAAAATTGTCCAGACGGCCCATCGTGGACTGCGATCTCATGAGCACGATTAATCGTGACGGAAGACAAATCGTCTGTGTCAGTTTTCTATCTGTTCGAAAACCATTAATGAGCAACGGTATCATTACAATGGCTTTTTTGGACACATGATCGATTGCCGGTACAAGACCGATTGCCCATATCAGCTCGGGATTCACTTGTTTGCCTATATATACTTTAAATTCTTATGAATGGGGTTGGACCTTTCTACTTGGAACATCTTAAGGCATCCCTAGTGATCCCAAACCTCTACCATTCTCTCTCCATGAACTCACATAGGTGAATCAATTAGAAAATCCAATCAATCTCTTGGTTGTGATTAAGTGAGAGAGTCAAAGCCATCTAGGATCAACTTGCATATGTTAAATCCTAGAGATCTTACCCAATGATTGTGATTGAGCATACACAAGGCATATCTTCGACATCGTTGACATCACATTGGGAAGGACATCTTCAAGAAGCACACATCTACAAGGTTGAGCTATCAAAAGGCAAGTGCTTCTTAGGTTGATTTTATTTTTAAATCATCAATTTGTGAAGTGGATTAAAGAGGGGTTTATCTTGAACAACTATAAAAAATAGAGGGATAGGAGTTGGGTGAAATTCCAAACCAATTGATTAGGTGGAAGTACTAATCTATTAGTGTGGGTGTAATTCCCCACTTAGTGAATTGGGATAGCCAACAATGGATGCTAGTTGTTTAACCGAACCACTATACATTATGTGTTGTGGATGATTTGGTCTTATGCTTGTGTGATTGATCTTTTAATTTGGCACTTTCTATTAATCTAATTCAATCCGCTGCAAATCATTTGATTAATCAAGAATTTTTTAAAGACCATTAAAATTGGTGATTACCCTATTCAACACCGCCCCCCCCCCCTCCCTCACCCTTTCTCTCCTCCCCTCTCTCCCCTCATAGGGTTAATCTAGCACCATGTTCTAGCACCACAAGGGAACTTACAAGGCTGATGATGAAGATGATGATCTTCAGGTATCTTATAATGCCTTATACTTAGAGAGTATATAAGATTGGGTAAAGATCTTCACAAGGTGAAAAATGAGAATGCCAAACTCTCAAGCCAACTTGAGACTGATAATTCTCAAAACATCCTTCTCTTATCAAACTTGAAAATGGCAAATGATGAAATATCAAAAATGAGAGAAACTAAGGCATCTCTTCAAGGCAAACTCAAAATGTATGAGATTGATATGAAAAAAGTCAAATGATATTAGAAGAGGCCTTGAGGAAGAGAATCCAAGGATAAGTTCTGAATTGCAAAGCCGTAGAAGTCTCAAAGAACAGTTTCAAGGAAAGGCTTCCCAAGGAAACTAAAAGTTGGAAACGTTTGTAAATATGAGTAAACCTCAAAGTGATTGTCTTGGTCTTGGTTATTCTCAGTTAAACCAAAAGAGACATATGAACCAATCAAAAAGTGTCAAAGGTCACACTTCTCTTTCTCCAAATACAAACTGTTTTTATTGTGCTATGTCTGGGCATTTCAAACATGGATGCAAGACAATAAGGGTGCAATTTGAAAATTAGATGGCAAAGACTCTTTCTCAAAATGCAAAGAAGATGAGGAATGACTTCAATGGAAATTCACACCTTGCAAAGAAGAAAAAGGTAAATCAGTTTGGAAGTGTGAATTTTCCTAAGAGACACAAAGCACCTCATCACATGCATCATCCCTACAATGGCAAATCTAATAGGGATAAGTCAAGACCTCTACATTCTATGAATTGGACTATCCCAATGAGGTTCTTATCTCAATCCATCGGACATGGGCCAAATGTTTAAAATGGAAAAATTAAAATGCCCAACTTCCGAAGATTTGAGAAGAAAAGTCTGTATCAAAATTTCAAATGGATCACTAAGGCATAGGACCTTACTCATTCCCTGCAATGGTCTCAGCTTGAGCCTAATAGTAAAATTCTTGGGCCATTGCAGATTGAACTCTACCAAGATTTCTTGAAGGTGAGTTCAAACAATCCTTGAACTATGGTATGGATTATTTCACCCAAGCAAGCATTGATTGTACTTTTCCTGGTTATAGTATATGTCATGCTTGAAGAGTCATACATATTTGGACTTAGATTCCAAGTCCTACTATGTTTGCTCAAATGTGTTAATGTTTGCCAAAGTGATTAACACATTTGACACATGTTTGGAATCTTAGTGTGTATCTTGCTTTCATTCCATGTTCCTTATTGGTATATGGTTTGTGGATTGAATGTGTGCAAGCTATTTGTGTGGCATTCCATTTCATATTGGTAAAATTATATTTATCATATGCCATGTATTTTAAAATCAAGAGGGATATTTCAAAAGAAAAAAAAGGATTTAAAAAGGGATTTTTTTTCTGTCTTTGGCGAGACATTGCCAAATGACAAGGCATCGCCATCGTGTGACAGGTTTAAGTTAAAACCCCTCCTTTGAAAATTTTTCTTCATTCCATGATCTAAAACTGGTTATATGTTTTTGTGGAATGTTTTGCTTTCATGAGAACTTGTCACAATTAGATTGTATTTTCTTTTTAATTGATAAATGTATGTGCATGCATTATAAGTTTTCATTTATGTACTTAATTGGTAGCATCTTGTTTGAGAGATGATCTTGTGCATATACATAAAGTTGTTTCATTCCATGTTCTCAAATTTCTGAACCGCTAGTGGAATGAACTTTGCTCAATGCTTAGTTTTATGAATGGTGTTGATGATCCAAATGCGATCAAAAGTTCAAAAGGGTAATCCATTCATATACCATTCAATTTAAAGTATAGAACTTCAACGGAGTATTCAGAAACGAATGGTAGTATGTGAAAAGCATGGGAGCTAATTTTGTGAAAGACAAACAGTTATATCTTTCACATAGATCATTTCTCTTGAACCTTTTCATATAGGTATATCTTGGTAAATTTAAAATTTGTCTTTGCAAAGTGTTTGTCATTATGGCATCTCATGAGCTCTTAAAAATGTTGGATAGTTTTAAAATGCCATATTTTTCTTATACTTCATTTCTATGCACTTGATTGGTATATAATATGTGAAATGAATGTATGTCTTCTGTGGTTTTGGTTCTCATTACTATTTTCATCATTGGTATATGTTAAGAGGAATGTTTTCAGTTCATAAAGCACCAAGTTTTGCTAAACCTGTGGATGCTTGTATCCGCCTCGTCAAATGACATCACACATGAGCAATGGTCTTTCAAATGGTAAATTGAAAATGCCCAAGAATCTGAGTGTGGTTTGGATCATAATTTTAGTTTTACTCATAAAGGTAAATTGACCCAGATTTGTGCTAATGCAAATGAGAATGTGAAATCTTCAAATGGCACAAATTGGTGTGTGAATGTTTTAGCATTCATTGACTTGAGATATTCATTTCTAAGACCTTATATGGGGGTATCTTCAAATGAAATGAATTTGTACTTTTTTTATGAATTTTGCCATCTCTTGCATTCAAGGGTTGAAATGCAAATCTTGTTGTCTTGTGACTTGCATGCATCACAAGCACACACTCCATCATCCCTCAATTGGTAAAACTTATAAGGATGCATTTATGTTCTTTCCAATGTTCTTGTAAAGCACTATCTTGGAAAATCTCTTAGATATTGGAAATGTGGTTGGAGAAATGTTCAAATAAGGAAAATTATCATTTCTCCAAAACTGTATTTGTGAAATGGTATGCATTCATATTTTAAACGTACAAATCTATCTTGGAAATATCACATAAGGTTTGAATGCAACCTAAAAAATGCACATATGATGTGGTTACAAAGGTAAATCTTAATGCCAATAATCAAGGATATTGGCATAAGGAAAAAGCAATATGGTTCAGTCGTTCAAATGTTAAAGGACTGAGTGCATGTGCTCTCAAAGATGTTTAGAAAAGGAGAGCAAACCTCGGAAATTTTAAAGGAAGAAACAAGCCTCCATTTTCCAGTGCATAATGGATTTCCAAGGATAAAATGTTGATTCATTCATAATCTTTTTATTGGAACATGTTTGTATGAATGAATATGTTGCATTTGTTGTTGTTGTGGATCATGTTTTACATTTATTGCTCACAAATGTACAAACCATTTCATAGTATAGCATATGAGTGCGAGGTCGAACCCAAAAGAAATCAACAAAATATATGTTCAATATAATACATCACTCATCAAAATAATGTGGTTTTAAGAAATAAGATTGTAGAATTAAATCTAAACATGGAAAAAGTTCCTAAAACAAGAAATTATATTTTTAATTTCGACAATCCTATCTTTAGAAAATCATCATTTAAAATAATCATCTAACTTTGGAATTTGACAAAATATAACATCTAACTCATGGATTTTATTTTAAAGTTATGAATTTAATATTTTATCAAAGTGGTGGAGAAGATTTAAATAACCTATCTAAATTTAAAATTACATAATTAAAAATATAAATAAAATATTTCCAACCTAGTTAAAGAATTGGAAGAATTTGATTGAATGAAATAAATACAACAGTTGAACAAATAAATAGAATAAACAAAATACAACACAATAAAATAAAATAAAATAAACAAGCAAATGAAACACATAAAATATATTACAAGTGGATTGAATCAATCATAGCCATCGAACATCATACCCACTATAATTAACAAACATGAGATCTAGGTAATGGAATTCACGTAAATAATCAAAGTTCAATTCATGCTTTTCATTGAAGTTTAATTCCATATCGTCTAAATTAATCAAGCAAACCTTAGATCTTAGATTCAGATAATCAAATTCCAGCTCTAAAATATTTCTGATGTTCCAAAGGAGCCTTAGAACTGAATTTAAAGGAATCAAAAGTTCTAAAATATTTCAGTTGTCCATTTAATTAATTAAAGAATACAAAGTTAAAAATTTCAAAGAAATTCGAAAATTGGACTTTCCATTAATCCTAAAAGTATATCTCAAATTTATTAAATTGAAATCTATGCACAAACATTGGAAATTACATCAGAAACAATAAAATAAAATTTACAATGGACAAGACTCACATGTAAAATTCGAATATGCTCATTTGTCTTCTGTGTATTTCCAAGTCTCAAATGGTGTTCTCTAGCTCATGACCCAGTTCGATTTTTTTTTTTGCCCTAACCTCTGTATTTATAGGCTTCAGGTTAGAATGGATGGCTAAGATTTAATCTTGGTTTAGGTGTTGGGTGAATGGCTAAGATTAAATCATCTTGATTGTGAATGGTTGGGATTTAAAAATGAAAGAGATTAGGGTTTAACATAGGGTTGGTCGACTAGAGTGGCTTGGGGATGAAGTTGACTTGGGATACAAACAAGGAATTTCGAATGGATTGCATTGGGGAATGGGATTTTTTAATTTAGCAGATGGGATTTAGGGTTTAATGCATGCAATGCATGAATGGATGGATGAGATTAAATGTAATGCCCCACCCTTTTTCACTCGCCACAAATCAGAGTATATATATTCTTTTAAATAAGTGAGAGAGAGCGGGAATGTCACAACGCGAGTTAAGTCGGAGTTTCCAAAACCCGACCCTTAACTGGCCACCCTTACGTGTGCGTGGACTAAATCCACTAAAATATTTCACATGCTTTCTGAACACTTACGGAATATAAACATGACCTTATTTAAGCAAGGAAAACCAATCACCATATAACTTCAAATGAAAACATTAAAATTATCAAACCATAGCAAGTACGTCAAAGTCATTACAGTCCAAAACATCAGTCTTCCCAACACATCATAAACATCAAAACTAAATAAATTAACTTCATTCATTCCACGGTCCTACGCTTGGCTCCCTTCATGTCTCATGTCAGTTTCCTTGTCATTCCATGTTCCATCATCTATAGGGTAGAAGTAGGGCATCAGTCAGCATGCCCAGTAGGAACTCCAAGTAGGGTTATGGTACACATAGGATAACATAAAATCAAGATAGAAAACTCATATCATATTTGTAAAACATTTCATAAGCAGTAAATACAATGCATGATATCCAAATCATAATCATGTTTACTTATGCATCATGCCATGGGTGTCAATGCTAAATGATAACTCACCCAATTCCATATCCAATCACATAATAAATAGATAGTTTCCTTGATAAATCACCATATCAAGGTGTTCCCTTGGCCAATTACGTCTGCAATGTTTTGTGACGGCACCACCAAGTCACTGTTATACCTCTCCACATATGTTAATTGGAATTACCGATAAGGTGTAGACTCCTCCCTCTGTGCAGGGTTTCGAGACTATATACCCAGGAGCTCTTTGGTCCAAATTACGCCGTACCCATTCCTAGCAATCCCGGACAAGGCCGCCATATCAATAATTCACATAGCTTCATACAAGCTAGTTTCAAGCCCAAATCATGTCCGGACCGCTCATAACTTGGCTTGCTAGTCCCATATATTCCCTCCCATGCCATGCATGAGATAATGAATGCAAGAATACCATTTCATATCAAATTACATAATATCATTGAAATTCAGTTCATAAACATATACTGTTTTTTTAGTCAAAGTAAAACATCATATTTGGAAATAAAGACCACTGTTATATGTATGATCCATAGTGTCTCAATAAGGTAGGAATCCTACCAACGTCTGATTTACTGTCGTTTTCTTGTTTCGTAAGAACAATGCTAACGATCACGTGAAAATGAATCGAACCTCTTTACCTTATCAAATTCAACCACATATATATCAATATGATTATCTATTTAATTTTCATCATCCGTTACATCCCACTGGATAAACAGATGTGTCTGAAAAATTAACTAAAAATAAAACATTCTAATTCAGTCGACTGAATCACGCCCAGATACAGTCTTTGCTTTACCCGCAAATTTTCATTCGACTGAATAATAATATTTAGTTGGCTGAAACACAACTCGGTACTGTATAACATTGACCCGAAACCTTTCAGTCGGCTGACTTTGAGTCAAACCGTTTGTGTTCTCAGTCAATGTCCTTTCAGTCGACTGAATCACAGATTCAGTCGGCTGACTTTGGATCAAATTATTTGTGTGTTCGGCTAGTATACATTCACTCGACTGAATCTTTGATTCAGTCGGCTGAATCATCAACCAAATGTTTACGTGTTTGGTAAGTATACCTTCAGTCGACTGAATCACAAGATTCAGTCGGCTGAAACACAACAAATCACTTTACTTGTTTGGTACGTCTATGTTCAGTCGACTGAATCAAAGATTCAGTCTGCTAAAACACCCAGATATCCCTTATGTTGCTCGGCCACCACACTTTCAGTCGACTGAATCATAAGTTTCATTCGGCTGAAACACCCAGATTACCCTTGTGTGCTCTGCCAACCCCCTTTCAGTAGATTGAATCCTGAGATTCAGTCGACTGACTTTTTGTCAGTCTTCTCTGTTTGCATGCATGGTTAGGCCCTTCTCCATGAAATCCATTCCTTATTATTTTAAACATAGATTTCATCATCCATATAATTCTTAGTGAATTTACTCTACCCCCTAGCCAAGTCTAGGGTCTTGTTCATGATCTATCCGACCTTTGCATCATTATAACATGGTTGTGTATTCAATCCTTTGGTTGTTTGTTTTTAACACATATCCATTCCTTGAATGGATTTCAAATTCCATGCCCTAACACAATTTGGCCATCCATTCCAACCAATTGTGGAACCCATAGGTTCGGCCACACCATGGCCAAACCTATGGTTTTTTTTAGATTTATTCCTATGTTGTTTAACCTCTAAACATACCTTCTTTCCCGTCTCCTTCTTTTCTTTTGGTCTGTCATTTCTTTCCTTAATCCTTCTTCTTCCTTTGCTCTTCAAAGATTCACCAAGTATAGAGATGGAAATGGGAGAGAGAGAAGAGAGGAGAGAAATCTCTTTGCGTGCAAGAGATGGAGTCGGCCATGGGGTGTGGAGTACCCCTTGGTTGGTGTCTTTATGTAACAGTCCAAGCCCTTTCACTCTCACTCATTAAGGTTTTGTCTAACCAAAGTGTCCCTTGGCTTAACCAAGGAAACCCTTGGCTTAAGCCAAGAAAACTCTTTGACTTCCATCGAGTCACCTTGAGATGGAGACTCCTCAGCTTCTCATTTCAACTCAAGTAATAACTTAACTCAATTGAACTCACTCATGCTTGACCAAGTCAACCATGACATAGCTAAGCATGCATGGTTACCACATGGCATTCGGCTCCCATCTTGGCCATGTCACTCGATGATGTGGCACCTTGCTTACTTGGCTCTCATGTGATGACATGTATGCCACTTGGCAATGCCACCTCACTTGATGAGGTGGATTTAATGTATTGGGTCTTAATTGGTAGTTGACCCATTTACTTAGACTTACCCAATTAGTTTTAAAATCAAACTCACCCATGATCCATTGGGTCTTAATTGGGTAATTGGACCAATTCCTTACCCATCTAAGGTCCATTTCAACTATTTAATCTTAAATTCAATTAATTTGCAATTCAAATGGACCAATGTAACACCTTGGATTTTCAGTTAATTATTTTGTATGAAAATAATCCATTTAATTTGTGAATTTTAAAGATGGTTCTTAAATTGGGTAAAGAGTTGGGTCATTGGCCCAATTAGGACCCAACGGTTTTGGAATTGGTTGCAATAAAAATTAATGGAGATGAATTTTATTAGTAATGCAAAATTAAATAAATAATTGATCATGGCCGATTATTAGGTTGCACATCTATGATTATGCGCATGGCATATTTTATTTAGGACTATCCAAAGTGGGAAGCCAAGGTCGGCAATTGCCATATCTATGTTGGGCGCATACATCATTTAAAAGAGGCAACAAGGGCCCAAGGCATTAGGGAAGTGTCTAAATTAAAAGATATCTTAGGCTATGATTAGTGTTAAGCACATAGCACCTTCTAAAAGAAGAGCACACGGCAATAGCAAATTAAGAAAAGGGCTCACGGCATTGTTATTGTTATTTTAGCATTGGCCGAATGAGAGGTTATTAAAAGAGATTGGAAGTCGGCAATGGCTATCTTAAACACCTTCCAAAGTTGGGACCAAGGAAAGGCTTTATATAGAGATGCATAGGAAGGGCACACGGTTTACCCTCCATAGCCGAATTTCCTCTCTCAAGCTCTAATTCACGGTTTTACATTCAACTTCAAGATCAGTTCGGTTTTGTGAAAGATCAAGAAGAAAAAGTGGAAAGAGGCTAAGGAAGAGAAAGAAGGAGTCGCGTAAACGGTTAGTAGCTTGATTATATATTGTTGTAAGAAAAGAAAAGAACCATAGGGTTCGGCCAAGGTTTATGGCCGAACCCCATGGAAGAGAATTGTTAAATGGAGGAAGATTGGGGATTGGTTATGGACTTTAAATATTTTAAATCAAGTGGGACATGGTTTTGATTTATTTTATATTATAAGGTAACAGGACCTCACAAGGTGTTTACGATGGTAAGTGGTTATCAGACGAAAGACGCAAAGACACGTAATGGTCTTTGGTAGGATTCCACCTCTTTGAAACCATGGGTTTATGTACATATGTTTATTTTATGTTTGATGAAATTATGTTTCAAAGGAAATGCTTTATATTGAATTTCAAATGCTATGTTTAATTGTATAAATAACATGTGTTGATTATGTTTCAAAAGGTGATTTTAAATGCTACGTTTGTGTTATAAAATAGCATGTGTTTCATTGGCATCTCATGCATGGCATAGGGTGGAGGATTTGTAACCGGAGGGGTCACACTCCGTCGGGGCATCCGAAAAACCTATGTGCGGTACCTTGAAGTGATTTTCCATCAGGAAGAATCCAGAGGGTCCACACTCCATCGGGGCGTCCGAAAGACCTATGTGGTGGGTACTTTTATGTACATGTGATGGGTGGGACTCATTGCATTTGTCATCATTGCATGGCATGGTTTTACATGGTTTTGGATATTATGTTATAATATATGTTTTGTACTAACCATGTGTTAGCCGTAACTGGAATACCTACTGGGCGCGTTGTTCTAACGCCCTACTTCTACCCTAGTTGATGATACAGGAAATCAGGGAAACGATGAACCCAAGACGGGCCAGGCATAAGAGCTTCGATTCTTTATTTTATAAGTTTTGAATAAAGTTACTTATGGACATGTATTTGAGTAGCTAGTTTCCGGGAATGTAATAACTTAGATGGTCGGATGTTTATTTGGATGATTATGACGTTTTAATAATGATTAAGGACTTGACATACTTTGTTATCTGAATTGAATAGAACTTGATTCTATTATTATTCCGCATGTGATGATTCCGCAGTTATGATTTTGAATCCGCAAGTTGATATTATTATGTGTGAACCATTTTCGTGGAGTTGGTCCATGCACACATAGGGTTGGCCAGTTAAGGGTCGGACTTTGGAAGTTCGGACTTAGCTCGCGTCGTGACGTCCCGCGCTCTATCATTCTACTCTGTTATATAAAAAAAAAATAGACTCTGAATTTACAGGAAGAAGCGAGTGAAAAAAGGGCGGGGCGTTACAGTTGGTATCAGAGCAAACCCGAAACATTGAATCTTTCGGGCTAAATTAATCCTGTCTCCGTGCATTAATTTACTTCGTTAGACTCATACGGATGATAGCAAAGGAACTACAGTCAAAATTATCGGATTATCAAACATAGCGACATAGGATGTATTTCCCCAGAAACAAAAAAAAAAAAAAATCAAGAGTGCTTATTTGGAAATTTTACCCAAATGTAGGAAATACAAATTTTATGATGGAAACTAAGTCTTGATATGTTTCAATGGCTTAGGGAAAAATGGCTCCAAGGGGAAGGCCAAGGAGAAATACCCGACAAAACCCACATGGGGGTGACGAGGAGGAACGACAATCTCATCATGAGGAGGAACAACATTCTCATCATGAAGAAGAAGAACAACAATTCCACCAAGAGGAGGAACAACAAAGCAGCGTGAACATACCAGTGGTACCTCCTGAATTACAAAACTTGGTTCAAGCGGTGGTCACCTCGATGCTTCAACAGCACCTGAATGAGAATGGAACCACCAAGGAAAACAATGACAGGAGCATGGTCAGGGACTTCCAGCAACAGCGCCCTCCTTACTTCAAGGGGAGAGAAGGGGCTGTCGGAGCGGAAAACTGGCTGAAGAAGATTTCACAGATTCTGACTCTATTGAATATCACGAGTCATGCTCACAAGATTTTACTGGCCACATCACAGCTGATCAATGATGCCGGTAAATGGTGGGAGGTGGTAGAGAAGCAGCGGGCACTTATTCCGGAAGGGGAGAAGACTGCAATGACTTGGGAACAGTTCTCAGCTACCTTCCTGGAACATTATTTTCCTGAGGAGGAGAAGGAGCGCCAGACCCAGGCTTTTCTATCTTTGGTACAAGGTACCATGACGGTGGCAGAGTACCACCAGGAGTTTCTCAGTTTGTCTGTGTATGCATTTTATATGGTGGATACAGAGTATCAGAGGCACACAAGTTTGAGCGGGGCCTTCAACAAGCATAAGGGCCAAGGTAACTATATTCAAGGCAGCCACATTAGCAGAAGTGGTCAGCATGGCCACTATAGCAGAGCAAGAGATGGCTGAGTTGACGCGTTTTGACAATCACCGAGCTCAGAGTGGGAGGGATACATTCCAGCCCAACAAGAGGTTCCGACCGAACCCTAGCAGACCCTCACCATCTACTGGGTCAACAGGGGGCTTTCGTCCCAATCATCCCTCCCCATCTGCATCAGTCACTCAGGCTCCCAGAGGTGGGAGCAACTGCTTTCACTGTGATCAGCCTGGCCATTTTAAGAGGGAATGTCCACAACTCAACAAACCCTCTAATACTAGGACTTCATCTCGTCCACCAGTTAGGCCAGCTAATTCACGTGGAAGCAGGACATTTAATCAGGCGGCACGGCCACCTACAAGATCTGGACGGGTATTCACCTTAGCACCTCCAGCAGCAAAGGATCACTCTATGATTCAAGGTATGGCAGTAGTCAATAGTTCCTACGCCTTTGCATTATTTGATTCGGGAGCATCTCATTCTTTCATATCTGCTGCATTTATAACTGCTACTGGTACATTGGTACAAAAACAGTCCACATCACTCAACATTGTATCCCCCGTCGGAGACACATCATTGGGACTTATATGCACAGCAGTGAATACCGAACTTGCTGGACTTAGATTTGAGTTCAATTATTTGGTACTTGATATGTCAGAATATGATTTTATTTTCAGCATGGATTGGTTGGCTAGCTTTAAGGCCAACATTGATTGTTATCGTCGTAGGGTGACATTTTGGTCGCCCGAGGGAAAACAACATGTGGTGCGTGCTGTTAAACAAAGCAGACTACATGAAGGGTTGAATCATCTGGTATTGAACATTATCAGAATCAACAAGGCGCTAGTGGTTGAACTTCCGGAAATAGTAAGGGACTATGTGGACGTTGTTCCAAATGAACTCTCTGGTTTGCCTCCCATTAGGGAGATCAATTTTGAAATCAAGTTGTACCCTGGCACTGCACCAGTGTCATTACCACATTACCGGATGGCACCAGTAGAGATGTCCGAGTTAAAGAAACAGATTACTGCTCAGACTGGGGTGCATTCGGAACAGTACATTGGCTTGGGGAGCCCGGTTTTATTTGTAAAGAAGAAGAATGGTTCACTCTGTATGTGTGTGGATTACCAAAAACTGAACCAGCTGAAGGTCAGAAACAAGTACCCTCTACCCAGGATCGATGATTTATTTGATCAACTTAAAGGTTCCAGTCATTTTTTTAAGATTGACCTGATGTCCGGATATAACCAAATTCGGGTTAGAGATGAGGACATAGAAAAGACAGCTTTCAGAATGCGATATGGACTATATGAGTTTGTAGTCATGCCGTTTGGACTCAACAATGCACCAGCTGTGTTCATGGATTTAATGAACAGGATCTTCCATCCTTACTTGGACCAATTTGTTATTGTATTTATTGATGATATTTTGATTTACTCCAAAACTCAAGAAGAACATGCTGAGCACCTGAGAATAGTTCTGGACACTTTGAGGAAGAACAAACTATATGCTAAAGCCAGTAAATGTGAATTTTGGCTATCTGAGGTCAACTTTTTGGGACATGTTATATCAGAAGAAGGTATAACTGTGGACCCGGCGAAGATAGCGGCAGTAACAGATTGGAAAGCGCCAAAGAATGTAACCGAGATCTGTAGCTTTTTGGGATTGGCTGGTTATTATAGGAAATTTATCATGGACTTCTCAAAAATTGCATCACCACTTACTCGACTCACTCAGAAAGGAGTCAAATATGAGTGGTCAGATTTGTGCAATCAGAGATTTGAAGAGCTGAAGAAGAGACTTACCACTGCTCCTATCCTAGTTTTGCCGGAAAGAGGCAATTGTTATGAGGTACAATGCGATGCGTCAGGAGAGGGACTAGGGTGTACACTCAGTCAAAGTAATCGTGTGGTGGCATACGGATCAATACAGTTGAAAATACATGAACGTCTCTATCCTACGCACGATCTGGAACTAGCCGCAGTGGTCTTCGCTCTCAAAAATTGGAGATATTATCTTTATGGCGAGAAATTTGAAGTGTTTTCAGATCATAAGAGGTTGAAGTATTTGTTTGATCAGAAAGAGCTCAACTTGAGGCAGCGCAGATGGATGGAATATCTGGTGGATTATGAGTTCGCACTTCATTATCACCCTAGCAAGGCGAACAAGGTGGCAGATGCCCTCAGCCGTTTATCACATGCATCAATGGCATGTTTGATCAGGACAGAATGGGAGATGCTGAATACCATTCGAGAGTTTAAACTTTACCTCAATAACCATAGGACTATTTACAATTTGATCATACGGTCCAACATGGTTACCAAGATTGAACAGAAACAGCGGACAGACCCAGAAGTGGAGGAGATATGGGCTAAGATGTCTATTAGTGAAGGCATACCGGAATGGGAGTTAAGACCAGGACAAGGTCTTATATTCTGAGGAAGGATTTACGTACTAAGAGCTGCAGAAAAGAGTTATTGGTTGAGGCATATCAGACGAAACTCTCTATTCATCCAGGCAGTACAAAGATGTAGCACGACCTGAAGAGACATTATTGGTGGCACAGACTCAAAAGAGATGTGGCAGAATTTGTAGCATATTGCTTAACTCGTCAGCAGGTTAAGACGGAACATCAGAAGCCACCAGGGTTACTCAAACCCTTACCAGTGCCGGAATGGAAATGGGAACACATTTCCATGGATTTTGTGACAGGGTTGCCAAGGTCTTCAAAGGGCAACAATGCGATATGGGTCGTGGTAGACCAACTGACCAAGTCTGCACATTTCATTCCTATTAAGATGACAAACTCATCTGAGACTTTGGGTCGGCGGTATATCAAGGATATCATCAGATTGCATGGTATACCTCGGACTATTGTGTCCGACAGAGATGGTCGATCCACCGGCAGAGTATGGCAGAGCATGCAGACAGCCATGGGAACAGATTTATTGATTAGTACAGCATTCCATCCACAGACTGATGGACAATCTGAGAGGACAATACAGACACAAGAGGATATGCTGAGAGCATGTATGCTAGATTTCAAGGGTGGATGGGAGGATCACTTGCCGTTGGTAGAATTCTCATACAATAACAGTTACCAGGCAAGCCTCCAGATGGTTCCATTTGAGGCATTATATGTTAGACCATGTAGGTCACCAGTGTGCTGGACAGAGGCCAGTGAGCCTGCACTGATTGGACCTGAGTTGGTTGCAGAGACTACAGCGTAGATACAGTTGATAGGGCAACACCTATTGATTGCGTAGAGTCGTCAAAAGAGCTATGCTGACAAGAGGAGGAGGTTCCTTGAATTTGAAGTGGGAGACATGGTTTTCTTGAAAGTCACGCCACGAAAGGGACATATGAGATTTGGAAAGAAGAGGAAGTTGTCGCCAAAATATGTGGGACCGCTTTCAATCATAAGAAGGATGGGGGACATGGCTTATCAATTGGCACTCCCATCACAGTTGGCATCTTCTCATGTACTAAACATACAAGACATAGAGGTTCAGAGCGACGTGACATACGTCGAAAAACCTGTCCGAGTGGTGAACACAGAACAAAGGGTGTTACGGAACCGAGCGATCCAGTTTGTCAAGGTAGTATGAGATCGACATGGCATTGAGGAAGCCACATGGGAACTCGAATCAGAAATGAGGAAAGCTCATCCTGAGCTATTTAGGTAAATGTTTGATACCATACTTCACTCGATTTTCGGGACGAAAATTTTAAAAAGAGGGTTGTATTGTAACACCTTGAATTTTCAGTTAATTATTTTGTATGAAAATAATCCATTTAATTTGTGAATTTTAAAGATGGTTCTTAAATTGGGTAAAGAGTTGGGTCATTGGCCCAATTAGGACCCAAAGGTTTTGGAATTGGTTGCAATAAAAATTAAATGGAGATGAATTTTATTAGTAATGCAAAATTAAATAAATAATTGATCATGGCCGATTACTAGGTTACACATCTATGATTATGCTCATGGCATATTTTATTTAGGACTATCCAAAGTGGGAAGCCAAGGTCGGTAATTGCCACATCTATGTTGGGTGCATAGATCATTTAAAAGAGGCAACAAGGGCCCAAGGCATTAGGGAAGTGTCTAAATTAAAAGATTTCTTAGGCTATGATTAGTGTTATGCGCATAGCACCTTCTAAAAGAAGAGCACACAGCAATAGCAAATTAAACAAAAGGCTCACGGCATTGCTATTGTTATTTTAGCATTGGCCGAATGAGAGGTTATTAAAAGAGATAGGAAGATCGGCAATGGCTATCTTAAGCACCTTCCAAAGTTGGGACCAAGGAAAGGCTTTATATAGAGATGCATAGGAAGGGCACACGGTTTACTCTCCATAGCCGAATTTCCTCTCTCAAGCTCTAATTCACGGCAATACATTCAACTTCAAGATCAGTTCGGTTTTGTGAAAGATCAAGAAAAAGAAGTGGAAAGAGGCTAAGGAAGAGAAAGATTGGAAGAGCAAGAAGGAGTCGCGTAAACGGTTAGTAGTTTGATTATATATTGTTGTAAGAAAAGAAAAGAACCATAGGGTTCGGCCAAGGTTTATGGCCGAACCCCATGGAAGAGACTTGTTAAATGGAGGAAGATTGGGGATTGGTTATGGACTTTAAATATTTTAAATCAAGTGGGACTTGGTTTTGATTTATTTTATATTATAAGGTAACGGGACCTCACAAGGTGTTTACGATCGTGAGTGGTTACCGGACTAAAGACGCAAGGACACGTAACGGTTTTTGGTAGGATTCCACCTCTTTGAAGCCATGGGTTTATGTACATATGTTTATTTTATGTTTGATGAAATTATGTTTCAAAGGAAATGCTTTATATTGAATTTCAAATGCTATGTTTAATTGTATAAATAACATGTGTTGATTATGTTTCAAAAGGTGATTTTAAATGCTACGTTTGTGTTATAAAATAGCATGTGTTTCATTGGCATCTCATGCATGGCATGGGATGGAGGATTTGTAACCGGAGGGGTCACACTCCGTCGGGGCATCCGAAAAACCTATGTGCGGTACCTTGAAGTGATTTTCCATCAGGAAGAATCCAGAGGGTCCACACTTCGTCGGGGCGTCCGAAAGACCTATGTGGTGGGTACTTTTATGTACATGTGATGGGTGGGACTCATTGCATTTGTCATCATTGCATGGCATGGTTTTACATGGTTTTGGATATTATGTTATAATATATGTTTTGTACTAGCCATGTGTTAGCCATAACTGGAATACCTACTGGGCGCGTTGTTCTAACGCCCTACTTCTATCCTAGTTGATGATACAGGAAATCAGGGGAACGATGAAAGCAAGACGGGACAGGCATAGGAGCTTAGATACTTTATTTTATAAGTTTTGAATAAAGTTACTTATGGACATGTATTTGAGTAACTAGTTTCCAGGAATGTTATAACTTAGATGGTCGGATGTTTATTTGGATGATTATGACGTTTTAATAATGATTAAGGACTTGACATACTTTGTTATCTGAATTGAATAGAACTTGATTCTATTATTATTCCGCATGTGATGATTCCGCAGTTATGATTTTGAATCCGCAAGTTGATATTATTATGTGTGAACCATTTTCGTGGAGTTGGTCCATGCATACATAGGGTTGGCCAGTTAAGGGTCGGACTTTGGAAGTTCGGACCTAGCTCGGGTCGTGACGTCCCGTGCTCTATCATTCTACTCTGTTATATAAAAAAAAAATAGACTCTGAATTTACAGGAAGAAGCGAGTAAAAAAGGGCGGGGCGTTACAACCAATCCAGTATATTTATAAGTAATGAAAATCTGGAGTATTACATTAAAAGTTAGCATGAGTGGATGGATGAGACGAAAGATGATGATGTGGAGAGTTGACCTATGGATTTAGTATGTGTGAGGTGAATGTGATATGGAAAATTCGAATGGATTTGTTTGAAGTTGCTTGGAGTGCAAGTTGAACTAAATCTAGGGTTTTATGGATGAATGGCTTGGATTAAAAGGGTTTATATCTAATGGTCCTAGTGATGGATGGTTAAGATGGTTTATGTAAAAGGTAAGATTTGTATGGAGGGCTGAGATGCAAGGGTTAACCTAGATGCATGATTAAATGAATGGCCTAGAACTAAAATGATATATGTATGCAATGGATTAAGAAAGGTGGCTCTAGGGTTTTCTTAAGTTTCATGTATGAATGAATGGTTTGGATTAAAGATGGTGAAATGGATGGTGTGGATGACAAGGAGAGAGGGGCCGTATTTCACAGTGAAATTCAAACATGGGTACATGGATCTCAAGGTTTGAGCAATTGGGCCTCCAATGGATTTGGACTATGGACTTGAACTTGGCCTGTTGGGCTTGGACTTGCACATTGGCCTGGCCTACTTGTGAAATGCAGATGGATTACATGAGCCTGGCCCAATGTCTGGCATGTGGAGCATAGCTTGCCCCAATTGAAATGGATCTCTAGCCCATGTATTTGGAATTCGAACTCTGGCCTCTTGAATTGCAGCTTCTCTCTCCAGTATTAAAGTAATCAACTCACCACTTTAAATCTAAAAATATTGATTAATCTAGAGTCTTATAATTGGATCCAGATTAATCAATTTACAATAAAATATTAAAAGTTGTCAGAAATTAATTATTAAAAATTCTGGGTCTTCCAATTTAAGCACAGATCTTGCAACTTTATTGATTTTTATTGATTTATTGTACTTTCCAAATTTATCTACAAAACTGACAAATAACAGTAAATGTACCTAATATATACATAATTGTAGGATAAGTAGTCCAATAATCTTGGGTAAAATAGTCATTTTTTATGTCTCAACAATTGTCATTTTTTTTATGCATTGTTGCTTGTGTTGGTGACTTTTTTATGCATCATATTTGTTTTGTGGACATCAACCAAAGTTCTTAATAGTTATATTTGTTTTAATCTATTTTTGAATGCCATGCATAGTTGGTTTCATATTGGCATTCACTTGGATTGGCTGGACCTTTTATGCATTCTTGAACTATATGCTCTATTGGTGTTTAATTTATATAGTTCATAATGTTTTTCAGATCTTCTTGTTAACTATCTGAATTTGCTCACTCATATTGTTCTCATAGTAAAATTCTTTATGAGTCATACCCTTCCTAGAGCCTGTATGAGCTGATTTGAAATTGGCATATATTTTTAAGAAAATGCAGTTGGCTCTAATTCCTTATTTACTAGGATTTTATTTTCTCCTCAGAGCATGCATGTATTAATTTCAAAAATGGAATATTTTTGAAAATGCATGTGCCCCTTTTTTCTCCCTATCTAGTCCAACATTTGGGACTTGTAGAAGCACACTGAATTGGTATATCAGTGCTTAATACCCTTTATCAATTTATGACAAAGGGGAGAAAAAGATTAAAGATCTTAAGGGGAGAAGATCTTTTGGGGAGAAAGTTTTTTATTAAGGGAGAGATTAGTCCATGTGTTAAAAGGGGAGAAATATTGTTTCATTTGACTAATGTTTGAGGGACAGATCTCTATTCTTCCACTTGTGCCTTGTTGTGTATACAAGTATATCTGTTTTGCAAGCATACCATGAGGTGGAACAAGATGAAAAAAGCATCTGAATCATAGAGTCTAAGTTTTTGTCATTTGAATTTGTACTTGTAACTGTTGTAATAATTGTATTCAAATGACTTGTAAAAGGGTTGGGTTATGTCTTTAGGGTCTATATTCATTAGCTTTTAGGTTTTGTCAAGAAATTGACAAAAGGGGAGATTTCTAGTGCCCCATTTTGACCGAGTCACCTTGTTGTCAATTCCGTGACCTAGAAGAGCATTGCCTTAGAAGATTGAAGACAATGAAACAAGACTCAAAAGTGGTGATGATTGAATCAAGACTCAAGTATCGGAAGATCAAGTGCAAGATTCAAGATCATCAAGTGTATGGCAATCACAAAGGTAAATTGGCCATAGATGAATCTAGGGTGGACCACACACTCCTAGGTGGACTGTGACTAGACTTAGGAATTAAATTGGTAAATCATAATCAAATCATAGTGGACCGTCATAGTCAACAAAACCAATAAACTTAAACTTGTAAATCTGACAGACCCATCGCTAAAGATAGGACAGACCCATCGTGGTTCACGATCCATCGTCTGGAATTATAAAAGTTTTGGACAGAAAATACTGTCAAACTGGTCTGTTCTCAAGCAGAGTCCATCATGGTTGGATTCTTTAATTTAAAAAGAATGTAAATAAAATAAAATTGTAATGGTTCAAAACTCTAATCAATGACAGCGAATTTGGGGACCTGAAGCTTGTTGGAACTTGGAATTGGTGGTGTGTCTTCACTTGGTGAATTGTAAAGTTTAGTTGAGGGAAACTTAACCTTATTTACTGAATTGTTCTGATTTGGTTGATTGAATTTAAAATTTAATCTAAGATTTGGGGTTATTTTTCATAAAACTGGAAGTTGTTTGATTGACGGGTAAATCTAGTGCAAGCTCATGTTGTGTAAGGGAAATTGGTTGAGGCTAAATGTTTTAAGCCTGAGCACCCCAATCGGCCCGGATATGTTATGTTACTTACTCGTCTGTATTGTTCCAAGAACCCCAACTGAACATTGTGGAACTTGTTTCAGGAAAGTTGGAACTTGGTTGTATGATCGGACGATTGTTCATGCTTGATTGATTTATTTGATGAACTTAGGTGAAGTTTGTTAGCATGAATATTTTGTTTATGTAACACCCCAGAATTTCAATCCGATAAATCAATATAATTTCCCTTAATGATGAGGAATGAATAGGGATGATACTATGTATTAGGTCAAATGAGGAAATATATAATTAAGTAAGAATGTGAGATTAGAGGGATGATGGAGTAATTAAGAGAGATTTAAGAAAGACTAAATTAAGGGATGATTTAGTTAAATAATTTTGAAAGTGGAATAGAATATAATTAATTAAATTAAATATTGAATTCTTTTGTGATTAGTTAATTAAGAGGGATTAATGGTGATTTAATTAAGTTACTCATCAATTTGATAATACTCGATGGAATGGTTTTTTAATTAATATAAATTAATTAATGATGTGACGAAGGTGCCAAAAAAGTGATGATGTGGCAAGGCATGATGAGGTGGCATGCCACGTGGCAAGATAAGAATAAAAGTAACATCACCACCTCACCTTTAGTTTGGACCAATAAGTGCTCTCCACCTCATCACCCCACCTTTAGCTTGGACCAATGAGTGCTCTCCACCTCACCACCCCATATTTAGCTTGGACCAATAAGTGCTCTCCACCTCACCACCCCACCTTTAGTTTGGACCAATAAGTGATCTATACCTCACCACCTTTAGCTTTTGCTTTTTGACTAAAAAATAAAAGGAGGATAAGGTAGAGGAAAAAGCAAGAAAGAAAGGAGGAAAAGCTAGGGCTCCATCTCTATCTCTTTTCCTCCATTCTCTTCTCCTATCCTCCTCCTCCTCCTTCTTCTCTCTAAAAATCTGAAGCAAGAAAGAGAGGGAGATGTAGAAATTTCTCTTCCTCTTCCTCTCATTGGTGCAAATTTTCTTGAAAGCTTGGAGCTTGGAAAAAGGAAGGAAGGACTTGAAGACTTGATTAGAGCTTGAGCAAGTAGGTTCTCTAACCATCTTGGTTATTTGATTTAGATGTTAAAATATTTTATCTCTTCACCTAAGTTCTTACATCAAATAAACTATGGAAAGATTCTAAGAAATAGAGTGTAATGAAGAGATAATGGAATGTAGTAGGTATTTTCATAAAATAGACTTACATGAGAAATTTTACCTAAAGTGCCTTGATGTTTAAATATTTCCTTTTAAAGTATTTTTTATAACTCCATTAGAATATTTGGATGTTTTTATTTACTGGATTTTGTTAGAAAAAAGGGTTTAAGAAAATGATATCTTATGAGGAACTTTGGAAAAATGATTCATTCTAATGAATCTACAAATCAGTCCAAAAAATGGACCTTTAAACATCCTAAAATGATATCTGGGAATTTATAACTATTTTTCAAATCTTTTACTATGAAAGAGGTTTTCAAAAATTATTTATTCGTAATTTTCGGACATCGGAAAGTACCCGAAATAATTTTGTAAAAACTGGACAGTTCTAAGATAAAAAACTGTTTTTACATATCAGTCCCGAAATGGACGTATAACCATTCCAAAATGATTTTCTGAATATTTTTTAATATTTTTTGTGTATTCTACTATCAAACATAGTTCCAAAGAGTATTTACTCAAGTTATTCTGATACCGAAAAGAACCCGAAATGTTTTTACAAAAACAATGTGCAGTTTGTATTTCAAAACTAGAAAGGTTAGTTTTGGGCATCTTCACTAGATCTGAAATTTTATTTTCTAATAATGAGTCTTTCGTGCTTAAATTTTGATTCTCTAAAGAATATATCAGTGACTTTAAATAATTTGGAGTTTTATGAATTATGTTTAAATGGAGTACTATGGGTAAAATGACCATTTTACCCTTGGTTAGGACAAAACACATATGTGGAGTCATTTAGACTCTAATGACCTTCGCCAAATGACCCTTAAAGCTTAATTAATATTTTCATAAATTTAATTAGAGGTTTTCTTCACTATAATGACGTGAGGATTATATGTTGACTCATGTGAACGAACGAAAGGCCAGAGTAAACCCGGGATCGAGTGAGCTAACTCGGGGAGTTCTTTGGTTTGCTAATCGGCCAAATATCAGGTAGGTTTTCCTACTTCGTTGAATGCAATGGGTGTGAATCTAAAACCTTATTAACAATAAGAAAATGATGATTTGAGTCCCTTTGAAAATCATGTATTCTTGATTTATGAAATTGAGTTCATTTTGAATTGAAGTACTTTGGAATATTTCACCATCTAGAATTATATGATAGATGAGGTGTTTTGAAATGTCCATTACATCTATGTGATATCGAATGAATATTTTGGAAGGATTTATGTTATAAAGAAAACGATGCTATCCCGATTAAAGGTATTTGCAGGTATTTTGAAAAGTATGATATTTTACTTGAATGATTGTTATGGATTTCAACTAAGTGGGTTTCTAATTTATCTGGAGAAATACATGAATATCTTGTGTTGTGAAAAGAGTACCTTCAAGTTCATGAGAATGAGTGACAACACATGACATGAGATCATTGGCATCATTTGCATTCATATTCCTCATGCATAAAGCATGGGATGGGAAAGACATGGAGTGAAAACAAATGGCTAGTTAGTTCAAATAGACCTTAGTGTCATGATTATTGTTATGGGGGTGACAGTCAATGAACCAAAGTACGAATATTCGGACGGGTTTTGGTGTTGTATTTATGAAAAGTGAATTGACGAATCAAAGTGCTGAACTGACCCGAGCAGGCTTTGATGTCGTACGTATATGGCGAAGAAATAAATGCTTTACCAATGGTTCTAGTTGAAATTATGATGATATGTATTATGACACCCCAAAAGATGAGTTTGAAATGAGTATATGGGAAGATAAAATGTCTTGTTGTCCTAAATGAGTTGTTGAAATACCTATGCATGGGGCATGATGATGGTATGCATGAATAATGGCACCTATGGCAGAATACAATGCACATTGATGAGCATTTACATGATTGGCATATGGTATTTTGAAAAGACAACTGAATATGATTTCATTATAAGTATCGGGTTGACATCATTATGGTAATGAAATTATGAGATAGGTTAGGTATGAGTATGATATCTTATAATGAAATATGTATTATGTTTTCAAATATAAGCTTTCCATAATAAGTTGAACATGAGATTCTTAGTATGATAAGTATTTTGAGGAAAAATATTGAAATATTTATACTATTATGATATGACTAAGATATGAGAAAGGTTTTGAGAAAAGTATTATTCATGATTTCGATTATGAGATTTCTAGGATGAAAAGAAGTATGGGGGTGAGTATGTAGCTTTGATATTATAAGTAAATGAGTTTTGAAAAATGCTTGGAGGTTTACATATAAGGTATACAATATGTAAGTGTTTGATTTTCAAAGTACAAGTATGTATAATGTCTTAGTATGACACGCCTAGTGCATATTATTTGATCGAAATTCCTACTGAGCGTATTGACTAAGCCCATAAATTCCCCCCTTAGATTGTGTATGCTGGTTTGAAGTACGTAGATCAAATTGGCCCAAACGATGGCCGAATGTAGACAAAATGAAGAACTAAGAAAGAAGATTGGAGTAGTGAAGCGGACTTATATATTTTGGGAATAGTAGGACAATGTTATGTATTAAGAATGTTCATATAATATTTGGGGAAAGTAATGGCAATATTGATGAGCACAAGTAAATGACTATTTTACCCTTTTATTTGGACTAGTTAGCCTTGTTTTATGTGTTTTAGGATATGTTTAATGGGATCTTGGAAGTTTTTCAGGATTTATAGGGAAATATAAGATATGAAAATTCAAATGGTGAATTTTGTAATTTTTTGACATAAGTTGATATTTTTGGAAAGTTGGAATTTTTAATAATTATTTTACCACAATTTTAGAGGGTTTTATTGTAAACTAATTAACTCAAATCCATTTACGAGAATTTGGATTAATTTAGTCATTTTTAGAATTGAATGTAAGTGGTAAAATTATTTATTAGATTTTCCATAATTTAAAAAGCCCAGTTATTAAGCCCATTAAGAAAAGCCTATGAAGAAATCCAAATGTGTGAAGACTATTTTCATCATCTCAAGATACACATGAGGAAATTCGAAATTTACAAGTCAATATAAGAAGATTTTCGAATTTGGCAAGTGGATTAAGGAAAAAGAAACAAAATAAGAAGGGGAGAAAAATAAGGAAGGTTTGACACATATTTAGTATTTTGGCAATAAAGTTTTATTTCGATGTCCGATTGATTTGATTATTTTTGGGTTGGAAAGCATACTTCAAGGGTTACAACTTTGTAGTTTATGATTTTTCCTGATTCGGACATTAACTAGATCAAAATAGAGCTGTAAGGTGGTATATGTGTAAAAAATGGGATTTTGCACCCACTTTCCTTAGACGAATTTTACTATTTTTTTCCACCTCCTTGCCTCCTTTAAGCCATTCCAAGTTTAGCACAAACCATATCAGTCATCCGAGTGTACCTTGCTTTATTAAAATCTTTAAATCCAAGTCATTCATTCCACCTCCTTTCATCTATAAATACTAGCCATCTCCCATTGGGAAAATTGAACTTGGGCATTGAAGAAAAAGTTGTGCAAAAGAGAGGAGAGAAAGAAGAGAAGGAGAATGACAGTGGGATTCTTGATCCACGTTGGGTTCTAAGGTTGGTGGATTTTTTTTTCCATTGTATTTTTCTTATTTCTTTAATTTCAAAATTCCATAATGTTGTATTTTTAATTTTATATTTTATAAATAAATGAAGGGTAGATTTATTTAGAATTATGGTCGTCCAATTATTTAATTTATATGTGATGGGAATTTGATTTTATTTTGATTTTTCTTATGATGTTATGATTGAAGTTATTCTAAGATATTTGAGGAGAGTGGATGAAATATTTAGAATAGGTAGAACTTAATTTTTCAGATGCAAGGCTCTTTTTAAGAGTGGATGAAATATTTGGATTTGGAATTACAAGTAAATTTTTTATCTAAACTAAGGCTTAAATTGAATTTTCTTAGTATAATCAATTTCATAATTATTATAATGAGAATTTTGATAAATGAAAAATTGGAATGCATGATTGATAATTTAAGTGAGCTCCTTATTTTAGGCCATGATTTTATTTTTAAGATATGGATAATAATCCCTCCTTAATTCTTTGATCCAGTTCCACTGTAAATATTTACAGAGGTAATTTTAGTTGTTTTTAATTTTCATGTTTGTTTATCTATAAATTCAAACTCTTGAAAATTGGAACTAGTTGGTAATTAATTAATTGCATCTTAAATTTGCATTATAAGTTAGATTGAGATTATTTATAATTTTTTGATTAATTCCACCATCTTAATTGAAATTAGATGAATTTTGTGTTTTCATGAAAATTAGATCTCTTGAATGGTTAATTTTTTAATTTTAGATGTGGTGTTCATTTTTGGACTTGTTTTCTATTTTTAGAATATTTCTAAAATTAAAATTCAGAGATTAGAAAAATAATTCCATATTCATGATTTATCTCCATACTTTCTAAATTTCTTAATTTACATAATTTAATGGTATATTTTTCACGGATATATTTTCCTAAGCTTCGATGGGTTCGACCTCGCACTTAATCGCTATATTATCTAATGGTTCATGCACTTGCGAGTTATAAATTTAAAATTTGCAGAACAATGCTATTTTAGAAAATCGTCGTTGAATCATGTATATTTTAGAAATAATGCTATTTTTAGAAAATTTATATTTTTGGCAACTTTTAAAATTAGAAGTTTCTATTTTTAGAAACCCTAATTTTAGAAGGTTACCTAAATTAGAAGTTTCTACAAATAACAAAAATTTGGAGATGATCTAAATTTGGAAAGACTGCTGAAATTATAAACTTGTTATTTTTGGAAACTCTTATTTGTAGGAAATTTCCAAAATTAGCTAGTTTCTCTTTTTAGAATTTTCTAATCTTAGAATTTCAATTTAATTTAGATGCGTTCTATTTCTAGAAAATAGATCTAAATTTGGGAAGTTTTAATTTTGGAACTTCTATCTATGGAAAGTCCCAAAATTGTCTAATTTTAGAAATTTCTATTCCTTGAAGTTGTCTAGTTTTGGATTACATCTAATTTTGGACAACTTCTAAACTTAGAAAATTTCTATTTTAAGACACTCATCTAAATTTGGAAGGTATCCTATTACAGTGTTTAAATTGGAAAAAAAAAAAATCACGGACAACTTTGGATTTTAATGGATTATTCTTGAATTTTAAAATCTAATCTTGATTAATTTGGTGCATATTAATTTAGAAATTTTTATGGCCTTAATTTAATTTAGAATTCTTAATTAGGTTCCAATTAGCTAATTTCCTCCACTAGTTATAACATTAGTAAATTGCATTAGATTAGGTTTCATGCATTTTTTATGAGATTCAGAATCTTCACCAAAGTTTGTGGTGTTTTATTTTGCAGGGATTTTAATCGTACACTCTAAAATTTCCGGAAGTAATAACTACAGGCCAAGGTAAGTGCATAAATTTCTTTTCTTTAAATTTTCAATTTTTCATGCATTCATATAGATTTTTTTTATATTGTCTTGCATTTATTTTGCATGTTAAAAATAGCAAAAAAATTGCATATTTAATTTGATCATGCATATTAGGGTATTAGTTTCATGCATTAGTCTAATTGTTTGATTATTGTCTGCATATTTGCTTCGAGTATTGCATTGTTAGATTAGGTTGCATAAAAAAAAAAAAAAAAACCTTGTGTGAGTATTTGATAACTAGATTAGGATTTGATTGTTCGTGTTTGTGAGTTTGTTTGTTAGTTTGTCTAGGTTAGGTTTTTGAAGTTTGTGTGACTCTCTGAGTCTGTATTGAGTCTGTCTATACTGTGAGTCAGTCACTGTGTGTGTCAATGTTTGACTAGTTTAGGTTTTCACTTTTGTTGAGTTCGTTTTTGTAATTTTTGTTGTTCGTCTAGAGTTGTTGTTGTTGTTTTTGTGCTTTTGTGTTTGTTTGTTTTGCAGGTTTGAAATAATAAAGCCATCTTAGGTATTTCTCAAATCCAGTTGTTCTATTCTTATATTTTCTTCTAATTTACTGATGTGTAGGTATATTAGGGAACATTGAGGACAATGTTCAATTTAAGTTTGGGGGTATTGGGGGGATACACTTTTGTATGTTTTGTTTTTGAGCCCTATAAAGAAATTCAGTTTTGTGTCTTTTTTTGAAAAAAAAATTGAAAAGATTGCAAAAAAAAAAAAAAAATTGATTTCAGTATTAATATGTGGATAAAAAAAATTTATATCATGCTTTTCCATTTAAATTTTGTGAAATTTATGCTTGGAATATATTTACACTAGCCATATTAATATCATCCTGAAAAAAAAAATTATTAATGAGTTGAGTAATTACTGGAAGAATACTAGTGGAGACTTTATACCCAGTGATCTTTTAAGTTATTCAATTGTTTCTGAGGGTTATATGTAAATTCTAATTTTTCTTTGAATTGCGCATTGTTTTTATTGAAGATCTCATTATTCCTTTGATTTTGGTCAAATACTAAGTGTAACACCTCGAATTTTTATCACGTATAATATATTGGATTTGGTCTATTTTGAATTACAAATTGATTGAATTTAAGATTAATGGTTGAAATGGACCTTAGATGGGTAAGGAGTTGGGTCAATAAACCAATTAAGACCCAATGGATCATGGATAGGATTTGTTTTGGAAGTAATTGGGTAAATGTAATTAAATGGGTCAATTACCCAATTGGTACCCAATGGGTCATAGATGAGTTGATTTTAAGGTAAATGGGTAAAGTTAATTTAATTGGGGTCAACTATCTAATTAAGACCCAAATAGATAGGGTGCCACATCATCAAGTGACATGGCCAATGTGGGACCTAAATGCAATGTGGTGCATGGTCGGCTAAGCCATGGTTGACTTGGTCAACCATGGGTGAGTTCAAAGGAGTTGAGTTGAATTGGCTGAGATGGAAAGTGAGTTCAAATAAATTAAATTGAGTTGAGTTGAGCTGGGAAGATGGAGGCTTTCCATCTTGAGGGGACACGTTAGGAAGGTGAAGGGATGTCTTGGTTTTAGCCAAGGGTCTCCTTGGTTAAGCCAGGGGACACCTTGATTAGACAAAGACATAATGAGGGAAGATGGAAAGACTTGGGCTGTTACAAAGGGATACCAACCAAGGGGAACTTCACATCCCTTGGCCGATCACTCTCTCTAGAGCAAATAAATTTCTATCTTCTTCTTCTTTCTCTCTTTCCCATCTACATTTCGACACTTAGAGGAATTGTGAAGAGTAAAGGAAGGAAGAGGAAGGTCTAAGGAAGAAAGAAAACAAACCAAAAGAAAAAGGAGGAGACGGGAAAAGAAGGTATGTTTTGAGTTTAAATAAGTTTAGAATATGGGATTAAGGGAAACCATAGTTTTGGTCATGGTATGGCTGAACCTATGGGTTCCATATGGGATTTCAAGGGCTGGCCAAACTATTATAGGGCCATGGAGTTGCATATCCATTCGGGATATGTGGTAAATACAAACAATCAAAGGATTGGACCCAAAACCGTATTTTAATGGCATAAGATTGAATGAAGTAACAACAAGACCCTAGCTCTGGCTAGAGGATAGAGTAAACTCACTGAGAGTGATATGAATGGTTTTATTTGTGTTTAAAATGATAAGGAATGGATTCCATGAGGAAGGGTCAAGCCAAATATACAAACAAAGAAGATTGAAAAACAGTCAGTCGATTGAATATGGGATTTAGTCGACTGAACAAGATGTTGGCTGAAACAAAAATCAATTTCTGGGAGTTTCAGCCGATTGAATCTTGTGATTCAGTCGACTAAACATGGGCTGGATTAAATATATGGTATTTATTTGTGATTCAGCCGACTGAATCTAGTATTCAGTCGACTGAACATAGACGTAATGAATAAGTAAAAGGATCAGGCGTGTTTCAGCTGAGTGAATCTATGATACAGTCGACTAAATGATTATTTATCAAACACGTAAGTTGTCGGTTGATGATTCAGCTGACTGAATCTGTGATTCAGTCGACTGAAAGTGGATTGACCGAGAATGCAGAGGGTTTGACTTATAGTCAGCCGACTGAATCTATGATTCAGCTGACTGAAAGGTTAGCGAGTGAAGGAATAACAGTACTGAGTTGGGTTTTAGCCGACTGAAAGTCGGTGGTAAGGTAGAAGGATAGTAACTGGACTTGATTCAGTCGACTGAATTGAAAAGTTTGAAATTTTAATATTTTTCAGATATCGGATGTGAGGAGTAATTAAATTAAAGAAAAAATCAAATTGATATATGTTTGTGATTAAATTGATAAGGTAAAGAGGTGTGATTAACTTTCAGGCGACGGTTAGCAATTGTTCGTGCGAAACAAGAAAAGGACAGTAAATCGGACGTGGGTAGGATTCCTACCTTATTGAAATACATGTGGATCTTATATATATATTTGTGTTGCTGATTTGTATTTCCAAACATGATGACTTACTTTGATTAAAGAAATGTATATAATTATGAACTGTTTTCGATGGTAACATGTGATTTGAAATGAAATGGCATTATTGCATTCATGATCTCATGCATGGCATGGGAGGGAGCACATGGGACAACAAGCCAAGTTATGAGCTGTCTGGAAATGACTTGGGGCTTGAAAACTAACTTGAAAGAAGCTATGTAAACCATTGATATTTTGGCCTTGTCCAGGTTTGCTAAATAGGGGTACAATGTAATTTGAGCCAAAGAGCTCCTGAGTAACCAGTCCAAAAACCCTGCGCAGAGGGAGGAATCCACGTTCCAATAGTAATTCCAATTAACATACGTGGGGAGGTATAACAGTGACCTAGTGGTGCCGTCACAAAACATAGCGGACGTAAATGGCCAAGGGAACACCTTGATATGGTTTATATTATCAAGGAAACTATTGATATGATTTGTATTGTGATTGGATATGGAGATTGGGTGAGGGATCATTGACATATGACACCCATGACATAACACATACATTAGCATGATTTGGATATGATTATCATGCGCTGTTTTAGTACTATGAGATGTTTTACAGTTTTGATATATGATATTTATTCTCATTTTATATTGAACCTATGTGTACATAACCCTATTTGGAATTCCTACTGGGCGCGTTGACTAACGCCCTACTTCTACCTTATAGATGATGGAATAGGGAATGGAAAGGACATGGGACGTGAAGAAAGTCAAGCATAGGAGCATGGGAAGTTTATGTTTATTCTACTTAATTGATTTTGGAACAATGTATTGAGATAACTGAGATTTTGGGATTGTAATAACTTTGATTATTTTGCTATGGTTGGATGATGTTTGGAAATTTAAGTTTCAGTTAATTTAATAGTAATTGGTTTCCTTGCTTATTAATATCATGGATATGGATAGTATTTTATTCATATAATAATTCCACAGTTAAATGCAAAGTGTGTGAACTGTTTTAGTGGACTTGGTCCACGCACATGTAAAGGTGGCCAGTTAAGGGTCGGGTTTTAGAAACTCGGACTTAGCTCGCGTCATGGCGTTTACCCGCTCTCTCTCAATCTTATTTTAAAAAAAATAAAATATATACTCTGATTTTCGGCGAGTGAAAAAGGGCGGGGCGTTACACTAAGAACGACATTAATTTTGGATTATTACATCTGAATTTATTTGAAGCTAAAAATAGTCATATAAAGCTTAGGAAGTGATATAGGCCATTATTTTGGATCGTTTGAGCCTTTAAAGCCTACCTATATTCGTCATATCTTATCCTGGTAGTTCTCATGTTTGAGTCTTATATGAAAAAATATGCATGTTTTTATTGATTAGCCATGTTATCCATACCCAACTCCAGTTGTGGAGTTGAAGCCTATGTTGAAAAATCTATGACCGATTCTAGAGCCTGGAAAATATTAGAGATAATTGTTATTGGGATGGTACTCTGAAAAAATATGGCACTTGAAGGAAAAAGATGATGAATGATATTAAAAAAAAAATGGAACATCTATACAGTAGAAAAGAAGAATATGAAAAAAAAAAAAGTAAAAAAAAAAAAGACGGGAAAAAAACTGTGGAAGTGGAAAAGAAAAAAATTAGAGGAAGAGTCTCCCATTTTAAAATGGAAATTTAAGTTTCAGTTAATTTAATAGTGATTGGTTTCCTTGCTTATTAATATCATGGATATGGATAGTATTTTATTCATATAATAATTCCACAGTTAAATGCAAAGTGTGTGAACTGTTTTAGTGGACTTGGTCAACGCACATGTAAAGGTGGCCAGTTAAGGGTCGGGTTTTAGAAACTCGGACTTAGCTCGCGTCATGGCGTTTACCGCTCTCTCTCAATCTTATTTTAAAAAAAATAAAATATATACTCTGATTTTCGGCGAGTGAAAAAGGGCGGGGCGTTACACTAAGAACGACATTAATTTTGGATTATTACATCTGAATTTATTTGAAGCTAAAAATAGTCATATAAAGCTTAGGAAGTGATATAGGCCATTATTTTGGATCGTTTGAGCCTTTAAAGCCTACCTATATTCGTCATATCTTATCCTGGTAGTTCTCATGTTTGAGTCTTATATGAAAAAATATGCATGTTTTTATTGATTAGCCATGTTATCCATACCCAACTCTAGTTGTGGAGTTGAAGCCTATGTTGAAAAATCTATGACCAATTCTAGAGCCTGGAAAATATTAGAGATAATTGTTATTGGGATGGTACTCTGAAAAAATATGGCACTTGAAGGAAAAAGATGATGAATGATATTAAAAAAAAAATGGAACATCTATACAGCAGAAAAGAAGAATATGAAAAAAAAAAAAAGTAAAAAAAAAAAAAGACGGGAAAAAATACTGTGGAAGTGGAAAAGAAAAAACTTAGAGGAAGATTCTCCCATTTTAAAATTTTGAAGACCTCTAACTTTTTTGTTCAAAATATTAATTTTTGAGTCTTTTTATCCTTCTTTGATATGATCCGGTCCTAAGCCACGTTTCGTCCTATCAAGAAGTCTTATTGATCCAGAGTCTAAATATGATATTTAAAGTGGAGAATAATGGAGGAAAAATAGTGGTGTATTATTTCAAACGTTCTCAGAAAAATGACAACCATTCATGAGATCTATGTTTTCTTTGTTATTAACCGTTCTTTGATGATAAATATGTGATATTTGTATTTGAAAAATTATTCCGCTCACATATACTTTTGAGAGAAATTTAAGCCAATCTCTGAGCGAAAGTCTTTCTGAGAGATATATCTAGTGAGATTTGGAATTGAAGCGCATTTTCAGCTGGTGGTTGCCAAACTTGTGCGTATTTTAAAAAAGAAGGTTATTTTAATAGTGGCTATCACACACTATACTCCTAGCATATATTTTGTAAAATAATTTTGGAGTTGTATGATGTTTAGATTTTTGTTTAGATATTTTTGCTGAAATCTGAATTTTGATGTTTGTGGGTATCATCACTGAAAGCCCTCATGAGACTATAACTCGTCCACTAGTGGTAAGCTAGGGATTTAAAGGCTTGTTGCACACACTAAATGCAATCTAGAGTGCCAGTGAAAGTGGTGTAGTTTAGGATTTGTAACGCCCCGCCCTTTCCACCCTTCCGAAAATCAGAGTCTAAACATTTCTTTTGGAAGAAACATAGAGTGAACAAGAGCGGGCGGCGTCACGACGCGAGCTAAGTCCGGACTACCTAAGTCCGACCCTTAACTGGCCACACATGTGTGCGTGGACTAAACCCACGATAACAAACCACACATGGAACTATACAATGACTTGCGGAATAAAGTAGACTAACTGCGGAAATATCATGAATAGATAGCAAGTACCAGTCTCAATTAATAATTAACATAAATCAACCTACCATTGTTAATATCCTAATCAAACCATAGCAAGGTATCAAATTATTACATGTCCACAAAATATAAATTAAAGACAGTAATAAAGAAATCCCAATCAACAGTCAAGTGCTTAGGCTTCGCTCCCCTCCTGGTCATCGACCTTCTCTTTCCCTTTCCTTGTTCCTGCATTATCCTCTATGGATAGAATTAGGGCGTTAGATCAACGCGCCCAGTAGGTTCCCGAATCAGGGCTACCACATGGTTAGCATATAAAACATGCATATATATCATAGTACAAGATTATCAATAAAACATCTGAAAACAATGCTATGTATGTACGTGCATATGTAATGAGCCCCACCCCATCACACATGCATAGCCATCACTTGACGGGACTCTCACCGTCAAGGTAAATCACAATACACTTTCATTTGGGAACCACAGTATTCTTTCATTGAGACTCACATGATAAGGTAATCCACAGTAATCCTCGTTACCTGTGGAAAGACACTTCATCATTGAGTTGTTTCACAGTACTCTTTCATTGGGACTCACATGATAAGGTAATCCACAGTAGTCCTCGTTACCTGTGGAAAGACACTTCATCATTGAGTTGTTTCACGGTGTTATTTCATTGGGACTCTCAAGTCAAGGTAATCCATAATCATCACCCCATGCCATGCATGAGATGTCAATGTACATGTATGTCATTTGTAAATACATATCTCATCATTAAAAACCATATTTGAAACATAATATCAAATACAACATATCTCATAAAAACATAATAAAACCAAATCATAATTGTGGTTACAAGTAGGTAGGAAACCTACTGAAGATTCACTTCAGTACTTGATCTTTCTTTAGCGTCATCCGATCACGACTCGCACGTCGTTCAACTTCTGATACCTTATCCATATATCAATCAGTAAGTCATAACATCATTTACTTATTCAATCATATCTACGACCCATCCACATCATGTGGAGTTCTTCATTCATCACCTTTAATCCCATTTATTACTTAACCCAATTCCATCAAATAATCATTGATGGGGTTCGGCCATACTTCATGGCCGAACCACATCCTATGGGTTTTTATCCCACTTTCCTTCATCAACCATGATTTGTTATTTGTTTACACTAAGTTCACTAAATTTCATAACTTAGAAACTTTTCAATCAAATAAAATGGTCCAATTGGGACCCAATGGGTCAAGGTGAATGGATTTTGATAGTAAATGGGTAAATGATTAATTTAATTGGGTCATGTACCCAATTAAGACCCAAGGCATGGGATCCACCTCATCAAGTGAGGTGGCACGTGTATGAGGTGGCAAATGATTTAATGCACATGCATGGTCGGCTAACCATGGTTGACTTGGTCAACCATGGGTGAGTTCAAATGTGGTGAGTTGAATTATATTGAGTTGGAAATTAAAATCACTTGAGTTATATGGAAATGAGTTCAAGAAAATTAAGTGAGTTAAAGTGAGTTGGGATTGAGTTGAATGGGAAGTGAGTTCAAATAAGCAAGTGAGTTGAAATGGAAGTGGAAGGGGTTCTAAGTGAGTCAAAGGGGGAGATGGAGGGTTTCCATCTCATGGAAACCCTAGGCATGCACGTTGGGAAGACCTAACTCAAGCCATGTGTCTCCTTGGTTAAACCAAGGGACACATGGGAAACACCAAAAGTAATGAGGGTGGTTGAGAGGGTAGAGGGCTAGTTACAAAGGGCTCACACCGAACCTTTGGCCGATCCTCTCTCCCTCCCTCTTGAGCAAAGGAATCCCATCTCCACTCCTATCTCTCATCTCTCTCCCTCTCTCAACACCCTTAGCCGATTTGCATCACTAGGTAACATAGAGATTTCCTCTCTTCCCAATCTCTCTCCCTCCCATTTCGGCTCTAGACTTGGAGGAAGAAGAAAGCACTAAGGAAGGAGAAGGGCTGAAGATCAGACCTAAAGAAACGAAGGAGATGAGGAAAGAAGGTAAGGTTTATGTTCATAGTATTAAATTTAAGAAAACTAAGGGAACCATGGTTTCAGCTATGGAATGGCTGAAACCATGGGTCCATATTTGATTGAGATGTTTGGGCGGCCAGCTGGTTATATGGGCCATGAATTGAAAAAAAATACATTCAAGAAAATGGTTAAATGATTGAAGAAAAAAATGGATCCGAAACTATGTGTAATACGAAGATTGGGAGAATAATGGACAAAACCCTAGTGTGGTTAGTGAGTAGGGCATACTCATTGATTTTAAAAATATATGGATGACATTATATATGTTAAATATAAGAAACGAATTTCATAAGGAAAGGTCAAGCCAAACATCAAATAAAATGAGGACTGATCACGAATGGAACCGTCTGCGAATGGGTATCACTGTCCGCGGACGGATAATAAACTGGACAAAGGTTGTCTGTGGACGGGTATCATCGTTCGCGGACGGGTGTCTACCATCCGTGGGACGGGTTTTTATCGTCCGCGGACGGGTGTGGACCGTCCGCAGGACGGGTAACGGGTGTGGACTGTCCGCAGGTAGTGGACAACTGGTAGTGGACAGTGGGTAGCGGACAGCGGGTATCGGACCACGTCTCTGGCAACCAACCAGGCAAGGTGGTGGTGGTGCACTGTCTGCTGACGGGTATCATCGTCCGGGGACGAGTAACAGACTTGAGTATAGTGTTGTCTACAGACGGGTTCACTGTTTGTAGGACGTGTTTCTGCCGTTCGCGGGACTGGTTTCTACTGTCCGCGGAATGGGTTTCTGTCGTCCACAGGATGGGCCACGGACGGATAACCGACTGATTTTAAAAGTGAAGTTTTTGTATGATTTCCCTTTTCTAGATGGTTAAGTTTAATTGGAAGGATGTAAGGAATGATTTAAATCAATTGGACAATTAATTTGATTATTTATATGATGGAATTCATTTAAGGTAAAAGATTCCACAAGCGGAGGTGTGATCGGCTTTGAAGAAATCGTTGCACGTCACATCACAAAACAGCAAGGATACAATACTTGGACGTGGGTAGGATTCCTACCTTGTTGAAACACTTTAGATTATGTACATGTAATAGTTTTTATTTCCATATTCGATGATCTATTTTGGGTATCAAAATGTTTATGTTTTAAGAATGGAATTTCAATGCTATTATGTAATTTAATATGAAATAGCATGTTTGCACTTACATCTCATGCATGGCATGGGAGGGAACATATGAGAGGAGTCCACGTTCCATTCGGGGTATTCGTTAAACAAACGTGGGGAGGGCTCCGCACTGATTCCGATTGACATACGAGAAATGGTATATGATGTTTGAAATGAAAGAGGAGTTCATGCTTCGTTCGGTGGGACCAATACATACGTGCGGAGTCATGACAATGAATACCTTAATGTGGCTTGTACATCATGAGCATTATCAATGTGTTTTGAGATATGGTTGATGGGTGGGAAATCATTGGCATATGACACCCATGGCATGGCATTGAATTAGCATGATTTTGATATTATGTATCTATTCTGATTTTATACTAATCCCATGTGTATGACCTTACTCGGAATATCTACTGGGCGCGTTGACTAGCTCCTTACTTCTACCTTAGATGTTGGTACAGGAAACGGAACGGGCGATGGAAGTGAAAGGAGCCAAGCTTAGGAGCTTGGGCAGCTTATTGCTTATTTTATTTAAGTTTTAATTTTGGACAATGCATTTGAGTTAATTGCATTTTGGGACTGTAATAACTTAGATTTTATTTTTGCTATGGTTTGACGTTACTTTTGGATATTAAGGTCAGTTAAGTTATGGGTGATTGACTTCCTTGCTAAGTAAAGGCTATGGTTGGTTTATGTAATCAAATATTATTTCCGCAATGTGTTTATTCCACAAGTATAGCTTTAATGCGTGCGAAATATTTTAGTGGACTTGTCCACGCATCGTTGGCCAGTTAAGGGTCGGGTTTTGGAAGCTCGGACTTAGCTCGCGTCGTGGCGACCCGCTCTCTCTCACTCTTTATTTTTTTTTTAAAAATAGACTCTGATTTTCGGTGAGTGAAAAAGGGCCGGGCGTTACAGAAATATTTGGATTTGGAATTACAAGTAGAAATTTTATCTAGACTAAGGCTTAAATTGAATTTTCTTAGTATAATCAATTTCATAATTATTGTAATGAAAATTTTAATGAATGAAAATTTTGAATGCATGATTGATAATTTAAGTGAGGTCCATATTCTAGGCCTTGATTTTATTTTTAAGCTATGGATAATAATGCCTCCTAAATTCTTTGATTCAGTTCCACTGTAAATATGTACAGAGGTAATTTTAGTTGTTTTCAATTTTTATTTTTGTTTTATCTATAAATTCAAACTCTTGAAAATTAGGAACTAGGTTGGTAATTAATTAATTCCACCTTAAATTTGTATTCTAAGTTAGATTGAGATTATTTATAATTTTTTTATTAATTCCACCATCTTAATTGAAATTAGATAAATTTTGTGTTTTCCATGAAAATTAGATCTCTTGAATGGTTAATTTCTAATTTTAGATGTGGTTTTCATTTTCGGACTTGCTTTCTATTTTTAGAATATTTCTAAATTAAAATTAAAATTCAGAGATTAGAAAAATAATTCCATATTCATGATTTATCTCCATACTTTTTAAATTTCTTAATTTACATAATTTAATGGTATATTTTTCACGGATATATTTTCCTAAGTTCCTATGCGTTCGACCTCGCACTCAGTCGCTATACTATCCATAGGTTCGTGCGCTTGTGAGTTATAAATTTACAAATATAACTTGGAACTTTGTAATTAAGTATTTTGTATTTGACTCATGTATGATTATCTTAGGAATTTCCTTATCTTGCTTTGAGATGTGTTTGGCTATTGATGCAATGAAATAAATGTTTAAATTTCTGTAGGATTATGAGAGTGTGTGCAAAATATCATGTACACACTAGTTGGGATAGTCAAGGGTCGGATCTTCAGACTCAGACTTGGCTCCCGTCGTGATGCTCGCCTCCCTCTCCACTAAAATATTCCTAATATATTACTCTGATGACGGTGGTTAGAGGGAGAGGCGATATAGTTTATGCCATGGTTGGATATCATGTGTCCATTGAATTCTTTAACACATGTTATATTTGTTAATCATAATGTGTTTATTGAATTGTTTAACACATGTTATATTTGTTAATCGTCATGTGTTTATTGAATTTCCTAACACATGTTATATTTGTTAATCGTTTGTTGTGATCATGTTAATGGCATACATGACATGGCATTCATACATGAGCATCCACGTTTGGGTGAGTGATTTATATTGTTCATTCGGGTCATTAACCCTGCACTCCTTTGGGGACATTCGTCGTACACATTCATTAGGCTCTTCGATTATGGGTTGCGCTTCTGTTTCCAACTTATAGTTGGGGAAGCTTTGATTTTATTTGATATTAGATTTAAAGAAGCGGGGATTTGAGATTAGACCTCCTATATGATCTAAGGTTTGAATTGTTGGACAATTGGTTTGATTACATGCTCGATGAGGACTAATCATATTAGGGAATGTTATATTTTAGCATGTCAAATTATTATGTTAATTCCGTACTTTGATATAACATTAGAATTGTTAATTGATTACTAAAATTGTGAGAAAATAAAAGAGACATGGAATTTTGTCATTCCCGTTATTGGATTGTGTTCGATTCATGTAAGGCTCCGTTTGTTGTTATTGAACGTGCAGGTCCATACAATATGGTATCAGATCTTTGGTTCAACTCTACGGCTATGAGTAGGGCCAAGGTTTGAGAATGTAACACCCGGAATTTTCAATGCATAAATATATTAGATTTTGTCTATTTAAATTGTTAAATTGATTGAATTTAAAATTTATGGATGAAATGGACCTTAGATGGGTAAAGGAGTTGGGTCAGAACCCAATTAAGATCCAATGGATCAAAAATAGAGTTCGATTTGGAAATAATTGTGTAAGTGTGATTAAATGGGTCAATTACCCAATTGAGACCCAATGGGTCATAGATGAGCTGATTTGAAGTAAATGGGTAAGGATTAATTTATTTGGGTAAGCTACCCAATTAAGACCCAATGCATGAATCCACCTCATCAAGTGAGGTGGCATGTAAGTGACATGGCAAGGTGGGACCCCAAGGGCCATGTGTTATGGTCGACCATGTCATGGTTGACTTGGTCAACCACAAAGGAGTCCAACTGAATTAAGATGTGGTGGAGTTGGAAAGTGAGTTTAAGTTTTGAGTTAAGATTTAAATAATAGAAGGGAGTTGGGAAATGAGTTCAATGGGATTTAATAATGTTGGAATTGAGTTGAGTTGAAAGGGAAGTGAAAGAGACTTCCATCTCAAGTGAGTTGGATGGGGAGGTGGAGAGTTTCCATCTCAATGGATGCAACTCGATGGAGTCAAAGAGACTCATTGAGCTTAAGCCAAGTGTCCTCTTGGTTAGACCAAGGGACACATTGGTTGGACAAATAGTTAAGAGGGGAAGGGGAAAAGCCTTGGGCTGTTACAAAGGGGTACAACCAAGGGGCACTTCACACACCTTGACCGAATTTCATCTCTTGCAACCAAGAGAATTCCTTCTCTTCTACTCTATCTCTTTTCTATCTACACCATCGACATTTGAAGAAGTTGGCTGAAGAACAAGAAAGGAAGGAGAAGGACTGAGGAGCAAAGACAGAGCAAAAGAAAGAAGGAGACGGGTAAAGGTATGACCCATAAATATATTTAGATAGAAATGAAATTAAGGAAGTCTTGGACTTGGCCATGGGTGGCCGAATCCATGGGCTCCAAGAGTGGTTAGAATAAATGGTCAAAAAGTTATATGATTATGGAATTGGTATCTATTCAAGGAATGGATATGTATTTGAAAACAGACAATCGAAGGATTGAGTACACAACCACATGATAAGGGTACAAAAGTTGGAATGGTTACGAAAGACCCTAGTGTTGATTAGGGAAGGGTGTAGTAAGCATGTCAAAACTATATGAACAATAACATGTATGTTCAAAAATGATAAGGGGTGAATTTCATGAAGAAAAGTCTAGCCAAAGGATCAAACGATACTGGTGTGGCTGAAGGCAGAAAACCAATTCTGGGAGTTTCAACCAACTGAATCTTTAGATTCAGTCGACTAAACCATGTCTGGATTAAAATATAAGGGGTATAATGATGTTTCAACCGACTGATATGGGATTCAGTAGACTGAAAGAAGACGTATCAAAGAAGTAAAGGGATCTGACGTGTTTCAGCCGACTGAATCTTTGATTCAGTCGACTGAATGATTTCTTAGCAAACACGCAAACTGTTGACTGATGATTCAGCCAACTGAATTTGTACTGGTTGAAAACACAGTCAATCTGATCCAAAGTCAGCCAACTGAATCTTAGATTCAGTCGAGTGAAAGGGGTTTGACTCAGAGTCAACCGACTGAATCTATGATTTAGTTGACTGAAAAGTAGTGAGTCAAGGAAAGAACAATACTGAGTTGGGTTTCAGTCGACTGAAAGTATGCGGGTAAATGTTGGGATTCAGTAAAATGAAATATAATGTTATATATTTGGGTAAATTTCGAGAAACTTCTGATTATCTGGTATGATGTAATATTGATGGAAATAAAAATAAACAATCAAATTAATATATATGGTTGGATTTGATAAGGTAACAAGGTTCGATTCACGCAACCGTTGGCATTATTTCTATGAAACTAGGAAAGGACAATAAATCAGACGTTGGTAGGATTCCTACCTTGTTGAGATTCATATGGATCATTTATGTTACTGGTTTTTATTTCAGTACAACGTTTATTTTGGTAAATCAAATGGAATATGTTTTATGAACTGTTTTCAATATTATTATGTATTTTGATACGAAAATGACATTTGTGCATCCATAATCTCATGCATGGCATGGGAGAGAATATATGGGGCAGCAAGCCAAGTTATGAGCTGTCCGGACATGACTTGGGGCTTGATATTAGCTTATGTAAAGCTATGTGAACCATTGATTTATTGGCCTTGTCCGGGATTGCTAGATAGGGGCATGGCGTAATTTGGGCCAGAGAGCTTTGGGGTAACCAGTCCAAAAGCCATGCGCAGAGGGAGGAGTCCACGTTCCATCGGTAATTCTGATTAACACACGTGGGGAGGTATAACAGTGACCTGGTGGTGCCGTCACAAAACACTGCGAACGTAAATGGCCAAGGGAACACCTTTATATGATTTCATTATATATCAAGGAAAATATTGATATGATTTGTATGATGTTTGTTATAGAGATTGGGTGGGGGATCATTGTCATATGACACCCATGGCATTGACATATACATGAGCATGATTTAGATATGATTATCATGCGCTGACTTTGATACTATGATATGTTTACAGTTTTAATATAATGTTCTTATTCTGATTTTTATATTGATCCTATGTGTATAACCCTACTTGGAATTTCTACTGGGCGCGTTGACTAACGCCCTAGTTCTACCTTTAGATGATGGAGCAGGGATTGGAAAGGACAATGGATGTGAAGAGAGCCAGGCTTAGGAGCTTGGGCAGATGATGTCTACTTTATTTAATATTGATTTTGGAGCCATGTATTTGAGATAATTAGCATTTTGGAATTGTAATAACTTAGTTTATTTTGCTATGGTTGATTGAATATTTTTGGATATTTGAACTTAAGTTAATTTATATTGATTGGCTTCCTTGCTATTTAATATCATGGTTATGGATGGTTTCTATTCATATAATAATTCCGCAGTTAATCGCAATCGTGTGAACTATTTTGGTGGACTTGGTCCACGCACACGTATTGTTGGCCAGTTATGGGTTGGGTTTGGAAACACGGACTTAGCTCGCGTTGTGACGTTCCAGCTCTCTCTCACTCTTTATTTTTTTTAAAAAAATATATTCTGATTTTTGGCTAGTGAAAAAGGGCGAGGCGTTACAGTTGTTATTAGAGCGAAATCGGAAGTGTGAATCTTTCAAAGTAAGATTAATACGGTATTATGTCTCACTGACAAGATAAGAATCCCAACTGACCGACTCTTAAGATTAATACGGTATCATGTCTCACTGACATGATAAGAATCCCAACTGACCGACTCTTAAGATTAATTTATTTTGTTGAGAATCACACTGAAGTATTCAATCTGAGAGCAATACTTGGTGAAAAAGGAATGACAGCACGGGAAGGACAATCACTATAAATATGGATTTATCAAACATAGCAAGTAGGACATATTTCCTCAACACAAGAAACACCAGGATTTCACCAAAATGAGAAGCAATATATGATACATAGGAAAACTCCCCAAAATAAGAAATACAAGATGCTGATTTGGTAATTCCCCAAAATATGTAAACACAAAAAGTTTATGAGGAAACTAAGTCAAACGATGTTTCAATGACTTAGGAAAATGCCTACGAGAAGAAGAAGAACCCGACAAAACCCGCATCAGGAATAAGAGGTACAGCACCCACACTAGGAAGAGGGCAAAACAGTGTTAATATTCCAGAAGTACCTCCTGAGTTGCAGAGCCTATTGCAGGCAGTGGTCACTTCCGTTATGCAGCAACAGCAGAACGGCAATGGAGTGGCAACCTCCAATGAATCACAGGACCGGAATATGGTCAGGGACTTCCAACAGCAGCGTCCCTGTAACGTCCCGCCCATTTTCACTCGCTTCTTCCCGTAAATCAGAGTCTATTTTTTTTTTTTTATAACAAAGTAGAGTGATAGAGAGCGGGACATCACGATGCGAGCTAAGTCCGAACTTCCAAAGTCCGACCCTTAACTGGCCAACCCTATACGTGCATGGACTCAGTCCATGAAAATGGTTCACACATAGCAATATAAACATGCGGAATAAAAATCATAACATGCAGAAACATAATAGAACACAGTTCTATTCCATTCAGATAGCAAAGTACGTCAAGTCCTTAATCATCATTATCATAACGTAATTATCCAATAAAACATCCAACCATAGCAAATTTATCTGAGTTATTACAATCCGACTTCTAGATACTCAAAATACAAGTGTAACGCCTCGTCTCGTTACGGGCGCGTTATCTCAGAAAAACCTCAGAATGTTACAAGAGATAGATATCGGGTATAAGAATAGCAACAATTTTTTTTTTTTTTGAAACGGGGGAACTACTTCCCGTCCAGCAGCCCACAAGTTCGAAACTAGAATAAACATAACGAACCACAAATGTAAGCTAATCAACAGGTTATACAGTCATCCAAACAAACAAGTAATTGAAACTATGTGTCTAAAGTTCTCAAACATCAAACAAAGCATAAACATAAGCTTTTATTCTCTATTACTCTTCTCCTGGTACTTGCTCAAGGGGCCCGCCTGGCCCCTCCGCGATCAGGGCACCTGAAAGGTAAGGGATGAGCAAAACAGTCCAGCGAAAGAACATATTATATTTTAACAAGATAGATATAGATCACATATGAAATGGGCAATAAATGTTACAAGCAAATAAAACATACATGCCTACCATACTCAACTACTATATTTACCGATATTACATTAACCAAAACCAAGAAATCATCCCCACAGTCCATATCAGGTCCTCCAACAAACCCCGGTGTCCCTACCAGTATTATCGGGAGACTAAAGGATACACAACTGCCTCACCCACACGAGTCGTGTCGGAAACCACCTCGACCACGCCCGAGGGAACCAAACTCTAGGGTAGGCACCTCGACCGCCAGAACACAATGGGGAAACCCAGATCCCCTATGGGGGTTTCGACCGCTGGAGTGTAACGGGGAAGTCTTCCCAACCACCAAGCTCATCTCATCATCATAAATGTATGCACATAAACAAAATCTCCCATGCATGCACATGGTATTATGATCATGTATGACAACACAAACATGTTCTAACATGACATCAATATCAACAACCTGCATCATTATGCGGTTAATGACACTTAACGATGCTTAAGCTCATACTTCTATATCCAACATACGATTACATTTACATCTTATGCATAAACACGCAATAAATCACAACATCTTCCAACTATCGTGTTCACATCCATCATAATATCATATGTGTGTTACGATTAATTACAAACATGTTTTCAACAACCTTCAAGCATAAAAAATCATTCATTCAATCAAACTTTCCATTAATCACATACAAATGACATGGGTGAATCTGAGCGGATCCCTTGCCACATATTCATTTCAATGGTTCCCTTACCGAGTGGCTTAATAAACGAAAGGGTCTCAACCAGGTCACTCGATGTCCAAGGTTCTAGGTTAAGAATGCAAATGCATGTTAAAACAGTGATAAGTCCCCTCACCGCGTGTGTGGAGTCGAAAGTCCAAAGTGAGCAAGTGACTTGTTTGGGTTGAAGGGAGGTCAATCTGTAGAAACAAGGAAGAACGGATAAGTAATTAAGACAAAACGGGTCAAAAAGAGTCCGGGGAGAAAACGGGCCTAAAACTGGGCCAGGCCCAAAACGGGCCGAACTGGGCGGAGGTGGATTGGGCTGAAAATGTGGGCCTGCTAGACATGGGCCGGACTAGGTCTGGGCTGGGTCTGGGCCTGGTCGGGCCAGACCAAGTCTGGGTTGGGTCGGGTCTGGGTTTGGTCGGGCCAGACCAAGTCTGGGTTGGGTCAGGTCTGGGCCAGTGGGCCAAGTGGCTGGGTTGCCACTCCAGCCCAAGGGCCGAGCGACTGAGTAACGCTGTTGAGTCGGGGGGGGAAAAAATCCAGGAAAAGAAACCAGGAAAGGGGAGAAAAAGGGGAAAAAGGAAAGGAAATCAAAGAAAAACAAAGAGAAGATGGAAAGAAGAAAGGAAAAAAAAGAGAAAACCTGAGAGAAATCCGAGAAAGGGAAAAGAGGAATAGGGGAAATCCCAAAAAAACGAAGAAAAGGGGAAGAAGGAGAAAACAGAGAGAGAGAGAGAGAGAGAGAGAGAGAGAGAAGCTTACCGAGGACGTCGGGAGGAAGAAGAAGGAGAAGAAGGAAACCGCACGTCGGGATGGAGAAGATGAAGAAAAAGAAGAAGGAGCCGCACAAGAGGAATGGCGGCACTGTAGCACGAGCGGCTACAGTGTCGCGGAAGGGTAAGATAAAAAGGGGTTTAGGGTTTAGGTTTTTTTTTTTTTTCCCCCGTAGAGGAGAAAAGAAAAGCTCGAAGAAAGAAATCAGAAGATCTCGGGTGAGAAAACGTGTGACTTTTGAACAAGTTTTCGTGACAAATGCGCAATAATTATAAAATTACCAAAATGCCCTGCGAGTTTCTAAACTCGAAAACAGGTAAACTGGGCCCACCATGGCGCCCACACTTTCTTCACTGTTACCAAGGTCCCTAAAACAACTCAAAGATCTTAAAATGTCTTCAAAATTTTAAGAAAATCGGGACAGGTCATTACAACACTACCTCCTTTAAAGAAATTTCTCCTCGAATTTCAAACTGAACTCACACCTCTAGTCTCAAATAAGGCTGGAAACTGTTTCCGCATCGTTGACTCATTTTCCCAAATAAGAGTCTCCCTGCCTTTGCGTCTTCAAATTACTAACACCAAGCGGATAGTCTTGCCATGAAGCCTCTGCTCTCTGGAACCCTCGATCTGTACTTGTCCTTCCTCATAGGTAACATCCTCGTTGATTTCCACATCTTCTAAGTTAATCACGTGAGACGAATCTTGATGATACTTGCGAAGCATTGAAACATGGAAGACTTTATGCACTCGGGCGAGACTCGGAGGAAGTGCAAGTCTATAAGCCACTCCCCCGATCCTCTCTATCACTTCAAACAGACCAACATAACGAACTGAAAGCTTCCCTCGCCGCCCAAACCTCTGAATCCCATAACGGGGCGAAACCCGAAGGAAGACACGGTCTCCAATAGCAAATTCAAGCGCCCTCCTTCGACAATCGGCGTAACTCTTCTGCCGGCTTTGGGCAGTCAAAAACCTCTGCCTAGATTTGTCTCACCTGCTCAGTAGTCTCCCGGATCGTCTCTAGTCCTGACATCACTATACCACTAGTCTCTGTCCAACACAAGGGTGATCTGCACGGCCTGCCATACAAGGCCTCATGTGGTGCCATCTTGATACTGGACTGACAATTGTTGTTGTATACAAACTCAACCAAATGTAAATGGCTTTCCCAGCTACCGCCATAATCCAAAACACAAGCTCGGAGCATATCTTCTAAGATCTGAAGGTCCGCTCGAACTGACCATCTGTCTGGGGGTGGAAAGCTATACTAAAACATAACTGCGTACCCAACTCTTGCTGCAAGCTCTGCCAGAACCGAGAGACAAACCTCGGGTCCCGATCTGAAACGATTGACTTAGGCACACCATGCAGTCTGACAATGTCCGTCAAATATATCTGACTCAAAGTCTCGAGAGAATCAGTTGTCTTTATTCAAATAAAACAGGCCGACTTAGTCAGTCGATCCACTATGACCCACACTGCATCATGCTTCCGAGAGGATTTCGGTAAACCAGTCACGAAATCCATAGTGATGTGGTCCCACTTCCAATCGGGAACCGGAAGAGACTGCAACTTGCCAGCGGGTCTCAAGTGTTCTACTTTGACTTGTTGACAAGTCAAATAGTGGGTCACAAACTCGGCTACTGCTCTCTTCATACTCTTCCACTAGAACTGTTGATGCAAGTCGTGATACATCTTTGTACGGCCCGGATGTACAGCGAACCTGGAGTGGTGAAAGTGTCATAATACCTCCTCGCGACACTGCCTCGATAAGGGTATAAAACGCCTGCCCTCAAAGGTCAAACCACCATCTCGTCTAATAGACCATCCAAAAGGTCCATTGCCTCTGGCCACGGCGTTCCTCAATGCAACGAACCTCTCATCCGTTTGCTGAGCTCTCAAAACTCTATCATAAATCCCTGGCTGAACAACCATGTTGCAAAGCCTAGATGCTCTGTATTCACCGATCAAACTTGACAAAGCCGCCCTCGTCCTGCGACTCAAGGCATCTGCAACTACGTTCGCCTTACCCGGGTGGTAAGATGACACTTAGTCGTAATCACCAAGGTATTCCACCCACTGTCTTTGTCTCATATTCAGATCCTTTTACGTGAATAGATACTTTAGGCTATGGTGATCTGAGAAAACCTCGAACCTCTCTCCAAATAAGTAATGTCTCCAGACCTTAAGCGCAAAAACTACAGCCGATAACTCCAAGTCATGAGTAGGATAATTTTGCTCATGGATCTTAAGCTGCCTTGAACCATAAGCTACCACATTTCCATCCTGCTTTAAAACACAACCCAAACCATCACCGCAGGCATCACAATAGACCGCATAACCACAACCCCTTTCTGGCACTATCAACACTGGAGCAGTAGTCAAACTCTCCTTCAATCTCTGAAAGGCTGTCTCACAAGCTTCGTCCCAAATGAATTGCACATCCTTGCGGGTCAACCTTGTCATGGGTGTGGCAATCTTGGAGAAATCCTTGATGAACCATCGGTAATATCCCGCAAGACCCAAAAAGCTGAGAATTTCAGTCATACTTCGTGGCCGATCCCAACTCACAACAGCCTCAACTTTAGCTGGATCCACGGCCACACCATCAGCTGACACCACATGTCCAAGAAACTGAACCTCTGGTAACCAAAACTCACACTTGTTGTACTTCGCATAAAGCTTGTGATCCCTCAAGACTCGGAGTACTGCCTTCAGATGTTGCTCATGGTCCTCCTCCGATGCTGAATATATCAAGATGTCGTCGATGAACACCACTACAAATCGATCTAGATACGGCTTGAAAATTCTGTTCATCAGGGCCATGAATGTCGCTGGGGCAATAGTCACCCCAAAAGGCATCACCACGAACTAAGAAAGTCCAAAACGAGTGCGGAAAGCAGTCTTCTCAATATCACACTCCCGTACCCTCACTTGATGGTAACCTGAACGAAGGTCTATCTTGGAGAAGCATTTAGACCCTCTCAACTGGTCAAACAGATCATCGATTCTTGGAAAATGATACTTGTTCTTCAATGTAACTCTATTCAATTGCCGATAGTCGATGCACAGTCTCATGGAGCCATCTTTTTTCTTGGCAAACAACGTCGATGCACCCCAAGATGAAGTGCTATGCCGAATGAAGCCAAGGGTCTCTAGCTCCCTGAGTTGTCTCTCCAATTCTAGAGTCTCTGCTGGTGCTAACCGATAAGGAGTGATGGTGATGGGTGATGTACCACGTAGCAGGTCAATAAAAAATTCCACCTCTCGGCGTGGCGGTAAACCAGGGAGCGTCTCTAGAAAAACGTCCGGAAACTCTCGAACCACACGAAGCATCTCGACACCTGCTGGCCCCGAACCTTCCCAACTCAAACTCGCCACTAAACTGCACAACTCCTCCACTTTCGGACTGAATGCCCTACTAAGCTTCTCAACGAACACATCACCGGTGAGCGTACGACACCCTACTCGCCTATGGTAACAGTCCAAGGTGACCTGATGGAAGGACAACCAGTCCATCCCCAAGATGACGTCAAAATCTGACATCTCCAAAACCCATAGATCAAACTCCAACACTACACCTCCAATGGTCAAAGCACATGACCGACAAATCTGATTTAGGACTTCTGTCACCTTCAGCGGTGTACTGACAGAGATAGGGGCTCTTGCCAGTTCCACCACTAAACCAGAACTAACAGCAAAACTTAAGGCAGTAAAGGAGTGTGAAGCACCAGAATCAAATAAAACTCTACACCACGCACCTTGAAGGACCAACATACCCTGCATCACTGCCGGTGGTGCATACTCCTCTGCTTGCTGGACGATGGTGTAAGCTCTACCACGAGTCACTGGTCCAGGTCTGCCACGACCTCTGCCTCTCTGAGGAGGTACTGTGCCTCTGCCCGTGGGGGCGCCGGGCGTCACCTGCACATGAGTGGGGGCTGGCATGATCGCTCGCTGGGGTACCACGGCTACGGCCTGACCTCTGCCCTGAGGACAATCTCTAGCGAAATGCCCTGCCCCACCACAAGTGTAGCACTGAAGGCCCCGAGCTTGGCCCTGAACATGTCCCTAAAGTTGTGGACAATCCCTCCTGGTGTGGCCTGCCTGCTGACAATGGAAGCACACATACTGCCTGGGCTGGCCACCTGACACTGGCACAGTCTGAACCTGCTGAGGTGGACCTAAAGGTAACCTCTGACTCAAGTGGATGGGTGGCCTCTTCCCCTTCTTATCAAAACCTCTGCTCTGCCAAGGGGCAAATATCGATGCCGGCTGATAAACCATCCCGCTGCTCCGAAGGGCGGTGCTCTCTGCCAAGATTGCCCTCTACACCACTTCAGCATAGGTAGTGCTCCTTGCAGTAACCACCACATGGGCGACTACTGGGTGAAGGCCCTGCTCAACACGGCGTGCTTTCAACAGATCAGTCGCAATCATCTCTGGCGCGAAGCGGCACAACTCAGAGAACTTGGCCTCATACTGAATAACTATGTCATCACCCTGTATTAGGTTGGCTAACTCAATGCTCTTAGCTTCCTTTACTACTGATGGAAAATACTTTCCCAGAACCACTTGACGAAAGATATCCCAATCCCTCAAGGCTGTGGCTCGGAGGGGCTCCCGGGTTCACCAACGGGCTGCCTCTCCCACGAGGTGATGTGCGGCCAAGGTCACCAGCTGGTCTCCCTCCCTGACGGTCAGCGTATCTCTGAGATTGCCGGTCTCATCGATCCAATCCTCTGCTGCAATCGGGTCAGGCCCTCCTCTGAACACACGGGGGTAGTGGCTCTTAAACTCCCTCAATGCAACCATCTCCCTAGTCTAGTGGTAGACCTCGCCAGGTGGCGGAGGTGGTGGTGGAAGGGGTAGAGGTGGAGGTGGAGGAGGAGGCGGAGGAGCTGCTGCCTGCCGCTCCAACAAGGCCTGTACAGTCCTCTCCACCGTCCTCTCCATGGCTCTCTCAAAGTTGGTCACCATCCCAGTCAACATCTCCATCAGCTGTCCCTGATTGATGGGCTCCGACGCAGGTCTGGGTCTCAAAGCTGACGTCTCTGCCGAACTCTCCAGTCCATCCTGAACCACTGGTCCCTCCCCTGATGAAGGAAACTAGTTACACCGGCATCGCCGGTGCCACGGCCTCCCCCATTCGAATGGGTGTTGTATCTCGACATTGCCTGTTTCATAAAGATACTAAAGATCAGACACCTTAACATGCGGAAATCCAAAATAATACATATATCAAGCATACTATCTCAAGGGATGCGTACTAGGTACATCACACAAACCTAGAATATGTACGCGTTACCCAAGAACCCGGTTCCATCTACCCCACCACACAGGGGATGAACCTAATCTCTAGTTGTCATCTCGTCCATCTCTAACCCATGCACGGTCCGAGAGTTGAACCGTGCTCTGATACCAACTGTAACGCCCCGTCTCGTTACGAGGGCGTTATCTCCGAAAAACCTCAGAATGTTACAAAAGATAGATATCGGGTATACGAATAGCAGCAATTTTTTTTTTTTTGAAATGGGGGAACTACTTCCCGTCCAACAGTTCAAAACTAGAATAAACATAACGAAACACAAATGTAAGCTAATCAACAGGTTATACAGTCATCCAAACAAACATGTGATTGAAACTATGTGTCTAAAGTTCTCAAACATCAAACAAAGCATAAACGTAAGCTTTTATTCTCTACTACTCTTCTCCTGGTACTTACTCGAGGGGCCTGCCAAGCCTCTCCGCGATCGGGGCACCTGAAGGGTAAGGGATGTGCAAAACAGCACAGCGAAAGAACATATCATATTTTAACAAGATAGATATAGATCACATATGAAATGGGCAGTAAATATCACAAGTGAATAAAACATACATGCCTACCATACTCAACTACTATATTTACCGATATTCAATTAACCAAAACCAAGAAATCATCCCCATAGTCCATATCAGGTCCTCCAACAAACCCCGGTCTCCCTACCAGTGTTATGGGGAGACTAAAGGATACAGAACTGCCTCACCCACACGAGTCGTGTCGGAAACCACCTCGACCACACTCGAGGGAACCAAACTCTAGGGCAGGCACCTCGACCGCTGAAACACAACGGGGAAACCCACATCCCTTATGGGGGTTTCGACCGCCGAAGTGTAACGGAGAAGTCCTCCCAATCACCAAGCTCATCTCATCATCATAAATGTATGCACATAAACAAAATCTCCCATGCATGCACATGGTATTATGATCATGTATGACAACACAAACATGTTCTGACATGACATCAATATCAACAACCTACATCATTATGCGGTTAACGACACTTAATGATGCTTAGGCTCATATTTCTATATCCAACATACAATTACATTTACATCTTATGCATAAACACGCAATAAATCACAACATCTTCCAACTATCGTGTTCACTTCCATCATAATATCATATGTGTGTTACGATTAATCACAAACATGTTTTCAACAACCTTCAAGCATAAAAAATCATTCATTCAATCAAATTTTCCATTAATCACATACAATTGACATGGGTGAACCCGAACGGATCCCTTGCCACATATTCATTTCAATGGTTCCGTTACCGAGTGGCTTAATAAATGAAAGGGTCTCATCCAGGTCACTCGATGTCCAAGGTTCTAGGTTAAGAATGCAAATGCATGTTAAAACAATGATAAGTCCCCTCACCGCATGTGTGGAGTCGAAAGTCCAAAGCAAGCAAACGACTTGTTCGGGTTGAAGGGAGTTGAATCTGTAGAAACAAGGAAGAACGGATAAGTAATTAAGACAAAATGGGTCAAAAAGAGTCCAGGAAGAAAATGGGCCTAAAACTGGGCCGGGCCCAAAACGGGCAGAACTGGACGGAGGTGGATTGGGCCGAAAACGTGGGCCTGCTAGACATGGGTCGGACTAGGTCTGGGCCTGGCTAGGTCGGGCTGGACCGGGTCTGGGCCTGTTCGGGACAGACCAAGTCTGGGTCGGGTTGCCACTCCGGCCCACGGGTCGAGTTGACTTAGAACCAGCTCGACTGAGTCGACTCGGCACTCGGCCGAGTGATTGAGTAACCCTGCTGAGTCGGGGGGGGGGGGGGGGGAGAAAGGGGGAAAAGAATCCTGGAAAAGAAACCAAGAAAGGGGAGAAAAGGGGGAAAAAGGAAAGGAAATCAAAGAAAAGCAGAGAGAAAAAGGAAGGAAGAAAGGAAAAAAAAGGGAAAACCCGAGAGAAATCCGAGAAAGGGAAAGGAAGAATAGGGGAAGATCGAGAGAAATCCCAAAAAAATTGAAGAAATGGGGAAGAAAGAGAAAATCGAGAGAGAGAGAGAGAGAGAGAGAGAGAGAGAAGCTTACCGAGAACATCGAGAGGAAGATGAAGGAGAAGAAGGGAACCGCACGTTGAGGATGGAGAAGGTGAAGAAGAAGAAGAAGAAGAAGAAGAAGAAGAAGAAAAGAAGAAGGAGCCGCACAAGAGGGGCTGCGGCACTGTAGCACGAGTGGCTACGGTGTCGCGAAAGGGTAAGATAAAAAGGGGTTTAGGGTTTAGGTTTTTTTTTTTTCAGAAGAGAAAAGAAAAGCTCGAAGAAAGAAACCGGAAGATCTCAGGCAAGAAAACGTGTGACTTTTGAACAAGTTTTCATGACAAATGCGCAATAATTATAAAATTACCAAAATGCCCTACGAGTTTCCGAACTCGAAAATAGGTAAACTGGGCCCACCATGGCGCCCACACTCTTTTCACTGTTACCAAGGTCCCTAAAACAACTCTGAGATCGAAAAATCTCTTCAAAAATTTAAGAAAATCGGGACGGGTCATTACAACACTACCCCCTTTAAAGAAATTCGTCCTCGAATTTCAAACTGAACTCACACCTCTAGTCTCAAATAAGGATGGAAATTGTTTCCGCATCGTTGACTTATTTTCCCAAATAAGAGTCTCCCTGCCTTTGCGTCGCCAAACTACTAACACCAAGCGGATAGTCTTGCCACGAAGCCTCTGCTCTCTGGAACCCTCAATCCGCACTAGTCCTTCCTCATAGGTAACATCCTCCTTGATTTCCACATCTTCTAAGTTAATCACGTGTGACGGATCTTGAGGATACTTCCGAAGCATTGAAACATGGAAGACGTTATGCACTCGGGCGAGACTCGGAGGAAGTGCAGGTCTATAAGACACTTCCCCGATCCTCTCTATGACTTCAAATGGACCAACATAACGAGGCGACAACTTCCCTCGCCGCCCAAACCTCTAAATCCCATGTCGGGGCGAAACCCAAAGGAAGGCGCAGTCTCCAACAGCAAACTCAAGCGCCCTCCTCCGACAATCGGCGTAACTCTTCTGCCGACTCTGGGCAGTCAATAACCTCTGCCTGATCTGTCTCACCTGCTGAGTAGTCTCCCGAATCATCTCTGGTCTTGACATCACTGTACCACTAGTCTCTGTCCAACACAAGGGTGATCTGCACGGCCTACCATACAAGGCCTTATGTGGTGCCATCTTGATACTAGACTGATAACTGTTGTTGTATACAAACTCAACCAAATGTAAAAGGCTTTCCCAGCTACCGCCATAATCCAAAACACAAGCTCGGAGCATATCTTGTAAGATATGAAGGTCCGCTCGAACTGACCATCTATATGGGGGTGGAAAGCTGTACTAACACATAACTGCGTGCCCAACTCTTGCTGCAAGCTCTGCCAGAACCGAGAGACAAACCTCGGGTCCCGATCTGAAACAATTAATTTAGGCACACCATGCAGTCTGACAATATCCGTCAAATATATCTGACTCAAAGTCTCGAGAGAATCAGTTGTCTTTATACCAATAAAATGGGCCAACTTAGTCAGTCGATCCACTATGACCCACACTGCATCATGCTTCCGAGAGGATTTCGGTAAACCAGTCACGAAATCCATAGTGATGTAGTCCCACTTCCAATTGGGAACTGGAAGAGACTGCAACTTGCCAGCGGGTCTCAAGTGTTCTACTTTGACTTGTTGACAAGTCAAACAATGGGTCACAAACTCGGCTACTGCTCTCTTCATACTCTTCCACTAGAACTGTTGATGCAAGTCGTGATACATCTTTGTACGGCCCGGATGTACAGCGAACCTGGAGTGGTGAAAGTGTCGTAATACCTCATTGCGACACTGCCCTGATAAGGGTACAAAAAGCCTACCCTGAAAGGTCAAACAACCATCTCGTCTAATAGAAAGTCCAAAAGGTCCATTGCCACTGGCCACAGCGTTCCTCAATGCAACGCACCTCTCATCCGTTTGCTGAGCTCTCAAAACTCTATCATAAATCCCTGGCTGAACAATCATGTTGCAAAGCCTAGATGCTCTGTATTCACAGATCAAACTTGACAAGGCCGCCCTCGTCTTACGACTCAAGGTGTCTGCAACTACGTTCGCCTTACCCGGTTGGTAAGATGACACGAAGTCATAATCACCAAGGTATTCCACCCACCGTCCTTGTCTCATATCAGTTCCTTTTACGTGAATAGATACTTTAGGCTATGGTGATCTGAGAAAACCTCGAACCTCTCTCCAAATAAGTAATGTCTCCATACCTTAAGCGCAAAAACTACAGCCGCTAACTCCAAGTCATGAGTAGGATAACTTTGTTCATGGATCTTAAGCTGCCTTGAACCATACGCTACCACCTTTCCATCCTGCATTAAAACACAACCCAAACCATCACCGCAGGCATCACAGTAGACCTCATAACCAGGACCCCTCTCTGGCACTATCAACACTGGAGCGGTAGTCAAACTCTTTTTCAATCTCTGAAAGGTTGTCTCACAAGCTTCGTCCCAAATGAATTGCACATCCTTGCGGGTCAACCTTGTCATGGGTGTGGCAATCTTGGAGAAATCATTGATGAGCCATCGGTAATAGCCAGCAAGACCCAAAAAGCTGCGGATTTCAGTCACACTTCGTGGCCGATCCCAACTCACGACAGCCTCAACTTTCGCTGGATCCATGGCCACACCATCAGCTGACACCACGTGTCCATGAAACTGAACCTTTGGTAACCAAAACTCACACTTGCTATACTTCTTATAAAGCTTGTGATCCCTCAAGACTCGGAGTACTGTCTTCAGATGTTGCTCATGGTCCTCCTCCGATGCTGAATATATCAAGATGTCGTCGATGAACACCACTACAAACCGATCCAGATATGGCCTGAAAACATGGCCGAACCCTATGATGTCTAACTTCCAATTATAGAAACTTTCCAATTTAATCTCCACCTTCCATAATTAAAGGTTTTCCAATTTAATCTCCACCTTCCATATTTAGAGATTTTCCAATTTAATCTCCACCTTCCATAATTAGAAACTTACTAAATTTAATAGCCATCTTTCCATTCTAATCAATTAATCATACATCAAAATACCAAAACAACTCCATGGGGTTCGGCCATACACCATGGCCGAGTCCTATGGTTCATAATCTTCTTTCTAATAAATATTCATCCAACGAAATTCCTTAATAAATTAAATCCATACAAAAGCTCATGGGGTTCGGCCATACATCATGGCTGAACCCATGATCCTCCATTTTATTATGTATTTACAAAATTGCCATCCCTTCCATGATCTAACCACATGAGTATAATTCCATAATTATTTATGGGGTTCGGCCATGCCCCTTGGCCGAACCCATGGTTTGAGGTTCTTCACCAACTATCTTCCATTTAATCCCTTCAAAATCATATACCATTAACATCAAACTCCCATTTAAAAATTAGCCAATAACCTTCCATGTGGTTCGGCCATGTACTATGGCCGAACCCTATGGTTCTTTCTTTCCATTAAAATCATCACATTCATCTTCCAATTTTCTTCCATGGGGTTCGGCCATACACCATGGCCAAACCCTATGGTCCTTTTCTTTTAAACAAAAATTATAAAATCACTTACCGGTTTGGCGACTCCTCCGGTTTTCCATCGGTTGATCTTGCTCTTCCAATCTTTCTTCTTTCCTTAGCCTTTTCTCCTCCTAGATCTTTCACAAAACTGAGTACACCTTCTTGCCAAGCATACCAGCATCAAGACCCTTGCTGATTTGTGCAATACCGTGTGCCTCTCCTTCTCTCATTTTATTACCTCCAATTTGTCCCAATATTAGACAATGCTATTGCGCCCCTTTTGTCTTTAACACATCCACTCGGCCAACCTTATTAAGTTAGCAATTACCGTGTGCCCCTTTCTATTTTTAGAAAGTCCTAATTAGAATATGCTATTGTCGTGCCATGCTTCCCTCTTTGGATGTGAATGCCGTGTGCCCCTTCCCTTGTCCTATAAAACTTCCAATTAACCCCAACTTAGAAGGTACGATGACCCTTTAAATTAGCCATTGCTAATGCCATGTACACCTTTCTTATTTTGGAGAGTCCTCTATTTTTAGAACAAGCCAATGCGCCCCTTGTTGCCTTTCTTTTATAATCCTCCAATCAGTCCTATCTTAGAAGGTGCCTAGATCCTTCTATTTAATACCTTCCTAGTGCCGTTTTTAATTAAGGGAAGGACCCCTTTTAAGATGATCTTATGCGCCTAAACAAAGATTTGCATATCTCCCACACGGCTAAGACATCTTCTATATTTATTTGGACATCTTCTTTATTTAATAATTCCCCAATATCACTCTTAATCAAGGGAAAGGATCCTTTTAAAAATACTCCAACATATTATGCGCATATCACATGGATATGCATATTTCCCATTCATCATGCGCATATCCTTAATCCATATCCCTTAATTTTAATTATGTTTCATTATCATTTAAATTCAAACCCCATTTAAATTTATTTGAAACCATTTATCAAAATCGTTGGGTCTTAATTAGGCCAATGACCCAACACATTGCCCATCCAAGGTTCATATTTAATAATTCATAAATTAAATGGGTAATCTCTGTAAATATTTATAACTTGAAAATCTGGGGTGTTATAGTCCCCCTTATTTCAAAGGGAAAAAGGGACCCGCAGAAGGCGAAAACTGGGTTGAGAACATCACCAAAATCATGAAGCTGCTCAAGATCACCGGCAATGAGGACCGGATATTGTTGGCTACCTCATAGTTGGTAGATGATGCCGGCAAATGGTGGAGTGTGATAGAACGACAGCAAGCACAGATTCCAGCAGAGGAAAGGACCGAGATGACATGGGACCAGTTCGTTGGAATGTTTTTGGATCATTATTTCCAGAGGAAGAGAAGGAGCACCAGACACAAACGTTCATATCTCTGGTCCAGGGCACCATGACAATTGCGGATTACTATCAGGAGTTTCTCCGTTCATCATGTTATGCATTATACATGGTAGACACAAAGTACAGGAAGGCTCAGAAGTTTGAACACGGCCTACGACCTAGCCTAAGAGCCAAGGTCACAATATTCAAATCAGCGACTTTGGCGGAAGTGGTGAGCCGGGTTAGAATAGCTGAGCAAAAACTGATGGAAACGGTCAAGTTTGTGGACGTTCGCCGAGGACAAAGCGGGGGAATTGTTTTCCGCCCGAAGAAAAGATTCAGACCTAACTTTGGGAGACTGTCACCTTCTACTGGGTCAACTTGAGGTTTTCGTCCCAACCAGCCCTCCACATCAAGATCCGTCCCTCAAGTTCCGCGAGGTGCTAGCAACTGTTTTCAGTGTGGCCAACAGGACCATTTCAAGAGAGAGTGCCCACAGATCAGTAGACCTACTCACTCCAGGGGTTCATTCCATCCTCCAGCTCGACCAAGTCATTCTCAAGCATTCAGAGCATATAACCAGACAGGACGGGCACCTATACCGACAGGATCTGGACGGCTGTATACTTTGGCTCCTCCTCCAGAGATAGTGGATCACTCAGTGATTCAAGGTATGGCAGTAGTTGGTAGTTCTTATGCTTTCGTATTATTTGATTCAGGAGCATCCCACTCCTTTGTATCTGCTGCCTTCATATCTACTACTGGCACTTTAGTATAACAACTATCCACCACACTTACTATTGTATCCCCCATTGGAGACACATCACTGGGTATGATTTGCACTTCAGTAGACACTGAACTTGCTGGGTTCAAGTTTAAGTTCAATTATCTGGTACTCAAGATGACAGAGTATGACATCATATTTGGCATGGATTGGTTGGCTAACTTCCAGGCCAGCATTGACTGTCATCTTCGCTGGGTGATATTTTGGTCACCCGAGAGAAACCGACATGTGGTACATGCCGACAGACAGAGCATTCCAATGGCCATGAAATTGTACGAGGAAATGAACCGTCTAGTACTGAACAACTCCAGACTAGACAAGGCGCCAATGGTTGAACTACCTAAGGTAGAGAAAGACTACGCAGTAGTATTCCTGACAGAACTCCCTGGTTTGCCTCCAAAGAGGGAGATTGATTTCGAGATCAAGTTGTATCTTGGCACTACTCCAATATCATTGCCGCATTACCAGATGGCCCCAGTAGAGAGTGTTAGAGCTAAAGAAGAAAATTGTTGAACTGCTCAGACTAGGATGTATCCGGAACAACACATCATCTTGGGGAGCACCGGTATTATTTGTAAAGAAGAAGGATGGTACGCTTCGGATGTGTGTAGATTATCGGAAATTGAATCAGCTGACTGTAAAAAACAAGTACTCTCTACATAGAATTGATGATCTATTCGATCAATTCAAGGGTTTTTCGAAGATTGATCTGATGTTAGGCAACCATCAAATCCACGTAAGGGATGAAGACATAGAGAAGACGGCTTTCAGAACTCGGTATGGACTGTATGAATATGTGGTCATGCCGTTTGGACTCACCAATGCACCAGCTGTGTTCATGGATCTGATGAACATAATCTTTTGTCCGTATTTGGACAAGTTTGTAATTGTCTTCATAGATGATATTCTGATCTACTCTACCAGTCAGGAAGAATATGCTGAACATTTGCGCATAGTCCTGGACACCCTAAAAAAGAATCAATTGTATGCCAAAGCATGCAAGTTCGAGTTTTGGCTCTCTGAGGTCAGCTTCTTAGAGCGTGTCATATCAGCGGAAGGAATAGCCGGGGACCCGGCTAAGGTAGCAACAGTTGGAAACTGGATAGCTCCAACGAATGTGACCGAAATCTGCAGCTTTCTGGGATTGGCTGGTTATTATCGGAAGTTTATTATGGACTTCTCCAAGATTGCAGCTCCACTCACCAGACTCACTCAGAAGGGAGTCAAATTTGAATGGTCTAATGTGTGCAACTGAAGGTTCGAAGACCTGAAGGAGAGGCTTACGACTGCTCCTATTCTGATTTTACTGGAAAGAGGCAAGGGTTATGAAGTATATTGTGATGCTTCAGGAGAAGGACTTGGGTGTTCTCTTACTCAAAGTCAACACATAGTGGCTTACGGTTCCAGGCAGTTGAAAATTCATGAACGCCACTATCCCACACATGATCTGGAATTAGCCGCAGTGGTCTTCGCTCTCAAAAGCTAGAGACACTATCTTTATGGCGAGAAATTTGAGGTATTTTCAGATCACAAAAGTTTGAAATATCTATTTGATCAGAAGGAACTCAACATGAGATAGCGCAGATGGATGGAGTATCTGCAAGATTATGAGTTTACACTACAGTATCATCCTGGCAAGGCAAACAAATTGGCGGATGCCCTTAGTTGCATGACACATGCAATAGTCGCCAGTTTGATTATGAAGGAATGGGAGATGCTGACAACTATCCGGGAGTTTAATATGTATATCAAGGACCATGGGAGTATGTACAATCTGATGGTACGGTCCAGCATGGTCACCAAGATTGAGCAAGAGCAGCGGGCATATCCGAAAGTGGAAGAGATATGGGCTAAGATGTCAATTGGTGAGGTAGTACCGGAATGGGAATTACGACCGGGACAAGGTCTTTTATTCTGAGGCAGGACATATGTGCCTCAAAGCTGCAGAAGAGAATTGTTGATCGAGGCACACCAAACAAAACTCTCTATTCATCCGGGTAGCACCAAAATGCACCATGACTTGAAGAGACATTATTGGTGGCATGGACTTAAAGGAGATGTGGCAAATTTTGTTGCTCACTGCCTGACTTGTCAGTAAGTCAAGACTGAACATCAAAAACCACCAGGATTACTCAAACCCTTACCAGTGCTAGAGTGGAAATGGGAACATATTTCCATGGATTTTGTGACAGGGTTGCCAAGGTCATCAAAAAACAATGGTGCAATATGGGTCGTGGTAGATCGATTGACCAAGTCTGCGCGCTTTCTTCCAATCAAGATGACAGATTCATCTGAGACTTTGGGACGATAATACATAAAGGATATCATCAGACTACATGGTATACCCAGGACCATTGTGTCAGACAGAGATGGCCGATTCACTGGCAGAGTGTGGCAGAGCATGCAATCGACTATGGGGACCAACTTGTTTGATCAGCACAGCTTTCCACCCACAGACTGACGGTCAATTAGAGATGACAATATAGACATTGGAGGATATGCTGAGAGCATGCATGCTAGACTTCAAGGGTGGTTGGGAAGATCATTTACCATTGGTTGAGTTCTCGTACAACAACAGTTACTAGGCAAGTCTCAAGATGGCTCCATTTGAGGCGTTGTATGGTAGACCCTGTAGATCACCAGTGTGTCGGACAGAGGCCGGTGAGCCTGCACTTATTGTTCTTGATCTGGTTACAAGACTACATAACCGATTAAGGTGATACGACAACATCTGCTCACTGTACAGAGTCCTCAGAAGAGCTACACTGACAAGAGAAGGAGGTTCCTTGAGTTTGAAGTGGGAGACTTAGTGTTTTTAAAAGTCTCACCACTGAAAGGGACACATACGATTTGGAAAGAAAGGGAAACTGTCAGCTAGATTTGTGAGACCCTTTCCAATCCAAAAGAGAGTGGAGGAAGGGCCGTATCAATTGATACTTCCTCTACAGTTATCATCACTGCACGATGTATTTCATGTATCCATGTTGAGGAAGTACAATCCTGATCCCTCGCATGTACTGAATGTACAAGACATAGAAGTGCAAAGTGATGTGACCTACGTCGAAAGGCCTGTCAGAGTGGTGGAGACAGAACAAAGGGTGTTACGGAACAGAGCAATTCAGTTCGTCAAAGTGGTATGGGACCGACATGGTAATGAGGAAACCACTTGGGAACTTGAATCGGAAATGAGAACAGCTCATCCTGAGCCATTTATGTTATCTGTTTGAAACTCTACTTCGCTCGATTTTCAGGATGAAAATTTCCAAAGAGGGTAATATTGTAACACCCAGAATTCTCAATGCATAAATATATTGGATTTTGTCTATTTAAATTGTTAAATTGATTGAATTTAAAATTTATGGATGAAATGGACCTTAGATGGGTAAAGGAGTTGGGTCAATAACCCAATTAAGATCCAATGGATCAAAGATAGAATTCGATTTGGAAATAATTGGGTAAGTGTGATTAAATGGGTCAATTACCCAACTGGGACCCAATGGGTCATAGATGAGCTGATTTGAAGTAAATGGGTAAGGATTAATATAATTGGGTTAGCTAGCCAATTAAGACCCAATGCATGAATCCACCTCATCAAGTGAGGTGGCATGTAAGTGACATGACAAGGTGGGACCCCAAGGGCCATGTGTTGTGGCTGACCATGTCATGGTTGACTTGGTCAACCACAAAGCAGTCCAACTGAATTAAGATGTGGTTGAGTTGGAAAGTGAGTTTAAGTTTTGAGTTATGATTTAAATACTAGAAGGGTGTTGGGAAATGAGTTCAATGGGATTTAATAATGTTGGAATTCAGTTGAGTTGAAAGGGAAGTGGAAGAGACTTCTATCTCAAGTGAGTTGGATGGGGAGGTGGAGAGTTTCCATCTCAATGGATGGAACTCGATGGAAGTCAAAGAGACTCATTGAGCTTAAGCCAAGTGTCCTCTTGGTTAGACCAAGGGACACCTTTGTTGGACAAATAGTTAAGAGGGGAAGGGGAAAAGCCTTGGCCTGTTACAAAAGGGTACAACCAAGGGGCTCTTCACACCCCTTGGCCGAATTTCATCTCTTGTAACCAAGAGAATTCCTTCTCTTCTTCTCTATCTCTTTTCTATCTGCACCATCGACACTTGAAGAAGTTGGCTGAAGAACAAGAAAAGAAGGAGAAGGACTGAGGAGCAAAGACAGAGCAAAAAAAAGAAGGAGACGGGTAAAGGTATGTCCCATAAATATAGTTAGATATGAATGAGATTAAGGAAGTCATGGACTTGGCCATGGGTGGCCAAATCCATAGGCTCCAAGAGTGGTTAGAATAAACGGTCAAAAAGTTGTATGATCATGGAATTGGTATCTATTCAAGGAATGGATATGTATTTGAAAACGAACAATTGAAGGATTGAGTACACAACCACATGATAAGGGTACAAAAGTTGGAGTAGTTATGAAAGACCCTAGTGTTGATTAGGGAAGGGTGTAGTAAGTATGTCAAAACTATATGAACAATAATATGTACATTTAAAAAGGATAAGGGGTGAATTTCATGAAGAAACTCTAGCCAAAGGATCAAACAAAAGACACTGACAAATAAGTCAATCGACTGAATCAGGGATTCAGTTGACTGAACTGGTGTGGCTGAAGACAGAAAACCAATTCCGGGAGTTTCAGCCAACTGGATCTTTGGATTCAGTTGATTGAATCATGTCTGGATTAAAATATAAGGGGTATAATTATGTTTTAGCCGACTGAATATGGGATTCAGTCGACTGAAAGAAGACGTATCAAAGAAGTAAAGGGATCTGACGTGTTTCAACAGACTGAATCTTTGATTCAGTCGATTGAATGATTTCTTAGCAAACACGCAAACTGTTGGCTGAACACACAGTCAATCTGATCCAAAGTTAGACTACTGAATCTCAGATTCAGTAGACTGAAAGGGGTTTGGCCAAGGATACAAGGGGTTTGACTCAGAGTCAGCCGACTAAATTTGTGATTCAATCGACTGAAAAGTAGTGAGTCAAGGAAAGAACAGTACTGAGTTGGGTTTCAGCCGACTGAAAGTATAGTTCAGTCGACTGAAAGTTTACGGGTAAGCCAGAGAACAGTAATCGGGTAGGTTTTGATTCAGTCGACTGAAATATAATGTCATATATTTGGGTAAATTTCTAGAAACTTCTGATTATCTGGTATGATGTCATATTAATGGAAATAAAAATAAACAATCAAATTAATATATATGGTTGGATTTGATAAGGTAACAAGGTTCGATTCGGGCAACCGTTGGCATTATTTCTATGACACTAGGAAAGGACAATAAATCAGATGTTGGTAGGATTCCTACCTTGTTGAGATTCATATGGATCATTTATGTTACTTGTTTTTATTTCAGTACAACGTTTATTTTGGTAAATCAAATGGAATATGTTTTATGAACTGTTTTCAATGTTATTATGTATTTTGATATGAAAATGACATTTGTGCATCCATAACCTCATGCATGGCATGGGAGGGAATATATGGGGTAGCAAGCCAAGTTATGAGTTGTCCGGACATGACTTGGGGCTTGAGATTAGCTTATGTAAAGCTATGTGAACCATTGATTTATTGGCCTTGTCTGGGATTGCCAGATAGGGGCACGGCATAATTTGGGCCTTCTCTGTCGGACACAATAGTCCTAGGGGTACCATGTAGTCTGATGATATCCTTGATATATCGTCGTCCCAAAGTCTCAGATGAGTCTGTCATCTTGATTGGGAGAAAATGTGTAGACTTGGTCAAACGTTCTACCGCAACCCATATTGCATCGTTACCCTTTGATGACTTTGGAACCCTGTCACAAAATCCATGGAAATTTGTTCCCATTTCCATTCTGGTACAGGTAAGGGTTTGAGCAATCCTTGTGGTTTCTGATGTTCTGTCTTGACTTGCTGACAAGTAAGGCAATGAGAAAGAAAATCAGCTACATATCTTTTAAGTCCATGCCACTAATAATGTCTTTTCAGATCATGGTACATTTTGGTGCTACCCGGATGAATAGAGAGTTTTGTTTGGTGTGCTTCGATCAACAACTCTCTTCTGTAGCTTTGAGGCACATATGTCCTGCCTTGGAATAAGAGAACTTGTCCAGGTTGTAATTCCCATTCTGGTACGACCTCACCGGTAGACATCTTGGCCCATATTTCCTCCACTTTTGGGTCTGTCCGTTGTTCGTGCTCAATATTGGTAACCATATTAGACCGTACCATTAGATTATACATGCTCCCACTGTCCTTGATGTACAAATTGAATTCCCGGATGGTTGTCAACATTTCCCATTCCTTCGTGATTAAACTGCATGTGACATATGACTGAGGGCATCGGCCATTTTGTTCGCCTTGCCAGGATGATATTGTAGTGCAAACTCATAATCTTGCAGATATTCCATCCATCTGTGCTGCCTCATATTGAGTTCCTTCTGATCAAACAGATACTTCAAACTCTTATGGTCAGAAAATACTTCAAATTTCTCACCATATAGATAGTGTCTCCAGCTTCTGAGAGCGAAGACCACTGCGGCTAATTCCAGATCATGAGTGGGATAGTGGCGTTCATGAATTTTCAATTGCCTTGAACCATATGCCACTATATGATGACTTTAAGTGAGAGAGCACCCAAGTCCTTCTCCGGAAGCATCACAATATACTTCATATCCCTTGCCTCTTTCAAGCAAAATCAAAATAGGAGCAGTCGTAAGCTTCTGTTTCAGATCCTCAAATCTTCGATGGAATACATCCGACCATTCAAATTTGACTCCTTCTGAGTGAGTTGGGTGAGTGGAGCTGCAATTTTTGAGAAATCCATAATAAACTTCCAATAGTAGCTAGCCAGTCCCAGAAAGCTACGGATTTAGGTCACATTCTTCGGAGCTTCCCAGTCTCTAATTGCTGCCACTTTAGCCGGGTCCACGGCTATTCCTTCTGCTGATATGACATGTCCTAAAAAGTTGACCTCAGATAGCCAGAACTCGCATTTGCTTGCTTTGGCATATAACTGATTCTTCTTCAGGGTGTCCAAGACTATCCTTAAATGTTCAGCATGCTGCTCCCGACTGGTGTAATAAATCAGGATATCATCAATGAAAACAATCATGAACTTATCTAGATAAGGTCGGAATATTCTGTTTATTAGATCCGTGAACACGGTTGGTGCATTGGTGAGTCCAAACGGCATGACCACATATTCTTACAGTCCATACCGAGTTTTGAAAGCTGTCTTCTCTGTGTCCTCATCCCTGACACGGATTTGATGGTAGCCTGACATCAGATCAATTTTGGGAAATAGCTGGAACCTCTGAGTTGATGAAACAGATCATCAATTCGGGGTAGAGGGTACTTGTTCTGACCGTCAGCTGATTCAACTTCCTGTAATTTACACATATCCGAAGAGTACCATCCTTCTTTTTCACAAATAATATCGATGCTCCCCAGGATGAAGTGTTGTTCCGGATGCATCCTAGTCTAAGCAACTCATCAATTTGTTTCTTCAGCTCAGACATTTCTACTAGAGCCATCCGATAATACGGCAATGATACAGGAGCAGTGCCAGGATATAGCTTGATCTTGAAGTCAATCTCCCTTTTTGGAGGTAAACCAGGGAGTTCTGTCGGAAATACTTCTGCGTAGTCTTTCACTACCGTAGGTAATTCAACCATCAGCGCATTGTCTAGTTTGATGTTGTTCAATACTAGGTGGTTCATTTCTTCATGCAGTTTCCTGGTCATAGGAATGCTCTGTCTGTCGGCGTGTACCACATATCGTTTATCCTCGGGTGAACAAAATATCACTCTGTGGAGATGACAGTCAATGCTGGCCTAGAAGTTAGCCAACCAATCCATGCCAAATATGATGTCAATTTCTGTCACCTCAAGTACCAGATAATTGAATTTAAATCTGAAGCCAGCAAGTTCAGTGTCTACGAATGTACAGATCAAACCCAGTGATGTGTCTCCAATAGAGGATACAATAGTAAGTGCAGTGAATAATTGTTGTACTAGAGTACCAGTAACAGATATGAAGGAGTGAGATGCTCATGAATCAAATAATGCAAAGACATAAGAACTACCAACTACTGTCATACTTTGAATCACCGAATGATCCATTGTCTCTAGAGGAGGAACCAAAGTATATAGTCATCCAGATCCTGAAGGAATAGGTGCCCATCCTGTCTGGTTATGTGCTCTGGATGCTTGAGACTAAGCTGATCTAGTTGGAGAACGGAAGGAACCCTAGAGTGAGGAGGTCTATTGTTCTGTGGACACTTCCTCTTGAAATGGCCCTACTGACCACAATGGAAACAGGGGCTAACACCTCGAGGAATCTGAGAGACTGGCCCTGATATGGATGGCTGATTGGGACGAAAACCTCCAGTGGAGCCAATGGAAGGTGAGGGTCTCCCAAAGTTGGGTCTGAATCTCTTGTTCGGGCGAAAAGTATTTCCCCCGCTATGACCTCGTCGGTTATTCACAAATCTAACTATCTCTGCCAACTCTTATTCAGCTATGCTTGCTCAACTAACCACTTCTGCCAAAGTAGCTGACTTGAAAATTGTGACTTTGGCTCTTAGGTTAGGTCGCAACCCTCGTTCAAACTTCCGAGCCTTCTTGTATTCCGTGTCCACCATGTATAAAGCATAACATGACAGATGGAGAAACTCTTGATAATAGTCCGCAACAGTCATTGTGCCTTGGAACAGAGATATGAATGCTTGTGTCTGGCGCTCTTTCTCTTCCTCTGGAAAATAATGATCCAGGAACATTCCAGCGAACTGGTCCCATGTCATCTCAGTCCTTTCTGCCGCTGGAGTATGCGCTTTTTGAAGTTCTATGACTTTCCACCTTTGCCGGCATCGTCTACCAATTGTGAGGTAGCCAGCAGTATTCTATCTTCATCACTGGTGATCTTAAGTAGTTTCAAGATCTTTGTGATATTTTCTATCCAATTCTCTGCTTCTGCGGGTCCCTCTTTCCCTTTGAAATAAGGGGGATGCTGCTGTTAGAAATCTCTGACCATGTTTCTGTCCTAGGACTCATTGGCAGTAGTAGTGCCTCTGTTGTTGTTCTGGTGTTGCTGTAACACAGAGGTGACTACTGCCTGCACTAAGTTCTGCAGCTCGGGAGGTACCACAGGAATAATCACGCTGTTCTCCACATCTTCCAGATTCGGGTTCCCTGGGACACTTCTCTTTCTTCGTGGAGGCATTTTCCTAAGGCATCAAAACATTGGTTGACTTAGTTTTCTACTAAGGATTTGTGTTCAAATACTTTGAAATTACAATTGATTCGATCATCATAGGGAAGGGAAAGTTCTGTTTAATTCTCCTATATATCACTTTGTGTTTCTTTCCTGGGGAAATTGCCTAAGGATCATCTTATACTTCTTGTTTTGGAGAGATTTTCTAGATATCACCTGATGTTTCTTGTTCGGGGGAGGAACAACCTATTTCGCTATGTTTGGTAAATCTACAATTTATGGTGATTGTCCTTCCCTTGCTGTTGTTTTTCTCATCAACGGTTGTTCTCAGATTGAATGCTTACAGTCTGATTCTGATCAAAGTATATTAATCCGGTCCCCGTACAGTAGACTCCGAAGAGTTGGTTAGTTGGGATTCTTATCTGTCAGTGAGACATGATACCGTATTAATCTTACTTTACGAGACTCAACACTTCCGGTTTCTCTTTGATACCAACTGTAATGCCACGCCCTTTTTCATAGGTCGAAAATTAGAGTATATTTTATTTTTAAAAATAAGTGAGAGAGAGCGGGACGCCACGACGCAAGTAAAGTCCGAGTTTAGAAAACCCGACCCTTAACTGGCCACCTTTACGTGTGCGTGGACCAAGTCCACCAAAACATTTCACACACTAAAGAATATTTGCGGAATTATTATATGAATAAAATACTATTCATATCCATGTCATTAATAAGCAAGGAAGCCAATCACGATATAATTAACTGAAACTTAAATATAAAAAATATCATCAAACCATAGCAAAATAGATTCTAAGTTATTACAATTGCAAAATAATAATTCTCCCAAATACATCATCCAAATCAATATTAAATAACGTAAACGTAATGTTGCCCAACCTCCTACGCTTGGCTCCCTTCATGTCCATTGTCCTTGTCATTCCTTGTTCCATCATCTATAGGGTAGAAATAGGGCATTAGTCAACACGTCCAGTAGGAATTCCAATTAGGGTTATGTACACTTAGGAATAGTATAAAAATCAAGATAAGTACATCATATCAAAACTGTAAAACATCTATAGTACTACAAACCGTGCATGATAATCAAAAAACATAATCATGCTGATATGATGTCAAGCCATGGGTGTCATATGCCAATGATCTCTGACCCACTTCCATATCCAAACATCATATATCATATCAATGTCTTCCTTGATAAATTAATGCCATATCAAGGTGTTCCCTTGGCCATTTACGTCCACAGTGTTTTGTGACGGCACCACCAGGTCACTGTTATACCTCCCCACGTATGTTAATCGGAATTACCGATGGAGTGTGGACTCCTCCCTCTGCGCAGGGTTTTTAGACTTTTTACCTCGGAGCTCTTTGGCCCAAATTACACCGTACCCCTATCTAGCAATCCCGGACAAGGCCAAAATATCAATGGTTCACATAGCTTCTTTCAAGCTAGTTTTCAAGCCCCAAGTCATGTCCGGACAGCTCATAACTTGGCTTGTTGTCCCATGTATTCTCTCTCATGCCATGCATGAGAATATGTATGCAAGAATGCCCTTTCATTTTCAAATTAAATGAAACCATTGAAAAACAGTTCATAAACACATGCCATTTATTTAACCAAAATAAAACATCATAGTTAGAAATAAAATCAGTGACATATGCATAATCCATTGTATCTCCAAAAAGGTAGGAATCCTACCAATGTTCAAGATGCCGTCCTTTCCTTGTTTTGCAAGAATACCGCTATCGGTCATGTGAAACGAATCGAACCTCGTTACCTTAGTAAGTTCAAACATACATATTAGTTTGATTTTCCATCTCAATGTCAACATCCCTATCTCCATCTAAGTTCCGTGTTCGTTTCCCAACGTATTTATGCATTCCTTGTCCTTAATCCGTTTAAGATCCTCAATGGGGTTTTTACTAGCCCAAAACAGTCCCCAAATTCGACCATTTAGAGACTGAAAAATCAGTCCCAACTGTGGCAGATTTACTTGCCAAAACAGTCCACAAGTTTAACAATTTATGGACGGGAAATCAATCCCAAAAATCAGCCATCAACTGGTCCTAAAACTAATCCAAAATCAGCCATTAACTGGTCCTAAAACTAGTCCAAAATCAGCCAACATCTGTCTTAAAATCAGACACAAAAATTAATAGTTTGAAGGCTGAAAACCAGTCCTAAGATTTACTGATTTTGAACCCTTAAAGTTAGTCTCAAGGTTTACTGATTTTGAACCCTTAAAATCAGTCCCAAGGCTTACTGATTTTTGAAACCTTAAAAACATTCCCTGTAACGCCCTACCCTTTTCACTCGAATTCAGACTCTATTTTTTTTAAAAAAAAAAACAAAAGTGATAAAGAGCAGAATGTCACGACGCGAGCTAAGTCCGAGCTTCTAAAGCCCGACCCTTAATTGGCCAACCATACGTGTGCGTGGACTAAGTCCACTAAAACAGTTCACACGTAATCAAGTTAACTTACGAAATAAATCATATATGCGGAATAACAATAGGATAACAATCCTATTCCAATTTAGATAGCAAAGTAGTCCAACACTTACCATAATTATCATAACTTAAATATCCAAACATTAACCATCCAATCCATAGCAAATAAACCTACGTTATTACAATTCCGAATGTTAGCTATTCAAAAACATAGTCCATGAATAACTTAAACAAAATATATCTTAATCATCCAAGCTCCTAAGCTTGGCTCCAATTACGTCCTCGTTCCATTCCTTTCCTGTGTCATCAACTAGGGTAGAAGTAGGGTGTTAGACAACGCGCCCAGTAGGTATTCCAATTAGGGCTAACACATGGGTTAGTATATAAAATCCAGATATAATATACCATATCATACTTGTAAAACATCATATCCAAAACAATGTATGATAATAGAGATCCAATCATACAAATAAAAACTAGAAACCTTGCATGATAATAAAGATCATAATCATGCCGATTCAATGCCATGCCATGCTACCATATGCAATGAGTCCCACCCATCACAAACTCATAGTATCCTCTTGATGGAATGTTATCATCAAGGTCTTCATACATAGTATCCTCTTGATGGGATTCTCATTATCAAGGTATCATACATAGTATCCTCTTGATGGAATTCTCCTCATCAAGGTATCCCCCACTAGTGCTTTACGGACGCCCCGACGGAGTGTGGGTCCCCAGTTAAAATACCCCTCACGACTTACGGACGCCCTGACGGAGCGTGGGTCTTCAATTACATTCCATCATTCCCATGCCATGCATGAGATGCAAATGCCAACATGCTTTAGAATATTACAAAACATAGCATGAAAATCCCATAATTGTAACATATTGTTTGATACCAAAATAACTTATCAAACATGAAATAAAATCATCATAAATACATAATACATATCCATGGTTTCAATGATGTAGGAATCCTACCAAAAGACCACTCAAGTGTCCTTTGCTTCTTAATCCGGCAACCGCTTACGATCGGGTCCCACTTGTGAGGTCCCGTCACCTTGTTTATATATCAACAAGTCAAGACAATATACATTTGATTTCCAATTATGTCTAAGTCCAAAGACCATCCTTGTGGGGTTCGGCCATACACTATCGCCGAACCTCACCTACTTGAGTTTGACCCTTATTTTTATTTATTACTCAAACATCACTTTGCTAATAACTTAGCCCTTTGTCCACCAAAATCCATTAGTGGGGTTCAGCCATACAACATGGTCGAACCTCACCATCTTGGTTTTGGTCTCTCTTCCAACCTTTTGATCTTTTCAAAATAAATCCAAACCTTGCCATTCTTGATTCAATAAACACAGTCTTTTAAATCAGCCATCTAACCTTGTCATTACTTCAAATATATATAAAATATTGCCCATGGGGTTCGGCCATACAACATGGCTGAACCTTTGGTTCATTATTTTGACTTATTTACCATCTTGCCATTGATTCAAATCTTAATTACCATTTCATTCATTCCATATGCTATACCTAGACCTCAAATCCATCAAATGTTTCCCATGGGGTTCGGCCATCCATCATGGCCGAACCCATGGTCCCTTATTTCCTTTTAATTTCAATAATACCATTCATGCACATGTCCATAAAATAACCCTTGTGGGGTTCGGCCATACTCCATGGCCGAACCTCACTCATTGAACGTTGGTCCCCCTTTTTAATCCTTGATCTAATATTTTTGTCCTTTAATAATCCAAAAGATGTTATCCATTTACTTAATCTTTATTTTCATTAAATAAAAACCAATATCTTTTCATGGGGTTCGGCCATGTTGGTCCATTATCTCCCTTTTAAAATCCTTTTTAGACCCAAAAACCTCCTTAACACTTTTCATGGGGTTCGGTAACCCTATGGTTCATCATTGGATCCTTCCTTCATCCTTTTGACCCATTTAAATTCCTTTAGATCATCACAATATTCCATGGTTTTCCATCAATCAAAAACCCATAATTTAACCATGTTTTTCCATGAATGGCTGAACCCTATGATTCATCTACTTCTCTTAAAACCATCTTACATTCCTTCATTTTCCTCCATGGGGTCCGGCCATACCCTTGGCCGAACCCTATGGTTCGTATTTTAAATACAATCCATCAAGAAAAACCTACCGGTTCCGCGACTCCTCCGGTTATTCTTTTGCTCCGGCTTGTTCCTTTCCTTTCCTTAGCCTCTCCTTCTTTCCTTCTTGTCCTTTAGCCGAGGCTGACCTTGCTGGGAACTCCTTGAAATGGTTTGGTCAAGAGGAAGTTTGAGAAAGAGAGAGAGAAACTTGGCCTTGGGTGAGAGTGATAAAAGCTTGAGATGCAAACTCCTTTGCTCTAAGTCCACTTTGTCTTGGTGGAGTGATCGGGGAGAGACAACCAGCCAAGGCTCTTTGTCTTGAGAGGTGAAAAACGGCCAAGGGAAGGAGAGAGAGAGTGAAATGAAAAATCCTTTGGTTAATGAAATTCAGCCCATGGTGGTGTCTCTTGGTGGCACCACTTGTAACTCCCATTTGCATTTAACCATAATCCTTTATGCTCATTTGGGAGTTTCATCCATGCGATGAAATTCCCAGGGCTCCAACGGTGTTGCCATTGTTTGGCTTGTGTAACCGCCACCTCTCCATTATTGGACTGTTTGGGAGTTTCATCCATGAGATGAAACTCCATGTCCTTTCATCTCCCATGTCCCAACAATATGCTTGATGCTTTATGTAACCGTCCACCTCCCATTGGTGTTCCATGTTGGGGTTTTCATCCATAAGATGAAACTCCAAGGCCCCCAAAGGTGCTGCCTTGTTTGAATGGCGTAACCTCCACCAACCTTTCTCCTCCCATTAATGGTTTATTTGGAGTTTCATGCATGAGATAACCTCCCATGCATCCAACGTGTGGACCACCTTGAGCTGAATCTTGGTGAAGTGTACCCCTCCAACTTTCCATCAACTCATTTAATTTACCTCATATATTTAACTCAACTCACCTTTTTAATTTAATTCCTTTAATTCATTTGAATCAACTCAAATATTTGATTCCATTTCCACCTCACATCAGTCCCAAGCTAATTAAGCTTGAACTCACTTGGTGGTCAACATAGTCAACTATGACCCATTGGGTCCAAATTGGCCATATTGACCCAATTAACAACCTTTGACCCAATTAGCACTCTTGACCCAATTGAACATACCTTACCCATTTATTTTATTTCCAACACATAACCCATGACAGTTGGGTCTAAATTGACTAATTGACCCAATTATCAAGCCTTACCCATTTACTTCTAACTAGCTCATATATGATCCATTAGGTCCCAATTGGACTTTTGACCCAATTGGCAATCTTGACCCAATTAAATAATTCTTAACCATTTACTTCCATTGATCCACATCTACCATCTGTTGGGTCTTATTTCGGCAATTGACCCAACATTTACCCATCTATGGTTCATATCCATTAATTCACAATTTCAATGGCCAAAATCGTAAATATTTATAAACTGAAAATCTGGGGTATTACATTCCCAAGGTTTACTGATTTTTGAACCCTTAAAAACAGTCCCAAGGTTTTCTGATTTTGAACCCTTAAATCAGTCCAAAGGTTTACTGATTTTTGAAACCTTAAAAACAGTACCAAGGTTTACTGATTTTTGAACACTTAAAAATAGTCCCAAGGTTTACTGATTTTTGAACCCTTAAAAACAGTCCCAAGGTTTACTAATTTTGAACCCTTAAATCAGTCCCAAGGTTTACTGATTTTTGAAACCTTAAAAACAGTCCCAAGGTTTATTGATTTTGAAATCTTAAAATTAGTCCCCACCTTATTCTATTTAATCATATTATTATCATGGTATGGGTTTTTTTGTTTCAATCCCATAACCATCCCTTGGATGGATTTCCAACTCCATGGCCTTATAATAAATTTGCCATCCATCCCAACCAATTAAATATGGAACCCATAGATTCGGCCACTCCATGGCCAAGCTATGGTTTCCTTAAACTTATTTCTATGTTACTAAGCTTTTACATACCTTATTTTCCCATCTCCTTCTTTTCTTTAAGATTTGTCCTTTCCTTACTCCTTTCCTTTCTTTGTTCTTCAGCTTTCTCTAAGTGTAGAGACGAAATGGAAGAGAGAGAGAGATGAGAAGAGGAGATGCAATTCCCTTGTTCAAGAGAGAGATGATCGGCCAAGGGGTGTGAGCAGCCCCTTGGGCTGGTGTCCTTTTGTATATTAGTGTTAGACCCTTCATTCCCTCCTTTAATGGTTTGTCTAACCAAGGCGTCCCTTGGTTTAACCAAGGAGACCCTTGGCTTAAACCAAGAAGCCTCTTAGACTCCCAACGTGTCTCTTGGGTTATACCCTTTGAGATGGAACTCTCCATCTTCCTTCCAACTCACTTCGACTCACTTTGCACTTACTTCTCAACTCACGCCAATTAAGTTTTTAACTCAACTTAAACAAATAAGTTCTCAAATCAACTCAATCAATATCTTTATTCAATTGGACTCATTTGCCAACTCAACTAACACCTTAACTCACTTGAACTCATGCAACCCTTTAATCCTCTTGGTGGTTGACCAAGTCAACCATGACATGGTCGACCATGACACATGGCACTTGGGGTCCCACCTTGACCATGTTACTTACATGCCACCTCACTTGATGAGATGGATTTCATGCATTGGATCTTAATTGTGTAGTTTGACCCATTTACTTGACCTTATCCAATTACCCTAAGTTTTAGTTCACTATGACCCATTGGGTCTTAATTGGGTCATTGATCCATTCCTTGCCCATCTAATGTCAATTTCCATTAATTATTTTCAAATTCCATTAATTCACAAAATAAATGGACAATTCCAATATAATTAACAATAATGAAAATTCGAGGTGTTACATCTCTTAGGTATGGGTTCCACCTAAGGTCATCTATGGCCATAGTACCATTTTGTGATTGCCATTACGATGAGTTTTGGGTTTGGTGGAGCAGGATCTTCTTCCTTGATCTTTTTGAGTTTTCAAGCTTCTTTAGCAAGTGCTTCTTCCTTAGTTATGGAATTGACAAATAGGGACTCAGCCAAGCCGGGGCACTAACAATCTCCCGCTTTGTCAATTTCATGACAAAACCTAGAAGCTAACCAATTACAAGCCCACCCTTTATTACAAACACATTTGAATACAAAAAATTACATCATTTACATGAATATATTCAAATGGATGACAAGACTATGGTCTTCATATTCTTGCTCAGCTTGCTTCGTTTTATATTCTCTTGTTCAAGCACAAAAACAAAAGCAAGCAGCACTAGATAATCATTAAAGGAGGCAAACATGGACTAAACAAGTTTAGTGGTCATACTCCCCCATTCATCATGCTACCCATAACTTTTACTAAAATCTCCCCCATTTTGTTAAAATTGATAAAGTTTTTGCAGCACTCCCCCATAAGATGTGTTTCCCTTACCTCAGAGATGTGATGAAGATTTATGGTGATGAACACACACCTATGGCCTTATGTAAGGATATAAATCGAGATGAATCTAAGGATTTGGTCATAATATCTGCTAATTGGTTTTCTGTGCAGATGTGTATAAACTCGATAGTCTTCTCCTCTACAAATTCTCTAATGAAGTGATGCCTTATATCTATATGTTTGGGCCTAGAGTGTTGTACTGGATTCTTAGAAATTTTGGTTGCACTAGTGCTGTCGTAGTCATGGAATCGTGCTTAAGTCCATAATCGATTAGCTTCTATTTCATCCAGATCAATTGGGTACAACAGCTTGCTGCTGCAATGTATTCTGCTTAAGTTGTGGATAGAGAGATTGAAGATTGTTTTCAGCTGCGCCATGCCACTAAATAGTTTCCGATGTAGAAGAAGCTTCCACTAGTAGACTTCCTGTCAACAATGTTTCCAGTCCAATCTGAGTCTGTGTACCCAGCTATTAAGGAGGAGGTATCAAATGGAAACTAAATTTCATACAAGGTTGTACCAGCCACATACTATATGATTTTCTTAATTGCTTTGAGGTGTGACTTTTTGGCTTTGGATTGAAATTTGGCACAAGCTCCTACGCTAAATGAAATGTCTGATCTACTTGCAGTGAGATATAGGAGACTTCCTATCATACTTCGGTATAGGCTTGGGTCCACATCTATCCGATCCTCATCTTTGAACAGATTGATGGTTGTGCTCATAAGGGTGGCTGCATGATTACACCCTTCTAATCCAAGTTGCTTTACAATTCCTTCGCATATTTGGATTGGGAGATAAACATTCCATCATGACCTTGCTTGATTTGAAGTCCAAAAAAGTAGTTCAGTTCTCCCACTATACTCATTTCAAATTTTGATTTCACGAGGTTGGAGAAATTTAGTGTAGCATTTTCACTTGTGGATCCAAACACTATGTCATCAACATAGATTTGAGTGATAAGAATGGACTCCTTCGTCTTTTGGACAAACAGGGTTTTGTCTACACTTTCTCTTTGAAACTTATGACTAGGTAAGAACTTGACTAGTCTCTCATACCAAGATCTGGGTTCTTGTTTGAAGCCATACAAAGCTTTCTTAAGTTTGAAAACGTGGTTTGGAAAGGTTGGATCTATGGATTCATCAAGTTGATTTACAAACACTGCTCATTCAAAAATCCATTCAAGAAAGCATTTTTCCATCCATTTGGTATAGTTTGAACTTGAGATGGCATGCAATGGAAAGCAGAATCTTGGTGGATTCTAATCTTTCTATAGGAGCAAAGGTTTCATCAAAATTTAAACCTTGTATCTGAGTGTATCCCTGAATTACAAGTCGTTCCTTATTTCTTACTGGTTCCATGTTCATGCAACTTATTTTTGAATATCCATTTAGTTCCAACTATTTGTTTTTCCTTGGGTCTAGGTACTAAATCCTATACATCATTTCTAGTGAATTGACCTAGTTCCTCTTGCATAGCATTTACCCACTCTTCATCAGCTATGACCTTTTTTATTCTTTTGGGTTCAAGTTGTGAGGTGAAGCACGCATAATTGGCTAAATTCTCAAATTGCTTTCTTATTCTTACTCCAGCAGCAGGTTCCCGTATGATTTGTTTGAGGGGGTTTTCCTTTATATTTTTCAGAGGTTTTGGTTCAGTGGGGGATCTTGTGATTCATCTTTGTTTTGTGGATTTACTTCTTCCAACCTGAAGATTTCCTCTTCGTTTAACACTTTCTCTGTTGTACTCACATGATCATCTATTATCACATTTACTGATTCTTGTATGGCACTAGTTCTAATGTTCTTGACCCTATAAGCATGACTAGTCGTGGAGTATCCTAGGAAGATGCCATCATCACTTTTAGATTCAAATTTTCCTAAGTGATCTCTATCCCGTAGTATGTGACATTTACTTCCAAAGACTTTGAAATACTTGGAGTTGGGTTTTCTGCCAGTCCACAATTCATGTGTTGTTTTGTTCAGTCATGCTCTCAAATATACTCTATTAATGAAATATCAGGCAGTGTTAACAGCTTTAGCCCACAAATTTTTTGGAACATTCTTGCTTTCAAGTAGTGTGTTAGCCATTTATGGAAGGACCCTATTTTTCCTCTCAGCGACTCCATTTTGCTGAGGAGTTTTGGGAGCAGAATATTCATGATGATATCCTTGTTTTTCACAGAATTTGTTGAATGCCTGATTTTCAAATTCCCTTCCATGATCAGTCCTTATTCAGTGAGTATTTGATTCTTTTGCACTCATAATTCATTTTGCAATGATTCTGAATTCATGAAATGCATCTGATTTTTCCATTAAGAAGGCTACCCAAGTGTATCTAGTATAATCATCAACTATTACTAAGAAATACCTTATTCCCCCATCACTTTCGTGTTGAGTGGGTCCTACTAAGTCCATGTGGAGTAGTTCTAAGGGTCTAGAAGTTGCTATCAGATTTGTATGTTTTTGTGCTACCCTGATTTTTTTTCCTTTTTGGCAGTCACCACATATAATTCCTTCAAATCGTCTAACTTTGGGTATGTAACGCCCCGCCCTCTCCGTGAATTTTCGAGTCTAATTTTTTTTTTTAAATAATAATAAAACCTCGAAAGAGAGTGGGCGGCGTCACGACGCGGGTTAAGTTCAGACTACCCAAGTCTAAACCTTAACTGGCCACCCATGTGTACATGGAATAGACCATGATTATGAATCACACATGGAACTAACATCAACATGCAGAATAACCTAGATTAATTGCGGAATAGAAAGATTAAATAGCAAGTAATAGTCTCAGACATTAATTAAGATAAATCAACGATCCAAAGGTTATTAACCTAATCAAACCATAGCAAGTAATGAATTATTACATGTCCAATAGAAGTATTCAAATGACAGTTATATAAAGTAATCCAATCCATCATTCAAGCGCTTAGGCTTGGCTCCCTTCCCGGTCATCGACCTTCTTTTTCCCTTTACTTGTACCTGCAATCTCCTCTGAGGATAGAATTAGGGCGTTAGATCAACGCGCCCAGTAGGTTCCCGAATCAGGGCTACCACATGTTAGCATATAAAACATGCATATATATCATATTACATGATCATCAAAGACAGGTAAAAAAATGCTATGATGTATGCACATGCAATGAGCAACCCCCATCATGTACATTCATAGCCATCACTGGGCGTGCCTTGCACCGACAAGGTAAATTACAACACACCTTTATCTCTTCATCATTGACTGATTCATATCACGTATTAGTCCTCCTGGCGGGACTCTCATCGCCTAAGGAGACCAATGTGACTATGATCATCATGTTACTCCTCCTGGCTTGACTTGCACCACCGAGGCAGGACGTAACCCATAAATTGCAACACTGTAGAACCTCATTCATAATCCCATGTCTATGCATGAGATGCCAATGCCTGTATGCCATTTGTTAATGCATAATATATCATTTGAAACACATAAAATAAAACAAGTGTCTCATAAGAAAACTGGGTAAAACTGTGGTTACAAGTAGGTAGGAAACCTACTGAAGAATCACTTCAGCGTCCGTTCTTTCTTAGGCTTTCTCCGGTCACCGCTTGTAGTCGTGCACCGTCACAGAGATCCGTCACCTTATTCACATAAATGATGGACCAACTTTAATCCCTTACTTTGTTTGATTCCCATTTTTGAGTCTAAGTCCACAAACACCAATTCATGATTGTGACCCTTATTTACAAACATGCCATTGCTACCAATACCTTGATTAAACTCTACAACTTACCCGCAATCTTAACATGGTTCAGTCATGTTTTAGCCGACCAAATCAGTAAACATAATTCCATCTTAAATCACATGCGCATCCATAAAATGATCCATGAAAACAGTCCATGGGGTTCGGCCATACTCATGGCCGAACCCTTATGGTTCTTTTGCTCAATAATGTCCATTATTTAAATACCAATTGGATCTACCCCTTAGCCATGTTAAACACATAGTTTAGCCACCCTATGGCCAACCCAAAACAGCAATCTTACTTTCATTTTAATTACATAAACACTCACCGCTATGGGTATGGTTTTCATCTCTCCAAAAACATACCAAATATCAAATACTTTTATGGGGTTCGGCCATCCAATGTGACCAAACCCTATGCCCATGATTTGAACCCTTTTTCACTTACATTTCATGTCCATTGAATCATGTAAAAATCAGCATAATTATTATCGGGTTTTACCTTTCAAAAACCATCCAAAGACAGCCCATAAAAGTCTATGGTTTCCATGTTTCCCAACATGAAAACCAACATTCTTTTACATGGGGTTCGGCCCTCCATGGTGGCCGAACCCAATGGTTATGTTTACTATTTTTAAACCTCCAATAATCATGTAATAACAGTATATTATTATCAGGTTTTACCTTTCAAACAAACATCCAAAAACCAACACAATTTCATGGGATTCGGCCATCCAAGATGGCCGATCCCCATGGTCCATTTTTTCCAATTTTAATCCACTGATTTAGACCACATAAACTTCAGCCTTTTCTGATATCCAAACCCATGTTTTAACCCTCTTTAAAACATGTATTTTAAATCTAATAAAACATGCAAAAACAGTCTCAACTTGCATGGTTTTAAATTTCAAAAACCATAAACATTAACCAGCTTTTTCCATGGGGTTCGGCCACCCAAAGTGGCCGAACCCAATGGTCCATTTCCATCTTTTAATCCACTGATTTAGACCATAAAAACTTCAGCCTTTTCTGACATTCAGATACAGGTTTATAATCCTTTCAATAATATGTATTTGATTCTTAAATCAAACCCAAAAATCAGTCCATAAAACCCATGGTTTTCATGTTTCCAAAACATGAAAACCAAGCAATCTTTCACATGGGGTTCGGCCTTTCATGGTGGCCGAACCCAATGGTCATCTTTATCATTTCTAAACCTCCATTAATCAAGGTTAAAACCTTGGTATATTCAGCCAAAACCATGGCCCAATACACACCCATTTTATTAATCCAAAAGTCCATGAAACACTTACCAAATTCCAAGCTCTTCCTATGCCTTTGCTCCTTGCCTTCTTCCTTTCTTCCTTAATTCCTTGCTGGTTTAAGCTTGAATAATTGGTGCCAAAAACCTCTGCTGTTCCACTTAAGCAAATGAATTGGAGAGAGGGAGAGAGAGATGGAGAATCTTGGCTTTTCAATGGTGAAAAACGGCCAACATGGTGTTTGTTTCCTTTAATAATTCAGCCCCCAAAACCCCTCCACTCCCTCATCAATTCTTGCCTAAACCAATGGGACACTTGCTACCAACAAATGCACCCATTGGCATTCCATCGTTGAAGGCTTGGGGTTTCCAAATGGGATAGAAACCCCCCATATTCCCATTTAATGTTTTGCATGAAACTCAACATAACAAGTCCCCAATGTGTGGGACTTGTTATGGTTTGTTTGAGATCACAACACCTCCTCAAATTCCACTTAACTCACTGAATTTACAGCCCATTTGACTTCCATTTTGACTCACTCAACTCAATGTTCAACTCACCTTTCTTAATGCATTTCATTCAATGCACATGAGTTAACTCAGCCCTTGGTTTAATTCGAACTCACTTCAGTCCCACTCAACTGATTTAACTCGTGTTTTAGCTCCCTAGAGGGTCCACACGGTCAACCATAGTCAACTCGACCCGTTGGGTCCACTTTTAGCTCCTTGACCCGTTTTTGACTCCATGACCCAATTATGGTATTTTGCTCATTTCTAATTGGTTTTTAAATATGGATCAAGCCTACCCATTTTTTCTCCACTTGATTTCCAATCAAATAGGCTTAACCCCATTTAATTTAAAGTCACAAAACGGTCAAATAATCCAGTAAGACCCAATGGGCCCCATTTGGGCCCTTTGACCCATTTAGCCATTTTTGACCCAATTGATGTAAATTACCCAACCAATCACACTTAACGTTCATAATGTGCCCATATGATCTTAATTTGAGCAATGGGCCCCATCATTTCCTTACTTAACATCACAAAATAATTAATTTAATACATCAGGGGCATTTTCGTAATTATCCACTTCATTGAGAAATTACCCATCCAATCAAACTTGACAATCATAATGTGCTCATATGATCTTTATTTGAGCAATGGACCCCACTATTTTCTCATTTAGCATCATAATTATTAAATTCACCAAATCTAGGGGCATTTTCGTAATTATCCATTTCATTGAGAAATCGGGGTGTTACAGGGTAATCCTTTAATATGCACACTAAGTTTGGACAAATCTTGAAAGTTCACATGATCGAGACTTTGATGCCAAAGTTCAGCCTCACTGATTTTGGACAAAAAGCGCTCATGTGAGATCGGAATTGATGTACAACCCAAAACATAGCAATCATCAGAAGTGAGGTTGCAACTCAAAACAACATCTCCTTCATTTGAATAAACATGGCAGTTGTTTTTACTAAAAGTAACTTTACTATCATTTGCACATAGTTGAGATATACTTAGCAAATTGTGTTTTAGAGGATCAACAAGGTGGACATCTTTGATGACCGTAGAGGATGGCAGATTTAAGGATCCCTTTCCAATTATATTGGCCATGTTTCCGTCCCCAAAAACTACAGACCCTCCATTACAATTTACCAAATCAAACATGTAAGAACTGTTTCCAGTCATATGTCGAGAGCATCCACGGTCCAAATACTGTAACGCCCCGCCCTATTTCACTCGTTTCTTCCTGTAAATTCAGTGTCAATTTTTTTTTTTATAACAGAGTAGAGTGATAGAGCGTGGGATGTCACGTAACGAGCTAAGTCCGAACTTCCAAAGTCTGACCCTTAACTGGACAACCCTATGTGTGCATGGACTCAGTCCACAAAAATGGTTCACACATAGCAATATCAACCTGCGGAACAAAATCATGACCTGCGGAATCATAACATCAAAATGCGGAATCATAATAGAACCAAGTTCTATTCCATTCAGATAGCAAAATACGTCAAGTCGTCAATCATCATTATCATAACATAATTATTCAGTAAAATATCCAACCACAGCAAATCCATCTAAGCTATTGCATCCAAACTCTGGATACTGTAAATACAAACAAAATATAAAACTAAAAACGTTCCGAGCTCTTATGCTTGTTCCTTTCCGCGTTTAGCGATTTCCTCGTTTCCTGCATCATCCACTAAAGGGTAGAAGTAGGGCGTTAGTACAACGCGCCCAGTAGGTATTCCAATTAAGGTTAACACATGGGTTAGTATAAAAAATCCAGATATAATAAATATATCAAATCAGTTATAATAAATCATAACATATTCATAAAGCACCGTATCAAAACAGTGTAGGATAATAGAGATTCAATCATATCAATAAAAACCAAAACCTTGCATGATAATAAAAGTCATAATCATGCCGATTCAATGTCATGCCATGCTATCATATGCAATGAGTCCCGCCCATCACAAAATATAGGATATACTCTTGATGGAATTCTCCTCATCAAGGTATCTACCTGGCGGAATTCTCATCACCAAGGTCTTCTCTCTTGATGGAATTCTCATCATCAAGGTATTTCTCACATTTGCCTTACGGACATTCCGACGAAGTGTGAGCTCCGGTTACTTAGTATCCTCTTAATGGAATTCTCATCATCAAGGTATCCCCTAATGGAATGCTCATCACCAGGGTCTTCATACATAGTATTCCTCTTGATGGGATTCTCATCATCGAGGTATTATACATAGTATTTTCTTGCTGGGATTCTCATCATCAAGGTATCCCCCATTAGTGCTTTACGAACGCCCCGATGGAGTGTGGGTCCCCAATTACTTGTCATCCCTCCCATGCCATGCATGAGATGCAAATACCACATGCTATGGAATTATACAAAATCATAGCACTTAAAAAACTCATATTTAAAACACATGCTATTTTATCAAATAAATATAGCATATAAAATCGCCATTTGAAACATATCCTTTGCAATATAAAATCATCAAAATAAGATAAAGAAAACATTTTACATAGAACCCATGGTTTCAAAGAGGTGGAATCCTACTAAAGACCGTTAACTGCGTGCTTGCGTCTTTCGTCCAATAATCGATCGCCGATCGTGCACCACTTGCGAGGTCCCGTTACTTTATAATATAATATTAAGTCACCACCAAGTCCTACTTGATTTGTAATATTTAAATCCATAAACACCAACTTGGGGGGTTCGGCCATACCTATGGCCGAACCTCACCCTTTTTGTTCATTTATTCCATTAATTACCAAAATGCCATTGGTCCAAACCTTAGTTAATATTCTATTTATTGTAATCCAAAGTACATAACCCTAGGTCCGCCAATCAATTCCCATGTTTAGATCCAAATACATAGATCCTAAACATCTAAGTTCTCCAAATAATTTCTCATATAATTACCTTATTGCCATACAAGGTTAAACTTCCATCTTTAACAAGTATTTACAATTTTTGCCACTCATGGCTTACATAGCCCATAGTTTCTTTTAAAATCTTTCATCCGTTACATGGTCCATAATAATTTCTCAACAACTTAAGTTTATACTTAGAAAGTCCACATTTAGAAACTTTCCAATTTCATTAACCAACTTCCATACTTAGATAGTTTCCTAGATTAGAAACCACCTTTCCTTAATTGAATGCTTTCCAAATATAGATTCCATAATTAGATATTTTTCTAATTTCAATATCTACTTTCCAAGAATAGACACTTTCCTATCTTAAACAAACTTCTATAGATAGATAGTTTCCTAAATTAGAAACTATCTTTCCATTATTGGATGCCTTTTAAGTTTAGCAACTCCTTCCATATCAAGCAACCAAATCCATCTCCATTCCAAAAACAACCCCATGGGGTTCGGCCTAGCACCATGGCCGAACCCTATGGTTCATGACCTTCCTCAATGGTTTAGATCCATTAAACTCAACCACCAATTCATTAAATATTTGGTGGGGTTCAGCCATACACCATGGCCGAACCTCACCCCTTCTTTTCATTAGTATGGATCCAAACAATTATCCATAAAACAATCTATATTCTTTCATTGATTTCTTGAATCTAAAACTGACCACCATCGAAGGTTTTTATGATTTAAAATCTAAGATCATAAACCTAATGAATAAATCAAAACTCTTAATGGTTTTCAATCTTAAAACCCATCAATTAAATAAAATCTTTCCATGGGGTTCAGGTCATGCACTATGGCCGAACCCTATGGTTCTTTCTCTCCATTTAAACCATTAAATCATCTCCAATCTCCCTCCATGGGGTTCAGCCAAATGGTCCGAACCCTATGGTTCTTTTTGTTTCAAAAAGAAAACTATAACATTAAGATACTAACCTCTTTCCGATTGATTTCTTGTTCTCTCCTTGCTTGATCTTTCTCTTCCAATCTTCTTCTCCTTTCTCCTTGCTCTTGCCGTGTGGAAGAGAATGATGAATTGAGAGAGGGAGAGAGAGGAATAAACTCAACAATAAAGGATGTCAAAGCCGTGTATCCCTCTTGATCTCTCCTTTTATAGCCTTTCTTAATCCCACATTAGAAAGTTCTTAAGATAGGCAACCCTTAGCCGTGCGCCCCTTGTGCTCCCCGTTTTTACACATATACCATATTGTAGCTCAGTTGTGACCTTATTAACTTCTGAATAAGAAAAAGTAGTAAACGACAAAGTTATAGCCCTTTAAGTCTCCTTTCCAACGCAAAAAGAATCAAAGCAATCGGACATTGGAGTAGAAATTTATAACCAAAATACTGAACATATGTCAAACCTTCCTTATTTAACCATGGCCGACTATCCCTCTTTTATTAGCCATAGCCGACTTTCCCTTTCTTAATTTAAGACCTTCCAATCGTCCAATGCTAAAATACATATAGCAATGCCGTGTACCCTCCTTTTTAATTAGTTTAAGATTTTTTGCATACCCTATTTAAAATTATCACATGCGCATAAACATAGATTTTGAAGTTCGGCCATGCATAATTTTGGATTAAGATCCATATCCCATATTCATCAATTAAATTGGATAACTTTCATATAAAATAATAAATTGGAAAACCGGGGTATTACAATACAACCCTCTTTTTATAATTTTCGTCCCGAAAATCGAGTGAAGTAGGGTTTTCAAACATTTACCCAAATAATTCAGGATGAGCCTTTCTCATTTTTTACTCGAGTTCCCATGTGGCTTCCTCAATGCCATGTCGATCCCATACTATCTTGACAAATTGGATTGCTTGGTTCTATAACACCCTTTGTTCCGTGTCCACCACTCGGACAGGCTTCTCGACGTATGTCACGTCGCTCTGAACCTCTATGTCTTGTATGTTCAGTATGTGAGAAGGATCAGGATTATACTTTCTCAACATTGATACATGGAACACATCGTGTAAAGATGCCAACTGTGATGGGAATGCCAATTGATAAGCCACGTCCCCCATCCGTCTTATGATAGAAAATGGTCCCACATATCTTGACGACAATTTCCCTTTCTTTCCAAATTTCATGTATCCCTTTCGTGGCGAGACTTTCAAGAACACCATGTCTCCCACTTCAAATTCAAGGAACCTCCTTCTCTTGTCAGTATAACTCTTCTGGCGACTCTGCGCAGTCAATAAATGATGTCGTATCAACTGTATCTGCGATGTAGTCTCTGCAACTAATTCTGGTCCAATTAGTACAGGGTCACTGGCCTCTGTCCAGTACACTAGTGACCTACATGGTCTACCATATAATACCTCAAATGGTGCCATCTGGAGGCTTGCCTGGTAACTGTTGTTGTACGAGAATTCTACCAACGGCAAGTGATCCTCCCATCCACCCTTAAAATCTAGCATACATGTTCTCAGTATGTCCTCCAGTGTTTGAATTGTTCTCTCAGACTGTCCATCAGTCTGTGGATGAAATGTTGTACTAATCAGTAAATTTGTTCCCATGGCTGCTTGCATGCTCTGCCATACTCTGCCTGTGAATCAACCATCTCTGTCAGACACAATAGTCCGAGGTATACCATGCAATCTGATGATATCCATAATATACCACCGACCCAAAGTCTCAGATGAGTCTGTCATCTTAATAGGAATGAAATGTGCAGACTTGGTCAGTCGGTCTATCACGACCCATATCATATCGTTGTCCTTTGGTGACCTTGGCAACCCCTAGGTACATATGTCCTTCCTTGTAATACAAGACCCCGCTCCGTTCTTAACTCCCATTCCGGTATAACTTCGCCAATAAACATCTTGGCCCATATCTCCTTTATTTCCATATATATCCATTGTTCCTGTTCAATCTTGTCAAGTACCACTCAATTATATCAAAATTACTCATATCAACCTATGAGTTTCATTTTCACAGAATTTACTCTGTCTCATGTTATCTATTTTCTCATGAACCCATCTACGATCTTATGTAGATCAATGTACTCTATTTTACTTTATTTGCTACAAAGATATTTTCCATACGTACTTGCTCAATACATTCATTCATTTATTCTCTGTGTGAGATAGCCTGCCAATAAGAGCCTATGTTCAATGCTTTCGCTGATTCCACTTTAACTAAATTTCTAGCTTCACTCTCTTGGAACTCCATCGGCCAAACTACAGAGTCAGCTAGATAGACTAACTTGGCAGTCGCCCATAGCTTCCCATTCTAGTTTCACTAGACTCTTGACTTCACTCTCCTGGAATTCCATAAGCTAACTACAGAGTCAGGTGATCGGTCTCACTCGGCAGTCGTCCATAGTTTCCCATTCGAGTTTCATTAGACTTTTTCCTTAAGTATATTTTCAAATATATGCATATCTTCACTTGTTCATAAGTCACTAAGTGACTAATACCTTTCGTCCATCGTATCTTTCAACACCAACTTCCCTGTGATACAAGTCGTAATACGACTAACACCTTTCTCTTATACCGTGGAATGTAAATCGAAACGTGTTCCAATCCTTAGATCTATATGTCATTTATGAGACCAACAGGTCCATCATACTACCATGAGATATTCTATCCATATTAACAACACTCGAACGAGTCACCATGTGACTGTAGCTAAAATATCCATCATAATATATCCTGACCCCTGAATAAGACTTAGGTCCCATGACTTACTAAGCGGAAGACCCACGTCCAACGTGGTCTGGTCTACCCTGCCCTTCATTCCTTCACCTCCAAGGGTGATTCAGTCAAGCTCTAAGGCAGTCGAACCGTGTCTAACGAGACTAGTACCACTCCCACGGTTAAAATAGTATCTAGTTATGCGTAACCTCGCACTTCAAGTGTGTAAAATAGCCGTGAGAGTGCCCTCCAGCGCGTAGCATGCGAGGGACCCACTCCTCACTGATAACCCTACGGGACCAAGTCTCCGTATTTCATATCGAGGTTTCTACAGTCTCATAACTACTCTAAGCCATACTCATAGAATCTAAATACTTGTCTAATCAATACCACGTGTAAGACGCACCTATTCCATATCTCAATGAAATCAAGTGACCTCGTCACATACATCTCAATGCCCAAATCCTCATAAATTCTTAAATTTGAAAAACTTTATTGAAATTTATTTCAAACTTCCATCATAAAACAAGAGTTGGTAGGGTTAAAACACACCCTTTATTACGTAACTACAACCCTTACAAAATCTTTCCCCTTTTTCCCGACTTTTCCTATCACTCCTTAGCCTAACCTTCCATGGAAGACCCTTGAATTACCAAATGATCCACTGTCTTTGGGAAAGAAGTTGAAGTCTTCAGTCGTCCAGATCCTTGTGACTGAGCCAGTTGAGCCGAACGACGGAGAGAACCCCTGGACTAAGGAGATCTTTTGTTCTGTGGACACTCTCTCTTGAAATGACCCTGTTGACCACATCGGAAACAGGAATGGGGAGATCTACCATTCTGTGGACACTCCCTCTTGAAAATGGCCCTGCTGACGACATCGGAAATAGGAACTTCCAGTGGAACCAGTAGAGGCTGAAGATCTCCAAAAGTAGGGTTTGAATATTTTGTGAGGCAAGAAAGTATTTCCCTCATTCCGACCTTTTCGGTCCTATGTTTCATTGGGGTTTATGTCCCAATTTCCACTCAAGAATTACTGTAGAACGGAAGTGACTATTGCTTGTATTAGGTTTCGTAGTTCAGGAGATACTTCAGGAATGTTTGCACTGTCCTGACCCCCTCCGTTATGTTCTTCTTCAATTACAAAGGTTGGAGTCACCCCAACATTGTACCCGGGCGATTCTACTTCCATGTCCTGACTGTTTTCAGCTTCATTGATGAAGTTGGGTATGCTAAAATCGTCGGAAGAAGAAACTAGATCTATTGGACAGCTAGGTGTCCCTCTGTCCCACAACTCTGTATACTCTGTGTTGCCTGACATATCTGTATCACGACAATCGAAGTATGTTAATGCCAACAACAGTTCTAATGAAACTAAATCTTTGTTTGGGGAATTTCTCTATGCATCACATAATGTCTCTTGTTTGAAGAAAATTGCCAAATAAACAACTTGTGTTTCTTGTCCTTGGGGAAAAATTTCCAAATAAGCACTCTTGATTTTCGCTTTATTTTCGGGGAATATATCCTACTTTGCTATGTTGGATAATTCCGATTATTTTGATTGTACTTCCTTTGCTATCATCCGTCTGAGTCTAACGAAGTAAATTAATACACGGAGGCCAGATTAATTTACTCCGAAAGATTCAATGTTTCGGGTTCGCTCTGATACCAACCGTAACGCCCGGCCCTTTTTCACTCGCTTCTTCCCATAAATTCAGAGTATATATATATATATATATTTTATAACAGAGTAGAGTGATAGAGCGCGGGACGTCACGACTCAGCTAAGTCCGAACTTCCAAAATCTGACCCTTAACTGGCCAACCCTATGTGTGCATGGACTCAGTCCACTAAAACGGTTCACACATAGCAATATCAACTTGCGGAATAAAATCATGACCTGCGGAATCATAACATCAAAATGCGGAATTGTAATAGAACCAAGTTCTATTCCATTCAGATAGCAAAATACGTCAAGTCTTCAATCATCATTATCATAACATAATTATTCAGTAAAATATCCAACCATAGGAAATCCATCTAAGTTATTACATCCGAACTCTGGATACTATAAATACAAACAAAATATAAAACTAAAAACGTTCCGAGCTCCTATGCTTGTCCCTTTCCGCATTTAGCGATTTCCTCGTTCCCTGCATCATCCACTAAAGGGTAGAAGTAGGGCGTTAGTACAACGCGCCCAGTAGGTATTCCAATTAAGGTTAACACATGGGTTAGTATAAAAAATCCAGATATAATAAATATATCAAATCAGTTATAAAAAATCATAACACACTCATAAAGCATCGTATCAAAACAGTGTTTGATAATAGAGATTCAATCATACCGATAAAAACCAAAACGTTGCATGATAATAAAAGTCATAGTCATGCCGATTCAATGCCATGCCATGCTATCATATGCAATGAGTCCCGTCCATCACAAAATATAGGATATACTCTTGATGGAATTCTCCTCATCAAGGTATCTTCCTGGTGGAATTCTCATCACTAAGGTCTTCTCTCTTGATGGAATTCTCATCATCAAGATATTTCTCACAGTTGCCTTACGGACATTCCGAACGGAGTGTGAGCTTCGGTTACTTAGTATCCTCTTGATGGAATTCTCATCATCAAGGTATCCCCTGATGGAATGCTCATCACCAGGGTCTTCATACATAGTATTCCTCTTGATGGGATTCTCATTATCAAGGCATTATATATAGTATCCTCTTGATGGGATTCTCATCATCAAGGTATCCCCCACTAGTGCTTTACGAATGCCCCGACGGAGTGTGGGTCCCCGGTTACCTATCATCCCTCCCATGCCATGCATGAGATGCAAATACCACATGCTATGCAATTATACAAAATCATAGCACTTAAAAAACTCATATTTAAAACACATGCTATTTTATCAAATAAACATAGCATATAAAATCACCATTTGAAACATATCCATTGCAATATAAAATCATCAAAATAAGATAAAGAAAACATTGTACATAGAACCCATGGTTTCAAAGAGCTGGAATCCTATCAAAGACCGTTAACGCGTGCTTGCGTCTTTCGTCCAATAACCGATCGCCGATCGCGCACCACTTGCGAGGTCCCGTTACCTTATAATATAATATTAAGTCAACACCAAGTCCTACTTGATTTGCAATATTTAAATCCATAAACACCAACTTGTGGGGTTCGGCCATACCTATGGCCGAGCCTCACCCTTTTTGTTCATTTATTCCATTAATTACCAAAATGCCATTGGTCCAAACCTTAGTTAATATTCTATTTATTTTAATCCAAAGTACATAACCCTAGGTCCGCCAATCAATTCCTATGTTTAGATCCAAATACATAGATCCTAAACATATAAGTTCACCAAATAATTTCTCATATAATTACCTTATTGCCATACAAGGTTAAACTTCAATCTTTAACAAGTATTTACAAGTTTTGCCACTAATGGCTTACATAGTCCATAGTTCTTTTAAAATCTTTCACCCGTTACATGGTCCATAATAATTTCTCAACAACTTAAGTTTATACTTAGAAAGTCCACATTTAGAAGCTTTCCAATTTCATTAACCAACTTCCATACTTAGATAGTTTCCTAGATTAGAAACCGCCTTTCCTTAATTGAATGCTTTCCAAATATAGATTCCATAATTAGATATTTTTCTAATTTCAATATCTATTTTCCAAGAATAGATACTTTCCTATCTTAAACAAACTTCTATAGATAGATAGTTTCCTAAATTAGAAACTATCTTTCCATTATTGGATGCCTTTCAAGTTTAGCAACTCCTTCCATATTTGGAAGCTTTCCATATTAAGACACCAAATCCATCTCCATTCCAAAAACAACCCCATGGGGTTCGCCAAGCACCATGGCCGAACCCTATGGTTCATGACCTTCCTCAATGGTTTAGATCCATTAAACTCAACCACCAATTCATTAAATATTTGGTGGGGTTCGGCCATACACCATGGCTGAGCCTCACCCCTTCTTTTCATTAGTATGGATCCAAACAATTAGCCATAAAACAATCCATATTCTTTCATTGATTTCTTGAATCTAAAACCGACCACCATCAAAGGTTTTTATGATTTAAAATCTAAGATCATAAACCTAATGAATAAATCAAAACTCTCGATGGTTTTCAATCTTAAAACCCATCAATTAAATAAAATCTTTCCATGGGGTTCGGCCATGCACTATGGCCGAACCCTATGGTTCTTTCTCTCCATTTAAACCATTAAATCATCTCCAATCTCTCTCCATGGGGTTCAGCCAAACACCGTGGCCGAACCCTATGGTTCTTTTTGTTTCAAAAAGAAAACTATACCATTAAGATACTAACCTCTTTCCGATTGATTTCTTGTTCTCCCCTTGCTTGATCTTTCTCTTCCAATCTTCTTCTCCTTTCTCCTTGCTCTTGCTGTGTGGAAGAGAATGATGAATTGAGAGAGGGAGAGAGAGGAATAAACTCAACAATAAAGGATGTCAAAATCGTGTATCCCTCTTGATCTCTCCTTTTATAGCCTTTCTTAATCCCACATTAGAAAGTTCTTAAGATAAGCAACCCTTAGCCGCGCGCCCCTTGTGTTCCCCGTTTCTACACATATACCATATTGTATCTCAGTTTTGACCTTGTTAAATTCCGAATAAGAAAAAGTGGTAAACTACAAAGTTGTATCCCTTTAAGTCTCCTTTCCAACACAAAAAGAATCAAAGCAATCGGACATTGGAGTAGAAATTTATAACCAAAATACTGAACATATGTCAAACCTTCCTTATTTAACCATGGCCGACTTTCCCTCTTTAATTAGCCATAGCCGACTTTCCCTTTCTTAATTTAAGACCTTCCAATCGTCCAATGCTAAAATACATATAGCAATGCCGTGTACCCTCCTTTTTAATTAGTTTAAGATTATTTGTATACCCTATTTAAAATTATCACATGCGCATAAACATAGATTTTGAAGTTCGACCATGCATAATTTTGGATTAAGATCCATATCCCATATTCATCAATTAAATTGGATAACTTTCATATAAAATAATAAATTGGAAAACCGGGGTATTACAAATACCACTTGGATTGCCTTTCAACATTTAAGGCTGTATGGATCATGAAGCTCTTGTTGTTTGAGGATTCATTAGATGAAATAGTAATGGTGGAGTCCATCTCCTGTATAATCTGTTTGGATTTGAAATAGGGTTTTCCATCAAAGAATCTGATCCTTGGGTTTCCAAATCTATCCAAGATAATTGGTAAACTCTGATTTAGAACATTACTTCTCTGGTTTTCCAGTGAACACTTAACTGAGAATCTTTCTGGAAATAACAATTTGACTTAGAATGACCCCATTTGCCACAATAGATGCATTGTATATTAGAGAGTTTGGGCATAGGGTTTTTAACATCTACAGGAGTTTGCCTCTGAGTAACAACCAAGTAAGACATTAACAGTGCAATTTTTTTTTCAAGACACCTTTTCATTTCAGCCAAGTGTTTCTGATCTCTCTTGCACAGATCCACTTGCGATTGAAGACCAGTCTGACTTTCTCAACACTAATATCTCATCAATTGATTTTTCAAATTTTGTTGAGAAAGCTTCTTTTTTTGTTCTCTCAATTTCAAGGAGTTTAGTCAGGGAGGCATTCTCACTTTTAAGTTTGTGAGCTTTCTTGGTTAACTCCACACTCTCAACATACAAAACATTGTATGATTCTTGGAGATCATTAAGTCTCTTCATGTTCAGATTCACTAAACTGTTCTTGTTTATCATAAGTAAACGAAGCAACCAGGCTATATAATGTACATTTGCTATCATTTTCCAAGGTTGATGCAGACTCTGATTCTCCTTCATTGCTCAACTTTATTTTATTTGGATCTTCTCCTTTTTGGTGACGAGTTAGTCTTCCTGTTATAGAAATTGCAAGAGCAAGACCTACTATAGAATTGTATGCATAATATTTCGATTGTGAATTTTCTAGGCACAATTTTTTAATAACCTTGATGCGATGTTTACCCCAGTCATTAACTTCTTTAGACATTCACATGTAGGTATCCATAACAGCTGTTCTAGCAACAAGATCTTACTCGGATGATTAAATCCAAATATGTAGAGCACCTTGCTCTGATACCAATTGAAGTGTTTAAGTAATCAACATAAAAATTTAGCTCTAAGACCACAATTCTTAAGGACACACGATATATAGTGGTTCAGTTACCAACCTACATCCACTGTTAGGACTCAGCCAACCTTGAGCTATCCCCAAATTCATTATGTGGGGACTTACACCCTCACAATTAGAGTATAAATTCCACCTCACTCAATTGGCTGGGAATTCTACCCACCACTGTGCCAGAGACGACGCTCTAGAGTTTTTTATAGTAGTTCTGGACTACCTCTCCTTAATCCACTTTCGGGACAAAGGTTTTAAAGACAATTTTAAAACCAAGAAGCACTTGCCTTGTAGTTCTTTTCTTGTTAAAGTGTGCTCCTCAAAGATTCATGCAAGGTGTATTGTTCATCTTTCTTGAAAATATCATACAACAATCGCAGATTCAGTAAGACTAGGAAATTAGTTCAAGTCCTAGTAGATATTTTATTTTCTCTCATTTCTTTCTCTCTCACAATCTTTTGTCAAAGATTGGGTATTTGATTTTGGGTGTTGGCACAATAAAGATGATCGTTCCTCAAAGTGTATAATTTTTCTCAGTTCAAGGAAGATACATAAATAATCATACGGCACTCATATTTATAGAGGAGTCTTACAGTTTTTCATACTGTCCAGTACCGACAAGTCGGTGGCACCGATGGGTCAGTGTTCATATTTATTACCATTCAACCACTCCACCGTTGCGCATTAAATGCACTCCCAATGATATAATTACTTCCAGTCGACATGTTGTTGTCGCCGATGGGTCGACAGTTATGGAACAGAGAGGTCGTCCAATCAAGATACTCGATCTGGGGCAACTTCATGCTGATAGAGTTTCAAGACAGAAACTAGTCAAACCCAGACTGACCTGTAGCCCTTTACCTTGGGGTCAGTCCTGTTACTCTCGATTGATTTTGAATCACCGAGATGTCTGTTTTCTCGTGAACCTACTTGAGTTCTCAATCCAGAACTCACAAGTCTTTCACCGACGAGTCATCGACCATGAGGGGTTGTTTAAGTTCATCATAGAGGGATCGGTGTATACGAGACTCTCGGTCAGAGGCATTCTTAGAATGACAGTTCTAAGTCCTATAGCCTATTTCAAACTGGCTGACCAGTCCTTGACCACTATGGGTCTGTCATGTCTTCACCGAGGGGTCGGTGAGATAGACTAGTCGAGCTGACAATGATCATAATTTATTTGTCAAGTTCATTTCCAATTCACTGTTCAACGTCTTCTCTAGGCCTTATATAATTTAATCATTTATTCAACTAAGCCTTGGAATGGTCTTCTCTCAGGTATGGGTTCCACCTAAGGTCATCTATGGCCATAATACCTTTTTGTGATTACCATTACGATGAGCTTTTGGCTTTGGTGGAGCCAGATCTTCTTCCTTGATCTTTTTGAGTCTTCAAGCTTCTTTAGCAAGTTCTTCTTGTTAGTGCCCCGACTCTTTATAGTCACCCATATTGTCAGTTACGTGACTCACTTGGATATTGTCTTGGAAGAATATGAAGATGACAGAAGTTCTACTATTGAAGACTATGCACCGAATTTGTTATTGGCACACAGGTAAATGAACCTTAGTAGACCTTAGGCTAAGCCCAATAACTTAGAAGTCAATGGTTATGAAACTGAAAAATTAGAAAATGGTTGACGTCCAGCCTCGAGGCCTCAAGCAGTTTGTCGAGGCCTCAAAGACTGTCTTTAGCTGAGTGAAAATTGTGACAGCTATAATTCAGGTGAGACCACAAGGCCAAGTGTCCTTTGACCGAGTATCTTACATATTTGGTTAGATAAGTCTGAAAAGAGGGAAAGGCTTTTCATTGATTTATAAAAATCCTAAATTGGGATTTTGATGGGGACAAGGAATATCTACAAGGGTCTTCTTTTAGAGTGAAAATCCAGTTGCCACCTCACACAGTTGAACAAATCTTTTGGAGCCTAGCATCGTGGATGGCTATCATTTACAAGTTTGGAAAGGCTCCTCAATTTATCTAAAGATACACTTATATGTGATTGACAATAACATGCAAAAATGAAAATTCTAAGAATACCGTTGACCTCAAAGATTTGGAAAAATATTATGATGCTTTCGGTGATCTCAAAAGAATATTAAAAATCATGGTGTCATCTCATGATTCATTGGTGGAATAATCTGATTGTCTATCACAAACAGGTGGTGAGTAGATAAGCTGGTCATCGACTTAGTATCTTAGAAGAGATTTAAATTAATGAAAAATCAGTGTGTTGTATTGCCTTATGCAGCCTCCAGGCCTCGAGACGTGACTTCTAATAATGAAAAAGGTATGCTGAATACTTAAAAAATAATAACTTAGACCAGAGAGATTTCGAGCCTCTTGTTATACCTTCTTCATCATCTTCTAAGAAGGATATGTTTGGGTAATCAGTACCTCATCTTTTGTTGAAGTTAAGGGTGTTCACCTAGGACCAGAAAATCAGTCATATTATTGTCCTAATATCCTCATACCGCTATACCAATAATTAACTTTGATATATCAGATCTAAAGGAAGAAGCACAGAGACATTAAGTAGAGAAGAACATACTTTCTGTAGATTGGATAAGGCCCAAGGCAAGTGTTCATCCCTCTCTTTTATTTTATATCATTGTAAGGTTGATTAGAACATATTGTTCAAGCCACCCCAAAAAAATAGGTGTCGAGGATTAGACCATTTGGGTCGAACCTTTATAAAAAAAACTAGTTGTACTATTTGGGTATGAGGCCCATTCATAGTATAATTGGGACGACCCTAGAGTTTTGAAGTCTAACAGTGGACGTAGGTTAATTGAAACCGAGCCACTATAAAATATTTGTGCATATGTGTGGTGATACTTTTGACTTGAATGGTTTGATTGAACATTATGTCACTTACACACACAGGTAGATTCAACCATCTTTAATTAACAGTGGTTAATTTAAAAGGAAAAAGAACTCATTGCATACTTCATACAATTAAGTAATAATTCGGTTAAGGATTTTTTAAAAGGGAATTGAATTTAGAAATCCGACCTGTTCACCCCCTTCTAGGTCGTACGTTTCTAGTAACGGAATTTCACTTCTTCCTGAGTCATGGAATTTACAAACAGGGACTCGGCCAAGCCAGGGCAATAACATTGGCAATTTTTGAAAATTGGGATTTTAAGAAAATAAAAATCCTAAGTAGGAGAGTGTCTAAAAATCCCTTTGTCTTATACATTTTTTCTCCTAATTGGTATCGCAAGTGTCAAAAGTTTCTAAGGAGGAAAAGAAAAACATGTTTGAGGCTTTGTTTATTTAGAACATCTTTTTTTTAAAGTAAGTTTACACTAAGAAAGGGATCCTTGGCCGACTCCTCCTGTAAATAAAATAAAAGAATTCTTTGAGGCACCTCTTTTGGCATGCCCAAGTCTCTCTATCCTCTTGAACGAATGTTAGAAACTCTTTTCTACTCCCCTCCAACGAAAATTTAGGGTTTTCTCAAGACTTCTCTCTTTTGCATCTTAAAGGTATGCGATTTCTTCTTCTTATGTATTTTGCATTAAATCCTTCATCTTCTCTCCATGTGATTTTGATTTTTAGCTTTTACAGAAAGAGAAGAAACAGTTAATGGATAAATAAATAAATATATATATATATATATAGAAGTTTCTAGATTATGAATTATTTGGTGAAAATGTTGCGAGATGACTCTCAAGTCTGCAATACCGTTTTCTACGCGTTGTCGCGAGAAAATTCATATTTTGGGTTTTTGATGGATTTTTGACAAAATTTGTTTTGATTGATACAAATTTCATAGATAGAGTTTCTATCTGAATTTGGAAGCAAAAGATGGTGATTTGATGTCCAATATTTGATCTGAAACACAGACAAAAATCTGGTTCAGATCTGAGATACAATTTCGTTGGGTTTTACTAAATAAACCATAAGTTGTACTCCCGATGTTGAAACGACTAAACATTGGTACCTATTCTTATCAGAACGATGAGAACTATCTCCAGATAAAATATGATGAATTTTAAATGAGGTTGGATACTGTATAGCATGTCTTCAAGTCGGACCTAGTTGCAGACTGCTGAAAAACACAATTTTACAGCGCTGGATTGTGGAATTTTTATCTCGGTCTCTAGTCATTGAAAAGGTGCAAAATTTGTGCCTAAACTGAATCCCATGAAGATATATATATATCTCCAGAAAAAATCTTAAAGAGAAAATCATTGACTTGAAGGGTCTAATATGGTCTATAAGACAAAAACCTCAGATGAGACTACAAATTGTTGAACAATGTACATGTCTGAATATTTTGATTATAACTCGGACTAGGGACGTGCATTTGGGATGAACTAGATACAATTGTAATCCTCTCTCAGAAACCTATCCATTGTACGAATATGAGACCTTGTTTTGACCCTATATGATAACAGAAAATTCTGAAAAATAGGTTAAATTTTGTTCTCTTTAACTATTTTAAACCTTAGACTAATTGTATTATGTTTAGTACCCCTTAGGATTGATTTATTTGGACAGAACCAATGGGGTCTATGTGTTGAATTCTTTGATTTAAAAAGGAGTTAAATAAAATAAAATTGTAATGGTCCAAAACTCTAATCAATGACAATGAATTTAGGGACCTGAAGTTTGTCGGAACTTGGAATTGGTGGTGTGTCTGCACTTGGTGAATTGCAAACTTTAGGTGAGGGAAACTTAACCTTATTTACTGAATTGTTCTGATTTTGGTTGATTGAATGTAAAATTTAATGTGAGATTTCGGGTTATTTTTCATAAGATTGGAAGTTGTTTGAATGATGGGTAAATCTGGTTCAAGCTCATGTAGTGTAAGGGAAATTGGTGTAACACCCCGGATTTTCTTTAGATTATTAATATATTGGATTGGTTCATTTGAATTGCAAATTAAATGAATTGGAGATCAAATGGTTGAAATGGACATTAGATGGGCAAGGAAATGGGTCAATTACCCAAATTAAGACCCAACGGGTCATAGTCAACTTGATTTTAAAGTAATTGGGTAAGGTTAAAGTAAATGGGTCAACTACCCAATTAAAATCCAATGCATAAAATCCACCTCATCAAGTGAGGTGGCATGTGAGCGAGGTGGCATTGCCATGTGGCATAACAAGTCATCACATGGAAGCCAACTAGGCAAGGTGCCACATCATCAAGTGCCATGGCCAAGATGGGACCCAAGTGCCATGTGGTGAGCAAGTCACCACATGCATGGCCGGCCATGACATGTTGACTTGGTTAACCACCTAGTGAGTTCAAGTCTTGAGTTTAAAATTAAATTGCTTGAGTTGAGTTGGGAAGGTGAAGAGCGTTCATCTCAAAGGGCATGAAGCCAAGAGGCTCATTGGAAGTCAAGGGGTCTCCTTGGTTTAAGCCAGGGGTCTCCTTGGTTAAACCAAGGGGCTCATTGGTTAAACAAACCATGATAAGGGAGAGTGAAGAGTTCTAAGGCTGTTGTACAAAGGGACACAACCCAAGGGGCACACCATACCCCATGGCCGACTCTTATGTAACGTCCCGCCCTTTTTCACTATGCCAAAAATCAGAGTCTATTTTTTCTTTGAATAGAAGAGTGATAGAGAGCGGGACGTCACAACGCGAGCTAAGTCCGAGCTTCCAAAGCCCGACCCTTAACTGGCCAACCATACGTGTGAGTGGACCAAGTCCACTAAAATGGTTCACACGTATACTAGTTAACATGCGGAATAAACATAAATGCGGAAACATAATAGAATGATAATTCCATTCCATTTTAGATGGCAAAGTAGTCCAACACTTAATAATATTTACCTTCTGTTAAATATCCAAAATCAACCATCCAAACCATAGCAAATACAACTAAGTTATTACATTCCCAAATGCTAGCTATTCAAATACATAGTCCATGAATAACTTAAACAAAATATAACTTAATCATCAAAGCTCCTAAGCTTGGCTCCGATCTCATTCCTTGTTCCGTTCATTCCCTGTGTCATCAACTAGGGTAGAAGTAGGGCGTTAGACAATGCCCCCAGTAGGTATTCCAATTAGGGTTAACACATGGGTTAGTACAAAAAAAAATCCAGATATAATAAGTCATACCATACTTATAAAGCATCGTATCCAAAACAGTGTATGATAATAGAGATCCAATCATACTGATAAAAAGCAGAAACATTGCATGATAATAAAGATCATAATCATGCCGATTCAATGCCATGCCATGCTATCATATGTAATGAGTCCCACGCATCACAAACACATAGAAACCTCTTGATGGAAAGCTCCTCATCAATGTATCCCCCATGATTGTATTATGGACGCCCCGACGGAGTGTGGATCTCCAGTTACCTCTTGACGGAAAACTCCTCATCAAAGTATCCCCCACGATTGTATTACGGACGCCCCAACGGAGTGTGGATCTCCGGTTACCTCTTGATAGAAAACTCCTCGTCAAGGTATCCCCCACAATTGTATTAAGGACACCCCGACGGAGTGTGGATCTCCGGTCACATATCATCCCTCCCATGCCATACATGAGATGCAAATGTCCACATGCTATGCAATTATACAAATCATAACATTTAAAATCTCATATTTGAAACATAATATTTTTACAACATAAACCATCAAAATAAGAAGTTAAACCATATTACACAACCATGGTTTCAAAGAGGTAGAATCCTACCAATGACAACTAGTTTGACCTCGCGTTCTTGTCCGAAAACCGTTCACGACCGTATACCGTTTGTGAGGTCCCGTCACCTTATTACATATCAACAAGTCAAACTAAAGTCCCAATTGATTTACAATAATGTCCAAAACCATAAACACACTTTGTGGGGTTCGGCCATACACCATGGCCGAACCTCACTCACTTGGTTTTAGTGCCTCTCTTGATTTATTAATCATTCATCACAAAGTTAATCATTTAAACCCTTAACATAAATCCATAAACCAACCTTAGTGGGGTTCAGCCATACACCATGGCCGAACCTTACTCACTTGATTTGGTCCCTCTTTGATCTATTACTCCATCACCACTTAGTTAATCACTTAACAATTAATCATCTACCATTGGTAACCATCTTAGTCCATAAAACATTCCTCATGGGGTTCGGCCATACACCATGGCCGGACCCATGATCTTTCATTTTCTTGCCTATATTTACAACTTTGCCGTTTATACAAATCCATAACCATTAATATAATCCATGAACATAGATATATATAATTAAATCCTATAATTAAATCCCTTATTTCATTGTTCAATCCTCCATTCATTTAAACATGCATAACAACTCTAAATGTTCCTTTAACATGTTCCATCAAATGGTTCATTAAATGGTTCATAGGGTTCGGCCATACATTATGGCCGAACCCATGATATCTTATCTCCATATTTTATCATCTTAAGTTCATAAACAAGCCCTCCATGGGAAGGTTTATATCATATCCTTGGATCTTTATTTACAACTCCTAGTCCGTACACATGACTTCATTTAAATCTTCCATGATCATCAAATACTCTTCCATGGGTATGGCGAACCCTATGGTTCCTTATTTTCATTAAAATTGTATCATACCCATATGGTTTGATCTTTTAATGGTTCACATTCATACATCCATCTAAAACCCTTTAAAACCTTTTAAAATCATAAGCATACATCTATGATTTCCATTTTTCCAATCCATTAAAAAAATATAACCAATGTCTTTCCATGGGGTTCGGCCATGCACCATGGCCGAACCCTATGGTTCGTCCTTTCCATTAAAACAACACATTCGTCCATTAATTTTTCTTCCATGGGGTTCAGCCATGCACTATGGCCGAACCCTATCGTTCCATATTTCCTCTTTTAAATCATTCGTCATGATCATAACCTTTGATGGGATTCTTGTATAGAACATTTAAGGTTTGGCCATATAATGGCCGGACCATGTTTCCTTACTTATTAAAAATCTATCAAAATACTTACCAATTCCGCGACTCCTCCGGTTTTCCTTCGCTCCGACTTGTTCTTCTGATCCTTTTCTTCCTTAGCCTCTTCCTCCTTCCTTCTTACTTCTTTGGCCGAGATTGAGACTTGAGAGAGAGAGAGAGAGAGAGAGTTCGGCCTTGTGTGCTAGCTTGAGATCAAAAACTTTTCTAAGTCTTTTGTCTTGAGGAGTGGTCGGCCATGAGATGGTTTGAAGGAGAGAAAAACGACCAAGAGGGAGAGGGATAGAGTGAGATGAATGTCAAATTTGTTTTGTTCCCATGATGTGGTCGGCCAAGGATGATGGCTTTCGTGAAGCCCTTTGTGTAACTCCCATTTTCCTTAACTTCTCTCCTTAATGCTCCAGTTCGGGGTTTCATCCATGAGATGAAATTCCCAAGGCTCCAATGGTGTGCCTTTGTTTGAATTTTGTAATAACGTGAAACCATCCATTTCCCCTTTAGTTCTCATTTGGGGGTTTCATCCATGAGATGAAATTCCCACCTCCAAGTGTGAACCCCTTGTGTAAGTCCCACAAAACTGCCACCTCCCATCGATGTTCCATTTTGGGGGGTTTCATTTTTTTTTTAAACTCAACTCATTTACATAATTCCATTTCAACTCAATTCAGCCCCACTTAATTTAAACTTAAACTCACTTGGTGGTCAACCAAGTCAACCATGACCCATTGGGCATTTTGACCCAAATAACAACCTTGACCCAATTAAATGCACCTTACCCATTAACTTTAAATTGAACCTTATATCATAACCGTTGGGTCTTAATTGGGCCATTGACCCAACTCCTTACCCATCTAAGGTCCATATCAATTAATTCATAACTTAAATGGGCAATTTTCCATTTATATCCGTAGCTTGAAAATATGGGGTGTTACAATACAACCCTCTTTTTAAAATTTTCGTCCCGAAAATCAAGCGAAGTAGGGTTTCAAACAGATTACATAGATAGCTCAGGGTGAGCTGTTGTCATTTCCGATTCATGTTCCCAAAATGGCTTCCTCATTACCATGTCGATCCCTTACTAACTTGACGAACTGAATTGCTCGGTTCCATAACATCCTTTGTTCTTTCTCATGTTATCTCTTTTTCCTGTGAGCCCAATTGTGATCTCACGAAGATCAATGTACTCTGTTTTCACTTTATCTGCTACCGAAATATTTTCCATACGTATTGCTCAATACGTTCATTCGTCTACTCTCTGTGTGAGATAGCCTGCCAATACGAGCCTATGCTCAAGACTTTCGCTGATTCCATTTTAACTAGGTTTCTAGTTGCACTCTCCTAGAACTCCATCGGCTAACTACAGAGTCAGCTGGCTGGTCTAACTCAGCAGTCGCCCATAGCTTCCCATTCGAGTTTCACTAGACTCTTATCTTTTTGACTAAATACATCTCCAAAAGTAAGCATATCTTCATTCGTACATAAGTCACTATGTGACTAATACCTTTTGTTCAAAACTTCTACGATACTGAGTATCTCTCAACACCAACTTTCCTGTGATATAAGTCGTAATACGACTAACATTTTTCTTATAACGTGAGATCGATATATCCACCAATTGTCGTCATCATCTAGCAATAGGGAGTAAATGCAGTGGGCATTTGTTGTACTACAGTGCTAGTAATAAATGAGAAGGCAGTAGATCAAATAACGCATAAACATATGAACTACAAATTACTGCCATACCTTAAATTACCGAATGATCTACTATCTCTAGAGAAGAAGTCGAAGTACTCAGTCGTCCAGATCCTTGTGACTGAGCTGGTCGAGCCGGACGACGGAGAGAACCGCTGAAGTGAGAAGATCTATTGTTATGTGGACACTCTCTTTTAAAGTGGCCCTGCTGACCACACCGGAAACAGGAGTGAGGAGATCTACCATTCTGTGGACACTCTCTTTTGAAATGGCCCTGCTGACCACACAAGAAATAGGAACTTCTAGTGGAACCACTAGAGGCTGAAGATCTCCCAAAGTAGGGTTTAAATCTCTTGTGAGGGCAAAAAGTATTTTTCCCACCCCAACCTTTTCGGTCTTGTGTTCCATTGGGGGTTGTGTCTCCATTTCCACTCAAGAGTTGCTGTAGAACGGAAGTGACTACCGCTTGTACTAGGTTCCGTAGTTCAGGAGGTTCTTCAGGAATGTTTGCACTGTCCTGACCCTCTCCGTTATGTTCTTCTTCCTTTTGTTAATTCTGTTGTGTTTGTCTTCCTTTTGGAGGCATTTTCCTAAGTCATTGAAACATCGGATGATTTAACTTCCTTGTAAAGTTTTGTGTTCTTCATAGTTTGGGGAAAATTGCCAAATAAACAACTTGTGTTTTCTTGTCCTTGGGCATAATTAATCCAGGGCACATCATCTACCATGAAATATTCTATTCGTATGAATAACACTCGAATGCATCACTACGTGACTGTAGCAACAATATCAAATCATAAATATACCCTGACCCCTAGCAAGACTTAGGGTTCATGACTTACTAAGCGGAAGACCCACGTCCAACGTGATCAAGTCTACCCCGCCCTGCATCCCTTCACCCCAAGGGTGATTCAGTCAAGCTCTAAGGCGGTCGGACCGCGTCTATCGATACTAATACCACCCCCATGGGGTAAAATAGTATCTAGCTCTGCACATCAACGCACATCAAGTGTACGAAATAGCCGTGAGAGCGCCCTCCAGTGCATAGCTTGTGAGAAACCCACTCCTCAACGTAACCCTACGAAACCAAGTCTCCTGTATCTCATATCGAGGCTCCCACAGTCTCATAGCTACTCTAAGCCTTACACATGGAATCTATATACTTATCTCGTCAATATCACGTGAGGGACGCACCCATACCACATCTCAATCATCAATATCACGGGAGGGACGCACTCATACCACGTCTCAATGTAATCAAGTGACCTCGTCACCTGCATCTCAGTGTCAAAGTCCTCATAAACTCTTAAGTTTGCATACTTTATTGAAAATCATTCAAACTTCCATCACAATACAAGGGTTTGTAGGGTTAGAAATAAAACCCTTCCAAGAACAAAACGTACCCACAACCCTTACAAAAGCTCCTCTTTTCCAGACTTTCCTTACCATTTCTTAGCCTAATCTTCCGTAGAAGACCCTGAATCGTCACCAAAATAGAAGAAGTTGTTAGGGCATGTTGTCGACGTGTGTCCCAACACTCCACAAGTCAGACAAGGTATTATTCTCGGTCCCCCAATGTATGGACAGTTACTCCTCTCCTTCCCGTGCCCATGAAGTCTACAAACTGGGCAAATAACCTCAATAGGGTGGGGGTAATAAGTACAGTTGTGCCCCTCCTGATTGCATAATTCGCACATATAATTGTCAACTCATCTGATGTCGGAGTAGCCGGAGTATACTCGGGCGAGCCTATCTCCCCTACGGATTCTTCTAAGTTTGGGACATCTTCCTCGTCCTCTTCGGGTACAAAGGCTGGAGCAACCCCAACATTGTACTCGAGCTATTCTACTTCCATGTCCTAACTGGTTACAACTTCATTGATGAAGTTTGGCACGCTGGAATTGTCGGAAGAAGAAACCAGATCTATCGGACAGCTAGGAGTCCCTCTGTCCCACAACTCCGTATACTCTATATTGCTCGACATATCTGTATCACAACAACAGAAGCACATCAATGACAACCGTAGCTCAAATCACACTAATCTTTGTTTTGGGGAATTTCCTAATCACCATATAATGTCTCTTGTTTGGGAACATTGCCAAATAAATATCTTGTGTTCCTTGTCCTTGGGGAAATTGCCAAATAAGCACTCTTTGTATTTCTTTGTTTTTGGGGAAACTTCCTAAGTATAAAGTATTCATTTTCTCCATTTGGGGATATTGGGGAAGTATCTCCCAATTTGCTATGTTTGATCAATCCAGTTATTTTGAGTGTACTTCCTTTGCTATCATTCCTTGTTGTTCTCAGATTGAATGTTTCAGTCTGAGTCTAACGAAGTAAATTAATCCAGCCCCCGTGCAGCGGACTCCGAAGAGTCGGTCAGTTGGGATTCTTATCTGTTAGTGAGACATGATACCGTCTTAATCTTACTTCGAAAGATTCATCCTTCCCGTTTCGCTCTGATACCAACTGTAACGCCCCGCCCTTTTTCACTATACCGAAAACCAGAGTCTATTTTTTCTTTGAATAGAAGAGTGATAGAGAGCGGGACGTCACGGCGCAAGCTAAGTACGAGCTTCCAAAGCCCGACCCTTAACTGGGCAACCATACGTGTGCGTGGACCAAGTCCACTAAAATGGTTCACACGTACTCTAGTTAACATGCGGAATAAACATAAATGAGGAAATACAATAGAATGATAATTTCATTCCATTTTAGATAGCAAAGTAGTCCAACACTTAATAATATTTGCCTTAAGTTAAATATCCAAAATCAACCATCCAAACCATAGCAAATATATCTACGTTATTACACTCCCAAATGCTAGCTATTCAAATACATAGTCCATGAATAACTTAAACAAAATATAACTTATTCATCCAAGCTCCTAAGCTTGGCTTTGATCTCGTTCCTTGTTCCGTTCATTTCCTGTGTCATCAACTAGGGTAAAAGTAGGGCATTAGACAACGCGCCCAGTAGGTATTCCAATTAGGGTTAACACATGGGTTAATACAAAAAAAAATCCAGATATAATATATATCAAATCCAGATATAATAAGTTATACCATACTTATAAAGCATCGTATCCAAAACAGTGTATGATAATAGAGATCCAATTATACCGATAAAAAGCAGAAACATTTCATGATAATAAAGATCATAATCATGCCGATTCAATGCCATGCCATACTATCATATATAATGAGTCCCACCGATCACAAACACATAGAAACCTCTTGATGGAAAGCTCCTCATCAATGTATCCCCCATGATTGTATTACGGACGCCCGACGGAGTGTGGATCTCCGGTTACCTCTTGATGGAAAACTCCTCATCAAGGTATCCCCCACGATTGTAATACGGACTCCCCGACGGAGTGTGGATCTCCGGTTACATATCATCCCTCCCATGCCATGCATGAGATGCAAATGTCCACATGCTATGCAATTATACAAATCATAGCATTGAAAATCTCATATTTGACACATAATATTTTTACAATATAAACCATCAAAATAAGAAGTTAAACCATATTACATAACCATGGTTTCAAAGGGTAGAATCCTACCAATGACATCTAGTTTGACCTTGCGTTCTTGTCCGAAAACTGTTCACGACCGTATACCATTTGTAAGGTCCCGTCACCTTGTTACATATCAACAAGTCAGACTAAAGTCCCAATTGATTTACAATAATGTCCAAAACCATAAACACACTTTGTGGGGTTCGGTCATACACCATGGTCGAACCTCACTCACTTGGTTTTAGTGCCTCTCTTGATTTATTAATCATTCATCACTAAGTTAATCATTTAAACCCTTAACATAAATCCATAAACCAACCTTAGTGGGGTTCGGCCATACACCATGGCCGAACCTCACTCACTTGATTTGGTCCCTCTTTGATCTATTACTCCATCACCACTTAGTTAATCACTTAACAATTAATCATCTACCATTGGTGACCACCTAAGTCCATAAAACATTCTTCATGGGGTTCGGCCATACACTATGGCCGAACCCATGATCTTTCATTTTCTTACCTATATTTACAACTTTGGCATTTATACAAATCGATAACCATTAACATAATCCATAAACATAGATATATATAATTAAATCCCTTATTTCCTTGTTAAATCCCCCATTCATTTAAACATGCATAACAACTCTACATGTTTCTTTAACATGTTCCATCAAATGGTTCATTAAATGGTTCATGGGGTTCGGCCATACATTATGGCCGAACCCATGATATCTTATCTCCATATTTTATCATCTTAAGTTCATAAACAAGTCCCTCCATAGGAAGGTTTATATCATATCCTTGGATCTTTATTTACAACTCCAAGTCCGTACACATGACTTCATTTAAATCTTCCATGATCATCAAATACTCTTCCATGGGATTCGGCAATACAACATGGTCGAACCCTCTGGTTCCTTATTTTCCTTAAAATTGTATCATACCCATATGGTTTAATCTTTTAATGGTTCCCATTCATACATCCATCTAAAACCCTTTAAAACCTTTTAAAATCATAAGCATACATCTATGATTTCCATCTTTCCAATCCATTAAAAAAATATAACCAATGTCTTTCCATGCATGGCCGAACCCTATGGTTCATCCTTTCCATTAAAACAACACATTCGTCCATTAATTTTTCTTCCATGGGGTTCGGCCATGCACTATGGCCGAATCCTATGGTTCCATATTTCCTCTTTTAAATCCATTCACCATGAGCATAACCTTTGATGGGATTCTTGTATATACCATTTAAGGTTTGGCCATATAATGGCCGGACCATGTTTCCTTACTTATTAAAAATCTATGAAAATATCTACCGGTTCCGCAACTCCTCCGATTTTCCTTCGCTCCGACTTGTTCTTCCGATCCTTTCCTTCTTTAGCCTCTTCCTCCTTCCTTCTTACTTCTTTGCTGAGAGTGAGATTTGAGAGAGAGAGAGAGAAAGAGAGAGAGTTCGGCCTTGTGTGCTAGCTTGAGATCAAAAACTTTTCTAAGTCTTTTGTCTTGAGGAGTGGTCGGCCATGAGATGGTTTGAAGGAGAGAAAAACAGCCAAGAGGGAGAGGGAGAGTGTGAGATGAATATCAAATTTGTTTTGTTCCCATGATGTGGTCGGCCAAGGATGATGGCTTTCGTGAAGCCCTTTGTGTAACTCCCATTTTCCTTAACTTCTCTCCTTAATGCTCCACTTCGGGGTTTCATCCATGAGATGAAACTCCCAAGGCTCCAACGGTGTGCCTTTGTTTGAATTTTGTAACAACATGAAACCGTCCATCTCCCCTTTAGTTCTCATTTGGGGGTTTCATCCATGAGATGAAACTCCCACCTCCAAGTGTGAACCCCTTGTGTAACTCCCACAAAACCACTACCACCCATTGATGTTCCATTTTGGGGTTTCGTTTTTTTTTTTTTTTAACTCAACTCATTTAACTCATTTAGATAATTCCATTTCAACTCAATTCAGCCCCACTTAATTTAAACTTAAACTCACTTGGTGGTCAACCAAGTCAACCACGACCCATTGGGTCCCTATTGGGCATTTTGACCCAAATAACGACCTTGACCCAATTAAATGCACCTTACCCATTTACTTTAAATTGAACCTTATACCATAACTGTTGGGCCTTAATTGGGCCATTGACCCAACTGCTTACCCATCTAAGGTCCATATCCATTAATTCATAACTTAAATGGACAATTTTCCATATATATCCATAGCCTGAAAATCCGGGGTGTTACATCTTACACATTGAAGCAAAGGATTTCCTCTCCTCTCCTCTCTCTCTCCCACCTACACCTCTATACTTGGAGAATATGTGAAGAGCAAAGGAAGAAGAAGGATTAAGGAAGAAAAGGCAGATTAAAAAGAAAAGAAGGAGACAGAAATAAGGTATGTTCTTAGCTTAATAACATAGGAATGATTCAAAGGAAACCATAGGTTTGGCCATGGTATGGCCTGAGCCCATGGTTCTATAATTGGTTGGAATGGATGGCCAAACTGTTATAAGGGCATGGAGGTGGAAATCGATTCAAGGAATGGTAATGGTTTGAAACAACCATAATGTTATATTCGAATCCATGCTATAATACTAAGAACTGAATAAATTATGGAAAAGACTCTAGCCTTGGTTAGAGGATAGAGTAAAGTTACTAAATTAAGTATGGAAGATGAAATCTAAGTTTAAATAATGAAAAGAATGAATTTTATGAAGAAAGACTGTACAAGATATGCAAATAGAGAGAACTGACAAAAATTCAGTTGACTGAATCTCAAGATTCAATGGACTGAACATGTGCTGGCTGAGTAAACAAGGGTAATCTGGGAGTTTCAGCCGACTGAATCTATGATTCAGTAGACTGAAAGTACACTGGCTAAAGCACAGATGGAGTCTATTGGTATTTTAGCCGACTGAATCAAAGATTCAGTCAACTGGACGTATACGTACCAAACAAGTAAGTGATCTTGTGTGTTTCAGCAGACTGAATCTTATAATTCAGTCGACTGAAGGTATACCTATCAAACACGTAAATAGTTTGTTGATAATTCAGCCAACTGAATCTTTGATTCAATCGACTGAATGTATATTTGCCGAACACACAAAGGATCTGATCCAAAGTCAGCCGATTGAATCTGTGATTCAGTCGACCGAAAGTGTGCTAACCAAGAATATAGAAGATTTGACCCAAAGTCAGCTGACTGAATCTGTGATTCAGCCGACTGAAAGGTCACTGGTCAAGTTCATACAGTACTTAGTTTTGTTTCAGCCGACTAAATTTTATTTTTCAGTCGACTGAAAGTTCGCGAGTAAGGCAGAGAATAGTAATTGGGCATGATTCAGTCGACTGAATTAAAATGTTTTATTTTTAAATTAGTATCCAGATGTCTCTGTCTAACTGGAAGGATGTAAGTGATGATGAATTAAAATGGAAAATCAAATTAATATATATATATATATATATATATATATATATATATATATATATATATATATATATATATAATTGAATTTGATAAGGTAAAGAGGTTCGCAAGAGGATTTCAATTCGTTTTCAGGAGATTGTTAGCGTTGTTCTTGCAAAACAACAAAAGGACAGTATATCGGACATTGATAGGATTCCTACCTTATTGAGACACTTTGGATTATATATATGACACTAGTTTTTACTCCAAATATAATGTTTACTTTGGTTAAACAAATGGTATATGTTTATGAACTGTTTTTCAATGATATTATATAATTTGATATGAAATGGCATTCTTGCATTCATTACCTCATTCATGGCATGGGAGGGAATAAATGTGACCAGCAAGCTAAGTTATGAGCGGTCCGGACATGATTTAGGCTTGAGACTAGCTTGTATGAAGCTATGTGAACTATTGACATTTTGGCCTTGTCCGGGATTGCTAGAAATGGGTACGGCGTAATTTAGGCCAAAGAGCTCCTGGTTAAACAGTCCCGAAACCCTGCGCAGAGGGAGGAGTCCACACTCCATCTGTAATTCCTATTAATCATATGTGGGAAGGTATACAGCTACCTGGTGGTGCCGTCACAAAACACTGTGGACGTAATTGGCCAAGGGAACATCCTTAATATAGCGATTTATCATGGACACTATTTATATATGATGTGCTTGGATATGGAGATTGGGTGAGTGATCATTTGACATTGACACCCATGACATGACACATAAGTAAGCATGATTTATGATATGGACGTCATGCATTGTTTTTACTGCTTATGAGATGTTTTACAGATATGATATGATGTATCTATCTTGATTTATATTAATCCTATATGTACCATAACCCTACTTGGAATACCTACTGGGCATATTGACTGATGCCCTACTTCTACCCTATAGATGATGGAACAGGGAATGACAAGGAAACATACGTGAGACATGAAGGGAGCCAAGCATAGGAGCTTGGAATGAATGAAGCTGAATTCATCTAGTTTTGATGTTTATGATGTATTGTGAGTACTGATATTTTGGACTGTAATAACTTAGACTTATTTGCTATAGTTTGAATAATTTTAATGCTTTAATTTGAAGTTATGTGGTGATTGGTTTTCCTTGCTTAACGATGACATAATTATGGCTAGCATCTTATCCATACATATATTATTCCGCAAGTATTCAGAAAGCGTATCAAATGTTTTAGTGGAATTAGTCCACGCACGCGTAAAGGTGGCCAATTAAGGGTCGGGTTTTGGAAACTCTAATTTAACTCGCATGGCGTCCTGCTCTCTCTCACTTATTAAAAAAAATATACTCTGATTTGTGGCGAATGAAAATGGGTGGGGCGTTACAGTTGGTATCAGAGCGAAACCGGAAGTGTTGAATCTCACAAAGTAAGATTAATACGGTATCATGTCTCACTGACAAGATAAGAATTTCAACTGACCGACTCTTCGGAGTCTGCTGCACGGGGACCGGATTAATTTACTTTGATGAGAATCAGACTGTAAGCATTCAATCTGAGAACAACACTTAATGAGAAGAAAAACAACAGCAAGGGAAGGACGATCACTATAAATTGGGGATTTTTCAAACATAGCGAAATATGTCGTATCTCCCCCGAATAAGAAACATCATGATTTCCGCAAAATGAGAAACATTATATGATACATAGGAAAATTCTCCAAAACAAGAAATACAAGATGATGATTAGGCAATTTTCCCCAAGTATGTGAATATAAAATCTTATGAGAAAACTAAGTCAATCAATGTTTCGATGACTTAGGGAAATGCCTCCAAGAAGAAGAAATACCTGACAGAACCCGCATCAGGAAGAGGAACAGGACAACGTAAATATTACTGAGGTGCCTCCCGAGCTACAGAGCCTAGTACAAGCAGTGGTCACCTCCGTTCTACAGCAACACCAAATCGGTAATGGAGGCGCAACCTCCGATGAATCGCAGGACCGAAACATGGTCATAGATTTCCAACAGCAGCGTCCCCCTTATTTCAAAGGGAAAGAGCCGCAGGAGCAGAAAATTGGATTGAAAACATCACAAAGATCTTGAAACTACTTAAGATCATCAGTGATGAGGACAGAATACTGCTGGCTACTTCACAGTTGGTGGACAATGCCGGCAAATGGTGGAAAGTAATAGAGCGTCAACAAGCGCAGACTCTAGCGGTGGATAGGACAGAGATGACTTGGGACCAGTTCGCTAGGATGTTTCTGGATCATTACTTTCCAGAGGACGAGAATGAGCGTCAGATAGAGGCGTTCATATCTTTGGTCCAGGGCACCATGACTGTTGCAGATTATTATCAAGAATTGCTCCGCCTATCATGTTATGCTTTATACATGGTGGACAAGGAATACAAAAAGGCCAGAAGTTTGAACGAGGCCTGCAACCTAACATAAGAGCCAAAGTCAGTATTTTCAAGTCAGCTACTTTGGCAGAAGTGGTCAGTCGAGTGGCATAGCCGAACAAGAGCTAACGGGGACAGTCAGATTTGTGGATAACCGATGAGGTCAGAGTGGGGGAACTACTTTCTGCCTTCACAAGAGATTCAGACCTAACTTTGGGAGACCCACAGCGTCTACTGTTTCCAATGGAGGTTTTCGTCCCAATCAGCCCTCCACATCGAGACCAGTCTCTCAGGTTCCTCGAGGTGTTAGTACCTGTTTTTAGTGTGGCCAGCAGGGCCATTTCAAGAGGGAGTGTCCGCATAAGAATAAACCTTCTCACTCCAGGGGTTCTTTCCGTCCTCCAGTTTGTTGATAATTCAACCGACTGAATCTTTGATTCAGTCGACTGAATGTATACTGGCCGAACACACAAAGGATCTAATCCAAAGTCAGTTGATTGAATCTGTGATTCAGTCGATTGAAAGTGTGCTGACCTAGAACACAGAAGATTTGACCGAAAGTCAGCCAATTGAAAGGTTACGGGTCAAGTTTATACAGTACTTAGTTGTGTTTCAGCCGACTGAATGTTCGCGGGTAAGGCAGAGAATAATAATTGGGTATGATTCAGTTGACTGAATTAGAATGTTTTATTTTTAAATTAGAATCGAGATATCTCTGTCTATCTGGAAGGATGTAAGGGCTGATGAATTAAAATGGAAATGATTGAAATTGATAAGGTAAAGAGGTTCACAAGAGGACTTGGATTCGTTTTCACGTGATCGTTAGCGTTGTTCTTGCAAAACAACAAAAGGACAGTATATCGGACATTGATAGGATTCCTACCTTATTGAGACACCATGGATTATATATATAACACTGGTTTTGATTCCAAATATGATGTTTACTTTGTTTAAACAAATGGTATATGTTTATGAACTGATTTTCAATGATATTATGTAATTTAATATGTAATGGCATTCTTGCATTCATTACCTCATGCATGGCATGGGAGGGAATACATGTGACAAGCAAGCCAAGTTGTGAGCGATCCGGACATGATTTGGGCTTGAGACTAGCTTGTATGAAGCTATGTGAACTATTGAGATTTTGTCCTTGTCCGGGATTGCTAGAAATGGGTACGGCGTAATTTGGGTAAAAGAGCTCCTAGGTAAACAGCCCCGAAACCCTGCATAGAGGGAGGAGTCCACACTCCATCGATAATTCTGATTAATCATATGTGGGGAGGTATACAGTGACCTGGTGGTGCCGTCACAAAATACTGTGGACGTAATTGGCCAAGGGAGCACCTTGATATGGCGATTTATCAAGGAAACTATTTATGTATGATGTGTTTGGATTTGGAGATTGGGTGAGTGATCATTTGGCATTGACACCCATGACATGACACATAAGTAAGCATGATTTATGATATGGATGTCATGCATTGTTTTTACTACTTATGAGATGTTTTACAGATATGATATGATGTATCTATCTTGATTTATATTAATCATATATGTACCATAACCCTACTTGGAATACCTACTGGGCATGTTGACTGATGCCCTACTTCTACCCTATAGATGATGGAACAGGGAATGACAAGGAAACGGACATGAGACATGAAGGAAGCCAAGCGTAGGAGCTTGGAATGAATGACGTTGTAACACCCCAATTTCTCAGTAATATGAATATTTACGAAAATGCCACTGGATTGGTGAATTTAATAAATGTGATTGTAAATGAGAAAATGGTGGGGCCCATTGTTCAAATTAAAACCATATGAACATATTATAAGGGCCAATTTATCATGAATGGGTAATGAACATCAAATTTGGTCAATATGGCTAATTGGGTCAAAGGACCCAATTGGAACCAATGGGTCATAATGGACTTGTTTGACCATTGGTTGAGCCCAAATTTAATGGGGTTAAGCTGAATTGATTGGAAATTAAGTGGAGCATAAATGGGTAGGCTTGATGCAAATGGGTAAACCACATTCAAAGGGACTAAACCACTCGTAATCGGGTCTAGGCGTTAATTGGGTCAATAAGCTAAATGGGGACCCAATGGGTCGTGTTGACCATGTGGACCATGGTTGACGGTGTGGACCCTCAAATGAGCTCAATTGTGAGTTAAATCAGGTTGAGTGGGACTGAATTGAGTTGGTTTTGTATTAAGAAATGAGTTGACTCAAGAGCATTAAATGAGTGTCATTTAATGTGGTGAGTTGGGCTTGTGAGTTGGGTGAGTCAAAATGGAAATCAAAGAGGCTGTAAATTCAGTAAGTTAAAGGGGGAGATGAAGAGGTGCATGGGTCTCAAGCCACACAAGACAAGTCCCACACGTTGGGGACTTGTGGTGTGGGCTTCCATGCAAAGTGTTAAATGAAAAGTATGGGGATTGGATGAGATACATGGGGTTGCCAAAGGTTGCATTGGTTGATGCCAAGGGGTGTCTTGGTTGTGCCAAGTGACCCTTTGGTTTGATCAAGTATCGATGAGGATTAATGAGAAGAAGTGGGGCTGTTTAACAAAAGGAATGAACACCATCACATGGCCGAATTCACATTGCGAAAATCCTAGAATTCTCATCTCTCTCCCTCTCTCAAGAACACACCTCCTTGGTCGAACCAGCTAGTGGTGTTTCTCACCATTGATCAAGCACTAATTCGGCTAGAAGCTAAGGAAGCAAGAGGGAAGAAGGCAAAGAGCAAAGGCAAGAAGAAAAACTTGGAAAAATTGGTAAGTATTCCATGGACTTTAGTTTATTTGAATTCGTAAAAATAGAACATGATTTGGCCATGGGATGGCCGAATCTACCAAGGATGTGGAGTTTGTGTTTTGATGCTTAAAAGATAGCAAACATGGACCATAGGGTTCAACCACCTGTGAGGGCCGAACCCATGAAATATTATGGTCATGTTGATGATTTTTGTAAGATAAAACCATGCAAAAATGATGGACTGTTTTGGATGTTTTAATTAGATCTAAGATGCAAATTGAAAGGGTGTTTAAATCCTAGATTTGGATGTCATGATTTGGCTATGGAATGGCCAAATGCATCAAGGGTCTAAACCTTGGGTAAGATGGTATAAATTGATAAAATGGATCATTGGGTTCGGCCACTTGGATGGCCGAACCCCATGAAATTGTTTTGGTATTTGGATGGTTTTTGAAAAGTAAAAACCATGTAATATTATGCTGATTTTTACATGTTTTAATGAGACATAAAATATGTGTTTAAGAGGACCAAATCATGGACATAGGGTTCGGCCACCTTGGATGGCCGAACCCCATGAAAGTGTTGGATAAGTTGGTGTGGTTTTTGGAGAGGTAAAACCATACCAATGGTGGAGAATTTTATGTGATTTAAATGGAAATAGGGTTGTTGTTTTTGGGTTGGCCATTGGATGGCTGAACCATATGGTTCTTATGATTAAAGAGTAGGGCCTAAATTAAGAACATATGGTGGAATCGTTGAACCAAGGGAACCATTGGGTTCGGCCATGTGTAGGGCCGAACCCCATGGACCATTAAGTGGGTATTTGGATTCAAGTATATGATTTAAAGTTGTTAACTGTTTTGTAATGTTTTAAAGAGTCTAAGTTATGACTTTAGGTTGAAGTATAATGGATAAAAGAACCATTGGGTTCGGCCATATGCATGGCCGAACCCCATGGAGTACTTTTGGGGGATGAAAGTGATGATTGGAACCAAGTGATTTGAATAGTTGTGAATGGATTAAGAGATCCAAATGGAATTGGTGAGGTTCGGCCAAGTAGTATGGCCGAACCCCACTAAGGTGGTTGTTGTGGACATTGGTTTTTTATATGGCTTAGCCTAGTGGCAAAGCTGTAAATACGGGTAATAATGTAAATATGGATAGAGAAAGATTAAAAGGACATGAAAGAGGGGTCAAAACCAAAGTAGTATGGTTCGGCCATGGTGTATGGCCGAACCCTACCAAGACATGTTTTGAAAGGTGAAGTGTTTAAGTGTTTATCAAATGAAAAAGGAAGATTAAATCCCAAGTGGGTGAGATTCGGCCATGGGTATGGCCGAACCCCACAAGATGGTATATGAGACCTAAACTTGATTAGAAATCAAGTAGATGAAGTATTGATTTGCTGTTACATAACAAGGTAATGGAACGTGAACGGCGTGCGAGTCGTGATCAGGTGAAAAAGAACAAACAGCGAAGCTAATCTTCGGTAGGTTTTCCTACCTACTTGTAACCACTATTATGATTGGTTTTATCATGATTTTGATGAGATATGTTGTTATTATTATTATGTTTCAATTGATTTTTGAATGATGAGATTTACATTTACAAATGATATACAATGCATTGACATCTCATGCATGGCATGAGGTGATGGTTATAGAACAACTTAATGATAAGAATCCTATCCAGAGGAAATGTGGATTACTCTGGATTACCTTGACATAAGAATACAATCCAGAGGAAATGTGGATTACTCTGGATTAGCTTGACATAAGAATCCTACCCAGAGGAAATGTGGATTACTCTGGCTTACCTATCCGGAGGAAATGAGGACTACTCCGGATTATCTTGATGTAAGAGTTTCTTCAAATAATGGCTATGTAGACTTGTGATGGGTAGGACTCATTACATTTGCACATACATAGCATTGGTTTTCAGATGTTTTATTGATGATCATGTACTATGATTTATGCATGCTATACACTAACCATGTGGTAGCCCTGATCGGAAACCTACTGGGCACGTTGATCTAACGCCCTAATTCTATCCTTAGAGGATAATGCAGGAACAAGGAAGGGGAAAGAGAAGGTCGAGGACCAGGAGGGGAGCCAAGCTTAAGCGCTTGATTGATGATTGAGATTTCTTTATTACTGTCTTTTGAGTTATATTTTGTGGACATGTAATAGCTAGTAAACTTTGCTATGGTTTGTTTATGGTTTTGACAATGGATGTTTGGACTAAGTTGTTTTAAAAATTGAGACTTGTACTTGCTATCTATTCAGTTTAATTCCGCAGTTAGTCTAGTTTATTCCGCATAACTTGTTTAGTTCCATGTGTGGATTGTTATCATGGGTTTAGTCCATGCATACATGGGTGACCAGTTAAGGGTCGGACTTGGGTAGTCCGGACTTAGCTCGCGTCGTGACCCCGCCCGCTCTCTTCCGGTGTTATTATTTTATTATAAAAAAACAATAGACTCTGAATTCTCGGAAAGGGCGGGGCGTTACAGACGTTTAATTTATCTAGTTTTGATGTTTATGATGTATTGGGAGGACTGATATTTTGGACTGTAATAACTTAGCCTTATTTGCTATGGTTTGAATAATTTTAATGTTTTAATTTGAAATTATATGGTGATTGGTTTTCCTTGCTTAATGATGACATGATTATGGAAAACATCTTATCCATACATATATTATTCCGCAAGTATTCAGAAAGCGTGTCAAATGTTTTAGTGGACTTAGTCCACGCACACGTAAAGGTGGCCAGTTAAGGGTCGGGTTTTTGAAACTCGAACTTAACACGCGTCGTGGCGTCCCGCTCTCTCTCACTCATTTTAAAAAGAAAATATATTCTAATTTGTAGCGAGTGAAAAAGGGCGGGGCGTTACAATTGGTTGAGGCTAAATGTTTTAAGACTGAGCACCCCAGTCGGCCCGGATATGTTATGTTACTTACTCGCCTATGTTGTTGGAAGGACCCCAGCTGAACATAGTGGAACTTGTTTGATAAAGTTTAAATTGGTTGTATGATCAGATGATTGTTCTTGCTTGATTGATTTATTTGATGAACTCCATGGCATTTCCCAATGTGGGCCAAGCCAAAGTGAATTTAAGCCCAGCAAGCCCAAGACTCTAGTCCAAGAAGTCCAAGTCTAGTTCAAGATCCTATGCTCCAGGTCCAAATTCAAGTTTACCAACCCTAAGCCCAAATCCATTTTAGGTCCAAAAGCCCATATCCATGATCCATCCTACCCATCTAATCTTAACCATCCAATTTCCAATCTCCCATCCACACCATCCATTGACCCCATTAATCAATCCAAACCATTCATCTCATTCATCATATTCATCTTATGCATTTCATATCATCAAACCCTAGTCCACTCAATCAATCCAACCCGTTCATGCATCATGATTAGATCTAGGACATCTAAACCATCCATCATATAAATAAACCTTAGGATTAAGATCATCCATGCACCATCTATCCATCCATCCACTTCGATCACTCGTCAATCATCTAAGCCATTAGATTTAGGCCAATTAATCCTCGCCCTCCATTTCGTGTTTCCATCTTATTAAACCCCTAGTCATCTAATGAAATCCTAAAATCCAGGTGTTCATACGCATAGTGCATTTCATCACACGACACACATAATCCTAGAAATCCATTCATAAGCATACCCCATGGAAAATCCCTACAATTCCTCGCCAAGTTATCCAATCCACATCACCATCCTATCCCTCCATGCTTCACACGATTTTCTCTATCTCCTTCCTATCCCATTCGAATTTCATAGGTCAACCCTCCACATCACCATATTACATCTCATCCACCCATGCATCCATCTATCTAATCCTAACCATCCATATCATTGCACAAATTCAAAACCCTAAGCCACATAGCAAATTCGATAATCACAAGGCCATACCCAATCCCAATTTTCTTTCCTTCCTTGCTTGCACTACACTCCAAGCCAACCCATCACACCAAATTCGTGTGACCCTATAGATAAGCCCTAGTTTGTAGTTTTTAATCCTAGCCACCCAATTTAAGTTAGATCTAATCGCAACCTTTCATCCATCAACTTAAACCTAGATTTAATCCTAGCGGTCCATCCAATCCCAAGTCCTATAAATAGCCCAGTATCCCACATGTAGAACTCGAATTTGACTCTGGAGCCAAAGAGGACCAAAGGATTTGGGAAAAGACCAATAAAAGATACAGAGATCTACAGTACATTCGAATTTTGTAGTGAGTTTCTTATTGCAATTTTAATTTTCATCATTCATGTATTCAATCAATTCTGTATTTAATTTTTCCAATAAATAATCAAAGGACATCCGTTTAGAATCTTGAAACATCCAATTTCGTTTTATGATTGTTCTTGATTTGATATTAAAGTTGTATGCTTTAATTATTTAATTGAACATGAAACAGTTAGGACTTAGGTTATAAATATTAAATCTAAGTTACTAAGACTTTTTTTTTTATATAAATTAAAGTTGATGGTTTTTAATATTGATAATAAACATGAAGTGGATCTTAGATTTTTACGCGAATTTCAAATATAGGTCGTTTGTTTATTTAAATATCTGTAACACCCCGCCCTTTTCACTCTAATTTTCAGAGCTTATTTTTTTTTTTTTTAAATATAATACTAATCAACAAGTGATCGGGGCGGAATGTCACGACGCGAGTTAAGTTCGGATCTCTAAATCCGACCCTTAACTGGCCAAGCCCATGTGCGTATGAACTAAGTCCATAAAACTGATCCGCACATGGTACATATATAACTAGCGGAATTAATTTAGTCTAAATCTAACTGAGGTTATAATAGATCCTATGACTAATCCAAATTTCCATTTCTTAGATAGCAAAGTACCTTATTTATTCTCTAAAATTATTATATAACCTTAGTCTACTATTCATTCCAAACCATTCAAATAAATCCAACCATAGCATCTACTTAACTACTTATTACATGCCAACATCTAATTAACAAATTACATTGTCCAAATAAATCAAATAACAAGTCCATAAATAATCCATTCATAGTCCATTCCAATCATTCAAACCGCCCAAGTTTCCGTACTTGGTCCTCTTCTCCAACCACGTTCTTTCCTTTCCCTGCATCATCCACTAAGGATATAGATAGGGCGTTAGATCAACGCGCCCAGTAGTGTTTCCGAATAGGGCTACCACTTGGTTAGTCAAACATACAAATAATATAATGATAGTACATGTGTAACAAAATTCAATAAAAACATGCTATGTATGAAATGAACATGTAATGAGTCCCACCCATCACCATTCAACATAGACATCACTTGACGGGATTCTCATCGTCAAGGTAACCCACAGTGGTCTTTCGGACGCCCCGACGGAGTGTGGCCTCCGGATTCCTCCTGATGGGATTCTCATCATTAGGGTACCCCACAATGGTCTTTCGGACGCCCCGACGGAGTGTGGCCTCCGGTTACTACACCATCATCCCATGCCATGCATGAGATGTCTATGCAAACATGCCATTTGTAAATATATCATTTGATTCAAATAACTTATTCAAATAAACATAAAACAGCAATTAAATTATGTGGTTACAACAAGGTAGGAAACCTACAATAGTTTACTTTGTTCGACCCTTCCTTTGGACCGTCTTCCGGTCACGGCTTGCTCACCGTTCTAAAAATCCGAATACCCTATGTACATGGCAGCAAGTTAATCATTTATCCACCTAATTTCCAACAAAGCTTAATGTTCCAAGAACCACCTAGTGGGGTTCGACCAAAGCCATAGCCGATCCTCATCCATTAAAACTTTGGTCATTTATTTAATTAAAACTTATCTAATTACCCAAACTTCTAAATGAACCTTGGTAGGGTTCGGCCATACATTATGGCTGAACCTTACCACTTTGGTTTTAGCCCATTTATCCCATCATATGATCATTTTATTTTTGATCATTTCAGCCATAATTACGATTGTGCCATTGAGACCAACTTTTGCTTTAAATTAGCTAACTTCCATCACCTAACATAAAACCATCTATAGTGGGGTTCGGCCATACACACGGCTGAACCTTACCACTTAATTTGATCCTTCTTAAACCTTCCATATCTTCATATAAACTAACCATTATGTCCCACAATTACCATTAGTGGGGTTCGGCCATACACATGGCCAAACCTCACCAATGTGATTTTTATCCCCAATTTCCATCACTCATGTTGGCTGATTACTTACCCATATTAACTCCATAAACAACATATATTACTCTTAAATCAAAGCATATAAATAATACCTAATGTCCATCATAAACTTAACCCAATTATTCCACAAAACAGTCCATGGGTTTTCATGGTTTCCATGGTTTCCATGGGGTTCTCAACATGAAAACCAACATCATTTTACATGGGGTTCGACCCTCTATGATGGCTGAACCCAATGATTACGTTTACTGTTTTTAAACCTCAATTAATCATGTAATAACAGTATATTAAAATCAGGTTTTTACCCTTCATACAACCATCCTAAAATTAGCCCAATTTCATAGGGTTCGGCCATGCTTATTGGCCGAACACCATGAAATTAATTTTGAACCTTTAACCCTTTATCTTGGGTCTGAAACCAGCACCCAAATCCATGTTTTTAACCATTCTAAAACATGTATTTACATCTTAAATAATAACCCAAAACAGTCCACCAACTTCATGGTTTATATGTTTCAAATACATCAAAACCAAACCATTATTTGCATGGGGTTCGGCCCTCCATGGTGGCCGAACCCTATGACCTTTGGTTTTGAATTTCTTAATCATTCATCTATGTCCAAAACAAACTTCCTTATTAATGTTTTCACCTTTTTAAAACACACACTTAAAATCATCTAAAAACAGTCCCATATTTGTATGGTTTTAATTTCCAAAAACCATCTAAATAAACCAATTATTTCCATGGGGTTTGGCCAACCAATGGGGCCGAACCCTTTGGTCCACCTTTTGATCTCATTCATGTACTTCTAACCAATATCTAACCCTTGTTAGATTCAGCCATCCAATGGCCGGATTATAATTCTTAATTAAAGATAGTTTATCGAAAACCTACCGTTTCCGCGACTCCTCCACTTGATCTTCACTCCCGCTTGTTCCTTCCTTTTTGCTGAACTTGTCTTGATGAAAAGGGATCAGACCAAGGACTGATTAACAACCAGCTGCTGCTCTTAGTGTTTGGGAAGACAAAGAACGGCCAAGAGAAAGGGAGAGAGAGAGAGAGATGGGCACCCTTTGTTTAATCAAAACCAGCCCAAGGTTAACCTTGTGTAACTCCCATTGTCTTTACCCTAAACTTTATGTTACTTGGGGGTTTCATCATGAGATGAAACCTCCCCATGTTCCCAACGTCCCTTGTTGATTGGACTTGTGTAACCCCCCCTTCTTAACTCCTTTTCTTATTACCTTTGCATGTGAGAGTTTCATTTAAAAATGAAACTCTCCTAGGCTCCAACGATTTTAGCCCTAGCTTAATTTGTATCACCTTCATCTTCCATTAGTGCACCGTTTGGGAGTTTCCATCCTTGAGATGAAACTCCATGTCCATTCATTTCTCATGCTTGATTTGCATATTTGAAATAAGTAATTCCTCACCCTTGATGCAGCCCATGTGTAACCGCCACCTCTTAATGCTCATCAACGTCCCATGTGATTCCATTTCATCTTTGAGATGAAACTCTTGCCCTACCTTCAACTTGTAAACCAAGAGTTGAATTTGAAATGCCATTATTTCTTTGTGTAACTTCATAAACAGCAGCTCCAACTTTGGGGTTTACTTACATGAAAATAATAATCCAAACTACACCAACGTCTTCCATGTATAATTTTGTGATTATTTGCATTCTCTACTTTATTGATCTCTCATTATCCTTGCATTTGTACCTCTCAAAACAGCCATCCCACTAACTTCATTGTAGCTGTTACATGCATGCAATATTCTCATGCATCCAACGTCCTTATGCATTCTATGTAATTTCAAAGTGTAACTCCCATTCAAAATGTAACTCCCATTTTATTCATCATCTAAATGGGGGTTACATGCATGGTAATGTCTCCCATGCACCAACGTTTTTCCTTGCTCAAAATTTGGAGTTAAAACACTTCCCCTCTCATTCATACACTTCACTCACTTACAATAAAAATACATATTCATCCAACTCATTTATTCAACTCACCCAACCTAAGTCATTCATTTAATTTAACTTAACTAATAAATTCAACTCAACTTAACCTATCATTCATTTCAACTCAAACCAAACTCAAGCAATTAATAAACTTAAATTAACTAAGCTTGAACTCAATCCATGGTTAATTATGCCATTCACGACCCATTGGGTCCCATCTAGCCATTTTGACCCATTTATCAAAATTTGACCCAAATATGATTCTTGACCCGTTTAAATTCATCTTATCCATTTATTTGTTTTGTAAACAAACTACCATCCTTTGGGTCTTTGATTGAGCCATTGACCCATTTAAATTCAAATCAATTTTATCACAATGGCAATTCCGTAAATATGAATATTTTCATATAAAATGATAACTTTGAAATTCCAGGGTGTTACAATATCTTTGGTGATGAACGGTCTTCTCCAAACAACCAACCTTTACATTACTGCATTTTTATTGCTGTCATTTATTTTTCTTGCCAATTTATTTTTCATATTTATTTTATTTCACTTGAATGTTGTATTTTAGTTTTTGTTTTTAAATCTTTAATTCTTTTAATCTGTATTTTTTCATGTATTTAAAGTCTCCCTACCAACATGATTAACTAGTTAAGATTTAATTTAATTAGGCTTTGATTTTGTTAATTGGAATTTGTGTTGAGATTGTTTATAAACTCTTTCTTAACATATTATTTTAATCTCTTTTAATCAATGCTCTAAAATTGTAGATCTATTTAATTGAATAGAGATTTGATTAGTTTGGAAATATACTTTTAGGATTACAAATTGATTTCTATCCTAGATTTAAATTTGAATCTTGGTTTTCTAAGAAACATAAAAATTGAAGCATGTGTATTTTGAATGTTTCCTTTGGGTTCAACCTCGCATTCAATCGCTGTACTATATATGGTTCGTGCGCTTGTGCGATTTACAAATTTAAAACATCAACACCAGTCAATTGAGATAGGTGGAATTCATACTCTATTTGTGAGGGTGTAAGTCCCCACATAGTGAATTCGGGATAACCCAAAGTTCAGTAAGCCACTAGAGTGGATGTAGGAGCCTTTACTCTGAACCACTATCTACATGGTGTTGTGGCATTAGAGCCTTTTGGTTGGATTGTTATTTGAGCACACACAACACATCTTGATTAATTGTTTATCCGCACAAAAATTGTTTAATTAATCAAGAAGTTTTAAAAGGACCAACGAATTTGGTGTTTGTCCTATTCACACCCCCCCCCCCCCCCCCCCCACCCTAGGGACAATCTTGGACTCATGTTTTAGTACCCCCAGGAACTTTCACTGGCAATTTTCAAAAATTGGGGCTTAATCCCTTGTTTTAAGAAAATAAAAATCCTAAGTTGGAGAGACTAAAAATCCCTTTGTCTTACACGTTTTTCTCCTAATTGGTATTGCAAGTTTCAAAATTTTCTAAGGAGGAAAAAAACATGTTGGAGGATTTGTTTATTTAGAACATCTGTTTTTTTTAAAACCAATTTTAAACTAAGAAAGGGATCCTTGGCCGACTCCTCTAAATAAAATAAAAGAATCCATTGGGGCACCTCTCTTGGTACGTCCTAGTCTCTCTATCCTCATGAACGAATGTTGGAAACTCTTCTTTCGTCTTCTCCAATGAAAATAAAGGGTTTTCTCACGATTTATCTCTTTTGCATCTTAAAGGTATGTGATTTCTTCCTCTTAATTATTTTCCATTTAATCATTCATCTTCTCTCCATGTGATTTTGATTTTTGGCTTTTACAAAAAGAGAATAAACAATTAATATGGGTCTAAAAATATATGAAAGTTCCCATAGTGCTAGACCCAGATTGTCAGAAAGGGGGGGCGGGGTGAGGGAGTGAATAGGACAATCCCCAAATAATTGGTCCTTTTAAATTTTCTTGATTAAAAACAAGTTATTAAAACTGAATATCAAGGTTAGTCAAGATGAGTGTGAGCAAAAGATGAGCAATTGTAACTTAGCAATCACACACACAAAGATTCATGCATAAGGACAACTGATATATAGTGGTTCGGTTAGACAACCTACATCCACTGTTGAGACTCACCCAACCTTGGGCTATCTCCAAATTACTAAGTGGAGAATTACACCCTCACTAATAGTGTAGAACTTTCACCAACACAATCCTAGTCTTGAAAGGTTCGACCAACCCCGGTCTACTTCATTATCCCTCTATTTTTTATAGTGGTTTGATCACCTTGATCTAGTCCACTTTACGAAGATGATTTGAAAAGTAAAGACATACAAATAAACACTTTCCTTTGAAGCTCAACCTTGATGAAGATGTGTTTCTTGAACGGCTCTCCCAAAGATCTTGTTGATGATGAAGATGTCCTCTTGTATGTAGCAATGACAAGATAGGGAGAGGGGTTTCTAGATTTAAGGTGTGCAAGTGTGTATCCTAGAACAAACTTTCATCTTCCCTTTCGATTTCAATCAACTAGATGATTGATCCTCTAAAATGATTTTCCAAGTATAAAGATTATAGAGAGAATGAGGGAGGAGAAGAGGCCCTAGATTTTCTTCACGATTTTCCAATTTTAAGAATGAAAAAGCTCTCTTTCTCCAACAAAAATTCGGAACTTAAATAGGTAGTTCGGACAGTCGACACAGACGATTGATTGGCAATAGGCGATTGACCGTCCGTGTTCAAATTCCTTCACCAACCTGAGCGTTTTGCATTAAATGCACAGTAATGGTAACAAACGGTAACCTCAAGATTGATCGTGCCACACGACTGATCGTCCATGTTTCTTACGATGGATATTTGGCTGGCGAATGTATCAACCTGAGACTGACTATATTTTCCAATCAAGTCCCATCCAGGCCTAGGGCGATTATTCGTGCACCCAATATGTTATTGCCCTGTCATGGCGATTGGTTGTCGCCAGACGAAAACATTGTCTTGAGCCTGACTGTATTTTTTAGTGGGTGTCTGACCCGGGCTCCAGGCGATTGATCATGTGGGGGATTAGTAGCCAATACACCAGACGAAGGATCGTCTGCAAGATTTGATGTCCGAGACTTAACTGGGAATGACAGTCCAAATTTGTCTAAGCCCAGGGCAATGGATATTATACACAATTGGATAGGCCCTGTCCCAGCAATATATCGTGAACACGAATGAATTATCCTGAAGCCTGTAGTGATTGACAGTCCATTCCAATGAGAACATTTGATTTTTCTAGACGATTAGTCGTATGACCACGATTGATCGTCCCTGCCATATGGCGATTGGTTCCTGACACGATGTGTCGTCCTTGACAGTGAATTCATATTTCCATTCTGTTGGTTTGTCAAACACTCTTTAGGCTTGATTAATTATCTAGATATGAAATCTAAGCCTAGGCCAGGTTATCCTAAGGTGTGGGTTCCACCTAGATTCTTCTATGGCAATTTTACCTTGGGTGATTACCATACACTTTAATGATCCGTTGAGTCTTCATTATCTTCCAACTTTGAGCTCTATTCAACCACCACTTGATTATTGATTCTTGAGCTTCTAACTTCAAGGCATTGCTTCACTCGAATCATGGATTTGACAAATAAGAGACTCGGCAAGCCATGACACTAATAATCTCCACCTTTATCAAATTCATGACAAAACCTAGAAGCTAAGAATTACAGACTCAATCGACATTCCTGCTGATGTGCAAATTTCACAATTATAAATCTCGCAAGAGCACAAACCATTTATAGTACAGCGTTATAAATGTGAGGTCGATCCCACAAAGAAGAAGCAAAATACATGCAAAAGAAAATCAAAATATGTATGTTTCGAATCTAGTGCTTGAATTGTTATGGTGTTTTAGAAAACAAAGATTTAAAATAAGTCAAATCATAAAAATCAATCCTATTTTCATAAATTCAACTCTTAGTTAATAAAACCTCTATTTTAAGATTCAGATCCAAAAATTAGAACATTAATTAAATCCGATTAAGTTAATGGATTAAAGTAGAATTTATGGATAATCTCACACCTAAGTTCAAGAAAACAAAACTAAGGTCTAGTTAAATTAAATCTCAACATATCGAAGGATTGGTTTGAATACATACAAGGTTATTAAAATACATGACAAAAAAATACATAATTTAAAAGAATTCGAACAATTAAAATACAACATACAAACAAAAGATCTAACATAACTAAAGACAAGAAATAAATTTGCAAATAAAATAAATGACAGAATATAAAAATGCATAATTTAAAAGGTGGTTATGGAATTATTCTCTCATCACTCAAAATAAATAAATAAATTAGAAATCTAGATCTGAAATTCAACGCAAGAATTCAAAAATCAATTTACACCATTTAATTTAAAACTCATAATCTTTTAATCTAAATAAAGTTCAGTTCCCTAAATCCTTTAATTAAACAAAGAATATAAATTTAAAATTAAAATGAAGCAGTAAAGAAATATGAATAATCGGACTTCCTAGGATTCTAAAAGAACGTTTCTTATTTGTTTCATAGAAAAAGTACATACAAGATATGGAAAAACAATTAAAAGACAACTAAAAATCGAAATTACAGTGATTGCTCACTTGTAAAATTCGCATGAAGCACTGTGTCTTTTGTTCTTCAAGGTGTGTTCTCCAAACTTTGGTCCTCTTGAGCTCTAGGTCCAATTCGAAATTCACAATGGTGAAAGGATGTATTTATAGGCTCAAGAGATGGATGAGGGATGGAGATTAAATCTGGGTTTAAGTTAATGGTTAAAGGGATGGGATTAAATCTAATGGAATATGGGTGGTTGGGATTAAAAGCTAGAAAACTAGGGCTTCTCTATGGTGTACACGAATTTGTCTAGATGGTGGCTTGGTGTGCAAGCAAACTTGGAAAGAAAAAAAAGGAAAGAGAAATTGTAAGACAAGGCATGGCTTGGGTGAATTTGGCTATGCATTTTAGGGTTTATGCAATGCTTGATTAATCAATGGATGAGATGCAATGTTATAATAGATGGATGGCTAGGTGAAGAGGTGATAACATGGCTTAGGGCATAGGGATGAAATTCGCATGGAGTGGGGAGGATCATGAGGAATCGTGTGTGGTGGGTGGAGGATAGGATAGATGACATGGAGATGAGGTGTAGTGGATTGGAGAGAAAGTATAAGGATTTTTCTAGGTCTGTATGCGCATGGAGTGTTTCTAGAACTTGTGACAATCGTGTCATACAATGGGATAGGTGCATGGAATCCTAAAATCTAGGGTTTCTTGTTAAACCTAGGGTTTTATGCATAAAATAGATGGTTGTGATGAAATGTCCTAAGATCTAATGGCTTAACTAATGAATGCATGATCTAAATGGGTGGACAATGAGATGATGCATGGACGATCATAATCCTAAGGTTAATCTACATGATTGAACTTAGGGAATTTGGCCATGGGTATTGGATTATTGGGTTATGTGGATTTAGACTTGCAAAACTCGAATATGAACATGGAGCAAAGGATCTTGGATTAGGTTTGTAATAGCCCGAATTTTCGAATCAATATATACTTGGCATTTATTGATGTTAATTTGAATTTTGACATGATGGAATACCAAATGGATCAAAAGTTGGGACAAGGATCCAAGAATGGTCCAATGGGCCATGGATTGGATGAAATCCATTTAATGGGTCAATGAGGACTAATCGGGTCAAGGATGGTCAAATTGGGCCCAATACTCATTTGGGACCCAATGGACCCAATTGAGGTAAGCCTGAGGTAAGGAGGGAATTTAATTGGGCCATGGGCCCAATGTCTACCCAATAGACCATGAATTGGAATTAATACAATTAATGGGTCAATGGTAAGTAATTGGGTCAAGATAGTCAATTTGGGTCAAAGGGCCATATGGGACCCAATGGGCCAAAGTAGGTAAGCCCTAAAATAAATGGGAAAGACAAAATATAATTGGGCCATGGACCCAATGGTGATCCAATTAAGATAAATTAAATAGATTAGATAATTATAAAACTATCTAAGTTAAGATGTATCAAGATTAAGTAACATGGCCAAGTGGGGCCCACCCCCACCTCACCAAGTGAGGTGGCGGGTGGGGTACGTATAGGTGGGGGCCGTCCACCATGGTTGACTTGGTCAACCATGGGTGGATTTCTTAAATAGATAAATTGTATGAAATTAAATTGGATGGAAATTAATTAACCTAAGTGAGGACTTAACTTAATTAGTTTGGTTGATTAATTAGGGTCAACATAAACAAGTCAAAGAGGACAAGGGAGCCATGCTTGGCTGGTGAGGCCATGATCGAGGGGTATGGTCCAAGTAAGACCAAGGAATGAGATGGGTTTTCCATCTCATCCCTCTCATTTCTCTCTCTCCCTCTTCACCTCTCTCAAAAATCGTCCCATGCATTGGAGAAAAGAAAAAGAGAAGAAAACTTAGAAGAAGAAGAGAAGCAAAGAGAAAGAGAGAGCAAGCCTTGGTCCACCCCTTCAAGATCAAAGGCTAAGATCTTGTCTTCCATCACCTTCCCCTCTCCTTCTCTCAATCTAACCCCATCTACCATAGCCGATCCAAGCATATTTCACCATTGATCAAGCACATCTAGCCGATCAAACAAGGAGAGGAAGAAGAAAGGAGGCCAAGGAAGTCGACGGGAGCGACAAAGACCGGAGGAGTCGTCGGATCGTAAGTATGTTCTAAACAAGAAACTTAATTTTTAGGGTTTTAAGTTTTGGAATCCATTTCCTTGGATTGGATGGTGGCCAAACCATCATAGGCTTTGAATTTAAAAATCCATCCAATGGTAGGATAAGGAATGGATAAAATGGAGGAATGGATTAAGTAATGAATTAGGGATGTTAAGTATTTAAAATAATTGTTATGGATTTGTGAGGAAACTTTGGGCCATAGGGTTCGGCCATGCCATGGTGGCAAATTAAATGATGGACGATGGAAGTATGGAAAAATATGGAGAAAAGGTTAGGTTTCCTAAATGCAAAGTAATTGATGATTTTATTAAGGTTAGAAGGTTTAAAATGTTGGAGAATGATTTATGATAATTAGTTTTCAAGTGATTTAAAATAGGTGATTTTAAATAGGGTTTAGAAGCATAGAATGTAATGAATGGATGACCATAGGGTTCGGCCATGTATCATGGCCAAACCCCATGGTAAATAATGGGTAATTTATTAAGATTATAAGGTTTAAAGATAATGGAGAAAAATGATAGATTTAAATGGATTTATTGAGTATAGAATGTGATGTTTAAATGGGATGAAAATGGTGATGTAAATAGATGATTTAATTCAAATGGGGGTATGATGTTTTAAAGAAATTATGGACTATAGGGTTCGGCCATACAAGGTGGCCAAACCCCATGGTTAGTGATCTATGAAGGTTAGGGCTCTTAGATGCTCAATGGTTAATGTTTTCTAAAGTTTGAAAATTATGAGTATGGTAAGTGATTTTAAATGGATTATTTTTGGGACAAAACATTAGTCTTTGAAAATGGCATCCATAAAAGTGAACCCTATGGTGATGATTTAGTGATTTTTAATGAAGGTAAAAAGAATGGAAAATGATGGAAAGGGATGATAAATTTAAATGGATTTATGAGTATGTAAGTGATGATTTAAAATGGGATGAAAAATGGGGACTTAAATAGATGTTTTAATTTCATTAGAGATAGGATTGAAGGGAGTAAAATGGACCCAAGAAAATGGAGATAGGGTACCATGGGTTCGGCCATGATGTATGGCCGAACCCATGATCCCTTTGTGGGCCACCTTTAGGACCAAATATGAAATGACATATGGGATTAAATGTTTTTTCAAAATTAAATAATAGGTGGCTGATTTTAGATATGTTATGGAATCATAAATGGGTCTAAGTTATGGATGAAATTTAGACTTAAAATAGACATAAATGGATGGATGATTGAACCATGGGAGAGGAATGGCAAAACGGTAAATAAGTGCCACATTGAAAAACCATAGGTTCGGTCATGTACGGATTGAACATGGAATTGGATATATTAGAAGGACATTATGAATGATTAAATGAAACGTATAGATGCTGCGTTTTAGGCTCACTCAATATAATATTTGAAATGGCCAAAAATCGGATTTATGTATGCGTTTTAACCAAATGGATAATGGGCTAAGTTAAGGACCGATTTTTGATAAACTTGTAAAGGATCATTGAATGGATCTAAGGTTATGATAAGATAGGAACTTAATCATGGATAACGTATGGACTAATTCGGTAAATGTAATAAGGTATCGGGACGTCGCAAACGGTACGCGATCGGCGACCGGATTATCGAACTGAAAACGTAACGGAATGCTACAGGGTATTCGGTAGGATTCCTACCTTTTTGTAAGCGATGGATATATGATGGTATTTTAAATTATTTTGATTTGGCTTATGATGGATTTATGATTATGATTTATCTTATGACGAGTTTTAAGTTATGAATCATATGGATTATATTTTAACATTATGCATTATATGGCTATGTATGGTATATCAAAATTATAGTTTATCTATATACTACATAGCATAATGCACGTACATCTCACGCATGGCATGGGCGGGAAAATAATGAAACCGGAGTCCATGCTCCATCGGGGCGACCAAGAATCAGACATGGGGATGGCCTGAGGGCTATAACCGGAGTCCATGCTCCGTCGGGGCGACCGAGAATCAAACATGGGGATAATTCTATAACCGGAGTCCATGCTCCGTCGGGGCGACCGAGAAGCAAACATGGGGACAATACATTGTATGATCATACGGATGATGGGTGGGACACATGACATTGGCACCCATGGCATAGCACTCATTACATGCTTATTTTGTTATATTTTATTGTATTGGTATGCATGTTATCACTAATCCATATGCTAACCCTACTCGGAGTCCTACTGGGCGCGTTCACTAACGCCCTACTTCTACCCTAACTGATGACGCAGGGGATGGGGGAAGCGGTGGAAATGACAGGAGCCAAGCTTAGGAGCTTGGGAAACGGCTACTTAGTCTTATTTAAGTTTTATTTTGGAAATGTAATTAAGTAGCTTAGCTTGTCGGATTGTAATAATTACTGTTTCTTGCTATGGTTTGGATTATACTATGGACGATATCATTTTGAGATACAATTATGAATATAGGGGTATTTTAGTAATTTAATGATGTATCTTCCCTTCTATCTAAAAACCGGTAGGATAGACTCTATTATCATGTTCCGCAATGATTATAATCCGCGAGCTTACTTCCTACGCGTGAACCATTCTCGTGGACTTAGTTCCGCGCACGCGTGAGGTTGGCCAGTTAAGGGTCGGGCTTTAGAAGCTTGGACTTAACTCGCGTCGTGGTGTCCTCGCCCTCTCTCACTCTTCTATTTCAAAAAGAAAAAATAGACTCTGATTTTCGGAAAGCGGGTGAAAAAGGGCCGGGCGTTACAAGGTTTTGGACTTGGACTGGAGTATAGACTTGGCCTTATTGATTGTCACTTTGGCCTAGCCCATAGTGGAGAATGAGCATGGAGTGCTTGGCTTGGCCCAGTGTTTTAACATTTGGAGAAAAGCTTGGCCCATTGGAAGTGGATCTCTAGCCCATGGATCTTGATTTCAAATTCTTTGTAACACCCCAGATTTCCTTAGTTTATAAAATTATAGGATTGGCCCATTTGGATTGCAATTTAATTGAATTTGAAATTAAAAAGTTGAAATGGACATTAGATAGGCAAGAAAATGGGTCAATTACCCAATTAAGACCCAATGGGTCATGGGTGACCTTGATTTAAAAATAATTGGGTAACTTTAGTTAAGTTAGTTGAGTTGAATAAATTAGTGAAATTAATGCATTAAAGTCCACCTCATCAAGTGAGGTGGCATGTGAGTGATGTGGCATTGCCATGTGGCATACATGTCAGCACATGGAAGCCAACTAAGCAAGGATGCCACGTCATCAAGTGACATGGCCAATGTGGGACCCAAATGCCATGTGGTGACCAAGTCACCACATGCATGGTCGACCATGGCATGGGTTGACTTGGTCAACCACTTTTGAGTTTAAGTCTTGAATTTAGGGTTTTGCTTAAGTTGAGAAGATGAAGGGATGAGATGGGGGGCTAGGATCTCATCTAAGGGAAGATCAAGGGTGGAGATTAAAGGATGGATGTCTTGTCTAAGTACATTGTACTTAGACACTTGGGAACCCAAGGGTCTTCACCTCAATAGCCATGAAGCCACCCTTGGGATGCCAAGGGTCTCTTTGGTTAAGCCAAGGGCCTCATTAGTTAGACCAAGCCATAATGAGAGGGAGGGAAGAGTTTTTGTTTTAATACAAAAACACAAACCAAAGGGCACTTCAAACCCCTTCGCTGACTCCTCCTCCTTTGAGCAAGAGTTTTCTCTCCTCTCCTCTCTCTTTCCCACCTCTACCTCCATACACTTGGAGACTTTGAAGAACAAAGAAAGGAGAAGAAGAATTGAGGAAGAAAAGAAACATCAAAAGAAAAGAAGGAGATTAAAGGAAGGTATGTCTAAGACTTAATAATATGGGAATAAATCTAAGGAAACCATAGGTTAGGCCATGGTGTGGCTGAACCCATGGGTTCCATGATTGGTTGGAATGAATGGCCAAAATTGTGATAAGGCCATGGACTTGGAAATCCAAGCATACAAAGGATCTGACCGAAAGTTAGCCGACTGAATCTGTGATTCAGTCGATTGAAAGTGTACTGGCCAAGCATGTATTGGATTTGGTTGTATTTCAGCCGACTGAATCTTATGATTTAGTCGAGTGAAAATATACTAGCCAAACACGTATAGGATCTGGTTTCAGTCGACTGAAAATATACTGGCCAAGCATGTAAGGTATCTGGTTGTACTTCAGCTAACTGAATCTTATGATTTAATCGACAGAAAGTATACTGGCCAAGCATGTATTGGATCTGGTTGTATTTCAGCCAACTGAATCTTATGATTCAGTTGACTGAAAGTGTACTGGCCAAGCATGTATAGTATTTGTTTCTATTTCAGCCAACTGAATCTTATGATTTAGTTGACTGAAAGTATACTAGCCAAGTTCATATGGGATCTAGTTGTGTTTCAGCTGACTGAATTCCATGATTCAATTGACTGAATTAGAAGGGTTTATTCTGGATTATCCTCCAGAGCCTATACCTACTTTGTAGGATGGAAGCGAGATAAAAAGGAAGAACAATAGGGTTCAGCCATGTTGTATGGCCAAACCCCATTGAGGGTCTAAAACGGATAACGGACTATGATGAGTAAATGCATTGAGAAATGAACATGGAACTTAGATAGAAATAGGGATGATGAAATTAAAACGGAAAATCAAACTAATATGGATGTTTGAATTTGATGAGGTAAAGAGGTTCGCAAGGGGATTGCGATTCGTCTCACGCTATAGTGAGCGGTATCCTTACAAGACCAGAAAAGATAGTATATCGGACTTTGGTAGATTCTTACCTCATTGAGAACACTATGGAGTACAATATGACACTTGTTATATTCAAAATATGATGAATGCATTGGCTAAATAAATTGTATATGATTATGAGTTAATTTTCAATGAGATTATGTATTTTAAATGAAGTGGCATTCTTGCATACATTACCTCTTGCATGGCCTGGGAGGGAACAAATATGACAAATAAGCCAAGTTCTGAGCAATCCGGACATAACTTGGGCTTGAGATTAGCTTATATGAAGCTATATGAACTGTTGAGATTTGGTCGCGTCCGGTTGATAGAAAAATACGGCGTAATTGGCCAAAGAGCTCCTGGGTAGTTAGTCCCGAAATCCTGTGTAGAGGGAGGAGACCACACTCCGTTGGTAATCTCGATTAATTTTTGGATGGGCATACAGTGTCCTGGTGGTTGCCACCTCAAACACTGTGGAAATAATTGGCCAAGGAAACCATTGATTATTTATGATGTGATTGGGTATGGAGATTGGGTGGGATTTCATTTGGCATTGACACCCATGACATGACACTTATGTTAGTATGATTATGATATGGACATCATGCATTGTGTATACTTATAAGATGTTTTTTTTTTTACAAATATGTCATTAATGATGTATAAACCATTGATTTATGATATTCTAATATTACTTCTATGTGTACCCTAACCTTAATTGGAATACCTACTGGGCATGTTGACTAATGCCCTACTTCTATCCTATAGATGATGGAACAAGAAATGATAAGGAAAAAGACGTGGGACCGTAAGGGAGCCAAGCGTAGGAGCTTGGGAAGATTTAAGTTTAAAATTATTTAATTTTGGATTTCGATGATGTAGTCGGAGGACTTATAGTTTGGATTGTAATAACTTAGAACTTATTTGCTATGGTTTGATAATCTTAAAGTGTTATTAGAATTTTATGGTGAATGGTTTTCCTTACCTAATGATGACAAGAGAAAGAATAACATCTTGTTCATATAAATTATTCCGCAAGCAATAAGATAAGCGCGTGAAAATGTTTAAGTGGACGTAGTCCACGCACACGTAATATTGGCCATTTAAGGGTCAGGTTTTGGAAATGTAACGCCCCTCCCTTTTTCACTCGCCAAAAATAAGAGTCTATTTTTTTTTTTTTTTTGACATAAAAGAGTGAAATAGAGCGGGACGTCACGACGCGAACTAAGTCCGAGCTTCCAAAGCCCGGCCCTTAACTGGCCAACCATGCGTGTGCGTGGACCAAGTCCACGAGAACGGTACACACGCGACAAGGGCAAGCTTGCGGAATTAAACATAATACGGAATTATAATAGAGTTCTATCCTGCCAATTTTAAATAGCAAGGAAGTCCATCACTTAATGATAATTACCTTAAATTAAAATGTCCAAAATAAAAGTCCAAACCATAGCAAATAGTCCAATTATTACAGTCCCAACAAGCTAATTACTCAAATTACATTGTCCATAAATAAACTTAATCAAAATAGATCTAGCTCATCCAAGCTCCAAAGCTTGGTTCCGATCGCGTCCTTCGTTCCGTCCATTTCCTGTGTCATCATCTAAGGTAGAAGTTGGGCGTTAGACAACGCACCCAGTAGGTACTTTGAGTAGGGTCAACACATGGATTAGTATGAACAAAATCACATAAATATAAATAATATCAAAACCTTGCAAGTAAATGCCATGCCATGGGTGTCATATGCCATGAGTCCCACCCATCATCCATATCACAATCACACAGTATTCCTCTTGATGGAAAATCCTCATCAAGGTATCCCCATGAATGCCTTATCGGTCGCCCCGAATGGAGCGTGGACTCTGGTTACATTTCACATCACGCAGTATTCCTCTTGATGGATAATCCACATCAAGGTATCCCCACGAATGCCTTATCGGTAGCCCCGAACGGAGTGTGGACTCCGGTTACAATTCAATCATACATCCATTGGAATCAGTGTGGATTCCTCCCCACGATTGTTTATCGGAAATCCGAAAGGAGCGTGGACTCCCCTCATTTGATCCCTCCCATGCCATGCATGAGATGCAAGTGCAAATATGATATGTAATAATAAACATCATAACATTAAAATCCCATCATTAAGACATCATTTGATACCAAAATAATTCAAGTAAAAACATCACATATACATATTCCATGGTTTTCATGGTTTTCCGTACAAAAATCGATCACCGATCGCGTCAAGCCGATCGTACACCGCTTGTGAAATCCCGTTACCTTGTTATATAAATAATCAACCCAATGATCCATTTGATTTCCAACCATGTTTAAGTCCACAAAATGCCTTAGTGGGGTTCGGCCATATAACAAGGCCGAACCTCACTCTCTTGGTTTTGGGCCCCTCTTTTTAGTCCTTTATCATTTTAATCAATCTGGGTCCAAAATCATTCCATCTTTTGATTTATTAAACCAATCACATAGGTTAATCATTTTACATTAAAAAAAAAAACCCTGAGTCCATAAAACATTCTCCATGGGGTTCGGCCATACAACATGGCCGAACCCATGGTCCTTTCATTCCATCATCCTTTCATTTTAACCCTCATTTCTTAGCTTGATCATTCCATCTCTTTAAACATACATAGATCTACAAATGGTCCATCAAAATGATTCATTAACATACCATAAATCCATAATAAATCCCTCCATTCCTTAGCTTGATCATTCAATCTCCTACACATGCATGGATCTACCAAGTGATCCATCAAAATGGTTCATGGGGTTCGGCCATACAACATAGCCAAACCATGATGTCTCATTTTCATCCTCTCCTTTAAATCATTTACAAACATTAAAAATCCATTTAAAATCATTAACATTCTTCCATCATTTCATCCTTTAAAACCCGTTAAAACCAATAATATTCTTCCATGGGGTTCGGCCATACAACATGGCCGAACCCTATGGCTCATCATTGCCTCTCCAATCTACATATCTATGATTAGATCCTTTGATGGGGTTCGGCCATACATCATGGCCAAACCTCATCCAATCCCTTTTTAGTTCTCAATGGTCCTTATACATAAAAATCTAGGGTTTGGCCATGCAAGGGCCAAACCATGATCCTCGATCATTCTCCCTTCCTTATATTAAACGTGCATGAGGTCCTTACGTATAACAAGAGTAGGGTTAGGCCATGCAAGGGCTGAACCATGTTCTTTGACCATTCCTCATGTTTAGCCATGCATATTGATATAAACCATATATACATAGTGTCCTTAGTAATCCATCTTACCCATTAGGGTTTTGTCCATTTTTCTATCTCATTCCTCGGATGAATTTTGAATCCATGGCCCATAACATTTTGGCCAACTTTCAAATTTGAGATGGAATGTTCCTTTAACCTCTTTCTACTTAATAAAATCTTGTCAAGCAATACTTACCGCTTCCGCGACTCCTCCATTTTCTTTCGCTCCGTCTTGCTCCTCCGATCTTCTCCTTCCTTAGTCTTTTCTTTCTTCTCCTTGATCTTCGGCCAAGAGTGAGCTTGAGAGAGAGAGGGTCTATGGTGAAAACCCCCAAGAGATGGTTTGGCCAAAGAGTGTAGGTTTGAGAGAGGGAGAGAGGGAGAGAATGTAAAAACCCTATGTATTTTCCTTGTCTTGTGAGAGAGGTCGGCCAAGCTTGAGAGAGAGAGAAGTTGAGATAGAAAACTCTAAGTGTTTCTTGTATTGTTCAATAAGAGGGTCGGCCAAGCTTGAGAGAGGGAGAGAGTGAAAGAGTGAATGAGATGGAAAGCTAGCCCTTTCCATCTTGTCTCATGATTTCTTGGGCAAGACTCCACCTCCAACCACTCTCATCAGTCCCTTGACCAAACAAGGGAATGCATTCCCTCCACATGGCACACACCACCCTCTCCAACGGTTTTGGCTAGTGGTTTTCCATTGAGATGGAACCCCCACTTCTCCTTTGACCAACCATGAGAATGCATGGCCTCCACATGGGTTCTTTGTCTAGCCAAGAGCATGCATGCCCTCCACATGGCATACCCCTCCCATCTCCAACGGTTTTTGTGGCCAGTGGTTTCTATGAGATGGAAACCACCCACCTCCCCTTTGACTCACTCCATCTTTTCATCTTCCATGTGACTCACCCCCATTTGACTCACTCCATTTAAATGAAACTCAATCTCCTAACTCAAGCACTTGAATTTAATTTTAATTAATTAATTCCTTAACTCCAATCATTTTACTTAATCCTCCTGGACTCACCTTTGAACTCACCCATGGTTGACAAGGTGGCCGGCCCCACTTGTGCCTTAGTCCACACGCCACCTCACTTGATGAGGTGGACTTGGGTCCCACTTAGCTATGCCACTTGGATAATTCTTCATACACTTGCCACCTCACTTGATGAGGTGGACCCCATGCCTTTGACCTTAATTGGGTCCATGACCTGATTAAATCCATTCCTTACCCATTTACTTAATCATCAATCTATCTTGACCGATTGGATCCCAATTGGGCATTTGACCCAATTGACCACATTGACCCAATTAAATAGAATTAATCCTATCCATGGTCCATTGGACCATACTTGGGCCATTGCCCCAACTTTGATCCATCTAACATCCATTCCATCTATAAATCTTAATTTTTAACAATTAAAATAGATAATAGCCACTATAATTATCGAATTGAAAATCCGGGCTATTACAATATTACCCTCTTTTGAAATTTTTGTCCCGAAAATCGAGCGATGTAGGGTTTCAAACAACTTATACAAACAGTTCAAGATGAGCTACTCTCATTTCTGATTCAAGTTCCCAGGTGACTTCCTCATTACCATGTCGATCCCATACCACCTTCATGAACTGAATGGCTCGGTTCCGTAGTACTCTTTGTTCCTTCCCGATCACTCTGACCGGTTTCTCTACATAAGTTACATCGCTTTGCACATAAACATCTTGCACGTTTAGCACGTGCGAAGGATCAGGGTTGTATTTCCTCAACATGGACACATGGAACACATCGTGCAAAGATGACATGTGGAGGAAGTGCCAATTGGTAAGCCACCTCCCCCACCATCTTTAGGATTGGAAACGGCCCCACAAACCTAGGCAACAGTTTCCCTTTCTACCCGAATCACATGTGTCCTTTCCGTGGCGAGACTTTCAAGAACACTAAGTCTCCCACTTCAAACTCAAGGAACCTTCTCCTCTTGTCAGCGTAGCTCTTCTAATGACTCTGTGCCGTAAGTAGGTGATGTCGTATCAACTTAATCTGCACCGTAGTCTCTACAACTAGCTCGGGTCCAATAAGCGCAGGCTCAGCGTCCTCTGTCTAACACACTGGTGATTTGCATGATCTACCATAAAACGCCTCAAATGGAGCCATCTAGAGGCTTGCCTGGTAACTGTTGTTGTAAGTGAACTCCACCAGTGGCAAGTGATTCTCCCATCCACCCTTGAAGTCTAGTATACATGCTCTCAGCATATCCTCCAATGTCTGTATCGTCCTCTCCGACAATCCATCAGTCTGTGGATGGAATGCTGTGTTAGTCAATAGATCTATCCCCGTAGCCAACTGCATGCTCTGCCACACTCTACTGGTGAAATCGACTATCTCTGTCGAACACAATAATCCTAGGAATACCATGTAGTCTGATGATATCCCTGATGTACCGTCGACCCAAGGTCTCAGATGAATTTGTCATCTTGATGGGGAGAAAGTGTGCAGACTTGGTCAATCGATCTACCACGACCCATATTGCATCGTTGCCCTTTGATGACCTTGGCAACCCCGTCACAAAATTCATGGAGATATGTTCCCATTTCCACTCCGGCACTGGTAAGGGTTTGAGTAACCCTGGTGGTTTTTGATGTTCGGTCTTAACCTGCTAACAAGTTAGGAAGTGAGCAACAAACTCAGCCACATCCCTTTTGAGTCCATGCCACCAGTAGTGTCTCTTCAGATCATGATACATCTTGGTGTTGCCCGGATGAATAGAGAGTTTGGTTTGGTGTGCTTTGATCAATAACTCTCTTCTACAGCCTTAGGCACATATGTCCTACCTTGGAATAGAAGACCCTGTCCTCGTCGTAATTCCCATTCCGGTATAACCTCACTAGTAGACATCTTGGCCCATAGCTCCTCCACTTCCAGATCTGTCCGTTGCTCCTGTTCAATCTTGGAGACCATGTTGGACCGTATGATCAAATTATACATACTCCCATGGTTTTTGATATACAAGTTGAATTCTCGAATGGTATTCAGCATCTCCCATTCCTTTCTGATCAACCTGGCCACTGTTGCATGTGACATGCGGCTCAGGGCATCCGCCACTTTGTTCGCCTTACCAGGATGATATCGAAGCGTAAACTCATAATCTTGTAGATATTCCATCCATCTGCGCTGCCTCATGTTGAGTTCCTTCTGATCAAACAGATATTTCAGGCTTTTGTGATCTGAGAACACCTCAAGCTTCTCACCATAAAGATAATGTCTCCAGCTTTTGAGAGCAAAGACCACTACTGCTAACTCCAGATCATGCGTGGGATAGTGGTGTTCATGAATTTTCAACTATCTTGAATCATAAGCCACCACACGTTGACTTTGCGTGAGAGAACACCCAAGTCCCTCTCCTGAAGCATCAAAATATACTTCATAACCTTTGCCCCTTTCCGGCAAAATCAGAATAGGAGCAGTTGTAAGCCTCTCCTTCAGTTCCTTGAATCTCCGATTGCATACATCCGACCACTCAAATTTGACTCCTTTCTGAGTGAGTCGGGTAAGTGGAGATGCAATCTTGGAGAAGTCCATGATAAACTTCTTATAGTAACCGGCGAATCCCAGAAAGCTACGGATCTCGGTCACATTCTTCGGTGCTTTCCATTCTCTCACTGCTGCCACCTTAACCGGGTCCACGGCTATACCTTCCGTTGATATAATATGCCCCAAGAAGTTAACCTCAGATAGCTAGAATTCACACTTGCTGGCTTTGGCATACAGCTGATGCTTCTTCAGGGTGTCCAGGACTATCCATAAATGCTCAGCATATTCCTTCTGACTTTCGGAGTAGATCAGGATGTCATCAATAAATACAATTACAAACTTGTCCAAGAAAAGACGAAAGATCATGTTCATCAGATCCATGAATACAGCCGGTGCATTGGTAAGTCCAAACGACATGACCACATACTCAAATAGACCATACCGCGTCCTGAAAGCCGTATTCTCTATGTCCTCCTCCCTAACCGGGATTTGAGGTAGCTGGACATCAGATCAATCTTGGAGAAGTGACTGGAACCCCTAAGTTGATCGAATAGATCATCAATCTTGGGTAGAGGTTACTTGTTCCTAACTATCAACTGGTTCAATTTTCTGTAACCCACACACATCTGAAGTGTACCGTCCTTCTTCTTCACAAATAATACGGGGCTCCCCAAGATGATGTGTTATTCCGGATGAATCCGAGTCTGAGCAGTTCATCAATCTATTTTTTAGCTCGGACATCTCAGCTGGGGCCATCCAGTAATGTGGCAATGACACTGGAGTAGCGCTAGGATACAACTTGATCTCAAAATCAATCTCCCTCTTGGGTGGCAAACGAGGGAGCTCTGTCGGGAATACCTGGGCGTAGTCTTTCACTACCCGCCGGAAGTTCAGCCATCGGTGCCTTATCTAATCTGATGTTGTTCAATACCAGGTGGTTCAACTCTTCATGCAATCTTCGAGTCATAGTGATGCTCTGTTTGTCCGTGTGTACCACATATCGCTTTCCCTCAGGTGACCAAAATATCACTGTAACGCCCCGCCCTTTTCCAACCTTCCAAAAATCAGAGTCTATTTTTTTTTTTATAAATAAACAAGTGGAAGAGAGCTGGGAGCGTCACGACGCGAGCTAAGTCTGGACTACCCAAGTCCGATCCTTAACTGGCCACCCATGTGTGCATGGACTAAACCATATAGACATTACACACACGAAAACTAAATAAGTCATGCGGAATAATACTAAACTAATTGCGGAATCATACTGAGTAGATAACAAGTACAAGTCATCCATTATATACTACTTAAACCGAATATCCATCATCAAACTATTCACGAAACATAACAAAGTTACTAAACTATTACATGTCCATAAAAATGTATCCAAACAACTGTAAATAGAAAACCCATTCCAACACCCAAGCATCTATGCTTAGCTTTCCTCGTGATCCTCAGCCTTTGCCTTTCCCTTTCCTTTTCCTGCATCATCCTCTAAGGATAGAAATAGGGCGTTAGATCAACGCGCCTAATAGATTTTCCAATCAGGGCTACCACATGGTTAGTATATAAAACATGCATATATCATAATATATGGTCATCAAAAACATATAAATCAATGCTATGTATGTATGCAAATGTAATGAGTCCCACCCATCACACATATACATAGCCATCACTTGACGAGACTCTCATCGTCAAGGTAAACCACAGTATTCTTTCATTTCTTCTTGATGTGACTCTTATCATCATGATATTCCCCCTGGCGGGACCCTCATTGCCTAAGGAGGCCCCACAGTTGCTTCACGGGCATACCGTCGGAGTGTGGGCTCCAGTTTCCGTAATCATCATCCCATGTCCATGCATGAGATGCCAATCAATATATGAAACATGTAAATAAATCTCATCATTCAAATCCAATATGATAAATAATAGTATAACAAATGTCTCATAAAAACCATGATAAAACCAAATATAAAAGTGGTTACAAGTAGGTAGGAAACCTACAGAAAGTTCACTTAAGTGTCCGTTCCTTTTAAGCGTCACTCGTTCACGGCTCGCGCGTCGTTCAAGTCCCGTTACCTTGTTTATATAACAGCAAGTTAATAACATAACCTTTTGATTTCTTATTAGGTTTAAATCCCAAAAACCACCTTGTGGGGTTCGGCCATACCCCATGGCCAAACCTCACCCACTTTGGATTTGATCCACCTTTTCATTTGATCAATACCATCCATATAACATACATAGACACCTTATACTAAATAATATACTTTGGTAGGGTTCGGCCATACAGCATGGCCGAACCATACCACTTTGGTTTGACCCCTTTTTCAAGTCCTTTAATCCTTCTTCATCCATATTTACATTATTACTTGTATTTACAGTTTTGCCACTAGACTTAACCCATATTTAATCTTGCTTAATAACCAAGATCCATAAAATCCACCTTAGTGGGGTTCGGCCATATAACTTGGCCGAACCTCACTAATCCAAATTGGGTCTCATTTAGTTCCTTCATACTTAACTAGCCCTTAATCTTTCATCATCTTTATGGCTCCACAAATACTTAAGTCCATTAGCATCACTCCATGGGGTTCGGCCATACATATGGCCGAACACTATGGTTCTTTATTTCCACCTAATAACATACAAATCCATTTAAGATATTCATATCATTCCATAATTTTTATCCTTCAAAACCCCCAAACATGACCTATGACTCTTTCTATGGAAGGCCGAACCCTATATATCACCCTTGGTTCTTTTATCCATTAATCATGCTTCACCATATGGTCATAACTTAGACTCTTTAAAAACATTACAAAACCAACAATAATTTCTAATCATATGCTTGAATCCAAATACCCATTCAAGGGTCCATGGGGTTCGGCCATACACATGGCCAAACCCTATGGTTCTCTTGAGTCAATCCTCCAATTCTTTGTGTATGGTTCATATTCAACCTTTTAACCATAATTATGATATGGTTTAGCCATCCAAAGGCCAACCTAAAACATCAATTTTTTTATTCCAAATAAAACACTTAAAAACTCTCATATATTGGTATGGTTTTTATCTCTCCAGAAACCATACAAAATCATCAAATCCTTTCATGGGATTCGTCCATCCAAAGTGGCCGAACCCTATGACCCATGATTTGAACACCTTTTACATATATCTTGTGTCTAATTAAAACATGTAAAAATCTCCATAGTATTGAATGATTTTTAGCTTTCAAAACCCATCATCCTAACCAAATCTTTTTATGGGGTTCGGCCATCCAAAGTGGCCGAACCCTATGATCCACTTTTATCCTTTTTAAACAACATTTATCCAAGGTTTAAACCCTTGATGGATTCGGCCATTCCGTGGCCAAATCATGCTCCCTTTTACCAATTTATTTAACTAAATTCTTATGTAAACATTTACCAATTTCCTTTGCTTTTCTTCTTTCCTTTTGATCCTTGCTTTCTTCCTTCTTACTTCCTTAGTCCTTAGCTGATTGTAAGCGTGAATAATGGTGAAAACACCAAAGGATGATTCGGCCAAGAGATAGGTTTTGAGAAACGGAGAGGGATGAAGTTCTAAGGTTTATTTGTGATCAAATTCGGCCAAAGGGTGTGTTGCATCTCTTTTGTATACCAGCCCTCAAACCTCTCATTTACCCTCATAAATGTTGGTCTAACCAAGAGTCTTTTGACACAAACCAAGGCATCCCTTGGCACTCCCAACTTTGGGCTTTGGGTTTCCATCATGAGATGGAAACCCTCCAAATTCCCCATGTGATTCTTATCCCATTACATTAAAGTCTATGCATGGAACATAACTCCCAAGCCACCAACGTGTGGGACTTGTTTTTGGTGGTGTTTGACATCAAGGCAACTCCTCACCTCCCCATTTGACTCACTTGAATTCAAGGTCCCTTTGGTTTCCAATTTAACTCACCCAACTCATTAGCTCAACTCACCACACTTAATGCCATTCATTTAATGGACTTGAGTCAACTCCATTATTTAATTCAAATCCAACTCACTTAAGCCCCAACTCAACATGATTTGACTCACCTTTTGAGTTCACTTGGTGGTCCATACGGTCAACCATGGTCAACTCGACCGATTGGGTCCCAATTTAGCTCATTGATCCAATTTGACGCCATGACCCATTTATGGGTGGTTTACCGATTTGAATGTAGTTTACACATTTGCATCAAGCCTACCCATTTATCCTTCATTTAACTCCAAATCAATTCAGCCTAACCCAATTAAAATTGGGCTCACCCAATGGTCAAATAAGCCCCTCATGACCCATTGGGTCCCAATTGGGTCCTTTGACCCAAATAACCATCTTGACCCAATTAGATGTACATTACCCATTTATTTTAATTTGATCATGATAATATGTTCATTGGGTCTTAATTTGAACAATGGGCCCCACCATTTTCTTATCTACGATCACATCTTTTTAATTCACCATTCCAATGGCATTTTCGTAAATATTGATATCTTTGAAAAATCGGGGTGTTACAATCACCCTGCAGAGATGGCAATCAATGTTGACCTAGAAGTTAGCTAACCAATCCATGCCAAAGATGATGTCGTACTCAGTCATATCGAGTACCAGATAGTTGAACTCAATTTGAATCCAGCGAGTTCAGTGTTTACCGCTGTGCATATGAGTCCCAATGATGTGTCTCCGACGGGGGATACAGTATTAAGTGATGTGGACAACTTTTGTACTAAAGTGCCAGTTGCAGATATGAAGGCAGCAAATACAAATGAGTGGGATGCTCCAGAATTAAATAATGCGAATGCATAGGAACTACCGACTACTGCCATACCTTGAATCACGGAGTGATCCTCCGCCTCTAGGGAGGAGCTAAGGTATACAGTCGTCCAGATCCTGTCGGGTTAGGTGCCCGTCCCGCCTGGTTGTATGCCCTAGTTCCTCGTGAATGAGCTGATCTGGCTGGAGCACGAAAGGAACCCCTGGAGTGAGAGGGTCTGCTGATCTGTAGGCATTCCTTCTTGAAATGGCCCTGCTGGCCACATTGGTAACAGGTGCTCACACCTTGGGGGACCTGAGAGACTAATACTGATGGGGAGGGCTGATTGGGATGAAAGCCCCCAGTTGACCCAGTGGAAGGTGAGGGTCTCCCACGGTTGGGTTGGAACCTCTTGTTGGGACGAAATGTACTTCCCCCGCTCTGGCCTCGGCGGTTGTCCACAAACTGCACTGTCTCTGTCATCTCCTGCTCCGCTATAGTGGCTCTACTGACCACCTCCAACAGTGTAGGTGCCTTGAAGGTAGTCACCTTGGCCCTGATGCTCGGTCGAAGGCCCTGCTCAAATTTACGAGCCGTTCGGTACTCCGTGTCCACCATATATAAGGCATAACAAGAGAGGCGGAGGAACTCCTGATGGTACTCCGCCACAGTCATGGTACCTTACACCAGAGATAGGAACGCTTGGGTGTGGCGCTTCTACTCCTCTTCTGGAAAGTAGTGATCCAGAAACATAGCCGAGAACTGCTCCCACGTCATCGCAGTCCTTTCCCCTTCCGAAATCAGCGCCCTCTGTCGTTCTATCACTTCCCACCATTTGCCAGCGTCATCAATCAATTGCGAGGTAGCCAGCAATATCTTATCTTCATTATCGGAGATCTTCGGTAGTGTCAAGATCTGGGTAATTTTCCTCAGCCAGTTCTCTGCTCCAGCAGGCCCTTCTTTCCCTTTGAAGTAAGGGGGATGCTGCTGTTGGAAATCCTTGGCCATCCTCCTATCATTTGCCTCTCTGGTGGTCACATTTCTATTTCTATTCATATGTTGTTGAAGAACGGAAGTGACCACCGCTTATATCAAGTTCTGTAGCTCGGGAGGCACCACGGGAATGTTCACGCTATTCTGCCCTTCCTCTTGATGTGGTGGCTGCCCCTCCTCTTGATGTGGTTGCTGCATCTCTTCATCCACATGTGGGTTTTGTCGGGTTCTTCTTCTCGGAGGCATTTTCCTATGTAATGCCCCGCCCTTTCCAAGAATTTCAGAGTCTAATTTTTTTTAAATAATAATAAAACATTGAAAGAGAGCGGGCAGCGTCACGACGCGAGTTAAGTTCAGACTACCCAAGTCTGAACCTTAACTGGCCACCCATCTGTACATGGAATAGACCATGATTATGAATTACACATGGAACTAACATCAACATGCGGAATAACCTAGATTAATTGCGAAATAGAAAGACTAGATAGCAAGTAACAGTCTCAACCATTAATTAAGATAAATCAAAAATCCAAAGGTTATTAACCTAATCAAACCATAGCAAGTAATGAATTATTACATGTCCAACAAAAGTATTCAAATGACAGTAATATAAAGTAATCCAATCCATCATTCAAGCACTTAGGCTTGGCTCCCCTCCCGGTCATCGACCTTCTTTTTCCCTTTACTTGTACCTGCAATCTCCTCTGAGGATAGAATTAGGACGTTAGATCAACGCGCCCAGTAAGTTCCCGAATCAGGGCTACCACATGTTAGCATATAAAACATGCATATATATCATATTACATGATCATCAAAAACAGGTAAAACAATGCTATGATGTATGCACATGCAATGAGCATCCCCCATCATGTACATTCATAGCCATCACTTGACGTGCCTTGCACCGACAAGGTAAATTACAACACACCTTTATCTCTTCATCATTGACTGATTCATATCACGTATTAGTCCTCCTGGCAGGACTCTCATTGCCTAAGGAGACCAATGTGACTATGATCATCATGTTACTCCTCCTGGCGTGACTTGCACCACCGAGGCAGGACGTAACCCATAAATTACAACACTGTAGAACCTCATTCATAATCCCATGTCTGTGCATGAGATGCCAATGCCTGTATGCCATTTGTTAAGGCATAATATATCATTTGAAACACATATAATAAAACAAGAGTCTCATAAGAAAACTGGGGTAAAACTGTGGTTACAAGTAGGTAGGAAACCTACTTAAACTGGCTTAAGTGTCCGTTCCTTTTTGAGTTTCGCCTGGTCACGACTCGCTCGTCGTTCACGTTCCGTTACCGTATAATGTAACAGTAAATAAATACTAGCATTTAAATGTCCATTCTCATATAAAACCCAAAAGAACATCTTGTGGGGTTCGGCCAAACCCATGGCCGAACCTTACCCACTTTAGATTTGATCCCTCTCGTAAGTCCTTTGATCAATCCCTTCATTTGACTTGTATTCACAGATTTGCCATTGGTCTGCCCAATCTTTAATCCACCAAACTTACTCCATGAGGTTCGGCCATACATTTGGCCGAACCCAATGGTTCCTTTATCCATTACCACATGGTTCTCCATTAGGGTATTTTAAACCTTTTAAATCAACATAGAACCATTACCAACTACTACTCATAAGCTTAGGCTATTTAACCCATTCATTATGAATTAGCATAAAGTCCATCAACATGCTTGGTTATTTACTGATATTAAGTACATAGATACCTATATGATTCTTGAATCAAAATCATTCAACCCAATCAGTAAGCATAACCCTATGTAAACCAAATAAAAACCATAAATTTACCCATGGGGTTAGGCCACTCACATGGCCGAACCTCATGGTTCTTTGAATCCAATTCTCCTAATGATCTTTCATCATTTATCATGCATCTTAGCCATAAAAACAGCAACCATAATTCTATTTAAAATCCCATAGAAACCCCATGATATTGCATGGTTTCTAACTCTTTAAATTCATAACAATCATCAATCTCTTTCATGGGGTTCGGTCATTCAAGTTGGTCGAACCCTATGTCCATGAATTGGTCCTTCAAACATGCATTAGGTGTTATTTAAATCATGCAATATCAGTATCATATTGCTGCCTTTATACCTCCTTGAACCCTCTAATTAAATCCATCCAAAACGGTCCATAAAAGTCCATGGTTTCCATGTTTCACAACATGCAAACCGACAATCTTTCACATGGGGTTCGGCCCTCCATGGTGGCCGAACCCAATGGTTATTTTTTTCTATTTTTAAACCTCCAATAATCATGTAATAACCAGCGTATTATCACCGAGTTTAACCCTTTAAAAATCATCTAAAAACCAACCCAATTTCATAGGGTTCGGCCATGCTCATTGGCCGAACACTATGACCTTTGGTTTTGAAATATTCAATCATTTATCTTAGGTCTGAATCAACCATCCAACTCCATGTTTTAAGCTTCTTAAAACATGATTTTAAAGCTAACACTAACATCAAATATCATTCCCACTTTTATATGGTTTTAATTTCCAAAAACCATCAACATCAACCATTTGTTTCCATGGGGTTCGGCCATGCAAAGTGGCCGAACCCAATGGTCCAACTTATCAGTTTTAAACCGCTGTTTTATACCCATAATACCTTCAGTCCCTATGTCATTCAGATCCATGTTTTTAAGCCATTCTAAAACATGCATTTAGATCTTAAATCAAAACACAAAATAGTCCATAAAATCCATGGTTTTCATGTTTCAAAACATGAAAACCAAGCAATCTTTTACATGGGGTTCGGCCCTCCATGGTGGCCGAACCCAATGGTTATTTTTACTATTTTAAATCCTCCATAATCAAGGTTAAACATTGGTGTATTCGGCCATGACCATGGCCCAATACATCCCCCACTTTATTAATCCAAAAGTCCATGAAACACTTACCAAATTCCAAGCTATTGTTTTGCCTTTTGATCCTTGCTTCCTTTCTTTCTTAGCCTCCCTTCCTTTGCTGATTATTTGCTTGAACCAATGGTGAAATCACCAAGTCCAATTCGGCCAAATGATGGTGTTCTTCAGAGGGAGAAAGAGATGGGATTGTAAGGCTTTCACAATGATAAAAATCGGCCAAACATGAGTGTTGTTTACTTTTGTATTTCAGCCCCCAAAACCCCTCCACTTCCTCATCAATTTTTGCATAAAACAATGGGTCTTGGGTGCTATCCAAGGCACCCCTTGGCACCTACCCATGCAGCCATTCAGCTTTCCATGCAACTCATCTTAAACCCATGCATTTCATTTACCATTCATCATGGAAATCACCCCAAACAAGTCCCCAACGTGTGGGACTTGTTTTGGTGATTAAAGCTGAGCCAACCTCTTCCAATTCCCACTTAGCTCACTGAGTTTACAGCCCCTTCAATTTCCCTTTTGACTCACTTGAACTCAAGGCTATTTAGATTTCCATCTCAACTCACCCAACTCACATACTTAATGCATTTCATTTAATGCACATGTGTTGACTCACTACTTGATTTAATTCCAACTCACTTCAGTCCCACTCAACTGATTTGACTCGTGTTTTAGCTCCCTTGAGGGTCCACACGGTCAACCATAGTCAACTCGACCCTTTGGGTCCACTTTTAGCTCCTTGACCCGATTTTGACTCCATGACCCAATTATGGTATTTTGGTCATTTGTAAATGGTTTTCACATATGGATCAAGCCTACCCATTTCTTCTCCACTTGATTTCCAATCAAATAGGCTTAACCCCATTTAATTTAAATTCACAAAACGGTCAAATAATTCATTAAGACCCGATGGGTCCCATTTGGGCCCTTTGACCCATTTAGCCATTTTTGACCCAAATGATGAAAATTACCCATCCAATCAAACTTAACATTCCTAATGTGCTCATATGATTTTAATTTGAGCAATGGGCCCCACTATTTCCTTAACATCACAAAATAATTAATTTAACAACTCAGGGGCATTTTCATAATTTTCCACTTCATTGAGAAACTGGGGTGTTACAATATAACCCTCTTTTTAAAATTTTCGTCCCGAAAATCGAGTGAAGTAGGGTTCTCAAATTAAATTACACAAATAATTTCGGGGTGAGCTGTTCTCATCTCCGATTCAAGTTCCCATGTGGCCTCTTCATCACCATGACGGTCCCATGCCACTTTTACGAACTGAATCGCTCTGTTTCGTAACACCCTTTGTTCGGTCTCCACTATTCTGACCGGCTTCTCGACGTATATCACGTCGCTTTGTACTTCAATATCTTGAACATTTAAAACATGAGACGGATCCGGATTGTATTTCCTTAGCATCGACACATGAAACACATCGTGTAGGGCTGCTAATTGCGATGGGAGTGCTATCTGATAAGCTACATCCCCCATCCTTCTTATGATGGAAAACGGTCCCACATATCTTGGCGACAGCTTCCCTTTCTTTCCGAACCTCATATGTCCCTTCCGTGGCGAGACTTTTAGAAATACCATGTCTCCCACTTCAAATTCCAAAAACCGTCTCCTTTTATCAGCGTAACTCTTCTGCCGACTCTGTGCAGTCAATAAGTGTTGACGTATCAACTTAATTTGTGCAGTAGTTTCTACGACTAGTTCCGGTCCAATCAATGCAGGCTCTCCTGCCTCTGTCCAACATACTGGTGACCTACACGGTCTACCATATAACGCCTTGTATGGAGCCATCTGAAGGCTTGCCTGATAGCTGTTATTATACGAGAACTCCACCAAAGGTAAGTGGTCCTCCCATCCACCCTTGAAATCTAACATTCATGCTCGTAACATGCCTTCCAAGGTTTGTATTGTTCTTTCAGACTGTCCATCAGTCTGTGGATGGAAAGCGGTGCTAGTCAATAAGTCTGTCCCCAGGACTGACTGCATGTTTTGCCATACTCTGCTGGTAAAATGACCATCTCTGTCCGATACTATCGTTTGGGGAATGCCATGTAGTCGAATGATTTCTTTAATATACCGCCGACCCAACGTTTCAGATGAATCCGTCATCTTGATAGAAATGAAATGTGCGGACTTGGTCAGTCGGTCGACTACGACCCATATGGCGTCATTGCCCTTTGAAGACCTCGGCAACCCCAATACAAAGTCCATGGAAATGTGTTCCCATTTCCATTCTGGCACTGCTAAGGGTTTGAGTAACCTTGGTGGCTTTTGGTGTTCAGTCTTAACTTGCTGACAAGTTAGACAATGTGCCACGAATTCTGCCACATCCCTTTTTAGTCCATGCCACCAATAATGTCTCTTTAGATCATGGTACATTTTGGTGCTACCCGGATGAATAGAGAGCTTGGATTGATGTGCCTCAATCAGTAGCTCTTTCCGGCAACTCTTTGGCACATATGTTCTTCCCCGGAATACAAGACCTTGTCCTGGCCGTAATTCCCATTCCGGTACAATGGTGCCAGTAGACATCTTGGCCCATATGTCCTCCATTTCCGGGTCTGTTCTTTGTTCTTGTTCAATCTTGGTGACTATACTGGACCGTATGTGTAACACCCGCCCCTTTTTCACCGAAAATCAGAGTTTATTTTTTTTTAAAAGTGACAAAGGGCACGGATGTCACGACGCGAGTTAAGTTCCGAGCTTCTAAAGCCCGGCCCTTAACTGGCCAACCCTATGCGTGCGTGGAACCAAGTCCACGAGTACGGTTCATACGTAGAAAGTAAGCTCGCGGATTATAAAAATAAATGCGGATGATAATAAAACTATCCTAACAATTTTCAGATAGCAGGGAAGAAATATCCATTAAATTACTAAAATGCCCTCATATTGTACTGTCCAAAATAACTTATAAAACATAGCAAGCCATCTAAGTTATTACACTTCCGACAAGCTAAATTAAACAAATACACATTTTCCAAAATAATTTAAAGAAAATAATTAGTCCGTCTTCCCAAGCTCCTAAGCTTGGCTCCCTTCCCGTCCTTCCATGCCGCCATCTCCTGCATCGTCAGCTAGGGTAGAAGTAGGGCGTTAGAACACGCGCCCAGTAGGACTCCGAGTAGGGCTAGCACGTGGATTAGTAATAACAACATACAGATAATAACACAATGAAAACTGATAAACCATCATATAATGAAAATATAACATGATGCCATGCCATGGGTGTCTATGTTATGCATCCCACCCATCATCCAAACCATATAATATCATATCCCTCTGGACGGAACAAAACTTCGTCAAGGTGTCCCCATGCCTGTTCTCGGTCGCCCCGACGGAGCATGGACTCCGGTTATCAAAATATCCCCATGCTTGCTTTTCGGTCGCCCCGACGGAGCATGGACTCCGGTTCCATTATTTTCCCACCCATGCCGTGCATGAGATGTAATGCATTATGCTATGTAATATATATATCTCATAACTCTAGTATATCATACATAGCCTTAGCATATAATGCATCATCTTAAAATATAAATCATAGTATTAAACATAACATTCATAATCGTGAAAACCCATCATAAAATAAATCCCGTAGTCCACAAAATAAGATAAAGATACCATCACATATCCATGGCTTACAAGGAGGTAGGAATCCTACCGAATACCGACTCGCGCCCTTTTACGGTTTCGCCCGATAATCAGGCTACGGACACGCATACTGCTCGCGATATGCAATACCCTATTACATACACACAATCAGTTCACATTTTAACTATTTCTAAGTCCATTCGCATTTCCAAGTCCATATGAAAAACCGGTCCCTATTTAGGTTTTGTGGGTCCCATTTCATCTATTAAAACTTTTAATCCCATAAGTCTTAAAAATTGGCCACCTTAGGCTTTATCAATCACTTATACGGTTATTACAGTAAAGCCCCTAAGTGCATGATCAATCTCCATGGAATTCTTGAATTTGGCCATTAATTACAGTTTTGCCACTACTTCATTTTCCATGATTAATCACTCATTTATCCAAGCATGATTAAATCCCTAATTGATCATAAACTTAGATCCCTAACTTAGGTCCATTAATGACCCATTGAACCATGTCATAACATCATTAAAATTAGCCTTTTTATTAACCTAACCCTTATTCATTTAAACCCATACAAAACCCCACATTTAACCCTTTAGATGGGTAATGGATCATGGTTTTAAAATACCTCATTCATCAACTCTTCCCATGGGATTTACTTCATACATTTAAACTACAATGAGTCCATTATCCATTCATACCCTTTGGAAACCATAAACATCACTCATCCTCCAATTTAACCCATCAAAATGGATCACAATTGGGCCATGGGTTCGGCCATACACCATGGCCGAACCCATGGTGTCCTTTCCCCATTTTTTTCTTGGATCTAATTACACCATTTAGATCCAAAATAAATCCTTCCTTGAGGTAGTTTAAATCACACTTTTAAACCACTACTCTTAGCCCCATTTGGATCATTACATTTGTTCATTTAAAACCCTAAATTCATCAACACATTATCCTTTAAACCCACCATTTAATCACCATTTCATCACCATAGGGTTCGGCTATATACCATGGCCGAACCCATGGTTCAAGGTTCATTCCATCCATAAAACTCTAACCAATTAAACCAACCACCAAATCACCCACCATGGGGTTCGGCCATACTACATTTACTTATTTCTTTTCCCTAACCCTAATTCACCCATTTAGGGTTTTCTCCATCTTCCACCCTTCCATTTGATGGATCTAAATTCCATAGCATAAAATTATCTATCCACCATTTATTTCACAAAAATAAATTCCAATTCTTAAACCCTAAAAATCCAAAATTTCTTGTTTAAGAAACACTTACAATCCGTCGTCTCCTCCGATTTCCGTCACTCCCATCGGTCTCCGTAGCCTCCTCTCTCCTTCCTCTTGATCTTTGATAGGTCAAGATTCTTGATTAATGGTGGCAATCCCCAACCCTAGAATCGGCCAAGGTAAGTTTAAATTGAAAGAGGGAAGAGGAAAGGATGATGAGAGGGGAGATAATCACCTTGACCTTAGACTGATTTTGTGTAAATCTCCACTTCTTTCTTCTCTCCTTCTCTTCTTAGCTTCCTTTCCTTAGTTTTTTCTTCTCTTCTCCTTCCTAGAGTGGGACGGCCATGGAGAATGACAATGGAGAGTTGAAAAGAGGATAAGAAAATGGAAAAGAACTCAAGACTTACCCCCCATTTGGTGACTTAAACTTACCCTTTACATTAACTACTCTCACCAACCAAAGCAAGATATTTTAAAGATCTTTTATTTGCTTTATGGTGGTGGTTATCTAAACCACCACCAAGCCCAACGTGTTTAACCTTGGAGGTGGGGTAGCTTGGTCTCCATTTGACTAATTTTAACCCATTTAGCCACCAATTTAATAATTTAATTATTTAATTAATTTGATAATTTCCTTAGGTTAATTCATTTGTACTTAACCTAATTCCCATTATTCCACCCATGGTTGACCAAATCAACCATGGTGGCCGGCCCCACCAATCATTGGCCCACACGCCACCTCACTTGATGAGGTGGAGGTGGGTCCCACTTGGCCACATCAACTTGGTCTAATTCCAAATAACTTAGGTGATTTAAATTTCATTCCATTCATTCCACCAATTTTCTAATTTCCATCCTTAAAATAAATAATATTCACATATATATTAATTTAAAAATTCCGGCCATTACAATACAATCCTATTTTGAAATTTTCGTCCCGAAAATTCGAGCGAAGTAGAGGTTCAAAACATCTTACACAAAGAGTTCCGGATGAGAGGCTCTCATCTCTGACTCAAGTTCCCAGGTGGTTTCTTCATTACCATGTCGTTCCCATTCCACCTTGACGAACTAAATGCCACGGTTCCGCAACACCCTTTGCTCGCTCCCGACTATTCTGACCGGCTTCTCCACATATGTCACATCTGTAACACCCCGAGTTCTCAATAAGATGAATATTTACGAAAATGCCCCTGGATTGGTAAATTTATTAATTATGATGTTAAATGAGAAAATAGTGGGGCCCATTGTTCAAATTAAGATCCTATGAACATATTATAAGGGTCAAATTATAATGGATGGGTAATGTACATCAAATTAGGTCAAAATGGTTAATTGGGTCAAAGAATTCTCAACGGTTGGAATAATTACGAAAATGCCCCTGGATTGGTGAATTCAATAAATGTGATTGTAAATAAGGAAATAGTGGGTCCATTGCTCAAATTAAGATCATATGAGCACATTATGAATGTCAAGTTTGATTGGATGGGTAATTTCTCAATGAAGTGGATAAATTACGAAAATGCCCCTGATGTGTTAAATTAATTATTTTGTGATGTTAAGTAAGGAAATGGTATGGCCCATTGCTCAAATTAAGATCATATGAGCACATTATGAATGTCAAGTTTGATTGGATGGGTAATTTACATCAATTGGGTCAAAAATGGCTAAATGGGTCAAAGGGCCCAAATTGGACCCAATAAGTCAAAATGGATGATTTGACCATTGTATAAGCTCAAATTAAATGGGGTTAAGCTGATTTGATTAGAAATCAAGTGGAGAAAAAAAATGGGTAGGCTTGATTTGTAACACCCGCCCCTTTTCACCATAAAATCAGAGTACATTTTTTTTTTTTTTTTAGATTAAAGTGACAAAGGGCGCGGACGTCACGACGCGAGTTAAGTTCCGAGCTTCTAAAGCCCGGCCCTTAACTGGCCAACCCTATGCGTGCGTGGAACATAAGTCCACGAGTACGGTTCACGCGTAGCAAGTAAGCTCACGGAACATAAAAATAAGTGCAGACGATAATAGACACTATCCTACCAATCTTCAGATAGCAGGGAAGAGATATCCATTAAATTACTAAAATGCCCTCATACTGTACTGTCCAAAATAATTTATAGCAAGACATCTAAGTTATTACATTTCCGACAAGCTAAATTATGCAAATACACATTTTCCCAAAATAAACTTAAACAAAATAATTAGTCCGCCTTCCCAAGCTCCTAAGCTTGACTCCCGTCCTGTCCTTCCGTTCCGCCATCTCCTGCATCGTCAGCTAGGGTAGAAGTAGGGCGTTAGAACACGCGCCCAGTAGGACTCCGAGTAGGGCTAACACATGGATTAGTGATAACAAAGCATATAGATAATACATAACGGAGATCATAAAATGAATGCTATGCCATGGGTTTCGATGTTATGAATCCCACCCGTCATCCATACCATCATGCTGTCATATCCCCCTTGACGGCAAAACCTCGTCAAGATACAAACAATCACAAATCATCCCCCTGGACGGCAAAACCTCGTCCAGATATAAAACAATCACAAATCATTCCCCTGGACGGCAAAACCTTGTCTAGATGTAAAACAATCACAAATCCTCCCCCTTGATGGAAGAATCATCATCAAGGTATCATAATTACATACAACATCCCTGATACATCAAACACATCAAAATATCTCCATGTCTGTTTATCGGTCGCCCCGACGGAGCATGGACTCCGGTTTCATTTCATCCTTCCCCTGTCATATCCCTCCCATGCCATGCATGAGATGTAGATGCCATATGCCATGTAATGAATATAATAACAAACCATGACATTTAAAGAAAATCCCATCAATAAAACATATAACTTGATTACCCAAAATAGATCAAGCAAAGCCTCAATAATCACATCATAGCATTAAAACCCATTTTAAACCAATCATATGCTTACCGGAATGAATCAAGTAAAAACCCCTACATAATACATAATTCAAAACCAATCTTAAAACATACCATATTATTTCCAAAATAATTCAAGGAAACCATCACTCAATCCATGGCTTACAAAAAGGTTAGAATCCTACCCAATACCGACTTGCGTCCTTTTACATTTTCCGTTCGATAAGCCCGGTCGCCGATCGCGCACCGCCTGCGATGTCCAGTACCTTATTACACATTAATCATTAGTCCATGTTTCAACCATTTATAAGCCCTTATGAAAAACCGATCACCATTTAGGTTTTGTGGGTCCCACCTAATCCATTATATACTTTTAAGTACATATGTCTAAAATCAGCCACCCTAGGCTTTATTAACCACTTATAAGGTTATCACATTAGATCCCCTCATTCCATGATCAATCTCCATAGAATTCTTGAATTTGGCATTTAATTACAGTTTTGCCACTACCTCATTTTCCATGATTAATCACCCATTTATCCATGCATGATTAAGTCCAAAATTGATTTTTAAACTTAGATCCCTAACTTAGGTTCGTTTATGACCCACCAAACTATTAAAACTTGCCATCTAATTAATCCAATTCCCATTACTTAATCACATACATACACATTAACCTTAGACCTAAAAATGATCCACCATTTGGGTCATGGATTCAAAATACATAATTCATCAAATCCTCCCATGGGGTTTACCTTATGCATTTAACTTCAATGAGTGCATCACTCATTCATTCCCTTTGGAGGCCACAAACACCATCCATCATCCAATCTAACCCACCAAACTGGATCACTACATTTGTTCATTTGAAACCCTAACTCATTAACACATTAATCCATCTTTTCCATCCTTTAAATCCATCATTTGATCACCATTACATCACCATAGGGTTCATGATCCACCATTCATTGCTCCAAAATACCTACATTCACCAAAATATTAATTTCATCAATCTTCCCATTTTTTTCTTTTCCATGGCTTCATACCCTAAAACCCTAATTAACTTCACACAACAACCTAGGGTTCGGCCATACACCATGGCCGAACCCATGGTTCATAATTCATTCTCTTTTATACCTTCCAATGCCATAAAATCCATTTGCATTTTTCATCATAAAACAATTTTAAAAAAAACTTACCCACATGCATTCATTTACAACCCTAAATTTCATTAGCTAAAAACCCTCATTGTCTTCCATTCTTCAAAACCCTAATTATTTACATCAACTAGCTAATCACCCACCATGGGGTTCGGCCATGCTACATGGCCGAACCCTATGGCCCATGATTTTCTTGCAGTCATCCAATTTCATGCTTAATTTCATAATTTATCCAATGCACATAATCCATTTATTTATTTCTTTTCCCTAACCCTAATTTACCCATTTAGGGTTTTCTCCATCTTCCACCCTCTCATTTGATGGGTTTAAACTCCATAGCATAAAATTATCTATCCACCATTTCATTCATATAAAATAAATTCCAATTCTTAAATCCTAAATCCAAAATTTCTTGTTTAAGAAATACTCACAATCCGACGTCTCCTCCGATTTCCGCCGCTCCCGTCGGTCTCCTTAGCCTCCTCTCTCTTTCCTCTTGATCTTTGATAGGTCAAGATGCTTGATCCATGGTGGCAACCCCTAACCTTAGGATAGGCCAAGGTAGGGTTTGTATTGAGAGAGGGAGAGGGAAAGATGATGAGAGGGGAGGTGGTAACCTTGACCTTGGAGTAAGTCTTCTTAAATTTCCACTTCTTTCTTCCCTCCTTCTCTTCCCTTCTCCTTAGCTCTCTTCCTCTCCTTCACTTAGAGCATGGGACGGCAATGGAGAATGAAAAAATGGAGAGAGTAAAAATGAAGAGAGGATGGGAAAAGAAATCAAGGCTTATCCCCATTTTTTTACACTTTACATTAATTAGCCCACCAACCTTATGAGATATTTTCTTACTTTATGGTGGTGGTTTAGATACCCACCACCAAGTTCCAACGTGTTTTACTTTGAGTTGGAATGAGGTGATTTGGTTTTCACCTTTTGACCCCACTTTGACCACCTCATTTGGATAATTTTAATCATTCAATATTTAGATATTTTGGTTACTTTAATTCCCATTTATTTATTTAAATCACCTTAGGTTAATTCATTGTACTTAACCTAATTCCATTATTCCACCCATGGTTGACCAAATCAACCATGGTGGTTGGCCCCACCAAACCTTGGTTAAATTTTAACTTAACTTATGTGATTTAAATTCCATTGAATTCATTCTAAATGGATCACCATTTGGGCCCATGGCCCAATTACATTTCCATCTTACCCATTTACCTTAGAGCTTAACCATCTTGATCCATTGGGTCCCAAATGGGTATTTGACCCAATTTGACCTCCCATGGTCCAATTGGCCATCATTAACCACTTACATAATTTTAAAATCCACTCCATGGTCTATTGGGCCATAATTGGGCCTTTGTCAAAATTTTGGCCCATTTACCCCTTTATTCCATAAATTTTCCAATTTTCATCCTTAAAATAAATAATATTCCCATTTATATTAATTTTAAAAATTCCGGGCCCTTACATGATCCATATGTAAAAACCAATTACAAATGACCGAAATACCATAATTGGGCCATGGACTCAAAAGCGGGTCAAGGAGCTAAAAGTGGACCCAACGGGTCGAGTTGACTATTGTTGACCGTGTGAAGCCTCAAGGGAGCTCAAACACGAGTCAAATCAGTTGAGTGGGACTGAGGTGAGTTGGAATTAAATCAAAAGGTGAGTTAACTCATGTGCATTGAATGAAATGCATTAAGTATGGTGAGTTGGACATTGAGTTGAGTGAGTCAAAATGGAAGTCAAAAGGGCTGAAAATTCAGTGAGATAAGTGGGGTGGCTGTTTTGAGAGTTACAAATACAAGGTTAACCAAGGGGCTAGTCTTTGGAATATGGAGAGTTTTATTTAAAAGTTGAAACTCCAAGATAGATATTAAAACCAATGGGAGTTACAAAGTGTGTTCACACTTGGAGGAGGGGAGTTTCATTTCAAGAATGAAACTCTCAAATGGGACATTGATGAGGATCAAATGGGCTGAATGGAGCTGCTGTATTATAGAGTTACAAATGAGGTTTTGACTTTTAAAATTCAAATATGATAAGACTACACATTGGAGGGGGGGAGGGGGGGGGGGGGGGGGGGGGGGGGGGGGAAGGTTTCATTTCTAGATGAAACCCCCATGTAAGATGATAATGAGAGGAGGAAGAAAAGGAGAGGTTACACAAATACCAGCATGGGAGACGTTGGAGAGCTTGGGGAGGTTTCATTGCATAGATGAAACCCCCAAGTAAGCATAAAGGACTTGGGGTTAATATGGGAGTTACATGTGAGGCAAGTTTGGGCTGAATTTAAGTAGCCAAAAGAGGTTCAATTTTCTATCTCTATCTCTCTTCTCTTTGCTGTCTTCTACATTCCAAAAGCAAGAACAACAGCTGGTTACTGATTTGCAATCAGTCCTTGGTTGATTTCTTTCACCAAGACAAAAGCACACTTTGAGCAAAAGGAGTTGGCACCAAGGTTTAAGATCAAAGTTTCCATTCTCTCTCTTTCTCCCTCAAATCCATGTCATCTGGCTGAAGTATTCCAAGGAGATTGCAGCAAGGTCAGTCTCAGCCCAAAGAACAGTAAGAGAGAAGGAGAGGTCAAGCAAATAAAGGGTCAAGAAAGGAGTCAAAAGAACCGAAGGAGACGCGGTGTTCGTAAGTGCATTTTGAACTCTTGTTTAATAGATTGGTTAAGAAAATGAGATCTGGCCATTGTATGGACAGATCCATCAATGGTTTAAATATGGGATTATGATATTTAAAAGTGATAAAATATGGACCATAGGGTTCAGCCCTTTGGATGGCCGAACCCCATGGGAAAACTTGGTGATTTTTATGGTGTTTGAGAGATGAAATTCATATTATGTATTGAAGTTCTTTTAAAGGATTTTAAAGGGAGATAAGGTCACTGATTTTGACCAGTTATTACATGGCTGAATTATGTGTTTATTAAGCTAAATACTGATCAAAAAATATGGACAAATATTGGAGGGTTTACATCAAGGAAACCTTGGGGTTCGGCCATGTGTATGGCCTAACCCCATGGACTGTTTTTTATGGTTATTTGGGTCAAGTGTAGGATGGATTTTTATGTAAACATAATGTGCTTTGATTTAAGAATAAACCAAGTTTATAAATGGATAAATGGATCTAAACCATAGGCCATGAGGTTCAGCCAATTGGGTGGGCCGAACCCCATGAAATGGTATGACATTTCATGGAATCATTAAATGGTTTTGTGAGATTTTAAAGGATTTAAAGTGAAGATAAGCTTACTGTTTTTAGGTAACTATGGCTTGGCTGAACCATATTAATACTATGGTTAAATTATGGATTAAAACCATGGACAATGGTTGGATTAATTACACCAAGAACCATAGGGTTTGGCCATATGTATGGCCAAACCCCATGGACTGTTATGTGGATATTTGGATTGAGTTTTACAAAATGGAAATCATACAAAGTGATGGGCTTATTGGATGGTTTTGAAAGGTAAAAATATGGTAACATTATACTATTATCCATGTCTAAATGAGACCAAAAACATGTTTAAAATGACCAAAACTATGGGGTTTTATGGCTAAGATAGGACATGGAAGTTTAAGTGGATTTTTGGGTTTTAGATCAAATTAGAATCATATGGTCAAATGATTAACTTGCTGCCATGTACATAGGGTATTCGAATTTCTAGAACGGTGAACAAGCCGTGATCGGAAGACGGTCCAAAGGAAGGGTCGAACAAAGTAAACTATTGTAGGTTTCCTACCTTTATTGTAACCACTATTTCATATGCTGTTTTATGTTGATTTCAATAACTTGTATGTTTGTAAAGCTATGTTTCTAAATGACATGTTTGCATAGACATCTCATGCATGACATGGGATGATGGTGTTGTAACCGGAGGCCACACTCCGTCGGGGCGTCCGAAAGACCACTGTGGGGTACCCTAATGATGAGAATCCCATCAGGAGAAATCCGGAGGCCACACTCCGTCGGGGCGTCCGAAAGACCACTGTGGGTTACCTTGACGATGAGAATCCCGTCAAGTGATGGCTATGTTGAATGGTGATGGGTGGGACTCATTACATGTTCATTTCATACATAGCATGTTTTATGGAATTTTGACACACATGTATTATTATTATATTATTTGCATGTTTTTGACTAACCATGTGGTAGCCCTATTCGGAAACACTACTGGGCGCGCTGATCTAACGCCCTATCTATATCCTTAGTGGATGACGCAGGGAAATGGAAGAACGTGGATCGAGATGAAAACCAAGCATAGGAGCTTGGCCATTTTGAATGGATTTGAATGGAAATGAATGGACTAATTATGGATTTGTTATTTGAATTTGGACAATGTAATTTGATAATTAGTTATGTTGGCTTGTAATAAGTAGTTAAGATAGATGCTATGGTTTGTTTTAAGTCGGATGGTTTGATTGAACGATTAGTTAAGATTGATTAGTAATTTTGGAGAATAAGTTATGTACTTTGCTATCTAAGAATGGAAAATTGGAATAGTTATGGGTTATATTATAACCTCAGTTGGATTAAGACTAAGTTAATTCCGCAAGTTATATATGTACCATGTGCGGATCAGTTTTATGGACTTAGTTCATATGCACATGGGCTTGGCCAGTTAAGGGTCGGATTTAGAGATCCGAACTTAACTCGCGTCGTGACACTCCGCCCCGATCACATGATTATTATATTAAAAAAAAAATAAACTCTGAAAATTAGAGTGAAAAGGGCGGGGCGTTACAGTTGGTATCAGAGCGAAACGGGAAGTTGAATCTTCCGAAGTAAGATTAAGACGGTTTCATGTCTCACTGACGGATAAGAATCCCAACTGACCGACTCTTCGGAGTCCGCTGACTGGGGGCCGGATTAATTTACTTTGTAGACTCAGACTGAACAATCAATCTGAGAACAATAAAGATAGCAAAGGAAGTACAGTCAACGTAAATGGATATACCAAACATAGCAACATAGGAAACACTTCCCCGATATCCCCAAATGGAGAAACAAACACATGATACTTAGGGAGGTTTTCCCCGAGAACAAGAGAACATAAAGACTTCCCCAAATTGAGAAATGATACTTAGGAAGTTTCCCCAAAAAACAAAGAAATACAAAGAGTGCTTATTTGGCAATTTTCCCCAAGGACAAGAAACACAAGATGTTTATTTGGTAAAATTCCCCAAACACGAGACATTATATGATACATAGGAAGAATCCCCAAACAAGAAGTACAAGATGTTGATTAGGGAAAATCCCCCAAAACAATGATTAGTTTGATTTGATTTATGGTTGTTATTGATATGTTTTTGTTGCTGTGATACAGATATGACGAGCAACATAGAGTACACCGAGTTGTGGGACAAAGGGACACCTAGCTGTCCGATAGACCTAGTTTCTTCTTCCGACGATGCTAGCATACCAAACTTCATCAATGAAGTTGAAAACAGTCAGGACATGGAGGTAAGATCGCCCGAGTACAATGTTGGGGCCTTTGTACCCGAAGAGGATGAGGAATATGTCCTAAACATAAGAGAATTTGTAGGGGAGATAGAGCCCGGGTATATGTGCGAGTTGTGCAATCAGGAGGGGCACAATTGTACTTACTGCCCCTACCTCCTTGAGGTCATTTGCCTTTTTGTGGACTGCAGAGGCACGGGAAGGAGAGGACTAATTGTCCTTACATTGGAGGACCGGGAATAATACCCTGTTTGACGTGCGGAGTGTTGGGGCACGTGTCGATGACATGCCCTGACAATTTCTTTGACGATGATGCAGGGTCTTCTACGGAAGACTAGGTTAAGAGGTAGAAAGAAAGGTTAGGGAAATGGAAACATTTTGTAAGGGTGTATTTTGTAATTCTAAGGGTTTGTTTTACCCTATCAACCCTTGTATGGTGATGGAAGTTTAAATGATTTTCAATAAAGTATGCAATTTTAGGAGTTCATGAGGACTTTGACACTGAGATGTATGTGAATAAGTTATTGGAGTATATTGAGACGTGGTATGGGTGCGTCCCTCATGTGATATTGATGATTGAGACTGTGGGAAACTCGATACGAATTACGGAGACTTGGTCCCATAGGGTTACCGTTGAGGAGTGGGTCCCTCGCAAGCTACGCGCTGGAGGGCGCTCTCACGGCTGTTTGGCACACTAGATGTGTTAGAATGCGCAGAGCTAGGTACTATTTTACCCTGTAGGGGTGGTACTAGCTTCGTCAGACGAGGAGTGACCATCTTAGAGCTTGACTGAATCACCTATGAGGTGAAGGGATGCAGGACGAGGTAGACCGGATCACGTTGGACGTGGGTCTTCTGCTTGGTAAGTCATGAGCCCTAAGTCTTGCTAGGGGTCGGGATACATTTATGTTTTGTTATTGGTGCCACAGTCACGTAGTGATACAGTCAAGTGTTGTTTTACGGATAGAATATCTCATGGTGGATGAAGTGCCTAGGTTAGTATGCCCATGAATGGATTATACCCAGAGGAGGGTTATATTCATGGACAGAGTGATACCGAGGATGGATTGTTTCCATGAATGGATTATACCCATAGATGGGTTATATTCATGGATGATTATTAAACAGGGATAGATGATAGTTACTGAAAGAGTGATACCATGGATGATTATTCCCATAATAGTTTGGATTGATGCCGGGAATTGGTATCGTGGAAGTTGGAACAAAAGTTGTTAGTCACATAGAGACTTATGTGCAAAGAAAGATGTGTTCAAATTTGGAGATATACTCAACGGAAAAGATAAGTGTCTGGTGAAACTTGAATGGGAAACTATGGACGACTGCCGAGTTAGACTGATCACCTGGCTCTGTAGTTAGCCAATGGAATTCCAGGAGAATGTAACTAGAAACCTAGTTAAAATGGAATCAGAAAAAGCTTTGAGCATAGGCTCGTGTTGACAGACTACCTCACACGGAGAGTAGATGAAAGAACATATTGAGCAGGTACGTATGGAAAATACTATGAGAACATGTAAAGTGAAACAGAGTAGATTGATCTATGTGAGATCACAAATGGCTCACGAGAAAAAGATATAACATGAGACAGAACAAAAGGTGTTACGGAACCAAGCGATTCAATTTGTCAAAGTGGTGTGGATCGACATGGTAATGAAGAAGTCACTTGGGAAATTGAAATCGGAAATAAGAATAGCACACTCTGAGATATTTATGGAATCGTTTAGAACCCTACTTCGCTCGATTTTCGGGATGAAAATTTTAAAAAGAGGGTTATATTGTAACACCCGAGTTCTCAATAAGATGAATATTTACGAAAATGCCCCTGGATTGGTAAATTTATTAATTATGATGTTAAATGAGAAAATAATGGGGCCCATTGTTCAAATTAAGATCCTATGAACATATTATAAGGGTCAAATTATAATGGATGGGTAATGTACATCAAATTAGGTCAAAATGGTTAATTGGGTCAAAGAATTCTCAACGGTTGGAATAATTACGAAAATGCCCCTGGATTGGTGAATTCAATAAATGTGATTGTAAATAAGGAAATAGTGGGGCCCATTGCTCAAATTAAGATCATATGAGCACATTATGAATGTCAAGTTTGATTGGATGGGTAATTTCTCAATGAAGTGGATAAATTACGAAAATGCCCCTGATGTGTTAAATTAATTATTTTGTGATGTTAAGTAAGGAAATGGTATGGCCCATTGCTCAAATTAAGATCATATGAGCACATATGAATGTCAAGTTTGATTGGATGGGTAATTTACATCAATTGGGTCAAAAATGGCTAAATGGGTCAAAGGGCCCAAATTGGACCCAATAAGTCAAAATGGATGATTTGACCATTGTGTAAGCTCAAATTAAATGGGGTTAAGCTGATTTGATTAGAAATCAAGTGGAGAAAAAAATGGGTAGGCCTGATCCATATGTAAAAACCAATTACAAATGACCAAAATACCATAATTGGGTCGTGGAGTCAAAAGCGGGTCAAGGAGCTAAAAGTGGACCCAACGGGTCGAGTTGACTATTGTTGACCGTGTGAACCCTCAAGGGAGCTCAAACACGAGTCAAATCAGTTGAGTGGGACTGAGGTGAGTTGGAATTAAATCAAAAGGTGAGTTAACTCATGTGCATTGAATGAAATGCATTAAGTATGGTGAGTTGGACATTGAGTTGAGTGAGTCAAAATGGAAGTCAAAAGGGCTGAAAATTCAGTGAGATAAGTGGGGTGGCTGTTTTGAGAGTTACAAATACAAGGTTAACCAAGGGGCTAGTCATTGGAATATGGAGAGTTTTATTTAAAAGTTGAAACTCCAAGATAGATATTAAAACCAATGGGAGTTACAAAGTGTGTTCACATTTGGAGGAGGGGAGTTTCATTTCAAGAATGAAACTCTCAAATGGGACATTGATGAGGATCAAATGGGCTGAATGGAGCTGCTGTATTATAGAGTTACAAATGAGGTTTTGACTTTTAAAATTCAAATATGATAAGACTACACATTGGAGGGGGGGGGGGGGGGGGGGGGGGGGGCGGGGAAGGTTTGATTTCTAGATGAAACCCCCATGTAAGATGATAATGAGAGGAGGAAGAAAAAGAGAGGTTACACAAATACCAGCATGGGAGACGTTGGAGAGCTTGGGGAGGTTTCATTGCATAGATGAAACCCCCAAGTAAGCATAAAGGACTTGGGGTTAATATGGGAGTTACATGTGAGGCAAGTTTGGGCTGAATTTAAGTAGCCAAAAGAGGTTCAATTTTCTATCTCTATCTCTCTCTCTCTTTGCTGTCTTCTACATTCCAAAAGCAAAAACAACAGCTGGTTACTGATTTGCCATCAGTCCTTGGTTGATTTCTTTCACCAAGACAAAAGCACACTTTGAGCAAAAGGAGTTGGCACCAAGGTTTAAGATCAAAGTTTCCTTTCTCTCTCTTTCTCCCTCAAATCCATGTCATCTGGCTGAAGTATTCCAAGGAGATTGCAGCAAGGTCAGTCTCAGTCCAAAGAACAGTAAGAGAGAAGGAGAGGTCAAGCAAATAAAGGGTCAAGAAAGGAGTCAAAAGAACCGAAGGAGACGCGGTGTTCGTAAGTGCATTTTGAACTCTTGTTTAATAGATTGGTTAAGAAAATGAGATCTGGCCATCGTATGGACAAATCCATCAATGGTTTAAATATGGGATTATGATATTTAAAAGTGATAAAATATGGACTATAGGGTTCAGCCCTTTGGATGGCCGAACCCCATGGGAAAACTTGGTGATTTTTATGGTGTTTGAGAGATGAAATTCATATTATGTATTGAAGTTCTTTTAAAGGATTTTAAAGGGAGATAAGTTCACTGATTTTGACCAGTTATTACATGGCTGAATTATGTGTTTATTAAGCTAAATACTGATCAAAAAATATGGACAAATATTGGAGGGTTTACATCAAGGAAACCTTGGGGTTCGGCCATGTGTATGGCCTAACCCCATGGACTGTTTTTTATGGTTGTTTGGGTCAAGTGTAGGATGGATTTTTATGTAAACATAATGTGCTTTGATTTAAGAATAAACCAAGTTTATAAATGGATAAATGGATCTAAACCATAGGCCATGAGGTTCAGCCAATTGGGTGGGCCGAACCCCATGAAATGGTATGACATTTCATGGAATTATTAAATGGTTTTGTGAGATTTTAAAGGATTTAAAGTGAAGATAAGCTTACTGTTTTTAGGTAACTATGGCTTGGCTGAACCATATTAATACTATGGTTAAATTATGGATTAAAACCATGGACAATGGTTGGATTAATTACACCAAGAACCATAGGGTTCGGCCATATATATGGTCGAACCCCATGGACTGTTATGTGGATATTTGGATTGAGTTTTACAAAATGGAAATCATACAAAGTGATGGGCTTATTGGATGGTTTTGAAAGGTAAAAATATGGTAACATTATACTGTTATCCTATGTCTAAATGAGACCAAAAACATGTTTAAAAGGACCAAAACTATGGGGTTTTATGGCTAAGATAGGACATGGAAGTTTAAGTGGATTTTTGGGTTTTAGATCAAATTAGAATCATATGGTCAAATGATTAACTTGCTGCCATGTACATAGGGTATTCGAATTTCTAGAACGGTGAACAAGCCGTGATCGGAAGACGGTCCAAAGGAAGGGTCGAACAAAGTAAACTATTGTAGGTTTCCTACCTTTATTGTAACCACTATTTCATATGCTGTTTTATGTTGATTTCAATAACTTGTATGTTTGTAAAGCTATGTTTCTAAATGACATGTTTGCATAGACATCTCATGCATGACATGGGATGATGGTGTTGTAACCGGAGGCCACACTCCGTCGGGGCGTCCGAAAGACCACTGTGGGGTACCCTAATGATGAGAATCCCATCAGGAGAAATCCGGAGGCCACACTCCGTCGGGGCGTCCGAAAGACCACTGTGGGTTACCTTGACGATGAGAATCCCGTCAAGTGATGGCTATGTTGAATGGTGATGGGTGGGACTCATTACATGTTCATTTCATACATAGCATGTTTTATGGAATTTTGACACACATGTATTATTATTATATTATTTGCATGTTTTTGACTAACCATGTGGTAGCCCTATTCGGAAACACTACTGGGTGCGTTGATCTAACGCCCTATCTATATCCTTAGTGGATGACGCAGGTAAATGGAAGAACGTGGATCGAGATGAAAACCAAGCATAGGATGTAATACCCCAGCCCAATTTAGGAATTAATTATGATTAATTAAATAATTTTTATCCGTTAATTATTAAATATTTTCCTCTAATCGTAAAGTGTATCAAATAAGTTTTTCAACGGATCTAAGCTTGACTTGATCCGAATCCGGTAACTCTTCTAATTAAGTTTCAAAGATATATGGGTGAGTTACGAATATAATAATAATATTATTTTAGGCTTAAACCTTAGCTGCTGTATAAACTCAGTCATTTGACTTAGTTTGAATTTCAAATTTTATATTATGCATTATTTTTAAATTCCGGACCTAATGACATGCCAATCTCGCTATAATTTCGCTAATTTATTTTACCCCTAAGTTTTAAAGTGGTAAAACCCCAATTTGACAGGGTAGAGGAAGTCCTAAAAATATATAGAGAGAGTCAGTACTCAATCTGTATTATAACTAAGTTGCTTATTTCTTTACACTCTAAAATAGTTAGTTTTTGATATTTATTTTAAGCCATGAAATATGGGCCGTTGAATATTCTTTCACTTAGAAAATGTGGTTTTTGACTTCAAAACCCTTTGAAACTTTAGAATGTTTTTATCAGACAAATTTACTCTATCAAACTATAAGGTTAGATACTTTCAAAAAGGATCTTGAAGATTAGGAGATTTTCTTAAAACGGTGATTTTTAGCAAAAACACTGGGTTTTTGAGATAGATTTCACTCCAAATTTTAATACCATGCTCAGATTTTAATACCTGACCTACTGAACTAATTGTATCAATTTAGTGAGGACCCTGAAATACCCCGATAAAAGAAAGGACATAGATGTAAATAGTAAAAAGAATAAACTAATATTATATTATAAAATAATATCAGAAACAGGTGAAAGATGAGTTTTAAAGCTACGGATGTAGCTTGTAGGTGTGTTGGAAGATTATAACACCGCCAATTGCTTATGCTGGTTGGTGGTAGTTGTAATAGTAATTATAAAATATATAACAATAAATGCATAGTTATTAAAAAACTTATAAACCTATGAATAGCTTCGGCAACCTGTATGATTAAAAAAATCCATACGGCTGCCTATAAATAGGAGTAATCGGCGAGGAAGGCAGAAGGTAAAGAAAAAAAGAAACTCCTCTGCCGTTTGCTCTCTCTCCCTCTTTCAAAAATAGCAAGCCCTCTCTTTCCCATTTTCTTTTCTTTCCTCTTTTTTTTCTCTTGCTTTGGCCATATCAGCAGCAGCCGAACGATCGGGTTTCCTGAATTCTTTTAAAGGTTTTCAAATTTAGTCAATCTTATACAAAATTTTGCACCCAAGGTATCGAAATATTTCTATTTTTATTTTTATTAACTCCATAGCAAATTAAGAGTAAAATAGCTTAGTATTGGAGTTCAAAAAATGAGATTTTTTTTAAATGGAGGAAAAATAGATTTCCTCTTAAAATTTAAATTTTACCCTCAAGATTCGTATTATTTTACGTTCAAAATATAAATTTTGACCCTAAGTAAAATCGGGGAAAAGATTAACCCCAACTGACTATTGTGTGTTTATTTTTCCGCCTTGTGTGTTTAATTCCTGTACTGTACCCTCTGGGCCATATTCTCAATACGTTCTTCTTCCAGAAGACAATGCGAGGATAGGGCACTGAGTACTTTTATTTACTTTACTGTCTCTGTACCCTCTGGGCCATATTCTCAATACGTCCTTCTTCCAGAAGACAATACGAGGATAGGGCACTGAGTACTTTTATTTACTTTACTGTCTCTGTACCCTCTGGGCCTCTCACAATACGTCTCCATGGTCCTTTCTCCAGAAGACAATACGAGAGAAGGCACTGAGTACTTTATATTTTTCATTTTATTGTAATGTTTTGGATGGCTGACAACTAACTTTCTGACATAATTTAAAGGAGTAGAAAGAGCTTAGGTGACTCATTACACATATCATGTTTTCTGGAAAAATAGCACGGGGTTTGGGAAATTATTATGCGTATATACTGACAAATAAAAAATTTATACATTTTACTCTATCTTACAGATTTTCTGTGAAAAACTCAACCGGAGAAGGTGAGGAGACTCGAACCAACACTTGTATTGTGTTATATGTTAAACCCACTAACACCATACTGAAATGGGACCCATGGTCAATTAAAGATGGAAAAGACTATATAGGTCCAGAATACGAGACTTGACACTGCCTACATGTAAGGAATGTAAATGTTCTAACTGTTTAGAACGTAGGCGTTAAAATGGTGTCGGGGAGTCGAGGATTTGTAGTCTCTAACGCAGTATGGACCCATGGAGTGTCTGGGAATTGTCGGGTAAAAACTGGGTGAAGGCATTCGTGTTATTAAATCCAGTTTTATATGTTGTGTGATATTGATTATTTTATTGATTTCTTGTACTGGTATTTGATACACCGAATGGTAAGGCTGAAATATGGTGGTTCTCTCAGAATAAGTCCCTGTGTAAGGAGGGCACTGAAAATCATGCATTTGACATTTGCATGTGATAATTATGTTTATAAGTTAAATCTGTGGAAGATAATAACTTTGTAAAGTTTGATATTTGCCGTTGGGCTATAATTACTGAGATTAGCCGAACACCGTTTGCGAACCGCTGGGTTGGACGTGTTAGTAGGCTGTGGTCGACCGCCATCAACCGTTGGTGTTGGATGGGCTAGTAGACTGGGTCGTGGAGACCGTATGCACTTGCAAGTTGCTATATTATTTCTGTGGAGGAATTAATATTGGTTCTGGTTGGAACTTTAAATGGGGGCTGACCCCGGTGTTGTAACATGGCTGGGGACCGACCCCAGTGTTAACAATACAATCTGAGTAAAAACCTTAGAAGATGATCCTAGGGTGAAAATGGGATATAACATGCTTTTCTATGACATGCATTACTTATGCATTATTGCATTACAATCATTGGATTTTATGGTGAGTTCTCCCCACTGGGCTGTTGCTCACGTCCCTTACAATGCAGGATCTGAACCAGAGGAAGGATTGGAGGGACCAGTGGTGCCTCGTTGAAAGTCGGAACTTAGAAGTTCCTAAGGTTTTCCGCACATGGAAACCATTTGCTTGCTTAAATATGTTTGAGTATTTGTAATAAATATGCTTCATGTGGCATAAGAAACTTATGTCTGTAAGTTTTAATGTCGTATACATTATATCCACTATGCTTTCGTACGTAACGTTGATGGATAAAAATATTCGTTGTGTGATATGGGTTGTATATGGGGACATATGGTATATGTTTGAGTCCATGTGTGAAAAGCACGTGTGACATTTTCTAGGATCGGATTTTCGTAATCTTGAAGATCCAGCCCACTTATGACGTTGGGTGATTAGAGTTTATTGTTTAAAAAAAAAAAATTTAGTCACGTTCCGGGCCCACATCTGGGATCGGGGCGTGACATAGGAGCTTGTGCATTTTGAATGGATTTGAATGGACATGAATGGACTAATTATGGATTTGTTATTTGAATTTGGACAATGTAATTTGATAATTAGTTATGTTGGCTTGTAATAAGTAGTTAAGATAGATGCTATGGTTTGTTTTAAGTCGGATGGTTTGATTGAACGATTAGTTAAGATTGATTAGTAATTTTGGAGAATAAGTTATGTACTTTGCTATCTAAGAATGGAAAATTGGAATAGTTATGGGTTATATTATAACCTCAGTTGGATTAAGACTAAGTTAATTCCGCAAGTTATATATGTACCATGTGCGGATCAGTTTTATGGACTTAGTTCATATGCACATGGGCTTGGCCAGTTAAGGGTCGGATTTAGAGATCCGAACTTAACTCGCGTCGTGACACTCTGCCCCGATCACATGATTATTATATTAAAAAAAAAATAAACTCTGAAAATTAGAGTGAAAAGGGCGGGGCGTTACAACATCGCTTTGTACATCGATGTCTTTAACATTTAACACATGGGCAGGATCAGGGTTGTACTTCCTCAACATAGACACATGGAACACACTATGTAACGATGATAACTGTGGAGGGAGTGCCAACTGATAAGCTACCCCCCCACCCTCTTCAAGATTGGAAATGGTCCCACAAATATAGGTGACAGTTTCCCCTTCTTTCCAATCTCATGTGTCCCTTCCGTGGTGAAACTTTCAAAAACACCAAGTCTCCTACCTCAAATTCGAGGAACCTTCTCCTCTTGTCGGCGTAACTCTTCTGACGGCTCTGTGCAGTGAGTAGATGTTGCCGTATCAATTTGATCTGCGCTGTAGTTTCTGCAACCAACTCTGGTCCAATCAGTGCAGGCTCACCGGCTTCTGTCCAACACGCTGGTGATCTACATGGCCTACCATATAAGGCCTCAAACGGAGCCATCTGGAGGCTTGCCTGGTAACTATTATTGTAAGAGAATTCCACCAATGGCAAGTGATCCTCCCATCCACCCTTAAAATCCAACTTACATGCTCTCAACATATCCTCCAACGTCTGTATTGTCCTCTCTGATTGTCCATCAGTCTGTGGATGAAATGTTGTGCTAGTCAATATGTTGGTCCCCATAGCCAACTGCATACCCTGCCATACCCTGCCGGTAAATCGGCCATCCCTGTTGGACACAATAGTCTGGGGAATACCATGTAGTCTGATGATATCCCGGATATACCATCGACCCAAGGTCTCCGATGAATCCGTCATCTTGATGGGAAGGAAATGCGCAGACTTAGTCAACCGGTCTACCACAACCCATATCGCCTCGTTGCCCTTTGATGACCTTGGCAACCCTGATACGAAATCCATAGATATGTGCTCCCATTTCCACTCCGGCACTGGTAAGGGTGCGAGTAAACCCGGTGGTTTCTGATGTTCCTCCTTAACTTGCTGACAAGTTAGGCAACGAGCAACAAATTCCTGCCACATCTCTCTTAAGTCCATGCCACCAATAGTGCCTCTTAAGATCATGATACATCTTAGTGCTGCCCGGATGGATAGAGAGCTTGGTTTGGTGTGCCTCAACCAACAACTCTCTTCTGCAGTTCTCAGGCACATATGTCCTACCTCGGAATAAAAGACATTGTCCCGGTCGTAATTCCCACTCCGATACAACCTCACCGGTAGACATTTTAGCCCATATCTCCTTCACCTCTGAGTCTATCCGTTGTTTCCGTTCAATCTAGGAGACCATGTGGGATCGTATGATCAGATTATATATGGTCCCATGATTATTGAGGTAGAGTTTGAACTCTTTAATGGTATTCAATAGCTCCCATTCCGTCCTGATCAAGAAAGCTACTGTCGCATGTGACATGTGGCTGAGGACATCCACCACCTTATTCGCCTTGCCGGGATGATATCAGAGTGCAAAGTCATAATCTGCCAGATATTCCATCCAGCGGCGTTGTCTCATGTTGAGTTCCTTCTGATCAAATAAATATTTCAGACTCTTGTGGTCAGAAAACACCTCAAATTTCTCACCATACAGGTAGTGTCTCGAGCTTTTGAGAGCGAAGACCACCGCTGCTAATTCCAGATCATGTGTGGGATAGTTGCGCTCGTGAATTTTTAACTGTCTTGATCCATACGCTACTGCCCGATTACCTTGACTGACTGTACACCCCAGTCCCTCTCCTGAGGCATCACAGTACACCTCATAATTTCTGCCTCTTTCCGGCAAGATCAGAATAGGAGCGGTTGTAAGCTTCTCCTTTAGCTCCTCAAATCTTCGGTTGCACAGATCCGACCACTCAAATTTGACTCCTTTTTGAGTGAATCGGGTAAGTGGAGCTACAATCTTGGAGAAGTCCATGATGAATTTGTTGTAGTAACCGGCCAATCCCAAAAAACTGCGGATCTCAGTCACATTTGTCGACACTTTCCCCCCTTCACTGCCGCTACCTTAGCCGGGTCCACGGCTATACCTTCCTCCGATATAACGTGCCCCAAGAAGTTGACCTCAGATAGCCAGAATTCACACTTGCTGGCATTGGCATACAACTGGTTCTTCCTCAAAGTGTCCAGGACTATCCTCAAATGCTCGGCATGTTCCTCCTGACTTTTGGAACAGATCAGGATGTCATCAATGAATACGATCACAAACTGATCTAAGTAAGGCCGGAATATCCTATTCATCAGGTCCATGAACACAGCTGGTGCATTAGTAAGCCCAAACGGCATGACTACATACTCATATAGACCATACCTCGTTCTGAAGGTTGTCTTCTCTATGTCCTCCTCTCTAACCCGGATTTGATGGTATCCGGAAATCAGATCAATCTTGGAGAAGTGAGAGGAACCCCTAAGTTGATCAAACAGATCGTCAATCCTGGGTAGGGGATACTTGTTCCTAACAGTCAGTTGGTTCAATTTTCTATAATCCACACACATCCGAAGGGTACCGTCCTTCTTCTTCACAAATAAGACTGGGGCTCCCCATGCTGATGTGCTATTCCGAATAAAACCCAATCTAAGCAGTTCATCAATCTGCTTCTTCAACTCGGTCATCTCAGCTGGTGCCATCCTATAATGTGGCAACGATACTGGAGCAGTGCCGGGATATAACTTGATCTCAAAGTTTATCTCCCTCTTGGGTGGCAAACCAGGGAGCTCTGTTGGAAATACTTCGGCAAACTCTGCTACTACAGCCGAAAGTTCAGCCCCTGGTGCCCTGTCTAACTTAATACTGTTCAAGACAAGGTGGTTTAATTCTTCCTGCAGTTTTCTAGGAATACCTTGTCTATCAGCGGGCACTATATACCGCTTTCCCTCAGGTGACCAAAATATTACCCTACGAAGATGGCAATAAATATGGGCCTGATATGTAGCCAACCAGTCCATACCAAATATAACATCGTACTCAGCCATATCTATTACCAAATAGTTGAACTCGAATCTGAATCCAGCGAGTGGTAAGTGATGCAGACAGTTTTTGTACTAATGTGCCCGTAGCAGATATGAATGCAGCAGATATAAATGAATGGGAAGCTCTAGAATCAAATAATGTAACAGCATAGGAACTACCAACTACGGCCATACCTTGCATCACCGAGCGATCCACCGCTACTGGAGAAGGTATGGCAAAAAGCCGTCCAGATCCTATAGGGTTTGTCGCCCGCCCCACTTGGTTGTACGCTCTGCCTCCTCGCGACTGAGCTGGCTTAGCTGGAGAGCGGAAAGAACCCCTGAAATTAGAGGGTCTGTTGAGCTGTGGACACTCTCTCTTGAAGTGGCCCTGTTGACCACACTGATAGCAAATGCCCCCACCCCGAGGGACCTGGGTAACTGATGCTGATGGGGAGGGCTGATTGGGGCGAAAGCCCCCTGTAGATCTAGTAGAGGATGAGGGTCTGCTGAAACTCGGGCGAAACCTCTTGTTGGGTTGAAATGTGCCCCGCCCACTCTGCCCTCGGCGGTTGTCAGGCCGCGCTATCTCATTCAATTCCCGCTCCACTATAGTGGCCCTGCTGACCACCCCTGCCAATGTAAGTTCCTTGAATACTGTCACCCTAGCCTTGATGCTCGGCCGAAGGCCCCGTTCAAACTTACGGGCCCTCCGGTGCTCAGTATCCACCATATAGAATGCGTAGACAGATAGACGAAGGAACTCCCTATGGTACTCTGCCATCGTCATATTGCCTTGTACTAATGATATAGAAGCTTCAGTCTGGCTCTCTCTTTCTTCCTCCAGAAAATACTGTTCTAGAAAAGTGGCTGAGAACCATTCCCAAGTCATAGCAATTCTTTCCCTTTCCGGCAATAGTGATTACTGTTTTTCTACCACTTTCCACCAATTACTGGCATCCTCAATCAGTTGAGATGTTGCCAGTAAGATTCTATCAGCCGGACTGGAAATCTGCAGTAGATTCAAGATCTGAGTGATCTTCTTTAACCAATGATCTGCTCCTACAACCCCTTCTTTTCCTCTGAAGTAGGGAGGGCGTTGTTGCTGAAAGTCTTTGACCATCTTCCGTTTACTGGTGTCGCTAGTGGTCGCACTTCCGCCCAGGTGTTGTTGTAGAGCAGAAGCGACAGTCGCCTGAACTATGTCTTGTAGCTCGGGAGGTACACCTTGTATGTTTATACTATTCTGTCCCTCTGCTTGATGAGGTGGCGGTACCTCCTCTTGGTGAGGTGGTGGTACTCCCTCTTCCTAACGAGGCGGTGATACCTCTTTCTGATTGCGGCGAGTCCTTCTCTTCGGAGGCATTTCCTAGGTCATCGAAAAATATTGCCTTAGTTCCTTTTCAAATTGGGGGAAAAATACTAAGCAAACATACTTTGTTTCTCCTTTTTTTTTTTTTTTTTTGGGGAAAATTACCAAATAAGCACACTTGGTATGGGGAAAACTTCCCAAGTATCTATGTTTTGTTCAATTTGGTGAAATCGGGGAATTCTTTCCTATGTTCAATAAATCTACCAATTTTTGGGAAAACCTAGATTTGTTTTCTCATGTCGGGGGAAAAGTAACCCTACTTGCTATGTTTGATAATTCCGACTTAAATTGATTTTTCTTCCCTTGCTATCATCCCTTTCCGTCAAACGTTGTTCTCAGATTAAACACTTCAGTTTGAGTCAATCGAAGTAAATTAACCCGGCCCCCGTGCAGCGGACTCCGAAGAGTCGGTCGGTTAGGATTTTTAGCCGTCAGTGAGACGTGCAACTGTCTTAATCTTACTTCGAGAGATTCATTCTTCCGAATTCGCTCTGATACCAACTGTAACACCCGCCCCTTTTTCACCGAAAATCAGAGTTTATTTTTTTTTAAAAGTGACAAAGAGCACGGACGTTACGATGCGAGTTAAGTTCCGAGCTTCTAAAGCCAGGCCTTTAACTGGCCAACCCTACGCGTGCGTGGAACCAAGTCCACGAGTACGGTTCATGCATAGAAAATAAGCTCGCGGATTATAAAAATAAATGCGGATGATAATAAAACTATCCTACCAGTTTTCAGATAGCAGGGAAGAAATATCCATTAAATTACTAAAATGCCCTCATACTGTACTGCCAAAATAACTTATAAAACATAGCAAGCCATCTAAGTTATTACACTTCCGACAAGCTAAATTAAACAAATACACATTTTCCAAAATAATTTAAAGAAAATAATTAGTCCGTCTTCCCAAGCTCCTAAGCTTGGCTCCCTTCCCGTCCTTCCATGCCGCCATCTCCTGCATCGTCAGCTAGGGTAGAAGTAGGGCGTTAGAACACGTGCCCAGTAGGACTCCGAGTAGGGCTAGCACGTGGATTAGTAATAACAACATACAGATAATAACACAATGAAAACTGATAAACCATCATATAATGAAAATATAACATGATGCCATGCCATGGGTGTCTATTTTATGCATCCCACCCATCATCCAAACCATATAATATCATATCCCTCTGGACGGAACAAAACCTCGTCAAGGTGTCCCCTGCCTGTTCTCGGTTGCCCCGACGGAGCATGGACTCCGGTTATCAAAATATCCCCATGCTTGCTTTTCGGTCGCCCCGACGGAGCATGGACTCCGGTTCCATTATTTTCCCGCCCATGCCGTGCATGAGATGTAATGCATTATGCTATGTAATATATATATCTCATAACTTTAGTATATCATACATAGCCTTGGCATATAATGCATCATCTTAAAATATAAATCATAGTATTAAACGTAACATTCATAATCGTGAAAACCCATCATAAAATAAATCCCGTAGTCCACAAAATAAGATAAAATACCATCACATATCCATGGCTTACAAGGAGGTAGGAATCCTACCGAATGCCGACTCGCGTCCTTTTACGGTTTCGCCCGATAATCCGGCTACCGACACGCGTACTGCTCGCGATATGCAATACCCTATTACATACACATAATCAGTTCACATTTTAACTATTTCTAGGTCCATTCACATTTCCAAGTCCATATGAAAAACCGGTCCCTATTTAGGTTTTGTGGGTCCCATTTCATCTATTAAAACTTTTAATCCCATAAGTCTTAAAAATTGGCCACCTTAGGCTTTATCAATCACTTATAAGGTTATTACATTAAAGCCCCTAAGTCCATGATCAATCTCCGTGGAATTCTTGAATTTGGCCATTAATTACAGTTTTGCCACTACTTCATTTTCCATGATTAATCACTCATTTATCCAAGCATGATTAAATCCCTAATTAATCATAAACTTAGATCCCTAACTTAGGTCCATTAATGACCTATTGAACCATGTCATAACATCATTAAAATTAGCCTTTTTTATTAACCTAACCCTTATTCATTTAAACCCATACAAAACCCCACATTTAACCCTTTAGATGGGTAATGGATCATGGTTTTAAAATACCTCATTCATCAACTCTTCCCATGGGATTTACTTTATACATTTAAACTACAATGAGTCCATTACCCATTCATACCCTTTGGAAACCATAAACATCACTCATCCTCCAATTTAACCCATCAAAATGGATCACAATTGGGCCATGGGTTCGGCCATACACCATGGCCGAACCCATGGTATCCTTTCCCCATTTTTTCTTGGATCTAATTTCACCATTTAGATCCAAAATAAATCCTTCCTTGAGGTGGTTTAAATCACACTTTTAAACCACTACTCTTAGCCCCATTTGGATCATTACATTTGTTCATTTAAAACCCTAAATTCATCAACACATTATCCTTTAAACCCACCATTTAATCACCATTTCATCACCATAGGGTTCGGCCATGTATGGCCGAACTCATGGTTCAAGGTCCATTCCATCCATAAAACCCTAACCAATTAAACCAACCACCAAATCACCCACCATGGGGTTCGGCCATACTACATTTACTTATTTCTTTTCCCTAACCTTAATTCACCCATTTAGGGTTTTCTCCATCTTCCACCCTTCCATTTGATGGATCTAAATTCTATAGCATAAAATTATCTATCCACCATTTATTTCACAAAAATAAATTCCAATTCTTAAACCCTAAAAATCCAAAATTTCTTGTTTAAGAAACACTTACAATCCGTCATCTCCTCCGATTTCCGTCACTCCCGTCGGTCTCCGTAGCCTCCTCTCTCCTTCCTCTTGATCTTTGATAGGTCAAGATTCTTGATTAATGGTGGCAATCCCCAACCCTAGAATCGGCCAAGGTAAGTTTAAATTGAAAGAGGGAAGAGGAAAGGATGATGAGAGGGGAGATAATCACCTTGACCTTAGACTGATTTTGTGTAAATCTCCACTTCTTTCTTCTCTCCTTCTCTTCTTAGCTTCCTTTCCTTAGTTTTTTCTTCTCTTCTCCTTCCTAGTGTGGGACGGCCATGGAGAATGACAATGGAGAGTTGAAAAGAGGACAAGAAAATGGAAAAGAACTCAAGACTTACCCCCCATTTGGTGACTTAAACTTACCCTTTATATTAACTACTCTCACCAACCAAAGCAAGATATTTTAAAGATCTTTTATTTGCTTTATGGTGGTGGTTATCTAAACCACCACCAAACCCAACGTGTTTAACCTTGGAGGTGGGGTAGCTTGGTCTTTATTTGACTAATTTTAACCCATTTAGCCACCAATTTAATAATTTAATTATTTAATTAATTTGATAATTTCCTTAGGTTAATTCATTTGTACTTAACCTAATTCCCATTATTCCACCCATGGTTGACCAAATCAACCATGGTGGCCGGCCCCACCAATCATTGGCCCACACGCCACCTCACTTGATGAGGTGAAGGTGGGTCCCACTTGGCCACATCAACTTGGTCTAATTCCAAATAACTTAGGTGATTTAAATTTCATTCCATTCATTCCACCAATTTTCTAATTTCCATCCTTAAAATAAATAATATTCACATATATATTAATTTAAAAATTTCAGGCCATTACTGTATGATTAAATTGTACATACTCCCATAGTTGTTGATATGAAGATTGAACTCTCGAATGGTGTGCAGCATCTCCCATTCTGTTCTGATCAAGCATGCGACCGACGCATGAGATAGGCGACTGAGAGCATCCGCCACCTTGTTCGCCTTGCCTGGATGGTATCGAAGCGCAAACTCATAATCTACCAGATATTCCATCCATCTTCGCTGCCTGAGGTTGAGCTCCTTCTGATCAAAAAGATATTTTAAACTATTATGATCAGAAAATACCTCAAATTTTTCAACGTAGAGGTAGTGTCTCCAACTTTTAAGAGCGAAGACCACTGCAGCTAGCTCCAAATCATGTGTGGGATAGAGACGTTCATGCACCTTTAACTGCCTTGATCCATAAGCCACCACACGATGACGTTGCATGAGTGAACACCCTAGTCTCTCTCCTGAACCATCGCGTTGTACTTCATATCCTTTGCCCCTTTCCAGCAAAATTAAAATAGGAGCCATGGTAAGTTTCTCTTTCAGCGTTTCAAATCTCTGGTTACACTGATCTGTCCACTCATACTTGACTCCTTTCTGAGTAAGTCGAGTCAACGGAGACTCTATCTTGGAAAAGTCCATGATAAATTTTCGATAATAACCCACCAGTCCAAAAAAACTGCGGATCTCGGTCACATTCTTTGGCGTTTTCCATTCACTTACTGCCGCCACTTTAGCTGGATCCACGGCTATACCATTTTCTGTTATGACATGCCCCAAGAAATTGACCTCGGATAACCAGAATTCACATTTACTGGCCTTGGCATATAGCTTGTTCTGCCTCAAAATATTTAAAACTATCCGTAAGTGCTCTGCATGTTCTTCCTGACTCTTGGAATAGATCAGGATGTCATCAATGAATACGATTACAAACTGATCCAGATAGGGACGGAAAACTCTGTTCATTAAATCCATGAACACAGCCGGCGCATTTGTGAGTCCAAATGGCATGACCACGAACTCGAACAGTCCATACTGCGTCCGAAAAGCTGTCTTTTCTATGTCTTCCTCCCTAACTCGGATTTGATGATAACCACACATCAAATCGATCTTTGAAAAATGACTAGAACCCCTCAATCAATCAAATAAATCATCGATCCTAGGTAGAGGGTACTTGTTCCTGACTGTTAGCTGATTCAACTTCCGGTAGTCCACGCACATCCATAGTGAACCATCCTTCTTCTTCACAAACAGCACTGGTGCTCCCCATGCTGAGGTACTGTTCTGGATGCAACCCAGCCTAAGCAGTTCATCAATCTGCTTCTTTAGCTCCGACATCTCTGCTGGTACCATCCGATAGTGTGGTAACGATACTGGTGCTATGCCAGGGTACAGCTTGATCTCGAAGTTAATCTCCCTCATAGGTGGTAAACCAGGGAGTTCCTTTGGAAATACATTAGCAAATTCTTGTACAATTGCCGGAAGTTCAGTAACTGGAGCTTTGTTTATGGTGATATTATTCAATACCACGTGGTTTAACCCTTCCTGCAATCCACTTTGTTTATCTGCACGGACTACATATTGCTTGCCCTCGGGTGACTTAAATGTCACTCTTCGACAATAACAGTCGATGTTGGCATGAAACTTCGCCAACCAATCGATACCGAATATAATATCATATTCAGACATGTCCAGCACTAGATAATTGAACTCAAATCCGAGTCCAGCTAACTCAGTGTTAACCGCCGTACATATAAGTCCCAATGCCGAATCTCCGACAGGGGATACAAGTGATGTGGTTAATCTTTGAACTAATGTACCAGTAGCAGTAATAAACGATGCAGCTATAAAGGAGTGTGATGCTCCAGAATCAAATAGTGCATATGCATATGAGCTACTCACTACCGCCATACCTTGTATCACAGCATGCTCCTCTTCCTCTGGAGAAGTTAGAGTAAATAATCGTCCTGAACCAGCAGGGTCAGACCTTCGACCTCCCCGACCTTGCATTCTGCCTCCTCTGGAGTTTCCCGGTCTAGCTGGTGGATGAAATGATCCTCTGGAATATGACAGCCTGTTGAGCTTTGGGCAGTCTTTTTTGTAGTGACCTGGTTGATCACAGTGAAAACAGGTGTTCACTCCTCGAGAGGCTTGTGTGACTGCTACAGATTGAGTGGGCTGGTTGGGGCAAAAGCCCCACTTGATCCAACAGACGGCGAAGGTTTGCTGAAGTTCGATCTGAACCTCTTGTTGGGTTGGTACGCACCCCTCCCACTCGGAGCTCGGCGGTTGTCCACTTTTGCAAATTCTGCCATTTCTTGTTCCACAATGGTTGCCCTGCTGACCACTTCTGCCAGTGTGGCTGGTTTGAACAGGGTTACCCTGGCCCTTATGTTTGGCCGTAACACGCTCGAACTTGCAAGCCTTTCGATATTCCGTGTCCACAATATAGTATGCATATATTGACAGGCTGAGGAATTCTTGGTGATACTCAGCCACCGTCATTGAACCTTGTACTAACGTCATAAAGGCCTGAATTTGACATTCTCTTTCTTCCTCCGGAAAGTAGCGCTCTAGGAATGTCGCTGAGAATTGCTCCCAGGTCATAACAACTCTTTCTCTTCTTGGCACAAGTGCCTGCTGTTTCTCCACCACCTTCCACCATTTGGCAGCTTCATTTACCAGCTGTGACGTGGCCAATAGTATTTTATGAGCATGACTCTTGCTGTTCAAAAGAGTCAATATGTGAGAAATCTTCTCCAACCAGTTTTCGGCTCCGACTGGCCCTTCTCTGCCCTTGAAGTAAGGTGGGCGCTGCTGTTGAAAATCTCTGACCATGTTACGGTCATTATTTTCACACGTGCTTCCTCCTCCACTCATGTGTTGTTGGAGGACAGATGTTACTACAGCTTGCACCAAACTATGTAGTTCAGGAGGCACATAGGGTACAGTCAGGTTACTGTTCTCTTCCTCCTCTTATCGATATGACGAGTCATACTCCTCCTCGTCCTGTTGGTACGTAGGGTCACTATCCCCCTCCTCTTGCCGGGAATGTTGTAACTCTTCCTCATCGCGCGAACGTTCATGAACTGACCTCTCCTTGTCAGGAATTGACCGCTCTTCATCATGTACTGATGGCACCTTTTCGTGTACCACCTTCTTGCGCTGGGGTACCACCTTCCCTTGTGGCGTGATTATTAACACCTCATCCTTCTTCTTATCGTCCTGACGGGTCCTTCTCTTTGATGCCCCCTCACCTGATCCGATTTGTAACACTTTCCCTTTTCCTTTCGGATCCTTTACCACCTTTTTCTGTGGCGCCATTTATTCCTAATTCATGGAAACAAAACATCATAGACTTAGTTTCCATTAACAATATACATTAAATGACATAAATCCTCATGAAGTCATAAATCACATATTTTATATAAATTCAAACTTCAATCTTTGTACAAAGGTGGGTAGGGTGAAACAAAACCCTATGTATAACAAAATATGCACCCTTACAAAATAACCCTCTTTTTTTTAATACCCCTACATATTACTTCCTATCCTAGTCTTCCGTAGAAGACTCCGCATCAAAAGCGAACTTGAAACGGTTATCAGGACACGTCATCGCCGTGTGCCCCAATACTTCACATGTCGTGCAGGGTATCAATCCAGGTCCTCCGATATATGGACAGTTAGTCCTCGCCTCCCCATGCCCATGTAGTCCACAGCACGGGCAGACAATGCCTAGTGGGTGAGGACAATACCGGCAGTGGTACCCATCTTGATTGCACAGTTCACATGTGTCATAGGGATCTACCTCCCCAAGCGACTCCAATATAATAGGCATATCAGCAATGGGATCCTCCAGAAGATGTGCTAGATCATCTTCTCCTTCCTCAGGTGGTTCCACCATCCCAGGAATGTCATCCACCAGATCCTCTGGAACAGGTGTTAAGTCCATATCATCCTCCTCAGGAGGTCCCTCCTGAAGGTCCACATTAACTTCCATGCTGATACTGTCGGAAGTTGATACCAAATCTACCGGACAACTAGGTGTCCCTTTATCCCATAACTCAGTGTATTCTTCGTTGCTTGACATATCTGTGCCACATCATTTCAAACACAAGAATATTCAACAATAATTCTAAATTAAGCACTCTTGGTTTTCAGGGAATTTGATCATGCATAATATCATGTACTTTGTTTGGGAAGATTACCAAATCAACACTCTTTGTTTTCTTTTCTTTCTGGGGAAATCTCTAATTTCCTGTTGTTTGTTTTTCAGTGTGGGAGTTTCAGGGGAGTACATCCTACTTTGTTATGTTTGATATATCCAGTTATGATGACTGTACTTTATTTTTCTATCTTTCATTGTCGTTCTCAGATTGATTGTTCAGTCTGAGTCACTCGAAGTAAATTAATCCGGCCCCCAGTCAGCGGACTCCGAGGAGTCGGTCAGTTGGGATTCTTATCCGTTAGTGAGACATGAAACCGTCTTAATCTTACTTCGATGATTCAACTTCCCGTTTCCTTCTGATACCAACTGTAATGCCCCGCCCTTTCTGAGCATTTCAGAGTCTAATTTTTTTTTTAAATAATAATAAAACATCTAAAGAGAGCGGGCGGCGTCATGACGCGAGTTAAGTTCAGACTACCCAAGTCTGAACCTCAACTGGCCACCCATGTGTACATGGAATAGGCCATGATTATGTATCACACATGGAACTAACATCAACATGCAGAATAACCTAGATTAATTGCGGAATAGAAAGACTAGATAGCAAGTAACAGTCTCAACCATTAATTAAGATAAATCAAAAATCCAAAGGTTATTAACCTAATCAAACCATAGCAAGTAATGAATTATTACATGTCCAACAAAAGTATTCAAATGACAGTAATATAAAGTAATCCAATCCATCATTCAAGCGCTTAGGCTTGGCTCCCCTCCGGGTCATCGACCTTCTTTTTCCCTTTACTTGTACCTGCAATCTCCTCTGAGGATAGAAATAGGGCGTTAGATCAACGTGTAACACCCCGATTTCTCAATAAGATGAATATTTACGAAAATGCCCCTGGATTGGTAAATTTATTAATTATGATGTTAAATGAGAAAATAGTGGGGCCCATTGTTCAAATTAAGATACTATGAACATATTATAAGGGTCAAATTATAAAGGATGAATAATGTACATCAAATTAGGTCAAAATGGTTAATTGGGTCGAAGAATTCTCAACGGTTGGAATAATTACGAAAATGCCCCTGGATTGGTGAATTCAATAAATGTGATTGTAAATAAGGAAATAGTGGGGCCCATTGCTCAAATTAAGATCATATGAGCACATTATGAATGTCAAGTTTGATTGGATGGGTAATTTCTCAATGAAGTGGATAAATTACGAAAATGCCCCTGATGTGTTAAATTAATTATTTTGTGATGTTAAGTAAGGAAATGGTATGGCCCATTGCTCAAATTAAGATCATATGAGCACATTATGAATGTCAAGTTTGATTGGATGGGTAATTTACATCAATTGGGTCGAAAATGGCTAAATGGGTCAAAGGGCCCAAATGGGACCCATCGGGTCTTACTGGATTATTTGACCGCTTTGCGATTTTAAATTAAATGGGGTTAAGCCTATTTGATTGGAAATCAAGTGGAGAAAAAATGGGTAGGCTTGATCCATATGTAAAAACCAATTAGAAATGACCAAAATACCATAATTGGGTCATGGAGTCAAAAACGGGTCAAGGAGCTAAAAGTGGACCCAACGGGTCGAGTTGACTATAGTTGACCGTGTGGACCCTCTAGGGAGCTAAAACACGAGTTAAATCAGTTGAGTGGAACTGAAGTGAGTTGGAATTAAATCAAGGGTTGAGTTAACTCATGTGCATTGAATGAAATGCATTAATTATGGTGAGTTGGACATTGAGTTGAGTGAGTCAAAAATGGAAGTCAAATGGGCTGAAAATTCAGTGAGTTAAGTGGAATATGAGGAGGTGTGGTGATCTCAAACAAACCAAAACAAGTCCCACACGTTGGGGACTTGTTATGGAGAGTTTCATGCAAAGCATTAAATGGAATATGGGGGGTTTCTATTCCATTTGGAAACCCCAAGCCTTCAATGTTGGAATGCCAATGGGTGCATTTGTTGGCAGCAAGTGTCCCATTGGTTTAGGCAAGAATTGATGAGGAAGTGGAGGGGTTTTGAGGGCTGAATTATTAAAGGAAACAAACACCATCTTGGCCATTTTTCACCATTGAAAAGCCAAGATTCTCCATCTCTCTCTCCCTCTCTCCAATTCATTTGCTTAAGTGGAACAGCAGAGGTTTTTAGCATCAATTATTCAAGCTTAAACCAGCAAGGAATTAAGAAAGAAGGAAGGAAATAAGAAGGAAAGGAAGCAAGGATCAAAAGGCAAGACAAGAGCTTGGAATTTGGTAAGTGTTTCATGGACTTTTGGATTAATAAAAGTGGGGTATGTATTGGGCCATGGTCATGGCCGAATACACCAGTGTTTAACCTTGATTATGAAGGATTTAAAATGGTAAAAAAATAACCATTGGGTTCGGCCACCATGGAGGGCCGAACCCCATGTAAGAGATGGCTTGGTTTTCATGTTTTGAAACATGAAAACAATGGATTTTGTGGACTGTTTTTGGGTTTTGATTTAAGATTTAAATACATATTTTAGAATGGTTAAAAAACATGGATCTGATTGACATAGGGACTGAAGTTTATATGGTCTAAAATCAGTGGATTAAAAGATGGAAATGGACCATTGGGTTCGGCCACTTAGCATGGCCGAACCCCATGAAAACAAGTGGCTAGTTTTGATGGTTTTTAGAAGTTAAAACCATATAAGTTGGGACTGATGTTAGATGTTTGTAATAGATTTAAAATACATGTTTTAAAGAGGGTTAAAACATGGGTTTGGATATCAGAAAAGGTGGAAGTTATGTGGTCTAAATCAGTGGATTAAAATTGGAAAAAATGGACCATGGGGATCGGCCATCTTGGATGGCCGAATCCCATGGAGTTGTGTTGATTTTGGATGTTTGTTTGAAAGGTAAAACCTGATTTTTATTTACTGTTATTACATGATTATCTGAGGTTTAAAAACAGTAAACATAACCATTGGGTTCGGCCACCATGGAGGGCCGAACCCCATGTAAAAGAATCTTGGTTTTCATGTTGGGAAACATGGAAACCATGGACTTTTATGGACTGTTTGGATGAATTTAATTAGAGGGTTTCTAAGAGATATAAGGGCAGCAAAAGGGTACTGATATTGCATGATTTAAATAACACCTAATGCATGTTTGAAGGATCAATTCATGGACATAGGGTTCGGCCAACTTGAATGGCCGAACCCCATGAAAGAGATTGATGATTGTTGTGAAATCAAAGAGTTAGAAACCATGCAATACCATGGGGTTTCTATAGGAGTTTAAATAGAATTAGGTTTGCTGTTTTTATGCCTAAGATACAGGATAAATGATGAAAGATTATTAGAAGAATTGAATCCCAAAGAGCCATGAGGTTCGGCCATGTGAATGGCCGAACCCCATGGGTTGCTTTATGGTTTTTATTTTGTTTACTTAGGGTTATGGTTACTGATTTGGGTCAGCCTTTGGATGGCTGAACCATGTATTGATCATGGTTGAATTAGCATGATTAAACCATGAGTGATCATGGTGATAATCAGATCAAGAGAACCATTGGGTTCGGCCATGTGCATGGCCAAACCCCATGGGGCTAGCTTTGGGATGAATGGACCAAGATTTATGGGTTTTCCTATGTATGTTAAATGAAATAAGCTTGCTGTTTTGGGTTGGCCATGGGATAGCTGAACCTTGTAGTTAATATGGCTAAATGGTAGAGCCTAACTTGTAAACAAATGATGGGATCATTGTGTAGGAGGATCATAGGGTTCGGCCATATGAATGGCCGAACCCCATAGATTGTTTTGTTGGAGATTATGACTTGGTTGTATGAGTTGGATTAAGTAAACATATGGATTTATCTTTGGACTTAGTGATAAGTAAATAACCAGCCACTAAGGTAGATTACTTTTATGAACTTTGATTATGAGCAAGATTAGACATTGGTTATACCAATGGCAAATCTGTGAATACAAGTCAAACGAAGGGATTGATCAAAGGACTCACATGATGTAGTTGGGTCTTAGATATGAATGAACAAGTAAGTGATAGTATGATTTATTGATTGTTATATGGATAAGGTACCGGAAGTTGAACGACGTGCGAGTCGTGACCGGGTGACGCGAAAGAAAGATCAAGTACTGAAGTGAATCTTCAGTAGGTTTCCTACCTTTGTTGTAACCACTATTTCATATGTTGTTTTATGTTGATTTTGAGATCTTATATGATTGTAAAGTTATGTTTAAAATGACATGTTTGCATAGACATCTCATGCATGGCATGGGATGATGGTGTTGTAACCGGAGGCCACACTCCGTCGGGGCGTCCGAAAGACCACTGTGGGGTACCCTGATGATGAGAATCCCATCAGGAGGAATCCGGAGGCCACACTCCGTCGGGGCGTCCGAAAGACCACTGTGGGTTACCTTGACGATGAGAATCCCGTCAAGTGATGTCTGTGTTGAATGGTGATGGGTGGGACTCATACATGTTCATTTCATACATAGCATGTTTTTATGGAATTTTGTCACACATGTGTTATTATTATATTATTTGCATGTTTTTGACTAACCATGTGGTAGCCCTATTCGGAAACACTACTGGGCGCGTTGATCTAACGCCCTAACTCTATCCTCAGAGGAGATTGCAGGTACAAGTAAAGGAAAAGAAAAGGTCATTGACCGAGAGGGGAGCTGAGCCTAAGTGCTTTAATGATGGATTTGGATTACGTTATATTACTGTCACTTGAATAGTTTGTTGGACATGTAATAATTCGTTGATTAGGATAATAACCTTTGGATGGTTGATCTATGTTATTTAATGTTTAAGACTGTTACTTGCTATCTCGTCTTTCTATTCCGCAATTAATCTAGATTATTCCGCATGTTGATGTTAGTTCCATGTGTGATTCACTATCATGGTCTATTCCATGTACACATGGGTGGCCAGTTAAGGTTCAGACTTGGGTAGTCTGAACTTAACTCGCGTCGTGACGCCGCCCGCTCTCTTCCGATGTTTATTTTAAAAAAAAAATTAGACTCTGAAATTCTCGGAAAGGGCGGGGTGTTACAGGACTCTCATCGCCTAAGGAGACCAATGTGACTATGATCATCATGTTACTCCTCCTGGCGTGACTTGCACCACCGAGGCAGGACGTAACCCATAAATTGCAACACTGTAGAACCTCATTCATAATCCCATGTCTATGCATGAGATGCCAATGCCTGTATGCCATTTGTTAAGGCATAATATATCATTTGAAACACATATAATAAAACAAGAGTCTCATATGAAAACTGGGGTAAAACTGTTGTTACAAGTAGGTAGGAAACCTACTTAAACTGGCTTAAGTGTCCGTTCTTTTTTGAGTTTCGCCTGGTCACGACTCGCTCGTCGTTCACGTTCCGTTACCGTATAATGTAACAGTAAATAGATACTAGCATTTAAATGTCCATTCTCATATAAAACCCAAAAGAACATCTTGTGGGGTTCGGCCAAACCCATGGCCGAACCTTACCCACTTTAGATTTGATCCCTCTCGTAAGTCCTTTGATCAATCCCTTCATTTGACTTGTATTCACAGATTTGCCATTGGTCTGTCCAATCTTTAATCCACCAAACTTACTCCATGGGGTTCGGCCATACATTTAGCCGAACCCAATGGTTCCTTTATCCATTACCACATGGTTCTCCATTAGGGTATTTTAAACCTTTTAAATCAACATAGAACCATTACCAACTACTACTCATAAGCTTAGGCTATTTAACCCACTCATTATGAATTAGCATAAAGTCCATCAACATGCTTGGTTATTTACTGATATTAAGTACATAGATACCTATATGATTCTTGAATCAAAATCATACAAACCAAATAAAAACCATAAAGTTACCCATGGGTTTAGGCCACTCACATGGCCGAACCTCATGGTCCTTTGAATCCAATTCTCCTAATGATCTTTCATCATTTATCATGCATCTTAGCCATAAAAACAGCAACCATAATTCTATTTAAAATCCCATAGAAACCCCATGATATTGCATGGTTTCTAACTCTTTAAATTCATAACAATCATCAATCTCTTTCATGGGGTTCGGCCATTCAAGTTGGTCAAACTCTATGTCCATGAATTGGTCCTTCAAACATGCATTAGGTGTTATTTAAATCATTCAATATCAGTATCATATTGCTGCCTTTATACCTCTTAGAACCCTCTAATTAAATCCATCCAAAACGGTCCATAAAAGTCCATTGTTTCCATGTTTCACAACATGCAAACCAACAATTTCACATGGGGTTCGGCCCTCCATGGTGGCCAAACCCAATGGTTATTTTTTTCTATTTTTAAACCTCCAATAATCATGTAATAACCATCGTATTATCACCGAGTTTAACCCTTTAAAAATCATCTAAAAACCAACCCAATTTCATAGGGTTCGGCCATGCTCATTGGCCGAACACTACGACCTTTGGTTTTGAAATATTCAATCATTTATCTTAGGTCTGAATCAACCATCCAACTCCATGTTTTAAGCTTCTTAAAACATGATTTTAAAGCTAACACTAACATCTAATATCAGTCCCACTTTTATATGGTTTTAATTTCCAAAAACCATCAACATCAACCATTTGTTTCCATGGGGTTCGGCCATGCAAAGTGGCCGAACCCAATGGTCCAACTTATCAGTTTTAAACCGCTGTTTTATACCCATAATACCTTCAGTCCCTATGTCATTCAGATCCATGTTTTTAACCCATTCTAAAACATGCATTTAAATCTTAAATCAAAACCCAAAAACAGTCCATAAAATCCATGGTTTTCATGTTTCAAAACATGAAAACCAAGCAATCTTTTACATGGGGTTCAGCCCTCCATGGTGGCCGAACCCAATGGTTATTTTTACCATTTTAAATCCTCCATAATCAAGGTTAAACATTGGTGTATTCGGCCATGACCATGGCCCAATACATCCCCCACTTTATTAATCCAAAAGTCCATGAAACACTTACCAAATTCCAAGCTCTTGCCTTGCCTTTTGATCCTTGCTTCCTTTCTTTCTTAGCCTCCCTTCCTTTGCTGATTATTTGCTTGAACCAATGGTGAAATCACCAAGTCCAATTCGGCCAAATGATGGTGCTCTTGAGAGGGAGAAAGAGATGGGATTGTAAGGCTTTCACAATGATAAAAATCGGCCAAACATGAGTGTTGTTTGCTTTTGTATTTCAGCCCCCAAAACCCCTCCACTTCCTCATCAATTTTTGCATAAAACAATGGGTCTTGGGTGCTATCCAAGGCACCCCTTGGCACCTACCCATGCAGCCATTCAGCTTTCCATGCAACTCATCTCCAACCCATGCATTTCATTTACCATTCATCATGGAAATCACCCCAAACAAGTCCCCAACGTGTGGGACTTGTTTTGGTGATTAAAGCTGAGCCAACCTCTTCCAATTCCCACTTAGCTCACTGAGTTTACAGCCCCTTCAATTTCCCTTTTGACTCACTTGAACTCAAGGCTATTTAGATTTCCATCTCAACTCACCCAACTCACATACTTAATGCATTTCATTTAATGCACATGTGTTGACTCACTACTTGATTTAATTCCAACTCACTTCAGTCTCACTCAACTGATTTGACTCGTGTTTTAGCTCCCTTGAGGGTCCACACGGTCAACCATAGTCAACTCGACCCGTTGGGTCCACTTTTAGCTCCTTGACCCGATTTTGACTCCATGACCCAATTATGGTATTTTGGTCATTTGTAAATGGTTTTCACATATGGATCAAGCCTACCCATTTCTTCTCCACTTGATTTCCAATCAAATAGGCTTAACCCCATTTAATTTAAATTCATAAAACGGTCAAATAATCCAGTAACCTTTGACCCATTTAGCCATTTTTGACCCAAATGATGAAAATTACCCATCCAATCAAACTTAACATTCCTAATGTACTCATATGATTTTAATTTGAGCATTGGGCCCCACTATTTCCTTACTTAACATCACAAAATAATTAATTTAAGAACTCAGGGGCATTTTCGTAATTTTCCACTTCATTGAGAAATTGGGGTGTTACATCCTAAGTCATTGAAAACATCGTTGACTTAGCTTCTTCGTAAAGTTTGTGTTTTCATATTTTGGGGAAATTGCCAAATAAACACCCTTATTTTTGAGGAAACTTCATAAGTATCAAGTGTTGTTTCTCAATTTGGGGAAATCGGAGAAATGTTCTCCTATTTTGCTATGTTTGATAAATCCATCACTGTTTCTCAATTTGGGGAAAAACCCAGATGTTGCTCATTTTCAGGGAAATTTTCCTATGTATCAAGTGTTGTTCCTCAATTTGGGGAAAAATCATTGATGTTTCTCATTTTCGGGGAAATATGTCCTATCTTGCTACGTTTGATAAATCCAACTTATAGTGACTGTCCTTCCCTTGCTATCATTCTTTTTTTGTCAAATGTTGCTCTCACATTGAATGCTTCAGTCTGAGTCTAACGAAGTAAATTAATCCGGCCCCCGTGCTGCGGACTCCGAAGAGTCGGTCAGTTGGGATTCTTATCTTTTCAGTGAGACATGATACCTTCTTAATCTCACTTCGAAAGATTCATTCTTCCTATTTCGCTCTGATACCAACTGTATCGCCCCGCCCTTTTTCACTTGCCGAAAATCAGAGCCTAATTTTTTTTTTTGAAATAAAAGAGTGAGATAGAGCAGGACGTCACGACGCGGAGCTTCCAAAGCCCGGCCCTTAACTGGCCAACCATTCGTGTGCGTGGACCAAGTCCACGAGAACAGTTCACACGCGATAAGGGCAAGCTTGCGGAATTAAACATAATGCGGAATTATAATAGAGTTCTATCATACCAATTTTAAATAGCAAGGAAGTCCATCATTTAATGATAATTACCTTAAATTAAAATGTCCAAACCATAGCAAATAGTCTAAGTTATTACAGTCCCAACAAGCTAATTACTCAAATTATATTGTCCATAAATAAACTTAAACAAAATAGATATAGCTCATCCAAGCTCCTAAACTTGGCTCCGATCACGTCCTTCGTTCCGTCCATTTCCTGTGTCATCATCTAAGGTAGAAGTAGGGCGATAGACAACGCGCCCAGTAGGTACTCTGAGTAGGGTCAACACATGGATTAGTATGAACAAAATCACATAGATATAAATAATATCAAAACCATGCAAATAAATGCCATGCCATGGGTGTCATATGCCATGAGTCCCACCCATCATCCATATCACAATAACATAGTATTCCTCTTGATGGAAAATCCTCATCAAGGTATCTTTATGAATGCCTTATCAATTGCCCCAAATGGAGCGTGGACTCCACTTACATTTCACATCACATAGTATTCCTCTTGATGGATAATCCACATCAAGGTATCCCCACGAATGCCTTATCGGTCGCCCCGAATGGAGCATGGACTCCGGTTACAATTCAATCATACATCCATTGGAATCAGTGTGGTTTCCTCCCCACGATTGTTTATCTGAAATCCGAATGGAGGGTGGGCTCCCCTCATTTGATCCCTCCCATGCCATGCATGAGATGCAAGTGCAAATATGCTATGTAATAATAAACATCATAGCATTAAAATCCCATCATTAAGACATATCATTTGATACCAAAATAATTCAAGTAAAAACATCACATATACATATTCCATGGTTTTCAATGAGGTAGGAATCCACCAACGTCCAAATACCGGGTCCTTGTGTTTCTGTTCAAAAATCGATCACTGATCTCGTCAAGCCGATCGTACACCGCTTTGAAATCTCGTTACCTTATTACATATAAATAAATCAACCCAATGATCCATTTGATTTCCAACCATGTTTAAGTCCACAAAATGCCTTAGTGGGGTTCGGCCATACAACATGGCCGAACCTCACTCTCTTGGTTTTGGGCCCCTCTTTTTAGTCCTTTATCATTTTAATCAATGTGGGTCTAAGATCATTCCATCTTTTGATTTATTAAACCAATCACATAGGTTAATCATTTTACATTAAAAGAAACCCTGAGCACATAAAACATTCTCCATGGGGTTCGGCCATACAACATGGCTGAACCCATGGTCCTTTCATTCCATCTTCCTTTCATTTTAACCCTCATTTCTTAGCTTGATCATTCCATCTCTTTAAACATACATAGATCTACAAATGGTCCATCAAAATGATTCATTAACATACCATAAATCCATAATAAATCCCTCCATTCCTTAGCTTGATCATTCAATCTCCTACACATGCATGGATCTGATCCATCAAAATGGTTCATGGGGTTCGGCCATACAACTTGGCCAAACCCATGATGCCTCATTTTCATCCTCTCATTTAAATCATTTACAAACATTAAAAACCCATTTAAAATCATTAACATTCTTCCATCATTTCATCCTTTAAAACCCATTAAAACCAATAATATTCTTCCATCTGGCTGGACCCTATGGGTCATCAGTTCTTCTCCAATCTACATATCTATGATTAGATCCTTTGATGGGGTTCGGCCATACATCATGGCCGAACCTCATCCAGTCCCTTTTTAGTTCTCAATGGTCCTTATACATAAAAATCTAGGGTTTGGCCATGCAAGGGCCAAACCATGATCCTTGATCATTCTCCCTTCCTTATATTAAACATGCATGAGGTCCTTATGCATAACAAGTTTTGGGTTCGGCCATGCAAGGGCCGAACTATGTTCTTTGACCATTCCTCATGTTTAGCCATGCATGTTGACATAAACCATATATACATAGTGTCCTTAGTAATCCATCTTACCCATTAGGGTTTTGTCCATTTTTCCATCTCATTCCTTGGATGACTTTTGAATCCATGGCCCATAACATTTTGGCCAACTTTCCAATCCGAGATGGAATGTTCCTTTAACCTCTTTCTACTTAATAAAATCTTGTCAAGTAATAATTAACGCTTCCACAACTCCTTCGTTTTCTTTCACTCCGTCTTGCTCCTCCGATCTTCTCGTTCCTTAGTTTTTTCTTTCTTCTCCTTGATTTTCGGCCAAGAGTGAGCTTGAGATGAAGAGGGTCTAAGATGAAAACCCCCAATAGATGGTTCGGCCAAAGAGTGTAGGTTTGACAGAGGGAGAGAGGGAGAGAATGTAAAAACCCTAAGTATTTTCCTTGTCTTGTGAGAGAGGTCGGCCAAGCTTGAGAGAGAGAGAGAAGTTGAGATAGAAAACTCTAAGTGTTTCTTGTCTTGTTCAATGAGAGGGTCGACCAAGCTTGAGAGAGGGAGAGAGTGAAAGAGTGAATGAGATGGAAAGCTAGCCCTTTCCATCTTGTCTCATGGTTTATTGGGCAAGACTCTACCTCCAACCACTCTCATCAATGTGGAGTCTTCCCCATGAGTCCCTTGACCAAACAAGCGAATGCATGCCCTCCACATGGCACACACCACCCTCTCCAACGGTTTTGGCTAGTGGTTTTCCATTGAAATGGAACCCCCCACTTCTCCTTTGACCAACCATGAGAATTCATGGCCTCCACATGGGTTCTTTGTCTAGCCAAAAGGATGCATGCTCTCCACATGGCATACCACCCCCATCTCCAACGGTTTTGGTGGCTAGTGGTTTCCATGAGATGGAAACCACCCACCTCCCCTTTGGCTCACTCCATCTTTTCATCTTCCATGTGACTCACCCCCATTTGACTCACTCCATTTAAATGAAACTCAATCTCCTAACTCAAGCACTTGAATTTAATTTTAATTAATTAATTCCTTAACTCCAATCATTTTACGTAATCCTCTTGGACTCACCTTTGAACTCACCTATGGTTGACCAAGTCAGCCATGGTGGCCGGCCTCACTTGTGCCTTAGTCCACACGCCATCTCACTTGATGAGGTGGACTTGGGTCCCACTTGTCTATGCCACTTGGATAATTCCTTATACACTTGCCACCTCACTTGATGAGGTGGATCCCATGCCTTTGATCTTAATTGGGTCCATGACCCGATTAAATCCATTCCTTACCCATTTACCCTAATCATCAATCCATCTTGACCCATTGGGTCCCAAGTGGGCATTTGACCCAATTGACCACATTGACCCAATTAAATAGAATTAATCCTATCCATGGTCCATTGGACCATACTTGGGCCATTGCCCCAACTTTGATCCATCTAATATCCATTCCATCTATAAATCTTAATTTTTACTGATTAAAATAGATAATAGCCACTATAATTATTGAATTGAAAATCTGGGCTATTATAAGAAACTCGGACTTGACTCGCGTGGTGATGGCCCGTTCTCTGACACTTATCAAAATAAATATATACTCTGATTTATGCAAGTGAAAAAGGGCGAGGCGTTACACTCTTGGCCTCTTTAATTGTAAACTTCTCTTTTCTTGGAATTAGATAATTAATCATCAACTTAAAAATCTAAGTATTGAATTAATCTAGACTCTCATTAATGGATTCAAATTAACCAATTTAAATTGAAAATCCTAAAAGTGGTATGAATTAATTATAAAATTCTAAATGTTCCATTTTAAGCTCGTTTCTAGCAATTATCCACTGATTTATGACTTTTTGCTATATTTCCTTGAATTTACCTGCAAAACTAAAATAACTCATTAAATGCATCTTATATACACAAAACCAAGGCTAACTGACCTAAATTTCAAGGGTAAAAATGTAATATTTCAAGTCTCAACAAATACACCCAAACATAAATTTTGCTACTCCTCATGTAAAGCTCCTAAAACTAAAAAATTTAAGTCTAAACATTCAAAACCTAAAAATCCTAAAATAAACCTAAGACTAACAAAAAGTTTTATTCCTAGGCTAAACCTAAAACTACATCACTTTCGTTGGTACTCTCGGTTGTATTTAGCGTATGCAACAAACCTTTAAACCCTAGGCTACCCCTAGTGGATGAGTTATAGTCTCGTGAGGGCTTGCAGTGGTGATACCCACAAACATCCAAATTTTCTAGTCTTAGTTTCAGATTCGGCAAAAACAAGTCCATAAAAATCTAGACATCATGAAATTCCAAAATTTATTTCATAAGACTTATATCCAGAGTGTAGTGTGTACTTAGCCAATATTAAAATAGTTTTCTTTTCCAAATAGACACAAATTTTGTAACAACTTTTGAAAAATGTGCTTTGACTTCAAACGTCACTAGATATCTTTCAGAAAGATTAACTCTCAGAGATTTGGGTTATTTTCTTTCAAAGGTATAGAAAGACGGCACAGTTCAAAGAGAATAATTGGATCTCATGAATGGATGCCACTTTCCTAAGAACATTGAGTTATACACTATCATTTTTCTTCCTTATTTTCCACATGAAATAACATATTTCAACTTAAGGTCAATAGGAATTCCTATAGGACGAAACATGGCTTCGGACCGAGTCAAATCAAATAAGGATAATTGACTCTAAAAATAAATATTTTAACAGAAAAGTTAGAGGTCTTCAAAATGTAAGACAAGATATTTCTTCCTCTATTTTTCTTTTCAACATTTTTCAAAATATTCATCTTCTTTTTTTCTATTCTTTTATTTTTTACATCCTTCTTTTGATGTCTGGATGTTCCCTTTCTTTTTCGTTTTCTTTTCCCATTTTTTTGTTCCATTTTTTTTAGAGTAGCATCCCAATTTTTATTATCTCTAACCTTTTCTGAGTTCTTATTATAGGTCACAGATATTTCTATGAGGCTCAGACTCCATAACCAGAGTTGGATACGGAAAACATGGCTAAACAATAAAACAGGCTGATTTTTTTTTTCCAATAAGGCTGAACGAACTATCAGGATTACTGACCAATAATACGTAGGCATGAAGGCTCAAACGATCCAAAAATGGCTTAAATCATATCCTAAGTTTCATACAGTGATTTCCTTGTTTTAAATACATTTTGAAAAATTACAAATGTATTAACTCAAATTTGATGGCGTTCTCAGTAATATGACCAAAATTGAAAAATGATGAGATCCACAATGACTTGATGCGCTTAAGAAAGAAAAATGGATTGACTTAAATCCCTTAGAAAAATAGATTGGCACTAAATCTCACTAGGTTAAGTCTCCACTAGTATTCCTCTGTTCATAGCTAGACTCGTGAAATATATTTTTTTCTTTTCCAACTAATGTTAACATGGCTGTCTAAAATTCGTTCTGAATATAAATTCTATAAAAATCTTATTGAAAAGATGTGATATAAATTTTTTTATTTACCTATTAATGCTGAAAAATCACTTAGACTCAACAAAACTTTTTTTTTTTGTTTTCTCCCAAGGGGTAGTCTCATTCTTCACTTACTCTTCCCTTGATTGAATTTTTTTTTTTAGATCACAAAACAGTAAAAAACACAAAACTTTTTTTTTTTTGGGGTCATAGGCAGCCTCAATTTTTGTAATTTTTTTTTATTGGACTCAACTAGTGTAACTCCTTGATACCTGTAACACTTCGGAATTCCATGTTATCAATATTTACAGAATTTGTCATTTTAATTGTGAATTAACGGATATGAAACTTAGATGGGTAAGGTGTTGGGTGAATGGCCCAATTAGGACCCAACGGTTATGGTATAAGGTTCAAATTAAAGTGAATGGGTAAGGCGCATTTAATTGGGTCAATGTTGCTATTTGGGTCAAAATGGCCAATTGGGACCCAGTGGGTCATGGTTAACTTGGTTGACCACCAAGTGGGTTCAAGCCTAATATAATGGGGCTAAATTAAAATGGTAATGCATTATATGTATAAATAAGGGATTGTCTGGATGAGGATGACATACACGCATGCACCATAGCTAAGGTAGATTTCCTCTAAAAAATCAAGGAGTTTAGTCGAACAAGGATTGTCCTAAGATGGGCAACACGTGTAGATGGGTTTGGATTAGGAAATGACATCTAATTGCCTAATCAAATAAAGAAGATATCTAAAAATTAAATATGGGTTGCATGGCCGTGTATAGGAGATATGCATATCCATGAGGATGCGCTTAATATCCTTTAAAAGGGGTCCTTTCCTTGGTTAAGAGTGAAACTAGGGGATTGCTAAATAAAGAATGTGCTGAAGATTAAACACATGAGGTTACGGTTTTTAGGACTAAACCGGAATAGCAATTGCAATCTTCCCACACGGCGGAAATCGTTATATGCTATTTCAGCGATACGGAACCGAGTGGAACTTTTATAAAACTAAGGGGCGCACGGCATACACAAAGGAAGAGAGGGCAGTCAGCTTTGTGAAAGATAAAGAGGAATACATACAAAAGAGGCTACGGAAGAAAAGGATCGGAAGAACAAGTCAGAGAGAAGAAAAACCGGAGGAGTCGTGGAACCGCTAAGTATTTTGATAATTTTGTTTAAAGAAAGGAACCATAGGGTTCGGCCATGGGTATGGCCGAACCCCATGGAAGAAAAAATTAGGGGATGAATATGATAATTTAATGGAAGGATGAACCACAGGGTCGGCCATATGTATGGCCGAACCCCATGGAAAGACATTGTTTATTTTATGGGTTTTTGAGGGATGAAAACCATGGAATATTATGTATGTTTTAAAAGGGTTTAAGTGGAAGGTTGTTGGTAAAGAACCTTAGACCACGGGTTCGGCGAAGGGGTATGGCCGAACCCCATAAAGAATTATGGAATTATATTCATATAGTTAGATCATGGAAAGGATGGCAAAGTTGTAATTATAGGCTAAAATGAAAAATCATGGGTTCGGCCATGGTGTATGGCCGAACCCCATGAGGTCTTTTTATGGACTTAAATTGTTAACACTGTTAAACAATTGTGGTATAAGTGATGACCAAAGGGATGAAACTAAAGGACCATGGGTTCGGCCATGGTGTATGGCCGAACCCCATGGATAGTATTTTTGAATCTAAGTTGGTATGAAGGGTAGTAAATGATGAAGCAATTTTATGGATATTATGTCTATGTATATTTTAAATGAATGGATGATTAAATGGAGGATTCAATTATATACCTATGTTTATGGACCTATGTGTTGAACCTAAACATAAGGTGATGAAGGAAAGGGCAAAGAGGTAAATAAGTGAAAATAATGGACCATGGGTTTGGCCATGGTGTTTGGCCGAACCCCATGGGGATTGTTTTGTGGACTTTGTTGTTATCAAGGTTAAGTAATTGTTGTATGGGTGATTGATTAATAAACCAAAGGAGGGACTAAAACCTAGTAAGTGAGGTTCGGTCATGGTGTATGGCCGAACCCCACAAGTTTGGTTTATGGACTTAGACATTATTGTAAATCAAATGGGACATGGTTTTAATTGATTGATATATTATAAGGTAACGGGACCTCACAAGGTTTGTACGATAGTGAGCGGTTACAGGACGAAAGCGCAAGGACATGTTAGTGGTCTTTGGTAGGATTCCACCTCTTTGAAACCATGGGTTTATGTACAATGTTTTTTATCTTATTTTTGATGAATTTACGTTGTAAAAGATATGTTTCAATTGTGAAGTTTTAATGCTATGTTTACAATATAAAATAGCATGTGTTTCATTAGCATCTCATGCATGGCATGGGGTGAAAGATATGTAACCGGAGGGGCAACACTCTGTCGAGGCGTTCGAAAAACCTATGTGGGATACCTTGATGTGCATTTCCATCAAGAAGAAACCGGAGGGGCCACACTTCGTCAGGGCATCCGAAAGACCTATGTGGGGGTACTTATATGTACTTGTGATGGGTGAGACTTATTGCATTTGACATCATGACATGGCATGGTTTATATGTTTTTTTGATATTATGATATTATTATATTTGTTTTGTACTAATCATGTGTTAGCCCTAAATGGAATACCTGCTAGGCGCGTTGTTCTAACGCCCTACTTCTACCCTAGTGGATGATACATGAAATGAGGGAAACGATGAACGCGAAAAGGGCCAAGCATAGGAGCTTGGATGCTTTTAGTTTATATTTTGATTAAGTTACTTATGGACTTGTAATTTGAGTAACTAGACTTCGAGCATGTAATAGTATAGATAATTTGCTATGGTTGAATGTTTATTTGGATAATTACGTTATGTTAATTACGGATAAGACTTGGAGTATTTTGCTATCTAAAATGGAATAGAATTAGGTTCTATTATAATTCGACAGTTATGATTTTAATTCTGCATGTTTATATTGATATGTGTGAACCGTTTTCATGGACTTAGTCCATGCACACGTAGGGTTGGCCAATTAAGGGTCGGACTTTAGAAGTTCGGACTTAGCTCGCGTCGTGACGTCCCGCTCTCTATCACTCTTTAAAAAAAAAAAATAGACTCTGATTTTCGGAAAGCATAGTGAAAAAGGGCAGGGTGTTACAATACCCACAGACTTAAATTTGACATTGTCCTCAATGATCCTTAATCCACAGTGATCAAGTGCAAATCATAATTTTTTTTGGAACAGTGTTAATTAGGGTTCAGACGGAAAAAGGGTTCATTCACAACTGACTCACTATAAATCCCAAACTGACTCAAAAATTCTAGACTGACTGACTCTAAAAGAAACCAATAAAAAATGCGAACTCAATTATTTTTTACAAATAAAACAACCTTGGGCTTCTTGAGTGAGTTCCATATGGTGCGGTAGATAGTGATGGTGAATGTGCTCCAATGAGTACATAATGTCATGGGCCAAGTATTTCTTTTCCCTTTTATTATCTCTCACTGGCATGATGAAAGCCCATGGATCATTCAAATAAAAAAGGATTCAGTCCGGTGCGGGTTGTCCCTCAATATTGGGTTGTTTATCATTGACAGGCTCTTCCTTAACTTGAACTTTAACTCTTACACTTGAATTATCACCTACCCTTGGTAGAATCTCCTCACCTTGGGTGAAGCTCTTGGAATTTGACGAAGATGCTAGTGTTGAAACCGACATGACCTCAAAGACCCTGTTGTTATCCAAAGTGGATTGATGACTAACTTGGGGTTCACCAATTGGGGACCTAACTAAACGCTTAGTTGAATCACGCCTCCAAGTATTCATTATTACTCAAACAAGACCACACAAGACAAAAAAAAAAAAATTCAAACAAAATAAATGGCCTAAAAAATAAATCTTATACTAACCTAAGATTCTAGACAACTCCTAATCTTTTTTCCAAAATTCTAAATCTTCAAATAGAAGTTTAACCTCAATCATGGCCAGGTAAGTTCTCAGGTAAATGAGGGAGCACAGACGACATCTCATCCCAACTTATCCATAAACGTTCTCGACCTCACGCCTTGGTGACAGAACTAGCCTGGACACTGTTATTGAAGAAAAACTACAGTTGGTTATCTAAAATTATTTGAGTTAAAGATTGTTCTAATGAGAATGAAAGACCCTAAGAACTAACTAATGGTTTCTACTTTGATTTTACTTTAAATTGCATGAACCATTTTATTTACTACTTTTTTTTCCTATTTTTTTGTGAAAGCAAACCTAATCTAATAATGCAAGATACACAAGCAAATATGCAAACATTTAAGCAAACAAACTAATCTAATGCATGAGACTAGCAACCTAAATACATGATCAAAGTAAATATGTAATTTTTTTAAATGCAAGTAATAAATGCAAACGACCTACTAAAATCTAAATGAATGCATGAAAAAGGTAAAAAATAAAATAAGGTAGTCAAGCACTTACCTTAGCCTATGCGCGTATTCTCCAGCAATCATAATTCGCAATTTTTAAAACTACTGAAAAATAAAACACATGAACCTAGGTGAAGATTCTAACTCAAGAATGCATGAACTATCTAAATGCAAAGTCATATACTACAACTAGAGAGAGATTAAAATAATTAAACTTAATTAAGTCTCCTAAACTAATGTGAGATTAGAAACAAAATTCTAGATTAATGCCATTACTTAATTCAAATTTAAATGATGATCAAAAAATTAAAAAACTTCCCAAGAATAGAAATTTCCAAAATTAGACGTCTAAAAAATCGGGCAATTTTCTAAATATAGAATGTTTCCAAAATTAGATAATTTTAAAACTTTCCATAGACAGAAATTTTAAAACTTTCCAAAATTAGATTTATTTCCAAATTAAAATTTTATTAAAATAGATTATTTTTATGAGATTAGAAAGAGGGTAAAAGAAGAAACTTAATTGAATCTATCAATTTTCCAAAAGTAGAAATTCTCTATAAATTAGAATTTTTCATCAAAAATAAAAACTTCTAAATTTAACAAGTATCTAAGTTTAGCAAAATTTTGAAAATTAGAAAATTCTTAAGATCTCTTCTATTTTAAAGAAAAATTTAAGTTTAGGTAACCTTCCAAAGTTAGAGTTTCTAAAAATATAACTTTCCAATTTTAAAAAGTTGCCTAAATTAAAAGACTCCAAAAGTAAAAGTATTTTCTAAAAACCATAAAATATCAAGACATAAGATTTCAAAACATATACTTTGATTTGTTCCCCGGCAACGGCGCCAAAACTTGTTGATGTGCAAATTTTACATTTATTAATCTCGCAAGAGCACGAACCATTTATAGTACAACGTTATGAGTGCGAGGTCGATCCCACAGAGAACAGGCAAAATATATGCAAAAGAAAATCAAAATATATATGTTTGGAATCTAGTGCTTGAATTGTTATGGCTTTTTAGAAAACATATATTTAAAATAAATCAAATCATAAAAATCAGCCCTATTTTCATAAATTTAATTCTAAGTTAATAAAACCTCTATTTTTATATTCAAAACCAAAGGTTAGAACATTAATTAAATCCGATAAAGTTAATGGATTAAAGTAGAATTTATGGACAAACTCACATCTAAGTTCAAGAAAACAGAATTAAGGTTTAGTTAAATTAAATCTCAAATTAGTCAACACATATTGAAGGAGTGGTTCCAATACATAAAATAAATACATGACAAAAAAATTAAAGATTTAAAATAATTAAAACAACTAAAATACAACATACAAACAATAGGTCTAACATAACTAAAGATAAGAAATAAATTTGCAAATAAAATAAATGACAGAATATAAAAATGCATAATTTAAAAGGTGTTTAGATGACATGTAGATGAGGTGGAGTGGATTGGAGATAAAGTATAGGGATTTTCATAGGTGTGTATGCGCATTGAGTGTTTCTAGAACTTGTGACAATCGTGTGATACAATGGGATAGGTACATAGAGTGTTCTCTGTGGGATCGACCTTGCACTCATAACGTTGTACCATAAATGGCTCGTGCGCTTGCAAGATTATAAATGTAAAACTTTGCACAAATTTCACATCAACAATGCGCATGGAGTGATTGGCCTGGCCTAGTGTTCTAACATTTGGAACAAAAGTTGGCTTATTTGTACTGGATCTCTAGCCCATGGATCTTGATTTCAAACTCTTGGCCTCTTTAATATCAGACTTCTCTTTTCTTGGAATTAAATAATTAATCAACCACTTGAAAATTTAAGTATTGAATTGATCTAGACTCTCATAAATGGATCCAGATTAACCAATTTACATTGAAAATCCTAAAAGTGGTATGAATTAATTATAAAATTCCAATCTTCCATTTCAAGCTTGCTTCTGGCAATTATCTACTGATTTATGACTTTTTCCTGTATTTCCTTGAATTTACTTACAAAACTAAATAAACCATTAAATCCATCTTATATACACAAAACCAAGGCTAACTGACCTAATTATAAGGGATAAAAATGTAATATTTCAAGTCTCAACAATTCCCAAACCCAAAATATATCATTTGAAAAATACATGGTATACATATTATATTACAATTCAAATGACATTTAAGAACACGCTCAACTTGATTCATCTTCAAGTTTAACCTGTAAAACACATGTAAGCTCAAATTTTCATTAGTAGGTTAGTTAAAGAAAGCACAACAACTTTACTCCCCCATAGATCAAGATCTCCCCCATAAATGTAGCTTCTCCAAAAGTTCTCCCCCATTTTGACATAAATTGACAAAGGGCATGAACACTAACTATGGCGAAAGAGAGATAAAGGGTAAAATGCAAACCATCCAAAATATGCCAAAATGAAACAAATGCATTCAAACAAGAATAGAAGCAAGCTAGAGAGAAACACAAATGCATTATGGATTTTCTAAGATAGAGAAACCGGGTTGAGTCCAAGGGCTTGGTCATGACATCCGCGAATTGGTTCTCCGTACCAATGTGTTCAAACATGGTCTTCTCTTCCACTAGTTCTTGGATAAAATGATGCCTTATGTCAATGTTCTTCGCTTTTGAGTTTTGGAATGGATTCTTTGAAATGTTGATTGCACTCGTATTGTCACAAAGTAGGGCGATCGCCTCTTGCCCAATCCCATAGTCTGCCAATATTTTCTTCATCCAAATCAATTGAGTCAACAACTTGCAGCTGCTATGTATTCAGCCTAAGATGTAGATAGAGACATTGATGATTGCTTCCGACTATGCCATGCCACTAAACAGTTTCCAATGTAGAAGCACCTCCACTTGTTGATTTTCTATCATCAATGTTTCCAACCCAATCTACATCTGTGTATCTGGCAATCTTGGATAAGGTGTCATATGGAAACCAAATCCCATACAAAGTGGTGCCTGCCACATACTTGATTATCCTCTTGACTACTTTAATATGTGATTCCTTGGGATTTGCTTGAAATCTTGCACATGCTCCAACACTGAAGGAAATGCCGGGTCTACAAGCAGTGAGGTATAATAGACTTCCAATCATGCTTCTGTAGACACTAGGATCAACATTCTTTCCACTTTCATCCTTGGATAGTTTAACTATTGTGCTCATGGGGGTTGTAGCATGCTTACATCCTTTGAGTCTAAACTTCTTCATAAGTTTTTTAGCATACTTGGTTTGAGAGATGAATAGCCCATCCTTGTGTTGTTTGATTTGAAGACCACGAAAGTAGTTCAATTCTCCAACACGCATCTCAAATTCAGATTTATTGAGTTTTGAAAAGGCAATAGCATCCTTTTCACGAGTAGATCAAAAAACTATGTCATCAACATAGATTTGGGCAATGAGTATGGACCTCTTGGGCTTTTGGACAAACAAGGTTTTGTCCACACTTCCTCTTTGAAAGTCATGATCAAGCAAGAATTGAGTCAATCTTTCATACCATGCCCTTGGGGCTTGCTTGAGACCATACAAGGCTTTCTTGAGCTTGTACACATGATCCGAAAATTTAGGAACAACAAATCCTATTGGTTGCTCCACATGCACTTCTTTATTTATAAGTCCACTCAAAAAGGCACTCTCAACGTTCATTTGATACAACATGAACTTGAGAAAACAAGCTATGGAAATCCTTATCCTAATAGTTTCCAATCTAGCCACGGGTACAAATGTTTCATCAAAATCAACTCCTTCGATTTTTGCGTACCCTTGGGCTACCAATCTTGCCTTATTTCTAACAATGGTCCCATGCTCATGCATTTTGTTCTCGTATATCCATTTGGTTCCAATCACATTTGTTTCCTTGGGTCTAGGGACCAAATCCCAAACATAATTCCTTGTGCATTGACCAACTTCTTATTTCATTGCATTAACCCAATCCTCATCATTAATGGCTTCTTCAATCTTCTTAGGTTCTATTTGTGAGGTGAAATATGCATAGTTGGCCAAATTTCCAGTTTGCCTTCTAATTCTAACTCCCTCTCTTGGTTCTATAGTGACCCGGAGTTTTAACTCCCTAATCTATGTAATTTTTCTCTAATGAATGAGTTGTGGTATTTTGAATCAAAGTTGAAAAGTGTAATAGCCCGAATTTTTAGATCAACATATATATGGCATTTATTTATTTTAATAATGGAAAAATTGGAATTTTGATGTTATGATGTTAAATGGATCAAATTTTGGGGCAAGGGCCCAAGTATGGTCCAATGGACCATGGATTGGATGGAATTCATTTAAGGGGTCAATAATGGTCAAAGTGGGCCCGATAACCATTTGGGACCCAATGGGTCAAAATGAGTCAAACTCTAAGGTAAATGATAGAAAATAATTTGATTGAGCCATGGGCCCAATGGTGACCCAATTAATTGATTGGAATGGCTTGAATTGGAATTAAATCACCTAAGTTAATGATGAGATGATTAAGATGGCATAACCAAGTGGGGCCCACCTCCACCTCACCAAGTGAGGTGGCGTGTGGACCAAGGAAAAGGTGGGGCCGACCATCATGGTTGACTTGGTCAACCATGGATAAGTTAAGGGGACTAAGGTGGATTAAAGTAAATTAAGTTGATTAAATTATTTTAAATCATCTAAATTAAGATTAATAGGGTTTAAGTGACGTGGCCGAATGGGGTCCACCTCCACCTCATCAAGTGAGGTGGCGGGTAGACTAAGAATTGGTGGGGCCAACCACCATGGTTGACTTGGTCAACCATGGGTGGATTCATGGAGAAGAATTAAGGAGATTAGATGGAATTAAATGATGTAATTAAGGGACCTAAATTAAAGTATCAAATTAATCAAATAAATTAATTAAATACTTAGGTTAGTCAAATAAGTCAAAGGAGGAGTCAAAGGGGTGGTTTCATCTCATTGAAACCACCCAAACCACTCATTCAAACACACACAAAACCGTTGGCATGGTGGTGGTTTCATCCCAACCACCACCACCAAGGACATGCAAGCCATACTTACCCATATTGGTTGGTCAAATGGAATGATGGAGGGGTGTAACCCAAGCCACCAAGATGAGATGGGAATGGGTCTAGAGTCCCATCTCATCTCCATCTCTTCATTCCTTCTCCCAAAACCGTCCTCTCTCTCTCTCTCCCAAGGAAAACACCAATAAAGAAGAAGAAACTTAGAAAAAAAGAAGGAAAAAACTAGGCTTGCCCGACCACCACTTCAAGACCCAAGCTTGAGATGATTTTCCATCCCTTCCTCCCCTCTCCCTCTCTCAAAATCTAACCCTACCTTAGCCGAACCCTAACCTTAGAGACTCCATCTTGATCAAGCACATAGTGGCCGAACAACAAGGGGAAGAAGAAGAGAAAGGGCTAAGGAAATCAAAAGGAGAAAGAAAGGCCGGAGGAGTCGTCGGTGTGGTAAGGAATTCTTAAACAAGAATTTATATTTTTTTAAAGGTTAAGATGTGTTTATGGAATCCATTTCTTGGAATGAATGGTGGCCACAAATGTTATGGGCCTTAGATGTAAGATCCATCCAATGATAAGATGAGAAATGGATGAAAAGGGGAGAGATAGATTAAGAAAAATAATAAATAAAAGGATTAAGGAGGTTATGTAATTAAACGGATTAAGCATGGAAGTATGGGTTTTTGAATGGATTGATGGACCATAGGGTTCGGCCATGTAGTATGGCCAAACCCTATGGTAAATGGTTAATGATTTTAATTAGGGTTTTTAAGTTTAAAGCCATGGAGAATGATTATGATGTTAGGGTTGTAAATGATTAAATGTCGGAAAAATTTAAAGGGGTTTAAATGAGGAAAAATCATGGAGTGTGTGAATGATTTTGTGGCCTCTAGAGGCATAGGAAAATGGTGAATCATGAACCATGGGTTCGGCCATGGTGTATGGCCGAACCCTATGGTGATGGAATGATGTACTCATGGTTATAAAAGTATGGAAATTAATGGAGAAGGTTAATGGTAATTAAGTAGATTTTTCCTTAGTATTTTAAACAAGGTTTAAATGGGTGGAAATGAAGTTTTTAAAATAAAAACTATGGACCATGGGTTCGGCCATGGTACATGGCCGAACCCCATGGGGAGACTTTGAGGAATTTGGTGTTTTTGGAACCAAGAAAAATGAAATGGAATGATGGTTAAATTAATGAACCAAAGTGTACCTCATGATGATTAATGAAGGATGATTTAAATGTATGATTTAAATTCATTTATGGTAGGACCAAATGAGATAAAATGGACCCAAGAAAAATGGGAAAAAGGCATCATGGGTTCGGCCATGGTGTATGGCCGAACCCATGACCCATTGGTAGGTCATGTTATGGGCTAAAAATTGAATTATGTATGGGATTAGATGATTGGAAATTTAATTAAATTAAGTGGCTGATTTTAGGGATGTTATGTCATGGTTAATGAATCATTAATGGGGCTAAGCATATGGATGAATTATGGACAAAAATGTACATGGATGGAGGAAATACCAAACCATGGAAGAGTAGTGGCAAAACCGTAATTATTGGCCACAATGAAGAACTATGGGTTCGGCCATGGCACATGGCCGAGCCCCATGTAGGTTGGACATGAACTTGGATGCATTAAGATGATATTATGAATGATTAAATGAAGCTTAGGGTTGCTGCCTTTTTGGCTCACAGAATTAGAATGTTTAAATGGGCAAAATTTGGAATTATGTATGTGTTTATATCAATGGAAAATGAGGCTAAGTTAAGGGCTGATTTTGATAACCTTGTAACATAATTAGGGATCATTAATGGATCTAAGGTTGTGATCAGTTAGGGACTTAATCATGGGTAAAATATGGACTAATTTGGTAAATGTATAATAAGGTATCGGGACGTCGCAAACGGTACGCGATCGGTGACCGAATTATAGAACGAAAACGTAAAGGGACGCTAAGCGGTATTCGGTAGGATTCCTACCTTTTTATAAGCCGTGGATTATGTGTATGTGATGATTTCCTCGTTTTATTTCGATAATTATATGATTTATTTTAAGATGGGTTTTAAATGCTATGGATTATACTTTAATGCTATGGATGGTATTTTAAATGTTATGGATAATATTTTAATGCTATGGATGATATTTTTAAGGCTATGGATTATAATCCAATGCGATGGATTGTATAGTAAGGATATGAATTATATATATACTACATAGCATAATGCATTTACATCTCATGCATGGCATGGGCGGGAAAATAATGAAACCGGAGTCCATGCTCCATCGGGGCGACCGAGAAGCAAACATGGGGATAGCCTGAGGCGCTATAACCGGAGTCCATGCTCCATCGGGGCGACCGAGAATCAAACATGGGGATAGCTTGATATGCTATAACCGGAGTCCATTCTCCGTCAGGGCGACCGAGAAGCAAACATGGGGACACCTTGACGAGGCTTTGCCGTCAAGGGGGATATGACATTTTATGATGATTTGGATGATGGGTGGGACACATGACATAGGCACCCATGGCATGGCATTCATCATCTAGTTTTATTATATTGTTATCGGTATGCTTTTATCACTAATCCATGTGCTAGCCCTACTCGGAGTCCTACTGGGCACGTTGTCTAACGCCCTACTTCTACCCTAGCTGATGACGCAGGAGACGGCGGAAATGGTGGAAGCGACGGGAGCCAAGCTTAGGAGCTTGGGAAAATGGCTACTTAGTTTTATTTAAGGTTTTATTTCGGAAATGTAATTTAAGTAGCTTAGTTTGTCGGATTGTAATAATTACTTTTTCTGGCTATGGTTTGGACTGTACTCTGGACGTTATCATTTTGAGATATAATTATGAACATAGGGGTATTTTAGTAATTTAAGCGCCGTACTTCCTTGCTATCTAAAACTGGTAGGATAATCTCTATTATAATGTTCCGCATGTAATTATATTCAGCGAGCTTACTTCCTACGCGTGAACCGTTTTCGTGGACTTCGTTCCGCGCACGCGTAGGGTCGGCCAGTTAAGGGCCAGGCTTTAGAAGCTCGGACTTAACTCTCATCGTGACGTCCGCGCCCGTTATCACTTTTATTTCAAAAAAAATAAAAAATTTACTCTGATTTCGGTGAAAAAGGTGCGGGCGTTACAAAAAGTATGGAAAATGTGAGGTAAATTGAATGAAATAAGGAAAATCAGAATTTTCCTAGCTCGACACATCGACATCCTCGTTGTATTGGTTAATCTAAGTCGATAAATCGACACTATCGATTGTATCGATCTGAGATCAGTCAAAAAATACAGTCGTTCACAAACAGAACCCATGCCATTTGTATTCGACTTGTTGGTCTACTGATGTGTCGACAGATTCGTAGCTCGATGTGTCCATGGAGTCGATGTGTTGAGCGTACCCAACATCTTAATTCAGATTCGCAGAACCACCCTCTCCCTCTTATCACCTCATGTTTTAAATGCATGAGGCGGCCTTACACGCCACCTCCACCAAACCCTCCATTCATTTGGACTTAGGGCAACCGATGGAAAGGAAAGAAATAAGAGAAATAAAGAGGGAAGGAGTGGAATGCAAGAAAGAAAAAAAGAGGAAAGAAAGAGAGGAAGAAAGAAAAGGGTTTCTTCCGTCCCATTGACTTCCCCAACTCCCTTCTTCGGTTGTACACCTTCTCCCTGCATTCACCTACTCTCCATCCTTGCCTATTTCAAGGGAGGAAGAGGTTGAGTACTAAAATCTTACATTTTTACCCCTTATTATTGGGTCAATTGATTCTCAATTTTGTATATAATGATGCATTTAATGTAGTTTGTCAGTTTTGAAGTAAAAAATGGCAAGTTCACGAAAATCAAGTTAAAACAATAGAAAATTGCAAGATCAGGGCTTTAAAGAGAAGACCTAGGTTATTATAATTATTTCATGTCACTTTCTAGGATTTTCATGTAAATTAATTAATCTAGATCCAGTTATGAGAGTCAATGATTAATTAATAATTTTTAGATTTAAAGTAACTGAATAATTATTTAATTCTAGAGCTTAAAAGCTGCAATCCAAGAGCCAAAGCCTGAATTTCAAGTCAATGAGCCAAGATTCAGTCCAAGTGGGCCAAGCTATGTTCCACAAAGCTTCAAAGGACCAAGCCACATGTAAGCCCATGCGCATTCCACACCCTGGGCCAGGCCAGTGTGCAAGCTCAATCCAACTAAGGTCCAACGTCTCAAATCCAATTCAAATGGGCCTGAGTTGAGGTCTTGATCCAAATCCAAAGCCCAAAGTCCAATAAACTCCATGGACCATGTTTGAATTTACCTAAGTCCAACCCAACTACCCATGTCCAAAACCCATAACCCTACTCCACGTCCACACCATCCAATTTCCATCTTAGATCTTAACCTTCCATCTCACATACCCAATTAGGTCAAACCTTAGATCCACCATCAATTCTAACCCATCCATTCATCTATCATTAGATCTAGGTCATCCATCATCATCATGATCATCTTAATCTTAGATTAGTGTTCATCCATGCATCACCGATTAATCCTTGCATTCATTTCATGCATTGATCATCTTACCCATTAGATATTAGGTCATCTAATCTCATTCACCCATTCATCTCTTAGAAACCCTAGAGCCTCCACATGCATCCATCACATACACACATTTCCTTAGATTTAGGTCATGCATTTCATCATCCATTTAAGATCCACCTATGCATCTAAACCCTCCATCAACCATCTACCCAATTTTATAATTATTTTACCCTAAATTCCTTAGAACCATTAGATCAAAATCCATTAAATCTAAGCCCTTCATGCATAAAACCCGAACCTATGAACAACTTGTAGTTCAAGCTAGCCGCCATGCGCATATCACACCTCATCATCCATGATTTTTGCAACTTAAAGCCTCTCCATGCACTTAGACTAAAAATCATCTAGATACATCCCTAAGATCCAAACACACCTCATAATCCAATCCCCAAGTACCCACACAATTTTTCCCAATCCAAAAAAAATCCAATTTCTAAGTTTTCTCCCAATCCAAAAAAATCCAATTTCTAATTTTTCTCCCAATCTCCTATCTTCTCTCCACCTTGACCTAGCCACCAAGGAAAGCCACACAAAAATCGTGTGACCCTCCTTATGTAACACTAAAACCTAGTTTTAATCCCCATCATCCATGCCCATTTAGATTCAATCCAGTCCATTGATTTCCTTACTTAAATCTTGATTTAGTCTAAGCCATCCTCTCTTTTCAAAACCTATAAATACCCCATTACACCAAGGGTAAAATTCGAACATGACCTGGAATTCAAAAGAACTAAAGGCTGGAGCAAAAGACATGAAGACAAGGAGCACCATGCGAATTTACAAGTGAGAGTGTAGATTTTTATCTTTTATGTTGTGTTTCTCATATTTAAAGTAGAAAAGCCTTGTACTTTAATTCTTCCATTTAATAAAGTAAAGAATTCATTTAGAACCTTGGAACATCCAATTTCTAAATACCTTTATGATTACTTTCTTTCTAATTTGAAGAACACAACTTTTATTTATTTGATTGAACATGAGCATATGCAACAATTAAGATCATGATACTTGAATCATGATTACTAAGGTTTTGATTAATTAAATTAAAAGTTGTGAATCTTGCTTTATTAATAAGTATGAATTGTATTTTAGATATTTACATGAATTTCAGATCTAGGCCTTTACTTTATTTACATATCTTGGGTGATGAACGATCTATTCCAAATAACCACCTTTTCCGTTACTGCACATTTAATTTCAGTTATTTATTTTCATGCAATCTAATTTTCTGTCTTTTAATTATGTTAAATCTTATGTTTGTTGTGCACTAGTTGTTTTAACCCAAATCTTGTATAAATCTAATTTTTAATTCTGTAACTCTTTAGTTCAATCTTTTAATTATTTAATTCATTCTTTAAATTCTATGATTCTCTCTCTCAAAAGAACTATTCAATTACAGTTAGGAAGACGTGTAAATAATTTTGTAACTTGAAATCCTAAACATGATTAAGATTAAAAGTTGATTCACCATATTAAAATAAGAAATCACACATCTTATTTGCGGATTTTCCAAGTTAGATACATAACTCATTTAATGATTCAATTTCTTAAAAACAATTCATTTTTTAAAGGACATTAATTTAAATTTATATACTTTGAGATTTTCCGTTGGGTTCAACCTCGCTCTCACAATACTATACTATAAATGGTTCGTGCGCTTGCGAGAATTACAATTTTAAAATATTAACGAGGTTTTGGCGCCGTTTCCGGGGAAAATCATTAAATTATGTCCTTTTTAAAATTTAATTATTTTTAGGAAAAATTGTTATTTTTGGTGAGTTCTATTTTTAGCAACTCTTTAAAAATGGAAACTTTTTCTATTTTTGGAAAGTTACCTTAAATAAGAATTCTTTAAAATCTCAATTATTTGAATTAAGTTATGTTTGGAAACTTTCTATTTTTAGAAAAATCTATTTTTGGTAGTTAATCTATTTTTGGAAACCTTCCAATTTTAGAATCTTGGGATTCATTCATTCAAAATAAAAAAATAAAAAATCTTATGGTGAACTTTGATTTAACTCCCATAATCTAGTCATAATTTGGTCCCCTTCTTTAATTATAGATTAGGAACAATTCTTTTTGTTTAGGAATCATGCATTCTTTGATTTGGACTGTACACCACAGTTTGCTTGTGTTGTTTTACATGATGTGCACTTGAAAATCACTTAAAAATTGCTTGCAAAGTGCTTGAAAAATTGCTAAAAAAAAATTGCTTAAAATTGCTGCAAAACATGCAAGCTAGGCTAAGGTGAGTGCCTAATCATTTTATTTTAATTTTCACTTTTATCATGAATTCATATAGAAATTTTCTAGGGTGTTCTTTCATTTAATTGCATATTAAAATTTCTCATGCATTTTGGGATGTTAGATTCATGCATTAGTTAGATTTGTTTTATTATTGTTTTGCATATTTGCTTGATGTTTGTGTGGTAAAGTAGGATTGCATTCACAATATCTAGAAAAATAAGATAGTAAAATGGTTAATACATCTCCTAGTAAAATCAATTAAGGAACCATTAAGCTAGATTTTTAGGGTTTTATGCTAATTAAGAACCTGTATAATTCAAATCAATTTTTGGAACCAATGACTAGTTCATCTTCAAGAATGGTGTCTAAGGTTAGTTCTGTCACCAAGGCATTGCGGTCGAGCATGACCTAAGGATAAGCTAGGAAGAGATGCCATGTGCTCCCTCACTTACCTGGGAATTTACCTGGCCATCTTGTGGTTGAACTTTCATTGGAGACTTAGATTATTTGGAGAAAAAAGTAGAAGCAAGTCTAGTTACAATTTTTAGGGTCCTATTATTCAATAATTTTTTTTATTGCATTAGTGTAATTTAAATTTAGATCTAGGCTTTTTTTTGTGTGAATTTGTTTTAGCGTGTATGATCGTGTCTGTGTATGCATAATAGGTCACGTAACTCCTCCAATCGCTTGGTTAGAGTTACACTTCCCGTCAGTACATCGATTGTTGCATTCGGAGCTCAGTCCAGCTCAATCATAGACATAGACGATTCACCTACTTCACCATCATCATCATCAACCTCCTCTACTCCTCCATCATCTCCATGGCAGAAGAAATTGCGAAGAAAACTCTCCAAGATTACTTCTCACCAGTCACAGCCAATACACCATCAGATACAGTTGTACCTGCAACCAATATTACCTTTGAACTTAAGCTAGGATTTTTACATCTATTACTAGCCTTTCATGGTCTTAATAAAGAGGATCCGTACCTCCATGTGAAAGAATTCTTAGAGATCTTCTTCTCCATTAAAATCCAAGGAATTACTGATGAATCTATTCGACTTCGATTATTTCCTGTTTCTCTCAAAGAAAAAGTGAAATCATGGCTAAATACTTTACCTACGAATACCGTCACCACTTCGGATCAGCTAGTTAATAAATTTTTGAATAAGTTTTTTTTAGTATAAAAAACAAACGCACTCAAGAAAGAAATAATAAACTTCAATTAAAAGGAGAGTGAACAATTCTGTGAAGCATGGGAAAGATTCAAAAAAATATTAGTAAAATGCCCCCGCCATGGTTTAGAAACATGGAGATTTGTCCAATTTTTCTATAATGGTGTTTGACCACATCAACCCGTCAAATGGTCTAGTCTATTAAAAATGAAGACTTTTTGAAGCTAAATGAAAACAATGGATGGACGTTCCTGGAAACATTGGCGGAAAATTATCAGCGATGGGATATTTCCAAGAAAGATACCTTATCACAAACTTCAAGAAAAGGGGGTTTGTACGAAGTCAGTGGTGATTTTGACGTTAAGTTAGCAATCGCAAACCTAATGAAAAAAGTCGACTCATTAGTAATGACTCAGGCAATGAATCAATCAATAGGAGCAAATATTGAATTTTGTGCTATGTGTTCTAGTCCAGGACACATCGCTCAAAATTGCTCTTCCCTATAATCAAATTCCGAGTGTTCAACTGAACAAGTAAATGTAGTCAATAATTTGGAAGACAGCAAGGAAACCCGTTCTCTGCTTACATATAATCCTAATTGGCGAAATCATCTCAATTCTTCTTGGTGACAGAATCAACCTCCAATGAATCAAAACTTTCCTCAATATCAAAATCAGTCATTTTGACCACCTCCATATTAGCCACCACCTCAAAATCAACCATACCATCCATCCCAGTCAAATCCTTCACAACAACGTAAACCTTCAGTTGAGGATACGTTGCAGTAATTCATGCAATCTTCTCAGCATGCTATGCACAAGCTCGAAACATAGCTTGGACAATTAGTCACTGCTATTGGTGATAGAGAACAAGGCAAATTTCTCAGTCAACCTATTCCAAACCCTAAGGGGCAGTATGAAGTTTCATCATCCAAATCAGACAATGTTAAATCAATTACTACATTGAGATCAGGGAAACAGGTATATAACAAAATGGAAATGCCTAAAGAATCAATCAATGATCAATCAAATCAATTAGATAACTCACTGAGTTCATCCCCTGTCCAAAATCCTTTGAATTTATCTGCTAAGAACATTTTCACCAAGGGCTCCATATCCTCATAGGTTATCAGCAAAACAAAAGATACCTTCTGGTGACATATTAGAGGTTTTTAAACATGTCAGTATCAATATCCCTCTATTGGATGCCATCAATCAGGTACCTTCGTATGCCAAATTTCTCAAAGACCTATGTACGGTGAAACGGAGAACCACTGTTCCTACAAAAGCTTTCCTAGTAGAGAATGCGAGTGCACTGCTCCAACAAACATTTCCAATCAAACATAAGGATCCTGGATGTTCAACCATTGCTTGTACAATTGGTACATACACAATTGACAGGGCTTTATTAGATCTTGGAGGTAGTGTCAGCCTACTGCCATATTCTCTCTATGAGCAGTTAGGTTTGGGAGAATTGAAACCTACTTCTATCACACTACAATTAGCTGATCGCTCAATAAAAAATTCCATAGGTATGATAGAAGACGTTCTAGTTAAGGTTGACAATACACAATCAACTCGGGACGATAATGGACATATCCCAATCATTCTTGGACGACCATTTCTGGCCACTGCAAAAGCAGTAATCAATTGCCAAAATGGTATGCTTAGATTATCATTTGGAAATTTGACAACTGAACTCAATGTCTTTGGCCCTTTTCGATAACCTCTCTGCATGGATGATCCATGCAAGGTTAACTTAATTCAGAGTTTAGTTGATGAATTTTTCATTCACTCCATTTGCAATGATCAATTCAAAAAATCATTGTCTATCTTAGACAAGGATTTAAATTTCAATGAAGTGGATGTTATCACCAAATTTGAACCTCTTTTTATCAATCCATCAGTGTCAGTCTCGTCTATCATGAAGCCACCAAAATTAGAACTCAAAGCTCTTCCTAAAACTCTTAAATATTCATATCTTGGACCTTCAGACACATTACCAATTATCATAGCTTCAGACTTAACTTCTGAGTAGGAGTCAAAACTTCTGACTATTTTAAGAGATCAGCGTGAAGCTATAGGATGGTCCATTGCCGATCTCAATGGAATTAGCCCTTCTGTGGTCATGCACAAAATTTATCTGGAAGAAAATTCCAAAACATCTAGGGAACCACAGAGACGGTTAAATCCAGCAATCCAGGAAGTAGTGAGAGCTGAAATTTTGAAACTTCTCGAAGCTAGAATCATTTACCCAATTTCAGATAGTGCATGGGTAAGTCCAATCCAAGTTGTCCCAAAAATGTCTGGTGTCACGGTAATAAAAAATGAGGAAAATGAGCTAGTTCCAACATGCGTTCAAACGAGTTGGAGAGTTCGTATTGATTATCGGAAGTTGAACACTGCCACCCAAAAAAATCACTTCCCTCTTCTTTTTATTGATCAGATGCTTGAACGTTTAGACGACCATGTGTTATATTGTTTCCTTGATGGTTATTCCGGCTATAACCAGATCTATGTTGCTCTTGAGGATAAGGAGAAAACAACATTCACCTGTCCATTCAATACGTTCGCCTATCGTCATATGCCTTTCGGACTGTGTAATGCACCTGCCACCTTTCAGAGGTGCATGATCAGTATTTTCTCCGATATGGTAGAATGTTTCTTGGAAGTTTTTATGGACGGTTTCTCAGTCTTTGGATCAACTTTTGACCAGTGCCTGCACCATCTGACCCTTGTGTTAGTCAGGTGCAACGAAAAGAACTTAGTATTCAATTGGGGGAAATGTCACTTTATGGTGAAATAGGGCATAGTACTTGGGCACATCATCTTAGAAAAAGGAATTGAAGTGGATAAAACCAAGGTTAACCTAATCTTTAATTTACCAAAACCACAAACTATTAAAGAGATTAGGTCATTCTTAGGTCACGCTGGATTTTACAGAAGGTTTATCAAAGGATTCAGTGGTATATCAAGACTTCTCTGTAGACTCCTGACCAAGGATGTTGTTTTCAATTTTGATGAAAAATGTGTTATAGCCTTTGAAAAATTGAAAACTGCCTTGACTTTTTTGCTCCAATCATACAACCACCTGATTGGTCTGTACCTTTTGAAATTATGTGTGATGCCTCTGACTATGCAGTCGGAGTCATGTTAGGACAAAAAATGAACAGGTTACCTCATGTTATCCACTATGCTAGCAAAACGTTGAATGACGCTCAACTTCATTATTCCACCACGGAAAAAGAGTTGTGAGTAGTTGTATTTGTGCTAGCCAAATTTCGATCTTATTAGTGGATTCGAAGGTCATTTCAGATCACGCTGCACTCAAGTATCTTCTTTTTAAGAAAGATGCTAAATCCCAACTGATTATACTTTTGCTACAAGAATTTGATACTGAAATTCGGGACAAGAAAGATTCTGAAAATGTGGTAACAGATCATTTGTCTAGATTAGTAACTGAGATCACTGAAGATAACCGTCCTATCACTGAGTCCATCCTTAACGAGCAACTCATGCCTCTTTCCCAAGTACCATGGTTCGCAGACATTGTTGATTATCTTATGACTAGTCAAATGCCTCCTCATTGGACTAAACAAGATAGAGTTAAATTTCTGTAACAAGTCAAAAAATTCATTTGGGATGATACATATCTATTTAAGCATTGTGCGGACCAAATTATTCATCGTTGTGTTCCAGAAGAAGAACAACAAAGTATCATAAGTTTCTGTCATGATCAAGCCTGTGGAGGCCATTTCAGTGCTAAAAAGGCAACTGTAAAAATCTTACAGTGTGGATTTTACTGGTCCTCCATGTTTCTTGATACCCATACCTTCTGTGTTTCATGCGATAGATGTCAAAAATTAGGAAGTATATCCAGTCGGAATATAATGCCTTTAAACCCAATCTTAATTTTCGAATTTTTCGATGTTTGGGGCATTGATATCATGGGACCATTTCCTAACTCTTTTGGCAATCTATATATCCTCGTAGGAGTTGACTATGTATCAAAGTGGGTAGAAGCAGTGGCATGTAAAACTAATAATCACAAGGTTGTCACTCGTTTCTTGAAAGAAAATATCTTCTCAAGATTTGGAATTCCACGAACTATCATCAGTGATGGTGGTAAGTATTTTTGTAATCGCCCATTCGAAAAATTGATGAAATCATATGGGGAGATTCACAAAGAAGATGCCCTCTATCATCCTCAAACAAGTGGAAATATCAAATGAGAAATCAAACATATCCTTGAGAAGACAGTTAGTCCATCTCGGAAGGACTAGTCTTCCAGACTCACTGATGCACTATGGGCTTATCAAACTGCGTTTAAAGCACCCATAGGAATGACACCCTATCGCTTAGTGTATGGAAAGGCTTGTCATCTTCCAGTCGAAATAGAACACAAAGCCTATTTGTCCATCAAGTGTTTCAATTTTGCTCTAGATTCGGCTGAACAACTCAGAAAGCTTCAATTAGCTGAGTTGGAAGAAATAAAAAATGAAGCTTATCATACGGCTAGAAAGTACAAAGACCAAATGAAAATATTTCATGACAAACACATTCTCCGAAAAGTGTTTACTGTTGGTCAAAAGGTCCTATTGTACAATTCTATGTTGCATCTTTTTCCTGGAAAATTGAAATCCAAATGGTCTGTTCCATTCATCGTCACAGTCGTATTTACATATGGTGCCATCCAGAACAAACATCCTAAAAATGGTCATCCTTTCAAAGTCGATTGTCAATGTTTGAAACCATTCTTAGAGCTCTACACTCCAGAAGGAACAGAGGAAATCCTGCTTATTGATTCAGTTTACCAAAACTGATTTGCACATCTTTAGCCAATCCCATTTACCCTTACCCACTCATCTTTACCCAGTCCTACTTTCCCTTACCCACTCATCTTCACCCACTCCTATTTACCCTTACCCAATCATCTTTACCCAGACCCACTAGTCCAATTGTCTATGTCAGAGTTGGTGTAAATTTCATCAGAGTCGTCAGAGTCTAGTTGTTATTTCCCTTGGGTCTAGTTTTACTTTGAGTCAATCTAGCCTAGAAGTCAGTCATTTCATCCCATGGTATAACCCATATTCAGTTTGTTTGCTTTCTAAGATATTTCTTCGTTTGCACCTGGCTAGTGTAGATTAGGGAACATTGAGGACAATGTTTAATTTGAGTTTGGGGCTACTAAGGTCATTCATTCATTTTTATAAAAAAAATCTTAGGGGATTGTAAGTTCACAACTGAGACCCTTTTTTAAAAAAAAATCAGCATCCATCATCCATCTTTGTCTTTGTGACAAGCAAACGTTAAAGAACTGGATAGAAGTAATGCACGTAGACGGTCGAGTTTCCTTTTTTGCATTGTGTATGTCTAGAACACAAATTCCCCTAGACTTGTCTAGGACAATTATTTCCTTAGGTATGAGGGTGAGGAAGCTAGAAATCCAAGAGGAACAATCCAGACCTCTTTATGGTCGAAGCACTCTGGCTGCAAAGAGAAAAGCTAAGAGGCTATGAATCTGTCACAAATATGCACGTGGGAATTGTAATAAAATAATATCTGATCAAGGAGATCGTTGTGTGACAACAGCAAAGTATAGACCTATAAGTGGAAATAGATAGATTTATTTGGATTTAGTCAAATGTAGAGTAAGTTTGGAAAGACTGAGACTCCTTGATGTCCAAAGAACTATTCATTTTCTCTTCGGGGACTATAAACATCTTGACAATTTGACGATAAACGAGTCATAGTTTTCTTAGATAGAGAAAGGCATACTTAATCTTTTTGAGGGTAAATTAAACAAAAGCTGAGACTCCTTGGTACTTAACAAGACTATCAATTTAGGTCTAAGAAAAGCATACGTCTTGACGATCTGATGTAAAAAGATTTTTATAGGATTTATATTTGGAAACCACTATACACAGCTATATTAAGTTTAGTCCGAAAAAGAAAAATATTCACGAGTCGACTAATCATTAGAGGAATACCAGTGGAGACATAACTCAGAGAGCTTTAGAGCCATTTTTTTTCTTCTGAGATTTATAAATCAATTCTATTTTCTTTGGAAGCACAAATAAGTCGTTGTTGATCTCATTATCTTTAATCTTGGTCATATTACTGAGAATGCCATCAAAATTGAGTTATTATATTTGAATTTTTTTGGAATTTATTTAAAACAAAGAAACCACCTGTTGAAACTTAAGATATGATTTAGGCCATTGTTGGACCATTTGAACCTAAAAGCCTACCTATATTTGGTCATCTTATCTTGATAGTTCCCCAGTTGAGCCTTATATAAGCCTACTTTCTTGACTAGCCATGTTTACCATACCCAACTCCAGTCCAGGAGTATGAGCCAATCAAAAAATATCCAAGACTTATTCTTAGAAAAGGTTAGAGATGAAAAATTAAGGGATGGTACTCTAAAAATAAGAGTACAAGAAAAAAAAGAACAAAAAAAAAAGGAAATAACATCCAAAAAAGGAAACATCCAGATACCAAAAGAAGGATGTGAAAAAGAAAAGAAAAATAAAGAAATAGAAATACTTTGAAAAGTGCCAAAAAAGAAAAATAGAGGAAAAATATCGCATTCAAAATCATGAAGACCTCTAACCATTTCTATTCAAAATATTTCTAGAGCCTTATATTCTACTTTGATTTGACCCGATCCCAAGCCACGTTCCGTTCTAAAAGGAAGTCCTATTGATCTTAGGTCTAAATAGGGTGTTTCATGTAGAGAATAAAGGAAGAAAAATGATGGTATTTGACTCAACGTTTTCAGGAAAGTGGCACCTATTTATGAGATCATTCATCTTCTTTGATATGAGTCGTCTTTGTTAATATGTATGTGAGACACTTTGATTTTGAGTACATAAATTCTGCTCACTTATACTTGAGAGAAAATGAACCCAAATCTCTAGTGTTAATTTTTTCAAGAGATATATCCAGTGAGGTTTGCAGTCAAAGCGCATTTTCCAACGGTGTGAACAAAACTTGGGACTATTTGGAAAAGGAGGTCTATCTTAAATTTGGCTAAGCACACACTAGACTCCAAGTATAAGCCTTGTAAAATGAATTTTAGAATTGTATGATGTCTAGACCTCTCATCTTTGTGTTCCTGCTAAACGTGTTAATATTTGTGGGTATTATCACTAACAGCCCTCACGAGACTATAACTCGTCCACTAGTGGTGAGCTAGGGGTTTAAAGGTTTGTTGCATACGCTAAATGCAATCGAGAGTACTAGTGGAAGTGGTCTAGAATAGGATTTCTGTGTGTCTGTTAGTTTTAGTTTTGCTTGAGGACTAGCAATGTAACTTCCCGCCCTTTTTCACTCGCTTTCCGAAAATCAGAGTCTATTTTTTTTTAAATAAGCAAAGAGTGATAGAAAGCAGGACGTCACGACGCGAGCTAAGTCCGAGCTTCCAAAGCCCAACCCTTAACTGGCCAACCATACGTGTGCGTGGACCAAGTCCACTAAAATGGTTCACACGTACTCAAGTTAACTTATGGAATAAATCACACATGCGGAATTACAATAGGATAACAATCCTATTCCATTTTAGATAGCAAGGACATCCATCACTTAATAATAATTACCTTAAGTTAAATATCCAATATTAACCATCCAATCCATAACAAATATATCTACGTTATTACAATCCCGAATGCTAGCTATTCAAATACATAGTCCATGAATAACTTAAACAAAATATAACTTAATCATCCAAGCTCCTAAACTTCGCTTCCGATCTCATTCCTCGTTCTGTTCATTCCCTGTGTCATCAACTAGGGTAGAAGTAGGGCGTTAGACAACTCGCCCAGTAGGTATTCCAAGTAAGGCTAACACATGGGTTAGTAACAAAAATCTAGATATAATATATATCAAATCCAGATATAATAAATCATACCATACTTATAAAGCATCGTATCCAAAACAGTGTATGATAATAGAGATTCAATCATACAGATAAAAATCAGAAACATTACATGATAATAAAGATCATAATCATGTCGATTCAATGCCATGCCATGCTTATCATATGCAATAAGTCCCACCCATCACAAACACATGGTAACCTCTTGATGGAAAGATCCTCATCAAAGTATCCCCACAGTGATCTTACAGGCGCCCCGTCGGAGTGTGGTCTCCGGTTACCTCTTAATGGGATAATACACATCAAGGTATCCCCACAGTGGTCTTACGGACGCCCAGTCGGAGTGTGGCATCCGGTTACCTCTTGATGGACAATGCATACCAAGGTACCCCCACAGTTGCCTTACGGACGCCCTGACGGAGTGTGGTCTCCGGTTACATATCATCCCTCCCATGCCATGCATGAGATGCAAATGTCCACATGCTATGCAATTATACAAACCATAACATGAAAATCCCATAATTGCAACATCTTGTTTGATACCAAAAATAACTTATCAAATATGAAATAAAATCATCATAAATACATAATACATATCCATGGTTTCAATGATGTAGGAATCCTACCAAAGACCACTAAAGTGTCCTTGCGCTTTCGTCTGGAAACCGCTCACGTTCGTACACCGCTTGTGAGTCCCGTTACCTTATAACATGCCAACCAATCAATCCCATGTCCCATTTGATTTACAATAATTTCCAAGTCCATAAACACACCTTGTGGGTTTCGGCCATACACCATGGCCGAACCTCACTCACTTGGTTTTAGTGCCTCTTTTGATTTATTAATCAATCACCACTAAGTTAATCATTTAAACCCTTAATTCACAAAATATACCCTTAGTGGGGTTCGGCCTTACAACATGGCCGAACCTCACCATCTTGGTTTTGTGCCCTTCTTTTCAATCCTTTGATCTTTTAAATTAAGTCAAAGATCATGCCATCCTTGATTCATACAACCAAACACTTATAAGTTAATCATCTAACCTTATTAACACCCTAAATCCATAAAACATTCCCCATGGGGTTCGGCCATACACCATGGCCGAACCCATGGTCCATCATTTTCACCTATTTACATCTTTGCCATTTATACAAATCCATAACCAAAACATTCCTCATGGGGTTCGGCCATACACCATGGCCGAACCCATGATCTTTCATTTTTGTCTATATTTACTTCTTTGCCACTATTTCCATGGCTAATTACCTAACTTATTTGCATATGACTTCAAGTCCAAAAATGATCCATAACAGATTCCTTAATCCAAACATGATCCACAAATGAATGACCCATTAAAAATTGATTCATGGGGTTCGGCCATACACTATGGCCGAACCCATGATGTTCATCCTCATCCATTTAAACCCTTTTAAACCTTTTAAATCATACACATACATCTATGTTTTTCATCCCTCAAATCCATTAAAATATAACCATTGTCTTCCATGATCTAAATACATGAACATAATTCCATAATTCTTTATGGGGTTCGGCCATACTCCATGGCCGAACCCATGGTCTAAGGTTCTTCACCAAGATACATCCATTTAAACCTTTTAACATCTTTAATACTCACCAATATCCTTTCCATGGGATTCGGCCATACAACATGGCCGAACCCTATGGTTCATCATCTTCCCTTTAAAATCACTTAGACCCATATAACTTCCTTAATACCTTTCCATGGCCGAACCATATGGTTCATCATTGGGTCTTTAGCCATAATAAAATTAGGGTTCGGCCATACAATGGCTGAACCATGTCCTTGACCCTTGACCCTCTTCTTAGTTATGAAATTTATCGAGCACTTACCGATTTCGCGACTCCTCTGGTTTCTTTCTTCGCTCCGACTTGTTCCTTGGATCTTTTCCTTCCTTAGCCTCTTTTTCCTTCCTTCTTGATCCTTGTGAGAGGGTCGGCCTTAGGTTCTTGTGAGAGGGAGAGGATCTTGAGATAAAGCCTTAAGTCCTTCCTCCTTTGTCTTTGGGATAGGTCGGTCTTGTATGAGATGGAGAGAGTGACATAAAATTCTCTAAGTGTTCTAGTCTAGAAAAGTGATTCGGCCAAGAGAGGGAGTGTAACGCCCCGCCCTCTCCGAGAAGTATCAGAGTCTAATTTTTTTTTTAAATAATAATAAAACATCAAAAGAGAGCGAGCGGCGTCACGATGCGAGCTAAGTTCAGACTACGCAAGTCTGAACCTTAACTGGCCACCCATGTGTACATGGACTAGACCATGATAATGAATCACACATGGAACTAACAACAACATGCAGAATAAACTAGATTAATTGCGGAAATAATATGAAAAGATAGCAAGTAACAGTCCCAAATAATAATTAAGATAAACAACCATCCATAGTTAATAGTCTAATCAAACCACAGCGACTATTAACTTATTACATGTCCATCAAAATATAATTCAAATAACAGTAGTGAGTAATCCTGTTCATCATTCAAGCACTTAGGCTTGGCTCCCCTCCCGATCATCGACCTTCTCTTTTCCATTCCTTGTACCTGCATTCTCCTCTGAGGATAGAATTAGGGCGTTAGATCAACGGGCCCAGTAGGTTCCCGATCAGGGCTACCACATGATTAGCATATAAAACATGCATATATATCATAGTACATGATTAGTAAAAACAGGTAAAACAATGCTATGAAGTATGCACATGCAATGAGTCTCTCCCATCATGCACATTCATAGCCATCACTTGACGTGCCTCGCACCGTCAAGGTATATCACAATACACTTCCCTCTCTTCATCATTGAGTTGATTCATATCACCTATTAGTACTCTTGGCGGGACTCTCATCGCCTAAGGAGACCAATGTGACTATGATCATCATGTTACTCCTCCTAGCGGGACTCTCATTGCATAAGGAGGACGGTAACTCATAATTACAACACTGTATAACCTCAGTCAACATCCCATGTACATGTATGAGATGCCAATGCTTTGTATGCCATTTGTAAATGCATAACATATCATTCGAAACCACATAAAAATAAACAAGAGTCTCATAAAGAAAACTAGGGTAAAAACTGTGGTTACAAGTAGGTAGGAAACCTTCTGAAGATTCACTTCAGTACTTAATCTTTCTTAATCGTCAGCCGATCACGACTCGTATGCCGTATACGCAAGTCTGGATACCCTATTTAAATAGCAGCAAACCAAACATTTATCATGTAATGCCAACTTAGTCAATGTCCCAAAAATGTACTATTTGAGGTTCGGCCATGCCTATGGCCGAACCTCACCTATTCATCCTTTTGGTCTCTCATTCATTTAATCCCTATTAAGCATTACTTTCTACAAAATACCTTGGTAGGGTTCAATCAACCATACATATGATTATTCCACCTTTGATCAATAAATCGTTATTTCCCATAATTCAATCACAAAATCGGGTACACAATTGAGTCACCAAAGACCCTTAGTGGGGTTCGGCCATGCCTATGGCCGAACCTCACCAAATCTGATTTTTTTCCACACTTATCTGTCATCAAATGGTTCTCCATTAAAATACTTCAAACCCTTTATGAAATCATGGAAACAATAACAAACTTAACCCATATACTTAGTCCATTCATCCCAAAAACAGCCCCACAGGGTTCGGCCAAGCACATGGCTGAACCCAATGGTTCTCTTGATCTGATTGATCCATCAATTACCCATGATTTGAATCAGTAACTTAACCCTAATATTGACATAGTTCAGCCCTACATTGGCCAACCAATAACAGCAAATTAAACTTCACTAAATCACATCAAACACCATATTTTATATGGTTTTAAGCTCATCAAAATCATCAAATACTAACATGGGGTTCGGCCAACCAAAGTGGCCAAACCCTATGTCCATGTTTTGGTCCTCTTAAGCATGTTTTAAATCTCAGTTAGACAAGTAATAATTAGCATAACATCACTGCATTTTTTTTACCTCTTAAGAACCATCCAAATAAGTTCATCTCTTTGTCTAGATGACCCTCATACTTCATGGGATTCGGCCACCCAAGATGGCCGATCCAAATGGTCCATTTCATCAGTTTTAAACCACTGTATTAGACCCATGATACCTTCAGTCCTTATGTCATTCAGATCCATGTTTTTAACATTCTTTAAAACATGCATTTGTATCACAAAGAAACTTCAAAAACAGTCCACAAAACTCCATGGTTTCTAGGTTTTCAAAACATCAAAACCAACCTAACTTTTACATGGGGTTCGGCCCTCCATGGTGGCCGAACCCAATGGTCATCTTTACCATCTTAAAACCTCTATTAATCAAGGTTAAAACATTGGTGTATTCGGCCATAACCCTGGCCCAATACATATGTGCATAAGACACCATGGTTTGACATGGTTTTTGACCTTTAAGATCATCAAATCAAATCCAACCAAGATGGCGGAACCCTAATGGCATATTTTCTTATCCTTTTAAGCCATTTAATCCAAGGTTTAGACCTATGACATATTCGGCCATACATGACCAAATTATGTCATCCAAATTTATAATTTCAAGCTCTTTAATAAACCAAGCACTTATATAAAAACTTACCAAAGTTCCTTGTTTTTAATCTTTACTTCCAATCCTTCTTTGCCTCCTTTCTTTTGCTGTTTTGTACTTGATCTACTGGTGCAAACACCTCTAATGTTTCAGCTAGGAAAAACGAATTGGAGAGAGGGAGAGAGAGATGGAAATTCTTGGATTTCCAAGGTGAAAAAAGGCCAACCTTGGTGGTCATTTGCTTTAGTACTTCAGCCCCCAAGACCCCTCCATTCTCTCATCAATTCTTATAAAAAACGATGGGTCTTGGGTGATACCCAATGCACCCCTTGGTACCTGCCTATGCAGCCTTTCAACTTCCCAAGCATCACCTCCAATTGCCATGTATTTCGTTTAAAAACCCATCATGAAAATCACCCCAACAAGTCCCCAACGTGTGGGACTTGTTTTGGTGGCTATGACTGAGCCAAACTACTCCTATTCCCTCTGAACTCACTGATTTACAGTCCCATTGATTTCCATTTTGACTCACCCAACTCACATGTCCAACTCACATGTCCAACTCACATGTCCAACTTACCTCATTAATTGACAATCATTTAATGCATTTGAGTCAACTCATTCTTAATTCAAATTAAATAAAATCAGTTCCACTTAACCTATTTAACTCACCATTGAACTCATTTGTGGGCCCACACGGTCGGCTGTGGTCAACAAAGTCAACCCGACCCGTTGGGTCCCCCTTTAGCTATTGACCCGTTTTTGACTTCACGACCCAATTATGGGTATTTTGGTCATTTGTAATTGGTTTTCACATGTGCATCAGGCCTACCCATTTTTACTCCACTTGATTTCCAATCAAATCAACTTAACCCCATTTACTTTAAGTTCACACAACGGTCAAATAATCCAGTACGACCCGTTGGGTCCCATTTGGGCCCTTTGACCCATTTAGCCATTTTTGACCCAATTGATGTATATTACCAATCCAATAAAACTTGACATTCATAATGTGCACATATGATCTTAATTTGAGCAATGGACCCCACCATTTCCTTACTTAACATCACAAAATAATTAATTTAACATATCAGGAGCATTTTCGTAATTATCCACTTCATTGAGAAATTGGGGTGTTACAATATAACCCTCCTTTTAAAATTTTCGTCTCGAAAATCGAACGAAGTAGGGTTCTCAAAATAAATTACATAAATAATTCGGGGTGAGCTGTCTCATCTCCGATTCAAGTTCCCATGTGGCCTCTTCATCACCATGACGGTCCCATACCACTTTTACGAACTGAATCGCTCTGTTTCGCAACACCCTTTGTTCGGTCTCTACTATCCTGACCGGCTTTTCGACGTACCTTACGTCGCTTTGTACTTCAATATCCTGAACATTCAAAACATGGGACGGATCCGAATTATACTTTCTTAGCATTGACACATGAAACACATTATGTAGAGCTACTAACTGAGAAGGAAGAGCTAACTGGTAAGCTACATCCCCCATCCTTCTTGCGATGGAAAATGGTCCCACATATCTTGGCGACAATTTTCCTTTCTTGCCAAACCTCATGTGTCCTTTTCCGTGGCGAGACCTTTAAAAATACCATGTCTCCCACTTCAAATTCCAGAAATCGTCTCCTTTTATCAGCATAACTCTTCTGCCGACTCTGTATAGTCAATAAGTGTTGACGTATCAACTTAATTTGTGATGTAGTCTCTGCGACTAGTTCCAGTCCGATCAATGCAGGCTTTCCAGCCTCTGTCCAACATACCGGCGACCTACACGGTCTACCATATAATGCCTCGTATGGAGCCATCTGAAGGCTTGCCTGATAGCTGTTATTATACGAGAACTCTACCAGTGGTAAGTGGTCCTCCCATCCACCCTTGAAATCTAACATGCATGCTTTCAGCATGTCTTCCAAGGTTTGTATTGTCCTTTCAGACTGTCCATCAGTCTGTGGATGGAAAGTGGTGCTAGTCAATAAGTCTGTCCCCATGGCTGACCGCATGCTTTGCCATACTCTGCCAGTAAAACGGCCATCTCTGTCCGATACTATCGTTCGGGGAATGCCATGTAGCCGAATGATCTCTTTAATGTACCGCCGACCCAACGTCTCAGATGAATCTGTCATCTTGATAGGAATGAAATGTGCGGACTTGGTCAGCCGGTCGACTACGACCTATATGGCGTCATTGCCCTTTGAAGACCTCGGCAACCTCGATACAAAGTCCATGGAAATGTGTTCCCATTTCCATTCTAGCACTGCTAAGGGTTTGAGTAACCCTGATGGCTTTTGGTGTTCAGTCTTAACTTGCTAACAAGTTAGACAATGTGCCACGAATTCCGCCACATCCCTTTTTAGTCCATGCCACCAATAATGCCTCTTTAAATCATGGTACATTTTGGTGCTGCCCGGATGGATAGAGAGCTTGGACTGATGTGCCTCAATCAGTAGTTCTTTCCTGCAACTCTTTGGCACATATGTTCTTTTCCGGAATAAAAGACCCTGTCCTGGTCTTAATTCCCATTCCGGCACAATGGTGCCAGTAGACATCTTGGCCCATATGTCTTCCACTTCCGGATCCATACGTTGTTCTTGTTCAATCTTGGTAACTATGTTGGATTGTATAACCAGATTGTATATGGTCCCACAGTTGTTATAGTAGAGTTTAAACTCTCGGATGGTATTCAACATCTCCCATTCCGATCTGATCAAACATGCCACGGATGCATGTGGTATACGGTTGAGAGCATCCGCTACCTTGTTTGCCTTGCCTGGATGATATCTAAGCGTAAACTCATAATCCGCCAGATACTCCATCCATCTTCGCTGCCTGAGGTTGAGCTCCTTCTGATCAAAAAGATATTTTAAGCTCTTATGATTAGAAAATACCTCAAATTTCTCGCCGTAGAGGTAGTGTCTCCAACTCTTGAGAGCGAAAACCACTGCAGCTAATTCCAAATCATGTGTGGGGTAAAGACGTTCATGTATTTTTAACTGCCTTGAACCATACACCACCACACAATTACTCTGACTGAGTGTACAACCCAGTCCCTCTCCCGAGGCATCGCAATATACCTCGTAACACTTGCCACTTACCGGTAAAACTAAAATAGGGGCAGTGGTAAGTCTTGTCTTCAGCTCCTCAAACCTTTGATTACATAGATCTGTCCACTCGTACTTGACTCCCTTCTGAGTGAGTTGAGTCAATGGAGATGCAATTTTGGAAAAATCTAGGATAAATCTTCTATAATAACCAGCCAATCCCAAGAAGCTACAAATTTCAGTTACATTCTTGGGCGCTTTCCAATCTTTCACTAGCTGCCACCTTAGCCGGATCCACGGCTATACCTCCCTCAGATATCACATGTCCCAAGAAATTGACCTCGGATAACCAGAATTCACATTTACTGGCCTTGGCATATAGCTTATTTTGCCTCAAAATATTCAAAACTATCTATAAGTGCTGTGCATGTTCTTCTTGACTCTTGGAATATATCAGAATATCATCAATGAATATGATTACAAATTTATCCAAATAGGGACGGAAGATTCTGTTCATCAAATCCATGAACACCTCCGGTGCATTTGTGAGTCCAAATGGCATGACTACAAACTCGTATAGTCCATACCGCGTCCGGAAGGCTGTCTTCTCTATATCTTCCTCCCTAACCCGTATTTGATGATAACCAGACATCAAATCAATCTTTGAAAAATGGCTGGAACCCTTCAATTGATCGAATAAATCATCGATCCTGGGTAGAGGGTACTTGTTCCGGACTGTTAGCTGATTCAGCTTCCGGTAGTCCACGCACATCCTAAGTGAACTATCCTTCTTCTTCACAAACAGCACTGGTGCTCCCCATGATGAGGTACTGTTTCGGATGCAACCCAGCCTAAACAGTTCATCAATCTGCTTCTTTAGGTTCGACATCTCTGCTGGTGCCATCCGATAGTGTGGTAACGACACTGGTGCTGCGCCAGGGTACAACTTGATCTCGAAGTTAATCTCCCTCATAGGTGGTAAACTAGAGAGTTCCTTTGGAAATACATCCACGAATTCTTGTACAATTGCCGGAAGTTCAGTAACTGGAGCTTTATTTATGGTGATATTATTCAATACCACGTGGTTTAACCCTTCCTGCAATCCACTTTGTTTATCTGCACGGACTACGTATTGCTTGCCCTCGGGTGACTTAAATGTCACTCTTCGACGATAACAGTCGATGTTGGCATGAAACTTAGCCAACCAATCCATACCGAATATAATATCATATTCAGACATGTCCAGCACTGGATAATTGAAATCAAATCTGAGTCCAGCTAACTCAGTGTTAATCGCCATACATATAAGTCCCAATGCCGAATCTCCGACAGGGGATACAACAGTAAGTGTTGTGGCTAATCTTTGAACTAATGTACCGGTAGCAGTAATAAATGATGCAGCTATGAAGGAGTGTGATGCTCCAAAATCAAATAATGCATATGCATAAGAACTACTCACTACCGCCATACCTTGTATCACCGCATGGTCCTCTTCTTCCGGAGAAGTTAGAGTAAATAATCGTCCAGCTCCAGCAGGGTTAGATCCTCGACCTCCCCGACTTTGCATTCTGCCTCCTCTGGAGTTTACCGGTCTAGCTGGCGGACGAAATGATCCTCTGGAGTATGACAGCCTGTTGAGTTTTGGGCAGTCCTTTTTGTAGTGACCTGGTTGATCACAGTGAAAGCAGGTGTTCACTCCTCTAGATGCTTGAGTGACTGCTACAGATTGAGTGGGCTGGTTGGGGCGAAAGCCCCCACTAGATCCAACAGACGGCGAAGGTCTGCTGAAGTTCGATCTGAACCTCTTATTGGGTTGGTACGCACCCCTCCCACTCGGAGCTCGACTGTTGTCCACTTTTACAAATTTCGCCATTTCTTGTTCCACAATGGTTGCCCTGCTGACCACTTCCGCCAGCGTGGCTGCTTTGAACACGGTTACCCTGGCCCTTATGTTTGGCCGTAACCCACGCTCGAACTTGCGAGCCCTCCGATATTCCGTGTCCACCACATAAAATGCATAGATTGACAGGCTGAGAAACTCTTGGTGGTACTCAGCCACCGTCATCGAGCCTTGCACTAATGTCATAAAGGCCTGAATCTGACGTTCCCTCTCTTCCTCCGGGAAATGGCGCTCTAAGAATGTCGCTGAGAATTGCTCCCAGGTCATAGCAATTCTTTCTCTTCTTGGCACAAGTGCCTGCTGTTTCTCCACTACTTTCCACCATTTGGCAGCGTCATCTATCAGCTGTGTCGTGGCCAATAGGATTTTGTGAGCATGACTTTTGATATTCAAAAGAGTCAGTATGTGGGAGATCTTTTCCAACCAGTTCTCCACTGCGACAGGCCCTTCTCTGCCCTTGAAGTAAGGTGGGCGCTGTTGTTGAAAATCTCTGGCCATATTACGGTCATTATTTTCACTCGTGCTTCCCCCTCCGTTCATATGTTGTTGGAGGACAGATGTTACTACAGCTTGCACCAAGCTGTGCAGTTCAGGAGGCACATAGGGTACAGTCAGGTTGTTGTTCTCTTCCTCCTCTCGTCGATATGACGAGTCATATTCCTCCTCCTCAGTTCTGTTGATACGTAGGGTCACTCTCCTCCTCTTCCCGTCGAGAATGATGAGACTCTTCCTCATTGCGAGATCGTTCACGAACTGATCTCTTTTCATCATGAATTGACCGCTCTCTGTCATGTACCGATGGCACCTTCTCATGTACCACCTTCTTGCGTTGAGGTACTACTTTCCCTTGTGGTGTGATTATTAACACCTCATCATTCTTTTTACCTGTCTTGTCGGGTCCTTCTCTTTGATGCCTCCTCACCTATTCCGATTTGCAAAACTTTTTCCTTTCCCTTCTGATTCTTTATAACCTTTTTCTGTGGCGCCATTTATTCCTAATTCATGGAAACATCATAGACTTAGTTTCCATTAACAGTATGCATTAAATGCCATAAATCCTCATAAAATCATAAAATCACATACTTTATATAAATTCAAACTTCATCTTTATACAAAGGTGGGTAGGGTGAAACAAAACCCTATATATATAAAAATATGCATCCTTACAATATAACCCTCTTTTCAATACCCTTCATATTACTTCCTACCTAGTCTTCCGTAGAAGACTCCACATCATTAGCAAACTTGAAACGGTTATCAGGACACGTCATCACCGTGTGCCCCAATACTTCACATGTCGTGCAGGGTATTAATCCAGGTCCTCCTATATAAGGACAATTAGTCCTCGCCTCTCCATGCCCATGCAGTCCACAAAACGGGCAGACAACACCTAAAGGGTGAGGACAATACATACAGTTGTGCCCATCTTGATTGCACAACTCACATGTATCATAGGGATCTATCTCCCCAAGCGATTCCAATATAATAGGGACATCTGCAATAGGATCCTCTAGAAAAGGTGCTAGATCCTCTTCTTCTTCCTCAGAAGGTTCCACCATCCCAGGAATGTCATCCATCAAATCCTCTAGAACAGGTGCTAAGTCCATATCATCTTCTTCAGGAGGTCCCTCCTGAAGGTCCACGTTAACTTCCATGCTGATATTGTTGGAAGTCGATACCAAATCCACTGGACAACTGGTGTCCCTTTATCCCATAATTCTGTGTATTCCTTATTGCTTGACATATCTGTGCCACAACATTTAAAACACAAGAATATTCAACAATAATTCTAAATAAACCACTCTTGGTTTTCAGGGAATTTGATCATGCATAATATCATGTACTTTGTTTGGGAAGATTGCCAAATCAACACTCTTTGTTTTCTTTTGTTTCTGGGAAATCTCTAAATTCCTGTTGTCTGTTTTTCAGTGTGGGAGTTTCAGGGGAGTGCATCCTACTTTGCTATATTTGATATGTCCAGTTATGATGATTGTACTTTACTTTGCTATCTTTCATTGTCGTTCTCAGATTGATTGTTCAGTCTGAGTCACTCGAAGTAAATTAATCCGGCCCCCAGTCAGCGGACTCCGATGAGTCGGTCAGTTGGGATTCTTATTCGTCAGTGAGACATGAAACCGTCTTAATCTTACTTCGATGATTCAACTTCCCGTTTCGCTCTGATACCAACTGTAATGCCCCGCCCTCTCCGAGAAATATCAGAGTCTAATTTTTTTTTTTAAATAATAATAAAACATCGAAAGAGAGCGGGCGGCGTCACGACGCGAGCTAAGTTCAGACTACTCAAGTCTGAACCTTAACTGGCCACCCATGTGTACATGGACTAGACCATGATAATGAATCACACATGGAACTAACAACAACATGCGGAATAAACTCGATTAACAGCGGAAATAATATGAAAAGATAGCAAGTAACAGTCCCAAATGATAATTAAGATAAACAACCATCCATAGTTAATAGTCTAATCAAACCACAGCAACTATTAACTTATTACATGTCCATCAAAATATAATTCAAATAATAGTAGATGAGTAATCTTGTTCATCATTCAAGCACTTAGGCTTGGCTCCCCTCCCGGTCATCGACCTTCTCTTTCCCTTTCGTCATACCTGCATTCTCCTCTGAGGATAGAATTAGGACGTTAGATCAACGAGCCCAGTAGGTTCTCGATCAGGGCTACCACATGATTAGCATATAAAACATGCATATATATCATAGTACATGATTAGTAAAAATAGGTAAAACAATGCTATGAAGTATGCACATGCAATGAGTCTCTCCCATCATGTACATTCATAGCCATCACTTGACGTGCCTCGCACCGTCAAGGTATATCACAATACACTTCCCTCTCTTCATCATTGAGTTGATTCATATCACCTATTAGTCCTCCTGGCGGGACTCTCATCGCCTAAGGAGACCAATATGACTATGATCATCATGTTACTCCTCCCGGCGGGACTCTCATCGCCTAAGGAGGACAGAACTCATAATTGCAACACTGTATAACCTCAGTCAACATCCCATGTCCATGCATGAGATGCCAATGCTTTGTATGCCATTTGTAAATACATAACATATCATTCGAAACCACATAAAAATAAACAAGAGTCTCATAAAGAAAACTAGGGTAAAAACTGTGGTTAGAAGTAGGTAGGAAACCTATTGAAGATTCACTTTAGTACTTGATCTTTCTTAATCGTCAGCCGATCACGACTCGTATGCCGTATACGAAAGTCTGGATACTCTATTTAAATAGCAGCAAACCAAACATTTATCATGTAATGCCAACTTAGTCAATGTCCCAAAAATGTACTATGTGGGGTTCGGCCATGCCTATGGCCGAACCTCACCTATTCATCCTTTTGGTCTCTCATTCTTTTAATCCCTATTAAGCATTACTTTCTACAAAATACCTTGGTAGGGTTCATACAACCATACTTATGATTATTCCACCTTTGATCAATAAATCGTTCTTTCCCATAATTCAATCACAAAATCGGCTACACAATTGAGTCACCAAAGACCCTTAGTGGGGTTCGGCCATGCCTATGGCCGAACCTCACCAAATCTGATTTTTTTCCACACTTATGTGTCATCAAATGGTTCTCCATTAAAATACTTCAAACCCTTTATGAAATCATGGAAACAATAACAAACTTAACCCATATACTTAGTCCCTTCATCCCAAAAACAGCCCCATGGGGTTCGGCCATATACATGACCGAACCCAATGGTTCTCTTGATCTGATTGATCCATCAATTACCCATGATTTGAATCAGTAACTTTACCCTAATATTGACATGGTTCAGCCCTACATTGGCCAACCAATAACAGCAAATTAAACTTCACTAAATCACATCAAACACCATATTTTATATGGTTTTAAACTCATCAAAATCATCAAATACTAACATGGGGTTCGGCCAACCAAAGTGGCCAAACCCTATGTCCATGTTTTGGTCCTCTTAAGCATGTTTTAAATCTCAGTTAGACAAGTAATAATTAGCATAACATCATTGCATTTTTTTTACCTCTTAAGAACCATCCAAATAAGTTCATCTCTTTGTCTAGATGACCCTCATACTTCATGGGATTCGGCCACCCAAGATGGCCGATCCAAATGGTCCATTTCATCAGTTTTAAACCACTGTTTTAGACCCATGATACCTTCAGTCCTTATGTCATTCAGATCCATGTTTTTAACCCTCTTTAAAACATGCATTTGTATCACAAAAAAACTTCAAAAACAGTCCACAAAAGTCCATGGTTTCTAGGTTTTCAAAACATCAAAACCAACCTAACTTTTACATGGGGTTCGGCCCTCCATGGTGGCCGAACCCAATGGTCATCTTTACCATCTTAAAACCTCTATTAATCAAGGTTAAAACATTGGTGTATTCGGCCATAACCCTGGCCCAATACATATGTGCATAAGACACCATGGTTTGACATGGTTTTTGACCTTTAAGATCATCAAATCAAATCCACATTTTTCATGGGGTTCGGCCAACCAAGATGGCGGAACCCTAATGGCATATTTTCTTATCCTTTTAAGCCATTTAATCCAAGGTTTAGACCTATGACATATTCGACCATACATGACCAAATTATGTCATCCAAATTTATAATTTCAAGCTCTTTAATAAACCAAGCACTTATATAAAAACTTACCAAAGTTCCTTGTTTTTAATCTTTACTTCCAATCCTTCTTTGCCTCCTTTCTTTTGTTGTTTTGTACTTGATCTACTGGTGCAAACACCTCTGATGTTTCAGCTAGGAAAAATGAATTGGAGAGAGGGAGAGAGAGATGGAAATTCTTGGATTTCCAAGGTGAAAAACGGCCAACCTTGGTGGTCATTTGCTTTAGTACTTCAGCCCCCAAGACCCCTCCATTCTCTCATCAATTCTTATAAAAAACGATGGGTCTTGGGTGATACCCAATGCACCCCTTGGTACCTGCCTATGCAGCCTTTCAACTTCCCAAGCATCACCTCCAATTCTCATGTATTTCGTTTAAAAACCCATCATGAAAATCACCCCAACAAGTCCCCAACGTGTGGGACTTGTTTTGGTGGTTATGACTGAGCCAAACTACTCCTATTCCCTCTGAACTCACTGATTTATAGTCCCATTGATTTCCATTTTGACTCACCCAACTCACATGTCCAACTCACATGTCCAACTCACCTCATTAATTGACAATCAGTTTAATGCATTTGAGTCAACTCATTCTTAATTCAAATTAAATAAAATCAGTTCCACTTAACCTGATTTAACTCACCATTGAACTCATTTGTAGGCCCACACAGGTCGACTATGGTCAACAAAGTCAACCCGACCCGTTGGGTCCCCCTTTAGCTCTTTGACCCATTTTTGACTCCACGACCCAATTATGGGTGTTTTGGTCATTTGTAATTGGTTTTCACATGTGCATCAGGCCTACCCATTTTTACTCCACTTGATTTCCAATCAAATCAGCTTAACCCCATTTAATTTAAGTTCACACAACGGTCAAATAATCCAGTACGACCCGTTGGGTCCCATTTGGGCCCTTTGACCCATTTAGCCATTTTTGACCCAATTGATGTATATTACCCATCCAATAAAACTTGACATTCATAATGTGCACATATGATCTTAATTTGAGCAACGGGCCCCACCATTTCCTTACTTAACATCACAAAATAATTAATTTCACACATCAGGGGTATTTTCATAATTATCCACTTCATTGAGAAATTGGGGTGTTACAGGGAGAGGGAGAGAATGACTTGAAACCAAACTCTTTCCTTGGTTAATGAGGGTCGGCCAAGGGTGATGCCTTTGGTAAAGCCCTTTGTGTAACTCCCATTCTCATTTACCTACCTCCTTAGTGCTCCACTTGGGGGTTTCATCTATGAGATGAAACTCCCAAGGCTCCAACGGTGTAGCCTTGACTTGGCTTGTGTAATAACACAAAACCGCCACCTCCCCATTGATGTTTCATTTTGGAGTTTCATCCCATGAGATGAAACTCCCATTCCAACGTGTATGTCTTGCCTTTGATTGTGTAACCGTCCACCTCCCATTGATGTTCCATTTGGGGGTTTCATCCATGGGGTGAAACTCCCATGTCCCCAACGGTGTGCTATGGTATACCTTGGTGTAACCTCTACCAAACCGCCACCTCTCCATTAATGACCCATTTGGGGGTTTCATCCATAAGATGAAACTCCCATCTCCCAACGTGTAGACTTTGTTTGAATTGTATAACAACACAAAAACAACACAAAAACGGTCATCTTCCCATTCATGATCCATTTTGGAGTTTCATCCCATGAGATGAAACTCCCATGCATCCAACATGTAGCCTTGACTTAATCTTGGTGGGGTGCACCTCTCCACCTTTCCACTCCACTCACTCTTTAACTCAACTCACCTCTTTAATTTAACTCATTTAAAATCAACTCAATCCCTTGATTCCATTCCTAATTTAATTCAGCCCCACTTAATTTAAACTTGAACTCACTTGGTGGTCAACCAAGTCAACCACAACCCATTGGGTCCCAATTGGGCATTTTCACCCAATTAGCAATCTTGACCCAATTAAATACATCTTACCCATTTATTTCAATTGGAACCATAACCAACATCCGTTGGGTCTTAATTGGGCAATTGACCCAACAACTTACCCATCTAAAGTCCATATCCAATAATTCACAAATTAAAGGGCAAAATTCATATATATTGATAACTTGAAATTCCGGAGTGTTACAAGCAAAATCTAAGTTTGGGGGTATTTGTTGAGCACTGAAATCTTACATTTTTACCCCTGATTATTGGGTCAGTTAATCCTCAATTTTGTATATAATGATGCATTCTATTTAGTTTGTCAGTTTTGTAGTAAAAAATGGAATATTCAAAAAAATCAACTTAAAACAACAGAAAATTGAAAGATCAGAGCTTTAAAGAGAAGACCTAGGATTATTATAATTATTTCATGTCACTTTATGGGATTTTCATGTAAATTAATTAATTTAGATCCAGTTATGAGAGTTTATGATTAATTAATAATTTTCAGATTTAAAGTGACTGAATAATTATTTAATTCTAAAGGTTAAAAGCTGCAATCCAAGAGCCAAAGCCTGAATTTCAAGTCAATGGGCCAAGATTCAGTCCAAGTGGGCCAAGCTATGCTCCACAAAGCTTCAAAGGGCCAAGCCCCATGCAAGCCCATGCATATTCCACACTCTAGGTCAGGCCAGTGTGCAAGCTTAGTCCAACTAAGGTCCAAGGTCTCAAATCCAATTCAAGTGGGCCTGAGTTGAGGTCTTGATCCAGATCCAAAGCCCAAAGTCTAATAAACTCCATGGTCCATGTTTGTATTTACCTAAGTCCAACCCAACTACCCATGTCCAAAACCCATAACCCAACTCCACATCCACACCATCCAATTTCCATCTTAGATCTTAACCTTCCATCCTCACATACCCAATTAGGTCAAACCTTAGATCCACCATCAAATCTAACCTATCCATTCATCTATCATTACATCTATGTCATCCATCATCATCATGATCATCTTAACCTTAGATTAGTGTTCATCCATGCATCACCTATTAATCCTTGCATTCAGTTCATGCATTGATCATCTTAGCCATTAGATATTAGGTCATCTAATCTCATTCACCCATTCATCTCTTAGAAACCCTAGAGCTCCACATATATCCATCACATACACACATTTCCTTAGATTTAGGTCATGCATTTCATCATCCATTTAAGATCTACATATGCATCTAAACCCTCCATCAACCATCTACCCAATTTTATAATTATTGTACCCTAAATACCTTAGAGCCATTAGATCAAAACCCATTAAATCTAAGCCCTTCATCCATAAAACCCTAAGCTTGAACCCATTAGTTCAAGCGAGCCCCCATGCGCATATCACACCTCATCATCTATGATTTTTGCAACCTAAAACATCTCCATGCATTTAGACTAAAATCCATCTAGATACATCCCTAACATCCAAACACACCTCATAATCCAATCCCGAAGTATCCCACACAATTTTTTCCAATCCAAAAAAATTCAATTTCTAATTTTTCTCCCAATCTCCAATCTTCTCTCCACCATGACCTAGCCACCAAGGAAAGCCACACAAAAATCGTGTGACTCTCCTTGTGTAACCCTAAAAACCTAGTTTTAATCCCCATCATCCATTCCCATTTAGATTCAATCCAGTCCATTGATTTCCCAACTTAAACCTTGATTTAATCTAAGCCATCCATCTCTTTTCAAAACCTATAAATACCCCATTACCCCATGGGAAAAATTCGAACATGACCTGGAATTCAAGAGGACTAAAGGCTGGAGCAAAAGATAGGAAGACAAGGAGCACCATGCGAATTTACAAGTGAGAGTGTAGATTTTTATCTTTTATGTTGTCTTTCTCATATTTAAATTAGAAAAGCCTTGTACTTTAATTCTTTTATTTAATAAAGTAAAACATTCATTTAGAACCTTGGAACATCCAATTTCTAAAATACCTTTATGACTACTTTATTGTCAATTTGAAGAACATAACTTTTATTTATTTGATTGAACATGAGCGTATGCATTAGTTAGGATCGCGACTGTAAGGGCCCGAAATTTTTAAATTAATAAAAAATGTGGATATAAGTTATTTTAGTGATGGAAATTGGAAAATTGGTGAAGTAAAGAGTAAATGGGCCAAAAATTTGGACAAAGGCCCAAGTATGGCCCAATGGACTATGGAGTTGATTTAAATTCATTTAAAGGGGCAATGAGGGTTAAATGGGTCAAGAATGGTCAAATTAGGTCACATACCCATTTGGGACCCGATGGGTCAAAGTAGTTAAGCTCTAAGGTAAATGGGCTAGATGGAAATGTAATTGGGCCATGGGCCCAATGGTGATCCATTTAGAGGGTATTCAATGAAATTAAATCACCTAAGTTAAGTTAAAAATTAAACCAAGGTGATGTGACCAAGTGGGACCCACCTCCACCTCATCAAGTGAGGTGGCGTGTGGGCCAATAATTGGTGGGGCCGGCCACCATGGTTGATTTGGTCAACCATGGGTGGATTTATAAAGATGGTGGCTTAAGTAAATGGGAATTAAAGTAACTAAAATATCTAAATATAAAATGATTAAAAACTTATACAAATGAGGTGGTCAAAGTGGGGTCAAAGGGTGAAAACCAAATCACCTCATCCCAAACCCAAAATAAAATACGTTGGGGCTTGGTGGTGGTTTAGATAACCACCACCATGAAGCAAATTAAATATCTAAAAAATATCTTAGGGTGGGTGAGATCATTAATGTAAAGAAAAAATGGGGATAAGCCTTGATTCTTTTCTCATTTCTTATCCTCTCTTCATTTGTGCACTCTCCATTTTTCATTCTCCATGGTCGTCCCCTACGTCCAAGTGAAGGAGAGAAAGAGAGCTAAGGAAAAGAGAAGAGAAGGAGAGAAGAAAGAAGTAGAAATTGGAGGGAAATCACTCTAAGGTGAGGGTTAACATCTTCCCTCTCATGGTTTTTTTTCCCTCTCCCTCTCTCACACAAACCCTAACATGGCCGATCCTAGGGTTGGGGATTGCCACCATTGATCAAGAATCTTGACCTATCAAAGATCAAGAGGAAGGAGAGAGGAGGCTACGGAGACCGACGGGAGCGACGGAGATCGGAGGAGACGACGGATTGTAAGTATTTCTTAAACAAGGAAATTTTGAATTTTAGGGTTAAGATTTGGGATTTATTTTGTGAATTTATTGGTAGTTAAGTAAATTTATGCTATGGATTTTAAATCCATCAAATGGAAGGAATGGAAAGTGGGTAAAACCCTAATGGAAAAAAAATTAGGGTTAAGGAAAAATAAAAGGGATTAAGGATATTATGTGTTTAATGTGATCAAACATAGAGGTATATGCATTTTTTTTGGAGTTGAGAGCCATAGGGTTCGGCCATGTAGCATGGCCAAACCCCATGGTAAGTAATGTATGATTTATTAGGGTTTGAAAAATGGAAGGCAATGAGGATTTTTAACTAGTGAATTTTAGTAAATGAATGAATGTGGGAAAGTTTTAAAATGGTGTTATGATGAAAATGCAAAGAGGTGTACGGCCTTGAAAGGCATGGATGAAGTGAACCTTGAACCCCATGGTGGGTGATTAGGGTTTGATGAAATTGGTTAAGGTTTTGACTGAATGGAAGACAATGAAGGTAGCTAATGGAATTTAGGGTTTTAATGAATGCATGGAGGGAATGAGCCTTGAACCATGGGTTCGGCCATGGTATATGGCCGAACCCTATGGTGATGAAATGATGATTAAATGTGGGTTTAAAGGATAATGTGTTGATGAATTTAGGGTTTTTAAATGAACAAGTGTAATGATTCAAATGGGGTTAAGAATATGGTTTAGATTGCAAGATTTAAAACCCTCAAGGAAGGATTATTGGTGGATCTAAAATGTAACAATGGACCCAAGAAGAAAAAATGGAGAAAGGAACATCATGGGTTCGGCCATGGTGTATGGCCGAACCCATGCCCCAAATTGTAAATCAATTTGGGTTTAAGGTCAATGGGTATATATGTGATTAAGTATGGGGTTTAAATGAGTAATGGTTAGATTAATTACATGACAAATTTTAATGTTTTGGTAAGTCAATAATGGAACTAAGTTAAGGACCTAAGTTGTGGATTAAATTTTGGGCTTAAGTAGGCATGAATTAATGAAAAATTGTTTATGTGAAGGGCAGTGGCAAAAATGGTAAATATGGGCTAAAATGAAGAAACCCACTAAGTTATGATTTATGGGCTTGGAAATGATTAAAACTTGGATTGATTTGGTAGTTTAATAAGGTACTGGACATCGCAGGCGGTGCGCGGTCGGCGACCGGGTTTATCGAACGGAAAACGTAAAAGGACACGGGTCGGTATTCGGTAGGATTCCTACCTTTTTGTAAGCCATGGATTTGGGTGATGTTTTCTTTAATCTATTTTGGAAATCATGTGGTTGTCTTTAAGATAAGTTTTGGATTATGTATCATGTGATGTTTTACTCTAAATTATTTTGGAAATTATGTGAATGCTTATGATGGGTTTTGGATTAAATATTGTGGGATGGTTTCCCTTTGATTTAGTTGGTAATCTTGTAATTGTTTTAAGATGGGTTTTATTACTATTGAATTTCATATATTACATGGCATATGGCATCTACATCTCATGCATGGCATGGGAGGCATATGACAGGGGAAGGATGAAATGAAACCGGAGTCCATGCTCCGTCGGGGCGACCAATAAACAGCATGGGGACATTTCACATATGTATTATTATACCTTGATGAGGCTTTGCCATCAAGGGGGGACTCTTGTAATTATGATACCTTGATGATGGTTTTCCATCAAGGGGGAGGTTGTATGTATTGATATACCTTGATGATGGTTTTTCCATCAAGGGGGGGGGGGGGGGGGGGGGGGATGCCTAGTGTGAACCGCATCTTGATGAGGTTTTTCCATCAAGAGGGTCATAGCACGATGATGGTATGAATTTTATTTGGGACACTATGGATGGTTGAAAAAGGGACATTGTAGAATGAGGATGAGATTGATGGGTGGGATTCATGACATAGAACACCCATTGCATGACATTGCCCAAAGTGCATGGTTTTTCTATAATATTATCTGCATGCTGTTATTACTAATCCATGTGCTAGCCCTACTCGGAGTCCTACTGGGCGCGTGTTCTAATGCCCTACTTCTACCCTAGCTGACGATGCAGGAGATGGCGGAACGGAAGGACAGGACGGGAGTCAAGCTTAGGAGCTTGGGAAGGCGGACTAATTATTTTGCTTAAGTTTATTTTGGGAAAATGTGTATTTGCATAATTTAGCTTGTCGGAAATATAATAACTTAGATGTCTTGCTATGGTTTATAAATTATTTTGGATAGTACAGTATGAGGGTATTTTAGTAATTTAATGGATATCTCTTCCCTGCTATCTGAAGATTGGTAGGATAGTGTCTATTATCATCCTCATTGATTTTTATGTGTTGCGAGCTTACTCTCTACGCGTGAACCGTACTCGTGGATTTATATTCCACGCACGCGTAGGGTTGGCCAGTTAAGGGCCGGGCTTTAGAAGCTCGGAACTTAACTCACGTCGTGACGTCCGTACCCTTTGTCACTTTTATGTAAAAAAAAAAAAAATAGACTCTGATTTTCGGTGAAAAGGGGCGGGCGTTACAGCGACATGATTACTAAGGTTTTGATTAATTAAATTAAAAGTTATGAATCATGTTTTATTAATAAGTATGAATTGTATTTTAGATATTTACGTGAATTTCAGATCTAGGCCTTTTCTTTGTTTACATATCTTGGGTGATGAACGGTCTATTCCAAACAACCACTTTTTCCGTTACTCCACATTTAATTTCAGTTATTTATTTTAATGCAATTTAATTTTCTGTCTTTTAATTATGTTAAATCTTATGTTTGTTGTGCAATAGTTGTTTTTGTAACACCCGAATTTTTCAATGCATAAATATATTGGATTTTGTCTATTTAAATTGTTAAATTGGTTGAATTTAAGATTTATGAATGAAATGGACTTTAGATGGGTAAGGAATTGGGTCAATAGCCCAATAAAGATTCAATGGATCATGGATAGAATTTGAATAGAAAGTAAATGGGTAAATGAAATTAAGCGGGTCAATTGCCCAATTGGGACCCAATGGGTCATAGATGAGCTGATATTAAGGTAAATGGGTAAGGTGAATTTAATTGGGTTAGCTGTCCAATTAAGACCCAAAGTGCCACATCATTAAGTGACATGGCCAAGTGGGACCTCAAGTGCCATGTGTCATGGTCGACCATGTCTTGGTTGACTTGGTCAACCACAAAGGAGTTCAATCGAATTAAGGTGTGGTTGAGTTGGAAAGTGAGTTCGAGTTTTGAGTTAAGATTAAAATACTAGAAGTGAGTTGGGAAATGAGTTCAATTGGATTTAATAATGTTTGAATTGAGTTGAGTTGAATGGGAAGTGGAGGAGACTTCCATCTCAAGGTGAGTTGAGATGGGGAGATGGAGGTTTTCCATCTCAATGGAGGAAACCCAAGGTGAGCTCGATGGAAGACCAAGGGTCTCCTTGGTCAAGCCAAGGGACTCCTTGGTTAGACAAATCTTAATGAAGAGAAAGGAAAGGACTTAGGCTGGATTAGAAAGAGACACAAACCAAGGGGCTATTCACACCCCTTGGCCGAATTCTCAAGTTTGAACAAAGAGATTTAATCTCCTTTTCTCATCTCATCTCTCTCTCTCTCTCTCTCTCTCTCTCTCTCTCTCTCTCATTTCGATGTCTGTACTTGGTAAACAAATTGAAGAACAAGGATTAAGGAAGGAGAAGGACTGAGGAGTAAAGAAAACAGACCGAAAGAAAAAGAAGGAGACGGGGAAAAGATATGTCTTAAACTTAGTAAACAATGACACAATGAATTAAAGGAAACCATAGGTTGGCCATGATGTGGCCGAGCATATGGGTTCTCTATTTTGTTAGAATCGGAGGCTAAATCATGTTAGAGCCGTGGAATTGGTAATCCATTCAGGGAATGGATAAGTGTTGAAACAAACAACCAAACGTTCGAATGCAAGACTAGATGGTAATAATACAAATTGAATGAATTAGAGAAATGATCCTAGCCTTGGCTAGTGAGGAGAGTGAATCCATCTAAGAGTTACGTGGATGATGTTAAATATGTTGGAATAATGTTAGGAGCGAATTTCATGAAGAAAGGACGTACAAAATATGCAATGGAGAAGACTGACGAAACAGTCAGTCGACTGAATCAAAGATTCAGTCGACTGAACTGGTATTGGACGAATCAGAAATGAGCTTCTGGGAGTTTCAACAGACTGAATATGGGATTCAGTTGACTGAACTAATGGTACTGAAATAGAAAACTGTTTATGGAAGTTTCAGCCGGATTTAGTCGACTGAACACAGACGTAACGGATAAGAAAAGGATTCTGGCGTCTTTCAACCGACTGAATCTATGATTCAATCGACTGAAAGATTGCTTATCAAACACGAAATTGTTGGTTGAGGATTCAGCCGATTGAATCTATACTGGCCGAACATAGAGTCAATCTAATCCAAAGTCAGCCGACTGAATCTCTGATTCAGTCGACTGAAAGAGGATTGACTAGGGATACAAAAGGGTTTGACTCAGAGTTAGCCGACTGAATCTGTGATTCAGTCGACTGAAAGGTAACAAGTCAAGGATAAGACAGTTTTGAGTCAGATTTCAGCTGACTGAAATATACTTTCAGTCGACTGAAAGTCTGCGCGTAAGGTAGAGGATTGTATTCGGGATGATTAAGTCGACTGAATTCCTGATTCAGTCGACTGAATCGAAAAGTTGATGTTTATATGATGTTTTCTGAAACTTCAGTTTATCTGGGAGGAGGTAAGGGATGATTTAAATCAAATGGATAATCAAATTGACTTATGTGTATGATTGAATTCATTAAGTTAAAGAGTTTTCGTAAAAGGATTTACGTTTCGGTTTCGACGTGATCGTCGTACGGGATCTTCACAAAACAGCAAGGATATTACTGGGATTGGTAGGATTCCTACCTTATTGAAATGCATAAGGACCTATATATGTAAATGTTTCTGGTTTTGATTTACAAACATGATGTGTTATTTTGGTTAAATGAATGACATATGTTTTACGAACTGTTTTCAATGTTATTATGTATTTTGATACGAAATGACATTTGTGCATCCATAATCTCATGCATGGCATGGGAGGGAATATATGGGGTAGCAAGCTGAGTTATGAGCTATTCGGACATGACTTGGGGCTTGAGACTAGCTTATATGAAGCTATGTGAACCATTGATTTGTTGGCCTTGTCCAGGGTTGCTAGATAGGGGTACGGCGTAATATGGGCCAGAGAGCTCCGGGATAACCAGTCCAAAAACCCTGAGCAGAGGGAGGAGTCCACGCTCCATCGGTAATTCCGATTAACACACGTGGGGAGGTATAACAGTGACCTGGTGGTGCCGTCACAAAACACTGCAGGACATAAATGGCCAAGGGAACACCTTGATATGGATTCATTATATCAAGGAAACTGTTGATATGATATGTATGGTGATTTGATATGGAGATTGGGTGATGGATCATTAGCATATGACACCCATGACATGACACGTACATTTGCATGATTTGGATATGTTTATCATGCGTTGTTTTTGGTACTATGATATGTTACAGTTTTAATATGTTGTTTTTTTTCTGTTTTTTATATTGATCCTATGTGTATAATCCTATTTGGAATTCCTACAGGGCGCACTGACTAACGCCCTACTTCTACCCTTTAGATGATGGAACAGGGAATGGAAAGGACAATGAACATGAAAGAAGTCAAGCATAGGAGCTTGAGCCATTTTATGTTTACTTTACTTAATTGATTTTGGAACAATGTATTTGAGATAATTAGCATCTTGGGATTGTAATAACTTAGTTCATTTTGCTATGGCTGGGTGATGATTTTTGGATATTTAAACTTAAGTTAATTTAATAGTGATTGGCTTCCTTTCTTGTTAATATCATGGATATGGATAGTATTCTATTCATATAATAATTCCGCAGTTAGTTTATAAAGCTTGTGAACTGTTTTAGTGGACTTGGTCCATGCACACGTATCGTTGGCCAGTTAAGGGTCGGGTTTGGAAACCTGGACTTAGCTCACGTCGTGACGTTCCCGGTCTCTCTCACTCTTTATTTTAAAAAAAAATATATACTCTGATTTTCGGTGAGTGAAAAAGGGCGGGGTGTTACAGTTTTAACCCAAATCTTGCACAAAACTAATCTTTAATTTTGTAACTCTTTAATTCATTCTTTTAATTATTTAATTCATTCTTTAAATTCTTTGATTCTCTCTTAAATCACTCACTCTCTCTCAAAAGATCTATTCAATTAAAGTTAGGAAGATGTGTAAATAATTTTGTAACTTGAAATCCTAAACATGATTAAGATTAAAAGTTGATTCACCATATTAGAATAAGAAATCACACATCTAATTTGCTGATTTTCCAAGTTCGATACATAACTCATTTAATGATTCAAGTTCTTAAAAACAATTTACTTTTTAAAGGACATTATTTCAAATTCATATACTTTGAGATTTTCCATTGGGTTCGACCTTGTTCTCATAATACTATACTATGAATGGTTCGTGCGGTTGCAAGAATTACAAATTTTAAACATCAACAGAAGAAATCTAAAACAATGGGAGACAACAAGGGAAAGAAAAGCAAGGAAAAACGAAGGAAAAAAGGAAAACCACAAATCAGAAGCTGATCAACCTCTCATCCACGAGATCTTCGGATCTACAGAGGTATATCAATGTTATTGTGATTTGGAGTAGAATTAAAGACTATAAGATGATTAGATATGAAATTAGAGAAGAAAGAATCAAGAGATGGAAACATGCACTTGGGAATCAGTGGTTTTCCGAATTCCTAGGTCGACACATCGGTTTTGTCGATGTGTCAACGATATACACACCCAACAAACAAAGAAATCCAGCATATTGAACCTTAATAAAATGGACACCCTCAACATATTGAGTTCATCGATGTGTCGATACATGAACCTAGACATATCGACACCCCCGAGTGTGTCGATCTAAGAGGAATAAAAAAAATACAAAGTTTATTAGACCGAACCTAGGTGAACATGTCAGTGGTACCGACGTGTCGACTTTGTACACCCTCGATGTGTCGACCATGTCGATAGATCGATCTGAGACCAATGGACAAGAATAAAGACTAAAACCCAAGCCAACAGGTCGACTTTGTCGACGTGTCGAGTGAACCCGGTCGACATGTCATCAGAGACGATAGTATCGACCTGAGAGTAAATGAAAAATACAGACCGTGCAGACCGATCGAGGTCGACCCATTGATGGTATTGATGTGTCGACTCCGTCCTGCACCGATGTGTCAAGAGGATTGACACATGGACCTGAGTCTTGGACAATTTTATAAGGTTGCTACACTTAAGGCAAATCACCTAAGTGGAGTTACTTGGACTCCTCTAGGCTATACCAGACTACCTCTTAAGCCTTAATTAAGCCTTTAATAATCAAATTACTAAAAATTACAAGTTAATGACATAAATGTTATAAGTTGAAACATGTATAAGAACAAAGGAATCAATGGTAGTCCAGGCATCGTTCGAGCGACTTCGTGAGTTATCCCCTTTTCGCTGATCATTTTAGATCAGGTAGGTTTTCCTACTTAAGTATTTTGATAATTACTATGAAAATCAAATAGTAGTTTTCCTCAATAAGCATGTGGTTGTTTATGAAAACGGTGTTTTATTTCCAACGTGAAGTACATGGATGTTTTGCATATATGGTATCTTATTTACATTTTTGAAAATATGAGATTATATGATGAAATGACTTTGTCATCATTATGCATTCATATACCTCATGCATTTGGCATGGGATGGGAATTGCATTAGTCGAGCAAAGGCTGAGTTGTCCGGACTCCTTTGGATTCGTGTAGGAACCTATGTTCAAATTGATAATATTGAACAAATATATATTTGGCCGCGTCCATTGTTTGAAAGGTACGACATTGATTGGGCCAAGAGCTCCTGGGTAACTAGTCCCGAAACCTTACGCAGAGGGAGGAGACTACACTCCGCCGATACTCTCCGTTGTAAAAGTTGTGGATAGGGAACAACACCCTCGTGGTTGCCGCCTGAAATGCTGGGACTTAATTGGCCAATGATGCAACCATTGTGAATAGAAAAGTTATAGTTGATGCATGGGGCATGGAAGGGCATTCATTATTCATGGCACCCATGGCATAACACTTCATGATGTTTAAGTATAGGATTTGAGAAGTATATCTTACTGATGAGATGATATGTTTTAATTTGAAAATGTTATTAGAATAATGCTCTATAGTGCATATCCTTGATTGGATTACCTACTCGGCTCATTGACTAAGCCCAAATTTCCTCCTTTAGATGCTAATGCACATCATGGAAAAGGAAAGGAGGTTGGACCTAGTGGTAGCTAAGCTTGAGCAGTGAGGATGCAAAAGAAGAAATTATGACTAGAATAGAATCCTTTATATTTTGTGAACAATGTAATTCGAAGGAGTATGAGCAAGGAAGGTAATATTTGATTTAACTCCTAGTTTTAAACTTTAATAACTGTATTTGACTTATGTTGGGTAATCCTTAACTTTGCTTGAGATGAAATCTTTTGTTATTTATATAAATGTTTAAATTTTCCTTAGGTTGTGCTAGCACGTGCAAAATGTTATCGTGGGCTTGAACCAGGCATGTGCTAGGATGGGCCAGTCGAGGTTCGGGTCTTTGGACTCAGACTCGGACGGCTCGCCTCGTGGTGCTCGCCCCTCTTCCCATAGAGTTTTATCATTTAAGCTACTCTGATCGTGGTGGAAGAGGATGGGGTGTCACAGTTTGTATCAAAGCGGAGTGAGCAACAAAGTAAGAAAATACCCTAAGTCGAATTCATATAGAAGACTTAGAAAATCCCCTGAACAAAAGACACAAATGAAAACTTAGGATTTTTCCCCAACAAAAGAAGTTGATGATGTGGAATGATTTATATATGTCAATATGTCGTGATTGTGAGGAGGATACTTCATGAGATTATTTGAGAAATGGAATCCTGATGTTTGTTTGTTGGCATAGGAAAATACCGCCACGAGGATGACGTTCCCGACGAATCAACCCAAATGTGGAGTGGGTTGATGAGACTAGTGGAAACGTTCCTCCAGTGACACATAAAGTCCAAAGCTTTCTGCAAAACTTGTTGAGTACGGTGATGCAATCTGCACAGAGCAGATCCGGCACGGCTCTCGCCACAGACTCGAGAGACCGAGCCATGATGAGGGGCTTCTAACAACTTCCCCCTCACTTTAATGGCAGTGAGGGACCCATGGAAGCCGAAAGTTGGATTGAAAACATCACCAAAATTCTCAAGCTGGTAAAGATCACCGGAGACCAAGATAAGATACTATTGGCCACATCACAACTCATTGATGATGTGGGTCAATAGTGGAAAACAGTCGAAGAGAGCCGTGTAGTGGCGAAGATGACCTGGAAGAGTTTCACAAATTTATTTTTTACAAACTACTTCTCGAAAGAAGAGAAGAAACCGAGGCTCAATAATTCATCAACTTGGTCCAGGGGAACAAGACCATTGCAGAATATTACCGAGAGTTCATCTGACTCTCTCGCTTTGCTACGTACGTAGTAAACACCGAGTATAAAAAGGCTCAGATATTCGAAAGGGCTCTTCGCCTCACCAACAGATCCAAAGTGGTAATTCTACAAGCTGTGACTTATGCGGAAGTGGTTAGCCGAGGCAATATTGCTGAGAAAGATTTGATGGATTCTACAAGGTACAATGAAAATAGGAGGAAACAAATAGCGAAAATTTGTATCGACCTTGTAAAAAGTTTCACCAAGGCTTCAAATACTCTTCATCCTATATGCTTGCAGCATCCGCCAGTCAGCAGAATTCTAGCATTCCTCCAACTTCAGCACTTGTAAGCCAAGCACCCAGAAACACCTTCACATGTTTCCAGTGTGGGCAGGCAGGGCACATGAAGAGGTATTGTCCACAGTTGCATCAGACATCTCAGGCGCAGACTTGCCATCGTCCACTAGGCCGACCGGCACAGTCTCATGTGTCCCGATCACAATCCACCCGGGGCGACCATTTGCACAAGTGGCATCTGGACGACTATACTCCCTCATCCCCACTCCAATGACAGTTAATCACTCTGTGATCCAAGGTATGGCCATTATTGGTAGTTCATATGCTGTAGCATTGTTTGATTATGAAGCATCACATTCATTTTTCTCTGCATCCATGGTTTTAGCTACACGCATATTAATACAATCATTATCAAAGGCACTCACTATTGTCTCACCCATTGAAGACACTTTACTTGGGTTAGTTTGCCCCTCAGTTATTACAGAAATAACCTAGTTCCAATTCAAGTTCAACTATATAGTGATAGACATGACAGGATTCGATGTGATCTTTAGAATGGACTGGTTGACCACGTTTCAAGCCTGCATTGATTGTTACCACAGGAGAGTAACCTTTTTGTCACTCGACGGACAACGGTTTATAGTGCACGGGAACAAACAGAAGATTGCAGTGTATGGTAGACCCCGTGATGAGGTTAAACAGATTTTGTTGAATAGTGTCATACTAGAACAGTCACATGCTCCTACCCTACCCTGTTCATGGACCTTTTTAGCCAATTCCATACTTTCAAAGTACAATTCACTAATTGATTCTTGAACGTCACCAGTGTTTCCCTCATCCTGTGATTTTTTGAATCAGATTTTATGGAAGCAATAAAAATATTTAAAGATATACCTCCACCACAATTCTCCAAGTTTGAGGCAGACTCAGATCTTTCGAGGTCTCCATATGAATGTTCCATTTCTTTCTCAAGTGAATCACCATTTTCTTGAGAGCAAATCACATTGCCTGCAATAGAAGTTAAAGAAGCAAGGGTATCCAAAGCATCGCATCCATCTAGACAACTTGGTGAGTTTGAATCATTCATAGAAATATTCTCAAGAAATTCATTTTCGATGGAGACCCCCAGTCGGCCTGGATATGTTATGTTACTTTCTCTTCTGTATTATAGAAGAACTCCAACTGAACATTGTGGAACTTGTTTGATGAAAGTTTGAACTTCGTTGTATGATCGGATGATTGTTCATGCTTGATTCATTTATTTGTTGAACTTAGGTGAAATTTGTTAACATGAATATTTTGTTTATGCCATGGTAGGATATCATGTGTTTATTGAAATTTTTATATTTGTTAATCGTCATGTGTTTATTGAATTGTTTAACACATGTTATATTTGTTAATATTCATGTGTTTATTGAATTGTTTAACACATGTTATATTTTTTAATCGTGATGTGTTTATTGAATTTGTTAACACATGTTACATTTGTTAATCGTTTATTGTGATTATGTTAATGGCATATATGACTTGGCATTCATGTATGTGATATTTGTTGATTCCTCATGCATGAGCATCCACGTTTGGGTGGGTGATTTGTATTGTTGATTCGGGTCATTAACCCTGCATTACTTTGGGGATATTCGTCATGCACATTAGTTGGGCTCTTTGTTTCGATTGCCTTGCATGTAGCGCCCCTCCCTTTTCCTCTCTATTTATCAGAGTATTTTTTTTTTTATAATAACGGGAAGAGAGGAGAGAGCGCCACGACGCGAGTCAAGCCCGAATCCGAAGACCCGACCCTTGACTGGCCCAACTAGTGTGTGTGCATAATATTTTGCACACACTCTCATAATCCTGCGGAAATTTAAACATTTATTTCAATATCATGAATAGTCTACATATCTCATAGCAATAAGGAATCCCACATACTTGAGTCAAATTCAATACTAGAGTATGAAAGTTCAGTGTCATAAAATAATTACATTCCCCAAAAGAATATCCTTAATACATCACATTATTCTAGAATTTTCAAAATACATAAGTAGACTAAGCTCTCTGAGCTCCTTGTTGCATCTATCTCGCTCGCATTCGACCATCACTTAGTCCAATTTCATCTATATACTTCAAACCTGCAAACACAATCTGGGGGGGAAATTTATGGGCTTAGTCAACGCGCCCAGTAGGAATTCCAGTCATAGGATATGCACTTGTGTGTCGTAGAAAAATCGTACGTCTATATACAATTTCAAGATTTAAACTCACATTTCAAATTACACAAATCCATACTTCAAAACATATCATATCATTATAAATATCACATACTTATACTCTTATGATGAAAACATTACATATTATACTCATTGTGTTTCTCAAAATCTTGAGATATTTCTCAAAGTCAACGTATATCAAGATGTTCATTTTCATATTCAAACATATTTCTTTTCATGATGAAAGCTTCAACATCAAGTTGTACTGTATACTTTTATCAAATCTTTGTCATATCATAACATAATATCTTTTATCAAAGCCCCTTTTCTATATCATGGTTTAAAGCCCACATTCACTTCAAAATCCATTCCTTATCAAGAATTCCATAATTATTTTTATTTGATAAGATTATACTTAATAAAATCAAGTCTTAAAAGCCTTTCATGAAATACATCTCATTTCACAAGTCATTCTTAAAGTAATATCAACTCAAAACTTATAATGGAATCAAAATTATTTCACCCTTCGAAATCACACACACAAATTATACCAATGCTCATCAATATATTATATGTCATATCATTATAAATATCACATACTTATACTCTTATGATGAAAACATTACATATTATACTCATTGTGTTTCTCAAAATCTTGAGATATTTCTCAAAGTCAACGTATATCAAGATGTTCATTTTCATATTCAAACATATTTCTGTTCATGATGAAAGCTTCAACATCAAGTTGTACTGTATACTTTTATCAAATCTTTATCATATCATAACATAATATCTTTTATCAAAGCCCCTTTTCTATACCATGGTATAAAGCCCACATTCACTTCAAAATCCATTCCTTATCAAGAATTCCATAATTATTTTTATTTGATAAGATTATACTTAATAAAATCAAGTCTTAAAGCCTTTCATGAAATACATGCTCATTTCACAAGTCATTCTTAAAGTAATATCAACTCAAAACTTATAATGCAATCAAAATTATTTCACCATTCGAAATCACACACACAAATTATACCAATGCTCATCAATATATTATATGTCATGCCATGGGTACCATGATCGATGTATGCCCTCATCATGCCCATGCATTTGTATTTTGACGACTCAGTTGAAACCACGGGGCATGTTATCCTCCCGTATACTCATTTCAATTCACATTTCAGGGTATGATACTCCAGATTGTCATAAACTCAACCGGTCCCACCGGGAGACATTATTTCTTTCACGCGCGCGTACGACATCAAGGTCTGCCCGAGTCCATTCAGCACCTTGATTCGCTAAATCATAATACGACCCCAAAGCCTGTCCGGACATTCAGTACTTTGGTTCGTTGACTGTAACCCCCATACCATAATCATGACACTGAGGTCTATTTGGACTAACTAACCCTTTGTTTCACTCCATGCCTTTCCCACCCCATGTCATGCATGAGGAGTATGAATGCATATGAATGCTAATGCTCTTGCATCTCATGATTTTTAATCATTTCAAAAACATAGATCGCATTCTATGCTCTTTATAAAATACATTTCACAAATTTACACACTTGACATCATATATTCAAAATACATTAACTCGGGATAACATCATTTTCCTCGTATCACAAATCTTGCCAAAATACTCATTTGATATCATATAGCAATAATATACATTTGATATGCATTTCCAAAGCATAGCCATGATATTCTATATTTTCAAAACTATCTCATTCTATAATTCTAAATGATAAAATATCTCAACAATATATCAATTTGATATGAAAGTAATTTCATAATTATAGCAATCATTTAGATTTGCACCCGTAATGCTTCAACGAAGTAGGGAAACCTACCTGATCCTAACCGGTCAGCGAATGAAGGTAATCCACGAACTACTCGTTCGATTCCGGGCTTGCTTTCGGTCCTTCATTCATTATCCACACATGTTACACAAGAACACATGATATCATTATTCTTAATTTAATTCAATGACTTTAGACTCTATATTTTATGTTTTATCTCCTAATTATTACACATGTAAAGTCTTACAATAAACCAAGGGTCTATGGGTTGTCACTGGAACTCATAATAAAGTCTTACAAGTCTAGGGTCTCGGTAGCTGACCCATCTAATATCTCCATGTATACCATATTTCTAGAAATTCATGTAAGAAAACAACCACCTTTGAACCTTCTCCCATCTCAGCAACATGAATCTTAAGTCCCTTGATTTCAACATGTTTGTGTTGTATTTGCTCCATTTTTATCCACAATCGAAGATTTCAAATTGAAAGGCCTCCTACTATACTGCTAATATTGGGGCTACTGCTTGTATTTGTCATAGCTGTTAGGGTCTTCCTCATTTCATTCTGGTTTGTATTGACTATCTGAGAGAAGTTCTCTGGCATTATCTGCCCATCAATCAAGGAGTTCCAGGAGACCAAATCTCTATCAGGCATTTCATCAAATAGTTGGATGCAGTCAGTTAGAGATTCATCCCCTTTTAATTCTTTCTTCTTCTAAATCCAAAATACATCAATCCCTAAACTTTTTATTGGGTCTTTATCATCATAAAACAACATAAATCCTACATACCTCACGGATTTGATGATTTTGTTGGTGTGGATCGAAGAGGGCTCGAATTTGATTTGAGGGTTTTCCTCCTTTGTTTTTCTTCTTTATTCGGCTTCCTTGCTTCGAATCTTTCCTCTTTCTTTCTCCTCTTGCTTCGGATTTTCTTCTTTCTTTCTTTCTCCTCTTGTTTCGGATTTTCTTCCTCCTCTTATTTTCGTCGGACGAGAAGACAGAGAGAGAGAGGATTGTGTGAGGGGAAAGGAGAGAAGAGAAGGGAGGAGAGAAAGAGAGCGTCGCTGATGGAGATAAGGGCAAAGAGAGGATCGCACGGGAGGGAGAGAGGAGAGTGCCACATGAGAGGTTAGGGAAAATGAAAGAGTTAAGGGATCGGTGGGTTAGGGGATTAAAGAGAGAGAGAGAAAGAGTCTTTTTTTCTCTCCTTTTGGTTGCCCTTAATTAAGGTGAGTGGGTGGTGTTGCATTAAATGCAAGGAGGGTGTTAGTTAGAGATCATGTCATCTCATATAGTATGCCACCTCCCCACATCATTAATTTATTAAAAAAAAATCCATCCCATTAAATGTTATTAAATTAAATCAATAACTTAAATAAATCAGCCTTAATCCCTTTAATCTAATTTTCAATATTCTCATTTAATTAATTACTCATCTTTCCACCCTTGTTAGCTAAAATCTATCATTCCCATTATTTATTAGCACTCTCATCAAAATCATGCCGTCTCATCTCTATCTTTAAGGAATGATTATCTTAATCTCTTCGGTCTAAGATTTCGGGGTGTTACATTGCACTCCCCTGTAGACATTCATCGTGCAAATTTGTTGGGTTATGACCCAATGTGTACATGTGCTATGCTTAGCTGAGTTGGGCTTTGCATGACTCGTTGATTCGTTTCGCTCATTGAGATGCATGGGATGGGAGCATGCATCATAATTTGCATTATACATTTCATACACCTCAACCGTAATTAATTTAAATATTGGTTAAACTCTAAATGCCTAGATGTTATATTATTATTGGTTGTTTGGTTGTTTTCTTCACTGGGCGTGGTGCTCATCCCTTACATTACAGGAAATCCATTGGATATGGAAGCTGGTCAGGATCAACAGTAGGATTGGATTCGCATGGAGTGTTTAGAATGGACCTTAGCTTATTGAATTCCATAGAATTGGACATACTTTAATTTGAGGTCGTACGACATAATAAGTGTCAATTTGATTTATTTGTTTTATCATTGGATTATCGGTTGCGCTTCTGTTTCTAAACTATAGCTGGGGAATCTTTGATTTTCTTTGATATTAGATTTAAAGAAGAGTATGGATTTGAGATTAGACCTGTAACACCCCGCCTTTCTTGCATTGAAATCAACGCCTACTTATTTTTCATTAATAAAATATCAGAGTATGAGCAAGAGCGGAATGTCATGAAGCGAGCTAAGTCTGAACTTCCAAAGTCCGACCCTTAACTGGCCAACCCTATGTGCACATGGACCAAGTCCAGGAAAATGGTTCGCACATAGTAATACGATACACATGCGGAATAAATCATCATTGCGGAATCATGATAAAACTCATATCCAAATCATCTGATAGCAAAATACTTAGTCAATTAATCAAATCACATTATCCAACTAATTATCCAAATAATATCCAAGCATAGCAAAATATCTAAGTTATTACAATCTGAAAACCAGATACTCTAATTACAAGTCCACGAGTATCTTTATTCAAAAACATATAAAATAAATCATCCAAGCTCCTATGCCTGGCCTTCCTTGCATTCCCCGTTTTCCTCATTTTCTGCATCATTCGCTACAGGGTAGAAGTAGGGCGTTAGAACAACGCGCCCAATAGGTATTCCAGTTAGGGCTAACACATGGGTTAGTACCAAAAATCCAGATATAACATATAGCAGAAATCAGGGGTAATAAATCATAATATACTCATAAAACATGATATCCAAATCAGGGTATGATAATAGAGATCCAATCATACCGGTAAAACCCAAAATCTTGCAATATAATAAAATCATAGTCATGCTGATTCAATGCCATGTCATGCTATCATATGCAATGAGTCCCACCCATCGTAAACACATGGTATCCACCTGATGGAAATCTCCTCATCAAGGTATGCCCCACAGATGTCTTACGGACATCCCGACGGAGTGTGGGCTCCGGTTACACAGTATCCTCTTGATGGAATTCTCCTCATCAAAGTAATCCTCCTGGTGGGATTCTCATCACCAAGGTAGGCCCCACAGTTGCCTTATGGACTTTCCGACGGAGTGTGGGCTCTGGGTACCTGTCAACCCTCCCATGCCATGCATGAGATGAAATGCCAACATGCTATGCAATAAAATCATTCATAGCATTTAAAATCACATATTTGAAACATATAATTTTGCATCATAAAACATCATAAAATAAGCTATGAACAATGTACATAAGCCCATGGAGGTGGAATCCTACCAAAGACCGTTACGTGTCATTGCGTCTTTCGTCCAAGAATTGATCACCGATCACGCACTGCTTGCGAGATCCCGCTACCTTATAATATAACAATTTATTATAACCAATTCCCACTTGATTTTCACAATTCCAAGTCCATAAACAAAACCCCATGGGGTTCGGCCATACACCATGATCGAAACCCATGGTCTACCTTTTTTTTCCATAATTACAATAATGCCATTGAGCCTAACCATAGACTTCTTTCTTGCTTAGATTTCAAATAATCCATTCATACTTTCAAAGCACATAATCCCATAAAATAATTCATGGGGTTCGGCCATACACCATGGCCGAACCCAATGTTCCATATTTTTCACATAATTACAAAAATGCCATCCATGGCTATTATTCCATAGTCCCATTTTTTCCATCATTAAAACAGTTGTCTAAGTTAATGTCTAGTCCATAAATCATCATAGGTCCATAAAATAAGCTTCATGAGGTTCGGCCATACACCATGGCCGAACCCATCACCTTGCCACTCCTTAAAATTAACCAATAATCCAATCCTTGGATCATTAACATAAACAATAATTTGATTCATGGGGTTCGGCCATGTGATGCCTAAATTTCCTTAAACAATCTCTACCCTTCCATAATTGGAAGGTTTCCATATAAGCAACTACCTTCCACAATTGGAAACTTTCTAAGATTAGAAAACTCCTTTCCAAAATTGGAGTGCTTTCCAATTTAGCCACCCCTTCCATACATGGAAGCTTTCTACTTTTAGGAACTCCTTCCATAAATGGAAGCCTTTTAAGTTTACCAACCCCTTTCCTTAATTAGATAGTTTCCTATTTAATCTTCATTCCAATTCTATCCACCATTCCAAAATTACCCCATGGGGTTCATGATCTTGGCCATTGGTTTAGATCCAATTAAAATCCATCACCAATCCATAAAAATGTTTGGTGGGGTTCGGCCATACACTATAGCCGAACCTCACCCCTTCTTTTTTATTATTTTAGATCCAACAACTTAGCCAATACCTTCCATAAATAACAAGGTTTCCAAAAATAACTCTAGTGGGGTTCGGCCATACACCATGGCCGAACCTCACCCTTGGAGATCTAAGTCCATCCTTTTACATTTACTTTCCAATTTGGTAAATCAACTCCATGGGGTTCGGCCATACACCATGGCCGAACCCTATGGTCCTAGATCCTCTCTTTTTAAATCCCATAATACTCAATTTATAATCATGGATCTTCCATTTAATCCATTCAAATTTACATATTATTTACACCAAACAATCTCCATGGTTTTCATTCTTAGAAACCTACAATTAATTCAAAACTTTCCATGGGGTTCGGCCATGCACTATGGCCGAACCCTATGGTCCTTTCTTTTCCATTTAACCCATCAAATCATCTCTAATCTTTCTCCATGGGGTTCGGCCAACCACCATGGCTGAACCCTATGGTTCTTTTGTTTCATAAAATAAAATTATTTGATCAATTAGATACTAACCTCTTTTCAATTCCTTGTTCTTCTAATCTTTCTTCCTTCGTCTTAATTTTTCTCCAACCAAGAACACCTCTTGCTGGCTGCCTTCTTTCTTCTCCTTGCTCTTTGGAGTGAGAGAGAACTTGGGAGAGAGAGAGAGATGTAAAATTCGGCTAAGGGGGTTGTAAACCGTGCACCCCTTGCTACCTCTCCTCTTTATAATCTTTCTTGATCCCATAATTAGAAGGTGTTTAAGATAGGCAACCCCTAAGGCCGTGCGCCCCCTTGCTATAGATGGCCATGCCGACCTCCCTTGTTTATTTAAGAACCTTCCCTTAATCCTATCTCTATTTAAATTAGATAGTTTCCTTGGCTACCAATCCATGCGCATAATATAGATATAAGTATCCAAAATTCGGCCATGCTTAATCTTTTAATTATTTCATAGATATCTCATCCCTTTTTAAATATTCTAGCATATCATTGTGGATTTAAAATCCCACATATCTCTCATGCGCATAATCTATGGATTTCACATTCAAAATTCGGCCAAGGCAATCTTTTATTAAATTTTTTATAAAACTAATGTCACAATTTAATTGGGTCCTAATTGGGTCATAGCCCAATTCCTTATCCATATAAGATCCAATTCTAAAATTCACAATTTAAAATGGACAATTTTCATATAAACTAATAATTAGAAAATCTGGGGTATTACAAGACCTCCTATATGATCGAAGGTTTTTATTGTTGGACTATTGATTTTATTAAAGAAGCCATGGTTTTTCGTCATACCCATTATTGGATTGTGTTCGATTCGTGTAAGGCTCTGTTTGTTGTTACTGAATGGGCGGGTCCTGTAACGCCCTGCCCTTTTTCATTCACCGAAAATCAGAGTATATTTTTTTTTTAAAAGAAAGAGTGAGAGAGAGTTGGAACGTCACGACGCGAGCTAAGTCCGGGTTTCCAAACCCTACCCTTAACTATCCAACGATGTGTGTGCGTGGTCTAAGTCCACTAAAACAGTTCACACGTTTTACGAATAACTGCGGAAATATTATATGAATAGAAACTATCCATAAACATGATATTAAAAGCAAGAAAGCCAATCACTATTAAATTAACTTAAGTTTAAATATCCAAAATCATCGATCAACCATAGCAAAATAAGCTAAGTTATTACAATCCCAAAGAGCTAAATAACTCAAATACATTGTTCCTACATCAATTAAGTAAAACTAAACATAAGACTGCCCAAGCTCCTAAGCTTGGGTTTCTTCATGTCCCAAGTCCTTTCCATTTCCTGTTCCATCATCTAAAGGGTAGAAGTAGGGCGTTAGGCAACGCGCCCAGTAGGAATTCCAAATAGGGTTATACACATAGGATCAATATAAAAATCAGATACAGAACATTATAGTAAAACTGTAAATGTATCATAGTGTCAAAAATCAGCCCATGCTAAACATATCCAAATCATGCAAATGTATGTGTCATGGCATGGGTGTCATATGCCAATGATCCCCCACCCAATCTCCACATCAAACATCATAGAAATCATAGCAACATTTTCCTTGATATAATGAAACCATATCAAGGTGTTCCCTTGGCCATTTACGTCCGCAGTGTTTTGTGACGGCACCACCAGGTCACTGTTATACCTCCCCACGTGTGTTAATCGGAATTACCGATGGAACATGGACTTTTCCCTCTGCGCAGGGTTTTTGGACTGGTTACCCCAGAGCCCTTTGGCCCAAATTACGCCGTGCCCCTGTCTAGCAATCCTAGACAAGGCCAATAAATCAATGGTTCACATAGCTTTACATAAGCTAGTTCAAGCCCCAAGTTATGTCCGGACAGCTCATAACTTGGCTTGCGGCCCCATATATTCCGTCCCATGCCATGCATGAGGTTATGGATGCACAAATGTCATTTCGTATCAAAATACATAGTAACATTGAAAAAAGTTCATAAAACATATTCCATTTGATTTACCAAAATACACGTTGTACTGAAATGAAAACCAGTAACATAAATGATCCATATGTATCTTAACAAGGTAGGAATCCTACCCAAGTCCGATTTACTGCCCTTTTCTTGCTTCGCACTAACAATCGTTAACCGTCGCGTGAAAGTGAATCACACTTCTTTACCTTATCAATTTAATCATATACGCATATCAATTTAATTATCCATTTGATTTAAATCATCCCTTACATCCTTCCAGTTAGACTAAAGTTTCTGGAAACATCAATTGAAAATCAACTTTTCATTTCAGTCGACTGAATCACGTTCTGCTACAGTGTTCTGCCTTACCGCAGATTTTCAGTCGACTAAAATATACTTTCAGTCGGCTGGACTCCAACTCGAAACTGTTCATACCCTGACTCGCAATCTTTCAGTCGACTGAATCACAAATTCAGTAGGCTGACTCTGAGTCAAACCCTTCATATCCTCGGTCAAACCCTTTTCAGTCGACTGAATCAGAGATTCAGTCGGCTGAATCATCAGCCAACAGTTTATGTGTTTGCTAAGTAATCATTCAGTCAACTAAATCAAAGATTCAGTCGGCTGAAACACATCAGACCCCTTTACTTCTTTGATACGTCTTCTTTCAGTCGACTTAATCCCATATTCAGTAAGCTGAAACCTCATTATACCCTTATTATTTTAATCTAGACATGGTTCGGTCGACTGAATCCAAAGATTCAGTTGGCTGAAACACCCAAAATTGGTTTTCTGTCTTCAGCCACACCAGTTCAGTCGACTGAATCCCTGATTTAGTCGACTGACTTATTTGTCAGTCTCTTTCGTTTGATCCTTTGGCTACACTTTTCTTCATGAAATTCACCCCTTATCCTTTTTAAACATACATATTGTTGTTCATATAGTTTTGACATACTTATTACACCCTTCCCTAATCAACACTAGGGTCTTTCATAACCATTCCAACTTTTGTACCCTTATCATGTGGTTGTGTACTCAATCCTTCGATTGTTTGTTTTCAAATACATATCCATTTCTTGAATAGATATCAATTCCATGATGATATAACTTTTTGACCATTTATTCTAACCACTCTTGGAGCTCATGGATTCGGCCACCCATGGCCAAGTCCATGACATCCTTAATCTCATTCCTATCTAAATATATATATGGGACATACCTTTACCCGTCTCCTTCTTTCTTTTGCTCTGTCTTTGCTCTTCAGTCCTTCTCCTTCCTTTCTTGTTCTTTAGCCAACTTCTTCAAGTGTGGATCGTGTAGATAGAAAAGAGATAGAGAAGAAGAGAAGGAATTGTCTTGGTTGCAAGAGATGAAATTCGGCCAAAGGGTGTGAAGTGCCCCTTAGGCTAGTGTCCCGTTGTAACAACCCATGCCCATTCATCTTCCCCCTTTATATTTGATCTAACCAAGGAGTCTCTTGGCCAAACCAAGAAGACTCTTGGCTTAAACCAAGGTGCCTTTTGAACTCCCAACGTGTCCATTGGATTCTTACCCTTTGAGATGGAAACTTTCCATCTTTCCATCTCAATTCACTTAATTCAACTCAACTCAACCTATCTCCACTTAATTTACTTGAACTCACTTTTCAACACAAATCTATCCAACTCATTTTAATCTACTTAATTTATTTGAATTCATTTGCCAACTCAACTAACACCTTAACTCATTTGAACACATGCAACTGTTTAATCCCTTTGGTGGTTGACCAAGTTAACCATTACATGGTCGACCATAACACATGGCCCTTGGGGTCCCACCTTGCCATGTCACTTACATGCCACCTCACTTGATGAGGTGGATTCATGCATTGGGTCTTAATTGGGTAGCTGACCCAATTAAATTAATCCTTACCCATTTACTTCAAATTGGCTAATCTATGACCCATTGGGTCCCAATTGGGTAATTGACCCATTTAATCACACTTACCCAATTATTTCCAAATTGAATTCTATTCTTGATCCATTGGATCTTAATTGGGTTATTGACCCAACTCCTCCACCCATCTAAGGTCCATTTCATCCATAAATTTTAAATTCAATTAATTTAACAATTTAAATAGACAAAATTCAATATATTTATGCATTGAAAATTCTGGGTGTTACAGGTCCTTACAAAACATGAGAAGGGTCTAAAAGATATCTTCGAAGCACAGACACATGAAAGACGTTGTGGACTCGGGCGAGTTGAAGAAGGAGTACAAAATGATAAGCCACCTCTCCCATTCTACCCAAGACTTGAAACGATCCAATGTATCAAGGAGATAATTTCCCTTGGCTTCCAAACCTTTGAAAGCCACAACGAGGAGAAATCTTAAGAAGCACATGGTCACCAATTGCAAACTCCAAAGGTCTACGCCTACGATCTGCATAACTTTTCTGGCGACTTTAAGATGCTACTAGTCTTTATCGAGCTAACATTCTTAGTCGCTGCTATGACAATATGTGGCCCTAAAATGACCTTATCACTTGCGTCTGCCCAACACAAGGGTGATCTACATGGTCTGCCATACAAGGTTTTATAGGGCCATCTTGATACTAGACTGATAACTATTGCTGTATATAAATTCCACCATGGACAAGTGGTCTTCTCAATTTCCCTTCATATCCAGAACACAAGCGCGAAACATCTCTTCCAAAATATGAATAGTCCTTTCAGATTGCCCATCAGTCTGGGGTGAAAAGCTTTACCAAAACAAAGTTGCTTACCCAACTCTCTCCGAAGACTCTGCAAAACCTGAGAAACAAATCCAGAGTCCCTGTCTGACACAATGGAAATGGCCACACCGTGCAAAAAGCAATTTTATCAATATTCAATTTACTTAAAGTTTCCAACGAATCTTTCACTTTCATGCCTATGAAGTGGGTTGGTTTAGTCAATTGGTCCACTACAACCAAAACTGCATCACAGTGTTTGGGTGATTTAGGTAAACTAGTCACAAAATCCATAGTAACGTGCTCCCACTTCCATTCTGAGATCGGAAAATGTTGCAATTCTCCTGCAGACTTCTGGTGTCCAACCTTCACTTGTTGACAAGTCAAGCAACGAGCCACAAACCTAACCACTTCTCTTTTCATACAAACTAGGATGTGTCACCATGCTACCCAACTCTGCCAACTTGCGGTCACCATACAAACTAATCAACTAACCCTTGTGACTTTCGGCTCAAGAAGTCGGCCACAACATTGGCTCTTCTTAGGTGATGAGAACTTTCAAATTCAAAGTCTCCCAAATATTCCAACCACCTGCGTTGTCTCATATTCAGATCTTTCTGTGTGAACAGATACTTAAGATTGTGATGATAAAAAAAATACTTCAAAATGATCACCATATAGGTAGTGCCTCCAAATTTTCAAAGCAAAAACAACCCCAGCCAATTCTAAATCATGTGTAGGATTATTATGTTCATGCACCTTCAACTGACGTGAACCATAAGCTGCAACCTGATCATTATACATCAGAACACAACCAAGTCCGTCTTTAGAAGCATCACAAAACACCACATAGCCACGACCTCTCTCTAGAATTATTAACACTGGTGAAAAGGTTAACCTTTTATTTAATTCTTGAAACACTTGTTCACAAGTTTCTCCCTGAACGAATTTGACACGATTTTTGTTAATCTAGTCATAGGTGTTGTAAGTTTGGAGGAATCTCTGATAAATCTCCTATACTACCCCTCCAAATCCAAAAAGCTACGAGCTTCAAAAACACTTGGTGGTCTTCCCCAGTTAAGTACTGTTTTAACCTCAATAGGATCTACAACCACACAATCGGCTGAAATCACATGACCTAGAAGTTGTACTTCGGGTAACCAAAATTCACACATGCTAAACTTGGTATAAAGTTGGTGATCTTTTCCGCATAAAGTCTGTTAGTGCCCTGGCTTGCCAAGTCACCTAGTGATCAATTCCATGACTTTGGTGAAGCATTTCCTCGAAAGATTGAAGCTATGGAGCAAGACTCAAGGAGTGATGAAGATTGAATCAATTGTCTCAAAGATGGAAAATTAAGTTGAAGATTCATCATCACAAAGTGGATGGCAATCGTACAAAGGTAAATTGGCCATAGATGACTTAAGGTGGAACCCAACACCTTAGGATGACCATACTTTGGCTTAGTTCTTACATTTGGTTAATCTAAGTAAGCCTAGTGGATGTTTGACATCAAAATCAGAACATGGACTTAATACTCAAACAATTGATTTTACTGTCAGGACGACACATCGTGTTCGGCGATCAATCGTCAATGACAAGGATGATACCTCGTGGTATAGCAATCAATCGTCTGGAAAAAAAAGGTTCTGGTTGGATTGGACTGTCAAACGCCAGTGGTCTCAGTACGATACATTCGTGGCCACGATCGATCCTCTGATACATTGACGATACAATCGTGTGGGCGATCTATGACTGAGACAGGAGAAGGTTGGACTTAAAAGATGGGCTGAAATATTGATCATATACTATCAATCGGCTGAACGATCAATCGTGTGGACCATGCCGACACATTGGGTGCACGACCATTCACCATGGGTCTAGATAAGGCTTGACTTGACAAAGCACTATCAGAACAGGATAGCCTCAGGCCGATACGATCGCCACCCGACGATCAATCGTGAGGGACGATCACTCGTTCGTGACCATTTTTTATCCGTAGGAAATCTTTTAATGCACAACTATCACATTACAACGGCTAGTTTAAACGCATGATCAATCGCCTGTGCACGATCAATCGCCCATTGTAACTATAGAAAATTTCTAGTTACCTATAAACTCCGGATTTTGAAAAATGGGGTTAGAGTTTTTGAATAGAGAAAAATCTCAAGGCATTCCAAGTAACCTAGGCTCTCCCCATTCCTCTCTAAGAACTGTGCTTAGGTGAATCATTTGAAATCCAATCATCTTGATTGAGATTAAGAGAAAGAAATTGTTCTAGGCTAATTATTGGCAAATCTTAAATCCTATACCCCTTACCCATAGATTGTGGTTGAGCATACACAAGACACATTTTCAACATCGTCAACATCACATTGGGAAGGACATCTTGAAGAAGCACGCATCTACAAGGTTGAGCTATCAAAGGGCAAGTGCTTCTTATGTTTGATTTTAATTTTCAAATCATTGTGAAGTGGACTAAAGCAAGGTGCTTAACCACTATTAAAAAAAGAGGGATAACGACTTAGACCGGTGTTTGGTCAAACCTTTCAAAACCTTTGGCAATTTGGTGTTCATTAGGGTCATGAGTGCCGTTGAAGCACTAGTCACCCCAAACAGTATCACCATGAACGCGAAGAGTCCAAACGAGTGCGGAAGGCGGTATTCTCAATGCCACACTCCCGTACCCTCACTTGATGGTAATCCGATCAAGAGTCTTGCTTATAGGAACACTTGGATCCTCTTGACTTGTCGAACAGCTCATCAATCCTTGGCGGTGAATACTTGTTCTTCACTGTAACTATGTTCAACTGCCGATAGTTGATGTACAATCTCATGAAGTCATCTTCCTTCTTAGTAAATAATGCCGGTGCACCCCAAGATAAAGTGCTAGGCCGAATGAAGCAAAGAATCTCTAACTCCATGAGCTATTTCTCTAACTCCAAAGTCCATGCCGGTAATCAAAGCACAAACTCATAGAGTCATCCCTCTTCTTGGTCAACAAGGCCAGTGCGCTCCAAGGAGAGTGCTGGGTCAATTGTAGCCAAGAAACTCCAACTCCCCGAGCTAACTCCTCAGCACTAAAACCCTACTAGCACTATCCGATAATGAGTAATTGAAACGGGTGTCGCATTGAGGGAGTAGATTCACAACAACCCTATCTCCTGACGTGGCGGCAATCCAAGAAACTCCTTCAGAAAGACATCTGAAAACCCTCAGACCACGCGAGGCATTTGAATATCTACCAACCCATACTCTCTCTTGACTCATACTAGTCACCAAACTGCACAAGTCCTCCACACTCAGACTGTAAGCATGCAAGACACTCGACGAAAGCATCCACAAAGAGGAATTGACCCGTCACCCGCCTACATTAACAGTCCAGGGTAACCCGAAGGGAGGGGTGACCAATCCATCCCAAGATGATGTCGAAATTTGACATCTCCAAAACTTGCAAACCGACCTCCACCGTTAACTCTAAAGATCAAAACTCATGGCAATCAGATCCACAACCAGTGAAACTTAAGGCTTAAAGAGTGGGGAGCACTAAAATTAAATGCTAAGAGTGTAACATGCCAGATTTTCAATGCAATTATTATATTGGATATTATCTATTTTAATTGTTAAATTTAATATTTATAGATGGAATGGATGTTAGATGTATAAGAATTGGGGCAATGGCCCAGTTATGATCCAACGGATCATGGATCGAGTTGATTTTAATTAATTGGGTAAATATAGTTAATTGAGTCAAATACACAATTGGGACCCAATGGGTCAAGATGAATTGATTTAATCGGGTCATGTACCCAATTAAGACCTAAGGCATGGGATCCACCTCATCAAGTGAGGTGGCAAGTGTAGGAGGTGACATGGAACTGGCATAGCCAAGTGGGACCCAAATCCACCTCATCAAGTGAGGTGGCATGTGGTCTAAGGTAACTTGTGGGGCTGGCTACCATGGTTGACTTGGTCAACCATGGGTGAGCTCATGGGTGAGTCCAAGAGGGTTAAGTGAAGTGAGTTGAGATAAGGAATTAATTAATTAAGAATAAAGTCTAAGTGTTGAGTTAGGGGAATGAGTTTCATTTAAGTGAAGTGAGTTGAATGGGAAGTGAGTTCACAAGTGAGTCATATGGAAGTTGAAAGGACTTAAGTGAGTCAAAGAGGAAGGTGGAGGGTTTCCATCTCATGGAAACCTTAGACCAAAAACCGTTGGGAAGGGAGTGATGACCAAGTGTAAGCCATGTGCCCTCTTGGTTAGCCAAGGGACACACGGGAAAGACAAAGAAGTGATGAGGGTGGTTGGGGAGATTAGGGTCAGTAACAAAGGCTCACACCAAAACCCTAGGGCTAACTCTCCTTGAGACAAGTTTCATCTCATTCACTCTCTCCCTTTCTCTACACCCTTGGCCGATCCACTCTTTGGAAGAAAGATAGAAAGAATTCCAGTCTCATTCTCTCCCTCTCTCCCTCTCTCAGACCCTCACCCATTTGGTCGAACCCTCCCCTAGGGTTTCATCTCAATCCCTCTCCCTCTTCACACTCCTTGGCCGAATACACCTCTTAGAAACCTAGAGATCTTCTTCTCTTCTCTATCTCTCTCTCTCTCCCATTTCGGCACTAAAACTTGGAGAAACCGAAGAACGAAGGAGGAAGAAGAAAGGACTAAGGAAGGAGAAGAAAGGAGGAGCAAAACAGAACAAAAGAAAACGAAGGAGACGCGGAAAAGGTAAGGTTTATGTTTCATGTTACTAAAAATATAAGAAACCAAGGGACCATGGCTTCGGCTACTGAATGGCAGGAACCATGGGGTTCCATTTTGGGTTGAAAAGGTCGGCCAAATGGTTATAGGCCATGGATTTAAAATCCATCCAAGGAATATCAATGAGATGGACATAAAAGTAAAGTATGGTTCAAAATCCGAGGTATGGTTTTGGAGATTGAAAAATGGACACGACCCTAACCTTGTTGGTGGGTAAGAAAAGTTGTACAAATAAGTTTGGATGATGATAAGTACTATGGTTAAATATAAGGAATGGAATTCATAAGAAATTAAGCAAAGAATATGGTTCGGCCCCTTGCATGGCCAATCCCTATTTTGATATGTAAGGACCATATGAGGACTCAAAAGAGATTGGATGAGATTCGGCCATGTTGTATGGCCGAACCCCATCAAATGACCTAAAGCTTGTTGTATGTAATTTTTTAAGAAAACCTATCCTCAAGGTGATGTAAAAATGAAAAGAGGATGAAGAGGAGGAAACCATGGGTTCAGCCATGTTGTATGACCGAACCCCATGGAAGAATATGTATGGATTCAAGGGTTCGGCCATGTTGTATAGCCAAACCCCATGGAGGAACTTTTATGGATCCAAATATGGTTTAAAGGATGGCTAAGATGAGAAGATGATGGAAAAAATGAAGAGCCATGGGTTCGGCCATGTTGTATGGCCGAACCCCATAGATGATATTTTTTTATGGACCTAGGTTGTTTTATCAAGTTAAATGATTAACTATGGAATATTAGATTAAGAAATAAAAGAACGAATGAGGATTGACTCGCATGATTTAAAATAAGCACGGATTAAAAGAAGGTGGTCAAAACCAAGAGAGTGAGGTTTGGCCATGTTGTATGGCGGAACCCCACTTATGCGTTTTTGTGGACTTAAACATTTTTCAGCCCTAATGTATGGCCAAAACCCCTTGTGGGAGTTAAACCAAATAAAGACTATGACTGTAAAGGGAAATGAACATAGGATGATGTAGGGGTTGATGGAAATTAAATGGATCACCAAATTGATGTATGTATATGTGTTAAATGTAATAAGGTAACGGGATTTCACAAACGGGTTTACGATTGACTTTGACGCGATCGGTGATCGGTTTAGACGAAAACGTAAGGATACAATATTTGGACGTTGGTAGGATTCCTACCTTATTGATAACCTTGGACTATGTATATGAATGGTTTTTATTTCCATGTGTTATGATCTATTTTTAGTATCAAAGTGCTATGTTTTAAGAATGAGATTTCAATGCTATAAGTTTAATATGAAATGGCATGATGCACTCACATCTCATGCATGGCATGGGAGGGAACTTATGAGGGGAGTCCATGCTCCATTCGGATATCCGATAAACAAACGTGGGGAGGGATCCGCACTGATCCGATTATAATGTGTGAAATGAAAGAGGAGTCCACACTCCATTCGGTGGGACCGATAAAGCATACATGGGGAGTCATGACAATACCTTGATGTGGCTTGTACATCAAGAGGATTATTTATGTGATTGAGATATGGTTGATGGGTGGGAATCATGGCATATGACACCCATGGCATGGCATTGACTTGCATGATTTTGACATTATGTATCTATTATGATTTTTTATAGTAATCCATGTGTTTGACCCTACTCAGAATACCTACTGGGCACATTGTCTAACGCCCTACTTCTACCTTAGATGATGACACAGGGAATGGACGGAGCGAAAGACGTGAACGGAGCCAAGCTTAGGAGCTTGGATAATTTAGATTTATTTTATTTTAAGTTTTTATTTCAGACAATATAATTTGAGTTATTCGCATCCTGGGACTGTAATAACTTAGAACTATCCTGCTATGGTTTGGTTTTAATTTTAGACATTTTTAAGATTAATTTATGTGATGGACTTTCTTGCTTAAAAATGGATAGGAATAGTGACTCTATTATAATTCCGCATTACGATTTATTCCGTAAGTGTAGCCTTATTGCGTGTGAACCGTTTTAGTGGACTTAGTCCACGCACACGTATGGTTGGCCAGTTAAGGGCCGGGCTTTTGAAGCTCGGACTTAGCTCGCCTCGTGGTATCCCTTTCTCTCTCACTCTTTATTTCAAAAAAAAAAATAGACTCTGATTTTCGGCTAGTGAAAAAGGGCGGGGCGTTACAAAAAGGGTCAAGGGCTATGAAGCACCCACGTACCCTGCTCAAGTACCGAGCTCCTAACTCACTCACTCATCGAAATCGGTTCGTACACCGCGCCCATCGGAGCATCAACGGTCAACATACCAGTCTGACCCAAAGAAGCTCCTAACCACATCACAACTACTCATAGCCATAACACTGGACCCGCAGGAGTCTTAAAGCCAGACACGCAACCACGAAATCGGCCCCCAAGTACTCCCCGCGGTCATAAGTTCAAAACGGGCCAAACTAACAACTCAAACATACCAAGTTCGCCATCTCTCATGAAATTCCATCGGCTATCTACAGAGTTAGCTGGCCGGACTCACTCGGTAGACGCCCATTGATTTCCAATGGGTCGATCTCCATAATATATAGCCACAAGCGAGGCCCACATACGGTGGCCGCGCACTCTAAACAAGAGTCCCTTACACTCAGGAGGTAGACCCACAATACAGTCTACTCCTCTCAACACTGGACCCTCGAACAAACCAACCTCAACTACACGTCACCAAGACAATCATGTGAGTCTTAATAAGACATCATTATGCCCTTCCGCACTAAAACACCCACGGTCTCCCAGCCAATGCCTAGGCGGCCTTAAAGGCTCCGGCCCTCTTAGCAACTAGGAGATAACAACGACAACACTCAAACACAATCTGAAGCCCTGTGACTACATTGCGGCGGTCAAGCCATTCTGAGAATACCATAGACATGCCTCCAAGGTGAGAACTCCTCCTATCGTGGGTCCCACCGAAGAATGCCTCTAATTACTCTAGGGAGTAAGACCAACATGGTTCAAAACCTAAAGGTCTGTATCCTACAACTCTCGTGACCACGTCATGGTTCTCCACACACTCAAACGAGCAATCTATCTCGCCACTAACTCACTCACGAATCAGACGCTGGAGAGTCTCAAACCGAACGAGAATCAACTACAAGACACGTCTCAAGTATCCCACTCGAAAGATAATGCATCAAGTACACTACACAAGTCTAGGGTGTCTACGCACTACCCAATAACCCAGTTCCATCTACCCTATCACGTAGGGGATGAACATAATCTCTAATCGTCTTCACATCTTTTTGTCCCATGCACAGTCCGAGAGTTGAACCGTTCTCTGATACCAACTGTAACGCCCTGTCCCGCTACGGGCACGTCATCTCGGAAAAATCTCAAAAGTCGTTAGGGATGGATATCAATTAATTTTATTTTTTTAAACGGGGTGACCACCTCCCGCTCAACAACCCACAAGTCCACAATGCTAAGAGCACATAACAAACAACCATAGACTAAGTAAATGTGATTATACAGTCATCCAAACAGCATGTAATGATAAGTCCATGCAAATTAGAGTCTCTTAACTTTAGAAAATAAGTATGAAAATATACAGCTAACTACCAATGCTCCTCCCCATGTCCAATATCTCAAGGGGCCGCCTGGGCCCTCCGCAATCGGAGTACCTGAAAGGTAAGGGTGAGCTATCCAGCCTAGTGAAGGATAGAACATATCACGTGTCAGCAACATAGCATGTGTCACACGTATGAAATGTAGTGAAATAATAATAGAAAGAATGTCTATGTACTTGAGTGTCCAAACATACCACTAACCAATGGTCCCACTAACTAGTCTGAGACATCACCTCCATAACTCATAATAGTCCTCTAACAACTCCGGTCTCCCTACCAATATAAACGGGGTACCATACAAATATACAACTGTCTCAACCGCCGGAATGCAACGGGGAGACCCCCATCTTCTATAGGGGTCTCGACCGCCGAAGCATAAAGGGAAGCCAATCTCAATGGGGTAGGCACCTCAACTGCCGGAACGCAAAGGGGAAACCCGCATCTCCTATGGGGATCTCGACCGCTGGAGCGTAACGGGGAAGTCCTCCCAATACCCAAACCATCAACATCATGAACATATACATATGTAAATAACTCCTCATCTCAACACCCAACGGCACGTTGTCTTTTGTGGATTACCTCCCATGCATATACATTATATCAAATCATATCTAACAATGCAATCATGTTCTGATATAATTAATTAAGACCAATGACACATGCATCGTGCGTAACAAGAGTATGTAACAAGTTATCTAAACACATATCTCCATGCTCATCATGATCATGTTCACATGTTGTAAATAAACACACAACATTTTATCAATAAACTTTCAAGCATTGTACTTAATACCCAACGCACATCTCATTTCCACCATAAATTCACGTACACGTTATGATTGAACATTATGTCCAATATCCAACACAGATTTTACTCATTATAAGTTCATTCCCATGTAATAACTAAACAAACATGTTACCAGTAAGTTTCCAAGTTCAAATAATCATCCATCCGATTACAATTCTTTATTAATCGCATATAGTTGACATAAGTACACTAGAACAGGTCCCTTCCCACATGTTCATTTCAACAGTTCCCTTACCAATGGCTTAATACACGAAGGGCCTCATTTAAATCACTACATGTCCAGATTAAAGGTTAAGTAGATGCAGAAGCATACTAAAACAGTGATAAGTCCCCTCACAATGTGTGCAGTCGAAAATCCGAAGCGAACAAGCAGCTTGATGGGTTGAAGGGAACTCAATCTGTTGAAACTAGGAAGATCAAATAAGTAAATAAGGTACAAAGGGCTAAAATTAGAAAGGACTGAAAATGGGCCTAAAAAAAATTGTCCTAGGCCCGAAACGGACCGAACTGGGTCTGGACCTGGCTGAGCCTAGGCCTGGCTTGGCCAAGTCCAAGACTGGGTTAACTCAAGAGCTCGGATTGAGTCCATTCGGGGACTCGGCCGAGCTTACTCAGTTGCTTAGCTGAGTCGAAAGAAAAGGGGAAGAGAGGGAGGGAAATTCAGGGAAAATCGGAGAAAATAAAGGGAAATCCACGGAAAATCAAGGAAAACTCACGAAAAATCAGAGAAAACCAGAGAGAGAAAGGGATGGGAAAAGAGGTTAAGGAGGAGAGTAGATCGAATAGGAGAAAAAGGAAATTGAGAAGAGATAGGTACCTGGAGTCGATAGGGGTGGCGGGAAAGGGCGGAAATCGGCAATCCCGAGGGGCGAGCGTCCAAACTTCAGGTGGTTGAAAGGCGGCGTAGCTCTGAGCAAACAGAGAAGGGGAGAAGAGAAGAAGAAGGAAGAGAGTAAGAGGAGAGGTAGGAGAAGGACATGAGAGAAAGGAATTGTCCGACAAGTGGGGTTTAGGATTTCGGGTCGGAGAAGGGATGAAAAGGAAGATAAGAGAAAGAAAGCAAGGCAAAGAGGGGCGGTGGCGGCTGGGTATTAGATTTAGGGTTTCAATGGCTTGGAAGAGGGAAGAAATGAGAGAGAGAGGGCAAGGTAAGGGGACGGCGGCACTGTAGCTGGAATGCTACAGTGCTACGGGAAAGGAAAAAATATAAAGGGGGAGGGCCCCTTTAGGGTTTTGAGGTTTTTTTTTTTTACATTTAAGTATATTCATAAACTATTTAAAAACCCACAAACTCTTGAATTATTTTATCTCTTTTTCTTTTAAAACCATTTATCTCAAGCTATAATATTTGTAAGGTGAAACCTCGAACGTGTGAAATTGAATTTCAAAATCGATGCTGAGTTTTCAAAAAAATTAAATAAAAACTAGAAGGAAAATCAGATGTCGGACATCGAGTGAGAAAAATGTGTGATTTTTAAACATTTTTCGTGATAAAGTACATTGAAATTATAAAATTACCTAAAAGCCCTTCGAGTTTCCGAACTCAAAATCAATCAAATTGGGGTCCACCACGGAGCCCACACCACCCACAATGCTTCCAAAGCAACAAAAACGACTCGTGGATCCACAAAACTCTCTAAGATTTCGAAATATCAGGTCGGGTCATTACAATTTACCTTTGTGATTTCCTTACACATGTTGATGTTTGAATCTTGCATTTGATCCTTCCAATCTTGTGGCTCTTGATTTAATTTTCATCACTCCTTGAGTCTTGTTCATAGCTTCAACCTTCCGAAGTAATGCTTCACCTAAGTAATCGAATTGACAAATAGGTGACTCGACAAGCCATAGCACTAACAGACTTGGACTTACAAACATGTTTGGATTATTTGGGCCTAGTTGGTAATTGGGCTCAGACTAACAAAGTGATTGGGTTTATTAGACGTAGTCCAGTAATGTCTACTTTAGACAATTTGGATCATAGAAGCCAAATCAATGCGCACCAATGTGATTAAGGTCCATTAAGCCTGATGCTTCCATCATTAGGCCTCCGAAAGGCCCTAAACGAATAGGAAAGCCCATTTGAGACCCAAATCCCATGTGGGTGTGGGATAGGTGTCTGAAGAGAGTAGTTCAAAAATAAATTAAAAATTTAGTCACATGCTGGAGATCGGGGTGTGACATAGGGAGTCAAATTGATTAGACTGAGTCAACATCGAGTTCCTAAGTTACGTTTGAACCATAAGTAGTTGATACAAAAGATTTACCTTAACATAGTTTTTTATTATATTTCATTTTAATTTTGTGAATTAGTCGAATAAAAAAATGAGTTTTTTTTCTGTCTATGAACTGTAGACATTTGATACAAAAGGTTTAGTTAAACATAGTTTTTCTGTAATGACCCGACCTGATATTTCAGAGTTTTGGGATCTTGGTAGCAATGGGGAAAGTGTGGGCCCCGTGTTGGGTCCTGGTTTGCCCGATTTTGAGTTCGGACACTCGAATGGCACTTTGGTAATTTTGAATCATTGAATATTTTATCATGTAAAAAGTTTGAAAATCACACGTTATCTTCCTCGATGTTTGACGTTTGATTTTTAATGAGTTTTAAATTATTTATTTATTTTTGGAAAATTTAAGATTTTATATAAAAAAAAATCCTAGGTTAAACCCCCTCCCCCAAAAACCCTAAACCTATACACCCTTCCTCGCAGCACTGTAGCAGCTCGTTACAGTGCCGCCGCACCCTTTCTTTCCCCCCTTTTTTCATCTTCTTCCCTCTTCTAGCAAAACCTAACCCTAAAACCCCTTGCTGCCACCGCCACTCGCTCTTCCCTCTCTCTCGCAATCTCCTTTCTTTTCCTTCCTCCTCCCAGCCCGAATCCCCTTCTCCAGCCTCTCCGACCGAAACCGTTCCCTGCAGTTGATCTCTGGCTGTGATCTCCGCCTTCAGCAGTCGGATTTCCAAGCCCTTTTCCACCATGCTCTTCGATTTCAGGTACCCGATTTCCTTCTCCTCTCTTCTCCTTTATCTTCTTCTTTCTCTTTCTCTCTCTGGTTTTCCTTTTATTTTCTCCTCTTTCTCTTCTTTCCCCTCTTTTCCCGATTTTTTTCCCATTTCCTTTCTTTTCTTCCTTTTCCTTCTTTCCCTTTCTCCTTTGGCTGAGTCACTCAGCTGCCGAGTTGACTCAGCCGGGTCCTACTTTGGACCCTAATAACCCAGGCCCAGCTCGGCTCGCTTTCCGGACCAATTCGGCCCAGCCTTCGACCCGACCCGATTACATGTCCGACCAAGTTTTGCCCGGCCCGTTTCGACCCAGTTTCGGGCCTGGCCCGATTTCAAACCCATTTTCTAGTTTCGAGCCCGGTCCAATTTTGGACCCAGTTTTCAGTTTCGGGCCCACTTCAGTTCGGTTTGGACCCGACTCGCTTTTAAGCCCGTTTGTAGTCCAGACTTAGTTTGACTCATTTTGCCCGGTTATTTATCCTTGTGCTCTCGTTTCAACAGATCGAACTTCCTTCAACCCAGCGGACTCGTTTTCTCACATTGGATTTCAAGGACACACACAGGTGAGGGAACTTATCACTGTTTTTAGCATGCATCTATGCATATTACCTCTCTATCAAATGTACGGATATGAAATGTGGTGAATGGGGGTCCTCGGTATTATAGCCACTCGGCAAGGGAACTGTTAATACCATTATGTGGCGGGTCCCCATCCGGGTGTATTTGTATCCAATGCCCTCAGCGGCATATACGAGTTGCTTATCTGATGTCACGATTGATTTGTTGTGCGGTGACATGATTGGGGTTTATTTTTATTGATAATATGTTGAGATGTCAACATGCGAATATGTGATATGTGGTGATATATGCCTGATTATAGTTTGATATGTCGTGTTGATAATATGTTATATGATTATGTGATAGTTAGCTTAAATTGCTAGACATTATAACATGTTTGGATGTTAACATGCCAGCCCGTGATAAATAGTGATGTATACACCTGATTGTTATGTGATGAACTATGTTAATAGCATGTGTAGGAGTAGAGGTAACTGTGCATACATATAACTAACGTATGTGGGATGCCGGTGGGGCATGGGTACTAGGCCACATCAAGATCTAGAGACTCCCCCTAGCTTGTCGGGTTGTTAGGGTGGGAATGTTATGTGGGACTGCACCGTGACGCGTGGTTGGGATGCGGACTCCCTTGTGATTGGAATTGGGTAGTTGTACCCCTACATGGATCAAATGGTCGGTCCTTCTTGTATTTCTCAAACACACCTATGAGAGAGGTGTTGTCTGATTTAGAGAACAATGTACCTGGGAGTCCCAGATAATGACTAATTGGGAAGAAATTATGTTAGCCCTAGAGAGAGACCATCAGGTTGAATGTTGGTTCACTCAGGGTAGTCTTGGAAGCCCCCACTGTCACGCTACCCGAGTACGTGGCGGATGAGGCGTCCCCAGTGGTCTAATGGGTTGAGTGGTTCGCCCGCATGGAGACCAGAGGGTGGGATGGTGACTTACGATCCTCGAATGATCGAGTAGACTGAGGAGGTGCTCGCCTGGTCATTGGTCGAGGGATGATGCGGTGAGGGACGTCTCCCGCTAGTATGACTTGTGATCCCCGAATGATCCAGTAGCCTGAGGAGGTACTCGCCTGGTCATTGGTCGAGGGATGACGCGGTGAGGGACGACTCCTGCTAGTATGACTTGTGATGTAATGGCCCGGAATTTGTAAAGTAATATATATGTGTTATTATTTTTTTTTTTTTATGGTGGAAATTGGAAATAGGTGGAATAAAGGGTAAATGGACCAAAATTTGGACAAAGGCCCAACTAGGGCCCAATGGACTATGGATTGGATTTAAGTTTATTTAAAGGGTCAAAGTGGGTAAGATAAAAATGTAATTGGCCATGGGCCCAATGGTGATCCAATTAGAATGAGTTGAATGGGTCTAAATCACCTAAGTTAATTTGAAGTTGACCAAGGTGACATGGTCCAATGGGACCCACCTCCACCTCATCAAGTGAGGTGGCGTGTGGACCCAAGGTTTGGTGGGGCCGGCCACCATGGTTGAATTGGTCAACCATGGGTGTATGAAGGCAAGTTAAGTAAGTGGAATTAAGCTAAATGGGGTTAATTAGCCTAATGATGTAATTAAGTAATTAAGTAAGCTTATCCAAAAAGGTGGTCAAAGAGGGAAGACCCAAATCAAACCACCTCATCTCCAAATACACAAAAAAAAAAAAAAAAAACGTTGGCTCACCATAAAGCATAAAAATCCCATGAGGTTGGTGGGCATTAAATGTAGAGTGTAAGTTACACCACCACATGAGATAAGCCTTATCTTGTTTTCCCATTCTCATTTTCACTAACTCCATCTCTTGCACTCTCTCATGGCCGTTCCACTCTAAGAAAAAAAAAAAAAAAGGAGAAGAGAAGAAGGAAATTAAGAAAAGGAAGCTAAGAAGAGAAGAAAAATTCAAAACAAAAGGCCACCACTCCAAGATTAAAGGTTGAGATCTTCTTTCCCATCATCTCCTCCTTTCCCTCTCTCAAGTAAACCCTACCTTGGCCAATTCTAAGCTTGGAGGTTTCCACCAGTGATCAAGCATCTTGACCTACCAAAGATTAAAAGGAAGGAGAAAGGAGGCTAAGGAAGCCGACAGGAGCGGCGGAAATCGGAGGAGACGACGGATTGTGAGTATTTCTTAAACAAGAAATTTTGGATTTTTAGGGTTTAAGATTTGGGATTTATTTTGTAAATTTAATGGTGGCCTATTGATTTTATGCCATGGATTTAAAATCCATCAATTTGAAGGATGGAAAGTGGACAAAACCCTAATGGGTAAATTAGGGTTAGTTTAAGGAAAAAATAAATGGATTAAGGAATGTAATGTAATTAAGTTATTAAGCATGGAATTATGTGGAATTGGAAGGTAATGTGTGATTTTCTTAGGGTTTTAAGGTATGGAGGACATTGTGTAATTTAATTATGTAAAAATGGAAGCATGGAGAATGTTTATGGTTTTAGGGTTTAATGATTAAATGTTGGTAAATTGTTTTAAAGGGATGGTAAATAAATAAAAAAAAAAAAAATGCATGGGAGAAGTGCATGATGTTGATGGCCTTAACAATGGTAGATGATGGAGTATTTTGTTAGGTTTTGTAAAAATGGTAGAGGGGGATGAACCCATGGTAGATGATTGGGTTAATTATTAGGGTTTATAAGAATGGGAGACAATGAGGGTGGTTAATGATTTTAGGGTTTTAAAATGATTAAATGTAGGCAATTGAGGAAATTATAATGGAGTGTTTAAGGTTAAAATTATTGGATCATGAACCATGGGTTCGGCCATGGTGAATGGCCGAACCCTATGGTGGTGTAATGGTAGTTTAAATGAGTACAAAAAATGGGGAAAATGATGGTTTTATGATGGTTTGATGATGATTGTAAATGGATTTAAAGTGTGATAAAGGATGATGATTGAAATGTATAAGTTAAGCCCCTTCATGGAAGGGCTTGTGATGGGTTCAAATGTATAAGTAGGCCAAAGAAAACAAAATGGGAAAAATTGAGGAATTGGGTATTTTGAACCCATGGCCCATTGGTGAACCATTTAAAGGGTTAAGTATGGGGTTTTGGATTGGTTTAAATGAATAAGGTTAGATTAATTAAATGACTAATCTTAATGGTCATGTGACATAATTGAATGGATCATTAATGGACCTAAGTTAGGTATCCAAGTTTATAATCAATTATGAACTTAGTTAGGCAAGGGTGAGTGGTTGATTAACCATGGAGAAGAGGTAGTGGCAAAACCGTAATTAATGGCCAAAATGAAGAACTCCATGGGAGAGGACCATGTATTTAGAGGCACTAAGTGATAAGTTTATGTATGGTTAAATAAAGCCTAGGAGGCTGATTTTAGACTCATGTACTTAAAAATATATAATGGATTAAATGGGACCCGCAAAACCTAAATAGTGACTGATTTTCATATGGACTTGGAAATGTGAATGGACCTAGAAATAGTTAAAATGTGGACTGATTATGTGTATGTAATAGGGTATTGGATATCACGAATGGTACGCGTGTCGGTAGCCGGATTATCGGACGAAGCCGAAAAAGGACGCGAGTCGGTATTCGATAGGATTCCTACCTTTTTGTAAGCCATGGATTGTGTGATGGTTTCGTTGATTTATTTTGGGAATTTTATGGTTTATTTTATGATGAGTTTTAAATCATGGTTTATGTATCTTATATGGCATAATGCAAGATTATGAGTTATATGCTAAGTTATGAAGGCTATATTATGACTATGGAATATACATATTACATAGCATAATGCATTACATCTCATGCATGGCATGGGCGGAAAAAAAATAAACAAACCGGAGTCCATGCTCCGTCGGGGCGACCGAGAACAGGCATGGGGACACCTTGACGAGGCTTTGCCGTCAAGGGGGATATTTTACGGTTGGACATATCTTGACGAGGTTTTTCCGTCAAGAGGGATATGACAGTATATGGCAGGAATGATGGGTGGGATTCATAACATTGACACCCATGGCATATCATTTACTTATATTTTAGTATATGGTGGTTTATAGTTTTCACTGTGTTATTATCTGTATATGGTTATTACTAACCCATGTGCTAGCCCTACTCGGAATCCTACTGGGCGCGTTGTTCTAACGCCCTACTTCTACCCTAGCTGACGATGCAGGAGATGGCGGACCGGAAGGACGAGACGGAAGCCAAGCTTAGGAGCTTGGGGAGGCGGATTAATTATTTTGTTTTACTTCATTTTGGAAAAGATGTATTTGTATAGTTAGCTTGTCGGAAATGTAATAATTTAGGTAGTTTGCTATGTTTAGGTATTATTTTGGATAATACAATATAATGGCATTTTCGTAATTAATTGGGTATTTCTTCCCTGCTATCTGAAGAACTGGTAGGATAGTTCTATGATCATCCGATCTTATTTTTATGTTCCGTGAGCTTACTTGCTACGCGTGAACAGTACTCGTGGACTTATGTTCCACGCACGCGTAGGGTTGGCCAGTTAAGGGCCGGGCTTTAGAAGCTCGGAACTTAACTCGCGTCGTGACGTCCGCGCCCTTTGTCACTTTTATTTAAAAAAAAAAAAAGTACTCTGATTTTACGGTGAAAAGGGGCGGGCGTTACATGTGATCCTCGAATGACCGAGTAGGCTGAGGGGGTGCTCGCCTGGTCATTGGTCGAGGGATGATGCGGTGAGGGACGGCTCCCTCTAGTATGACTTGTGATCCCCGAATGTTCGAGTAGGCTGAGGAGGTGCTCGCCTGGTCATTGGTCGAGGGATGATGCGGTGAGGGACAGCTCCCGTTAGTATGACTTGTGATCCCCGAATGACCGAGTAAGCTGAGGAGGTGCTCGCCTGGTCATTGGTCAAGGGATGATGCGGTGAGGGACAGCTCCGCTAGCATAACTTGTGATTCCCCAGATGAGCGAGTAGGCTGAGGATGTGCTCGCCCACTCATTGGTCGAGGAATGGTGCAATGAGATATTCCAGGCTAGGACACCTGTAGGGTGGGAACAGCCTGCGGTGTCGTGTGAGATGATGTTCCAGGCTATGACACCGGTATGGTGGGGACAGCCTGTGGTGTGATGTGGCAGTGTGTTTACCGCAGTTGACTTTGGGGTTCATTGTTGAGACTTGTGCTGTGGGTGTTGACCCACCATGAATTTATGGGCGCCTAACGAGTGAGTTCAGCCGGCTCACTCGGTAGAAGACCTATAGAATCCTGTGAGGGGTGGATATGCCAGTTGTGTGGAGACCAACACATGGGGTCCAAGGTTAGAGGTTTGACTATTGAGACTATGATACTTGGTTGAGGAGACCATAGATGAGTCTGGTTGGCAGTCCGTTGAGGATGGTGAGGTGGTTACTCATGTGTGGTAATTGGTTTGGGACTCTAGTGAGTCCGACCCTTGGGTTGGTCATGGTATGTGTGCGGGTTGTCATGAGAGAGTCGTAGGTCTGGTCGAGGAGTATGGAACCTGATTCGGTTGGAGATCAATTTGTATACCCGAGGGCGGGTGGACCGCAATGGATGGGCACATGTGGGAGTTGCCATAGAGTTGGTTAGGGGATGTACTAGAGGCCCGACAGATGTGGGCCCGTGTGTTAGGGGTAGCGCACACGCTTGCATAGTCATGCATGTAGACATCATTGGCATTGATGTGTTCATATGATCATATATAATGTATGTTTGGTGACATATGATGCGTGTGTTACCCTCACTGGGCATGTAGAGCTCACCCCTTGCCCCACAGGTACTTCATAGAGGAAGGGTCGGCGGGACCCTCAATCAGACATTGGGCGTAGAGTTGCTGCTTTGTACTTGTCATGGTTTTATTTTGTAATTGGAGACTTATTAATGTATTTGAGATATGTGTACATTTCATTAAGTTGGATGAATGTAATAATGGAATGATGTTACTGTTTCCAATTATGATTAATACTTTATTGGTTATTGGTTTAATGGTGGGTTGTCCATAGTTGCTTTGAATTGCAGGAACAGTGTCTCCCCTTTATTTTTTGAAAAAAAAAATAATGCCCCTGAAATAGAATTAGATCGGTGCTTTTAGATTTTGTATCAGTTGTAACACCCCAATTTCTCAATAATATGAATATTTACGAAATTCCCACTGGATTGGTGAATTTAATAAATGTGATTGTAAATGAGGAAGTGGTGGGGCCCATTGTTCAAATTAAAATCATATGAACATATTATAAGGGCCAATTTATCATGAATGGGTAATGAACATCAAATTGGGTCAATATGGTTAATTGGGTCAAAGGATCCAATTGGGACCCAATGGGTCATAATGGACTTATTAGACCATTGAGTGAGCCCAAATTTAATGGGGTTAAGCTGAATTGATTGGAAATTAAGTGGAGCATAAATGGGTAGGCTTGATTCAAGCCTATGTGAAAACCAAATGCAAATGGCTAAAATAACCCATAAATGGGTCATGGCGTCAAAACAGGTCAACAAGATAAATGGGGACCTAGTGGGTCGGATTGACCATGTTGACCATGGCTGACCATGTGGACCCTTGAGTGAACTCAATGGTGAGTCAAATCAGGTTGAGTTGGATTGGAATGAGTTGCATTTAAATTAAATGGTTGGGTTGACTCAAGTGTAATAAATGAATGGCAATTAATGTGGTGAGTTAAGCCATTGAGTTGGGGTGAGTTAAAATGGGAATCAAAGAGGTCTTATTTCCATTGAGTCAAATGGAATATGAGGAGGTGCCTTGGTCTCAAACAAACCAAAACAAGTCCCACACGTTGGGGACTTGTAATGGTAGTTTCCATGTACATGGTTGAATGGAATTGAATGGGAATGAGATAAGATTGCATGGGGAGCTGAAAGGTTGCATTGGCTGGTGCCAAGGGATGCCTTGGTTGGCACCAAATATCCCCTTGGTTTGATCAAGAAGTTATGAGGGAAATGAGTGGATTAAGTGGCTGATTTACAAAAGGGGAAGACCACCCATTTGGCCGAATTTATCTTAAAGAAAAGTTTAGAACTCCATCCCTCCTCACTCTCTCAAGAACACCTCTCCTTGGCCGAATCAGCCTTAGTGTTTCTCACCATTGATCAAGCACAATTTCGGCTAGAAACTAAGAAAGAAGGAAGGAAACAAGAGGGAAGAAGGCAAGGAGCAAAAGGCAAGAGGAAAGGCAAAGGAAACTAGTAAGAATTCCGTACAATTTTGTTTAATAAATTAGATTAAATGGAACATGAATTGGCCATGGAAGGGCCGAATTCATCAAGGACTTAAACCTTGTTTAAAGGTTGTTTAAAATGATAAAAAGATATCATTGGGTTCGGCCACTTTGGATGGCCGAACCCCATGAAATTTATTTGGGTGTTTTGATGGTTTTTGGAGGCTACAAGACATGCAAAAGTTATGGAGAATTATATGTGTTTAAGATGCAAGATAAAGGATTATGAATCAGGGATTTAAAGGTCATGATTTGGTCATGTATGGCCGAATTAAGCAATGGTTTAAAATTGTATGATGAGGTTTAAAAGATAGAAAATATGGGCAATATGGTTCGGCCACTTGTGAGGGCCGAACCCCATGAAATGAGTTGACAAGTTTATGGTTAATGATGATGGTTTTTTACAAATAAAAACCATACAAGGTTATGGAGTTTTTATGTGAATTAAATGAAGATAAATATAATGTTTTTGGTTGGCCATTGAATGGCTGAACCATATGTGTATGGTCAAAAGTAATGAACCTAAGTTGTGTATGAATGATTGAAGGATTGAGCCAAAGAGAACCACTCATGGCCGAACCCCATGGACTGTTTTCATGGGGTAATTGAATTAAGATCATGTTGGAGTTTAGGTCTTGTATTATGATTTTGTGTTAAGAATCATCTATGCTTAGTTATGAATATAAATTGATGAACCATGTATTAAAGATGGAATGGTTGGAGATAAGAGAACCCCATGGACCACTATATGTGATGTAAATGGAGTTAAGGCCAATAAGTAGGATCAGCCAATGTATGGCTGAATCATATTAGTTCTTATGATTAAGATATGTGTATGGTTCCTCAATAAGAATGGCAAGTGAAGCACCCAAAACCAAAAATGGGTGAGGTTCGGCCATGGGGTATGGCCGAACCCCACCAAGTGATTTGAATGGTTTTGAATGGATTAAGAGATCCAAATGGAACTGGTGAGGTTCGGCCATGTTGTATGGCCGAACCCCACTAAGGTGGTATGGTCATATGGGCTTTAACTATGAAGCAAAATTAAACAAGGGTATGATCAATGGCAAAACCTTAAATACAGGCTATAATGGAATGAAAGATTAAAAGGACATGAAAGAGGGATCAAACTAGGGTGGTATGGTTTGGCCATGGTGTATGGCCAAACCCTACCAAGACATGTTTGAAGTGTGAAATATTTATCAAATGAAAAAGGAAGATTAAATCCCAAGTTGGTGAGGTTCGGCCATGGGTATGGCCGAACCCCACAAGATGATATATGAGACCTAAACTTGATTAGAAATCAAGAAGATTAAGTATTGACTTGCTGTTACATAACAAGGTAACGGAACGTGAACGGCGTGCGAGTCGTGATCAGGTGAAAAAGAACGGACACCGAAGTTAACCTTCGGTAGGTTTCCTACCTACTTGTAACCACTATGATGATTAGCTTTATCATGATTTTGATAAGATATGTTGTTATTATTGTTATGTTTCAATTGGTTTTTGAATCATGGGATTTATGTACATGCTTCATATATTCATTGGTATCTCATGCATGGACATGGGATGATGATTATGGAATGCCTCCTTAGGCGATGAGGGTCCCGCCAGGAGTAGTATCATGATGATGATAATACATTGGTCTCCTTAGGCGATGCAGGTCCCGCCAGGAGAAATGTTCTAATGATGAGAATCACATTGGTCTACTTAGGCGATGAGGATCCCGCTTGGAAAAATATTATGATGATGAGAGCCACATCGGCCTCCTTAGGCGATGAGGGTCCTGCCAGGAGAAATATTATGATGATGAGAGCCACATCGGCCTCCTTAGGCGATGAGGGTCCCGCCAGGAGGAATATCATCAAGAAGAAATGAAAGTGTATTGTGATTTACCTTGACGATGAGAGTCTCGTCAAGTGATGGCTATGTATATGCATGACGGGAGGGACTCATTACATGTGCATATTTACATAGCATTGATTTACCTGTTTTGATGACCATATATATTATGATATATGCATGTTTTTATTTACTAACAATGTCGTAGCCCTAATCGGAAATCCTACTGGGACGCCATAATTCTATCCATAGAGGATAATACAGGAAATGGAAAAGGAAAAAAGAAGGTCGTGGACCTAGAGGGGAGCCAAGCTTAAGCGCTTGACTGATGATTGGGATGTCTTTATTACTGTCTTTTGAGTTATATTTTATACACATGTAACAGTTAGTAAACTTTGCTATGGTTTGTTTATGGTATTGACAATGGATGTTTGGATTAAGTTATTTAATAATTGAGACTTGTACTTGCTATCTATTCAGTCTAATTCCGCAGTTAGTCTAGTTTATTCCACATAACTTGTTTAGTTCCATGTGTGGAATGTTATCGTGGGTTTAGTCCATGCACACATGGATGGCCAGTTAAGGGTCAGACTTTGGAAGTCCGAACTTAACTCGCGTCGTGACGCCGCCCGCTCTCTTCCGGTGTTATTCTATTATTATTTAAAAAAAAAATTATACTCTGATTTCTCAGAGAGGGCAGGACGTTACAGTTGGTATTAGAGCAAAACGGGAAGTTGAATCATCAAAGTAAGATTAAGACGGTTTCATGTCTCACTGACAGATAAGTATCCCAACTGATAGACTCTTCGGAGTCCGCTGACTGGGGGCCGGATTAATTTACTTCGAGTGACTCAGACTGAACAATCAATCTGAGAACGACAATCAAAAGATAGCAAAGTAAAGTACGATCATCATAACTGGACATATCAAACATAGCAAAGTAGGATGCACTCCCCTGATATCCCCACACTGAGAAACAAACAACAGGAATTTAGAGATTTTCCCAGAAACAAAAGAAAACAAAGTGTGAAGATTTGGCAATTTCCCCAAACACAATGCATGATATGATATATAAGAAATTTCCCGAAACCTAGATTGGTTTTATTAGAACTTCTGTTGATTATTTATGAGTTCTATGTTATGATACAGATATGTCGAGTAACGTGGAGTACACGGAATTGTGGGATAAAAGAACCCTTAGCTGTTCAATAGACTTGGTGCCTGCTTCCAATAACTCCAGTTTGGAAGTTAATGTGGACTTTCAGGAGGGACCTCCCGAGGAAGATGAAGTGGACCTAGCACTTTTTCCGGAGGATCTTATGGAAGACATTCCATGGATGATAGAACCTCTCGAGGAAATTGAAGAGGATCTAGCACCTTTACCGGAGGATCCTATGGAAGATGTTCCTATAATAATGGAATCAGTTGGGGAAATAGAGCCTGAAGTTATGTGTGAGTTGTGCAATCAAGATGGGCACAACTGCACTTATTGTCCCCACCCTCTGGGAGTGGTTTGCCCGGTTTGTGGACTACATGGGCACGGTGAGGCAATGACTAATTGTCCTTATATTGGAGGACTAGGGGTAATACCCTGCTTGACATGTGGAGTATTGGGACACATGTCGATGACATGTCTCAATAATCGCTTCAAGTTTGCTGATGATGCAAGGTCTTCCACGGAAGATTAGGTTAAGAGGTAGAAAAGAAAGACAGGGAAAGGGGAATATTTTGTAAGGGTGCATTTTGTTCTTTATAGGGTTTGTTTTAACCCTACCAACCCTTGTACAAAGTTGAAATATGAATATATATAGATATGCAATTTAATGATTCTATGAGGATTTCTAGCATTTAATGTTGTTGCGAAGAAAACTAAGCCAATAATGTTTTCATGAATTAGGGAAAGATGGCACCACAGAAAAAGATCCCAAAGAATTAGAAGGGAAAGGAGAAAATATTGCAAATTGGATTAGGCAAAGGGGCTTCAAAAAGGAAGACCCGACAAGACGATCAAGGAAAGGAAAAAGAGATATCCTTCATTCCACATGAAGAGGAGTTATCTCAATTTATAAAGGAGAAAGTTGTACGTGACAAAGATGAGGAAGAACCTCAGCATGGGAATGAGAAATCACTCCATGATAAGGAGGAAGAGGAGAACAGCAACAGCGGCGTACATACACCAATACCATATGTGTCGCCTGAACTACAAAGCTCGGTACAAGCTGTAGTTACTTCCGTCCTCCAACAACATCTGAATGGAGCTGGAAGCACCAGTGAGGCCAGTGACCGGAACATGGTCAGGGACTTCCAACAACAGCGGCCACCTTATTTCAAGGGGAGAGAGGGGTCTGTTGGAGAAGAGAACTGGCTGAAGAAAATTTCCAAGATATTGAATATGCTGAACATCAAGAGTCATGCCCACAAGATCCTACTGGCCACGTCACAACTGATAGATGACGCTAGTAAGTGGTGGGAAGTAGTGGAGAAACAACAGGCACTTGTGCCAGAGAGGGAAAGAACTGAAATGACCTGGGAACAATTCTCAGCGACATTTCTGGATCAATATTTTCCGGAGGATGAAAAGAAATGTCAGACTCAAGCATTATTGTCATTAGTATAGGGCTCCATGACAGTAGCTGAGTATCACAGGGAATTCTTGAGTTTATCATGCTATGAGTTCTATATGGTGGACACGGAGTACCGGCGGGCTCTCAAGTTCGAGCGTGGGTTGAGGCCAAACATTAGGGCCAGAGTGACCGTGTTCAAAGCAGCTACACTGGCGGAAGTGGTCAGCAAAGCTACCATTGTGGAGCAGGAACTGGGGGAGTTTGTACGAATTGACAACCGTCGAGCACCGAGTGGGAGGGGTACTTATCAACCCAACAAGAAGTTCTGACCGAACTTCAGCAGACCCTCGCCATCTGTTGGTTCTACTGGGGGCTTTCTCCCAAACCAGCCCTCTCAATTTGTAGCAATCACTCAGGTTTCTAGAGGAGCGAGCAACTGAACCGGGTCATCTCCGGAGGGATTGTCCAAAACTCAACAAGCTTTCATACTCCAGAGGATCGTCTCGTCCACCAGTCAGACCGGTTAACTCCAGGGGAGGCAGGACGTATAATCGGGCGAGACGGGCGCCCAACCCTACTGGAGCTGGACGATTATTTACTTTAACTTCTCCAGAAGATGAGGATCATTCGGTGATACAAGGTATGGCTGTAGTGAGTAGTTCTTATGCATATGCACTATTTGATTCTGGAACTTCACACTCCTTTATAGCTGCATCATTTATAACTGCTACCGGTACTCTAGTTCAAAAATTAGCTACAACACTTACAATTGTGTCCCCTGTCGGAGACTCGGCATTGGGACTTATATGTACGGCAGTTAACACTGAACTAGCTGGACTCAGATTTGAGTTCAATTATCTGGTGCTTGACATGTCTGAGTATGATATAATATTCGGCATGGATTGGTTGGCTAAGTTCCAGGCCAACATTGACTGTTATCACCGAAGAGTGACATTTTGGTCACCCGAAGGAAAGCAATATGTGGCTCGTGCAGACAAGCAGAGTGGATTGCAGGAAAGGTTGAACCACATGGTATTGAATAATATCATTATAAATAAAGCACCAATTACTGAATTTCCCTTAGTTGTGAAAGAATTTGCGGATGTGTTTCCAAAGGAACTCCCTGGTTTACCGCCTATGAGGGAGATCAACTTCGAAATCAAGTTATACCCTGGCACTACACCAGTATCTTTACCACACTATCGGATGGTGCCAGCTGAGATGTCTGAGCTAAAGAAACAGATCGATGAACTGCTCAGGCTGAGATGCATCCAACATAGCACATCGTCATGGGGAGCTCCAGTATTGTTCGTAAAGAAAAAGGACGGTTCACTTCGGATGTGTGTTGATTATCGGAAGCTGAATCAGCTAACTATCCGGAACAAGTACCCTCTACCCAGGATCGATGATTTGTTCGATCAATTGAGGGGTTCCAGCCATTTTTCAAAGATTGATTTGATGTCTGGTTATCATCAAATACGGGTTAGGGAGGAAGATATAGAGAAGACAGCCTTCAGGACGCGGTATGGACTATACGAGTTTGTAGTCATGCCATTTAGACTCACAAATGCGCCGGCTGTGTTCATGGACTTAATGAACAGGATCTTCCGTCCATATTTGGATCAGTTTGTAATCGTGTTCATTGACGATATTCTGATCTATTCCAAGAGTGAGGAGGAACATGCAGAGCATTTACAAATAGTCTTGAATACTTTGAGGTAGATCAAGCTATATGCCAAAGCCAGCAAGTGTGAGTTCTGGCTATCTCAAGTAAATTTCTTGGGACATGTTATATCCGAGGGAGGTATAGTCGTGGATCCGGTTAAGGTGGCGGCAGTGAAAGATTGGAAAGCGCCCAAGAATGTAACCGAAATCCGTAGTTTCTTGGGATTGGCTAGTTATTACAGAAGATTTATCATGGATTTTTCCAAAATAGCGTCTCCATTGACTCGACTCACTCAGAAATGAGTCAAATACGAGTGGACAGATCTGTGTAATCAAAGGTTTGAAGAGCTGAAGACAAGACTTACCATTGCCCCTATTTTAGTTTTGCCGGTAAGTGGCAAGTGTTACGAGGTATACTACGATGCCTCGGGAGAGGGACTAGGATGTACACTCAGTCAGAGTAATTGTGTGGTGGCGTATGGTTCAAGCCAGTTGAAAATACATGAACGTCTTTACCCCACACATGATTTGGAATTAGCTGTAGTGGTTTTCGCCCTCAAAAGTTGGAGACATTATCTCTACGGTGATAAATTTGAGGTGTTTTCTGATCATAAGAGTTTGAAATACCTGTTTGATCACAACTTGAGGCAGTGCAGATGGATGGAGTATCTGGCGGATTATGAATTCGCGCTTCGATATCATCCAGGCAAGGTAAACAAAGTAGCGGATGCCCTCAGCCGTATATCACATGCATCCATGGCATGTTTGATCAGATCGGAATGGGAGATGTTGAATACCATCCGAGAGTTTAAACTCTATTACAACAACCATGGGACCATATACAATCTAGTTATACAATCCAACATGGTCACCAAGATTGAATAAGAGCAACGTATAGATCCGGAGGTGGAAGAGATATGGGCCAAGATGTCCACTGGTGTAGTCTTACCGGAATGGGAATTACGACCAAGACAGGGTCTTTTATCCGGGGAAGAGTATATGTGCCAAAGAATTGTAGGAAAGAGCTACTGATTGAGGTACATCAATCCAAGTTCTCCATTCATCTGGGCAGCACCAAAATGTATCACGATCTGAAAAAGCATTATTGGTGGCACGGACTAAAAAGGGATGTGGCGGAATTTGTGGCACATTGTTTAGCTTGTCAGCAAGTTAAGACTGAACATCAAAAGCCACCAGGGTTACTCAAACCCTTATCAGTGCCAGAATGGAAATGGGAGCACATTTCCATGGATTTTGTGACGGGGTTGCCGAGATCTTCATAAGGCAATGATGCCATATGGGTCGTGGTAGACCGACTGACCAAGTTTGCGCATTTCATTCCTATTAAGATGACGGATTCATCTGAGACGTTGGGTCGGCGGTACATCAAGGAAATTATTCGGCTACATAGCATTCCCCGAACTATAGTATCTGACAGAGATGGCCGGTTTACCGGCAGAGTGTGGCAAAGCATGCAGTCAGCTATGGGGACAGATCTACTGATTAGCACCGCATCCATCCATAGACTGATGGACAATCAGAAAGGACAATACAAACCTTGGAAGATATGCTGAGAGCATGCATGTTAGATTTCAAGGGTGGATGGGAGGACCACTTGCCACTGGTAGAGTTCTCGTATAACAATAGTTATCAGGTAAGCCTTCAGATGGCCCCATTTGAAGCTTTATATGGTAGGCCTTGTAGATCACCAGTGTGCTGGACAGAGGCTAGTGAGCCTGCACTGATTGGACTTGAACTAGTTACGGAGACTACAGCACAAATTCAGTTGATACGTCAACACTTATTGACTGCACAGAGTCGGCAAAAGAGCTATGCTGACAAAAGAAGAAGGTTTCTGGAATTTGAAATGGGGGACATGGTATTCTTAAAAGTCTCGCCACGGAAAGGACACATGAGGTTTGGGAAGAAGGGGAAACTGTCACCAAGATTTGTGGGACCGTTTTCCATCATATGAAGGGTGGGGGATGTGGCTTATCAGATAGCACTTCCTTCACAATTGGCAGTGTTACACGATGTGTTTCACGTGTCGATGCTAAGGAAATACAATCTCGATCCGTCCCATGTATTGAATGTGCAAGACATAGAAGTACAAAGCGACATGACATATGTCGAGAAACCAGTTAGAATACTAGAGACTGAGCAAAGCGTGTTGCGAAATAGAGCGATTCAGTTTGTAAAAGTGGTATGGGACCAACATGGTGTTGAAAAGGCCACACGAGAACTTGAATCGGAGATGAGAACAGCTCACCCCAAATTATTTATGTAATTCATTTTGGAACCCTACTTCGTTCGATTTTTGGGACGAAAATTTTAAAAAGAGGGTTATATTGTAACACCCTAATTTCTCAATAATATGAATATTTACGAAAATACCACTGGATTGGTGAATTTAATAAATGTGATTGTAAATGAGGAAAAGGTGGGGCCCATTGTTCAAATTAAAATCATACGAACATATTATAAGGGCCAATTTATCATGAATGGGTAATGAACATCAAATTGGGTCAATATGGTTAATTGGGTCAAAGGATCCAATTGGGACCCAATGGGTCATAATGGACTTATTAGACCATTGGGTGAGCCCAAATTTAATATGGTTAAGCTGAAATGATTGGAAATTAAGTGGAGCATAAATGGGTAGGCTTGATGCACATGTGAAAACCAAATGCAAATGGCTAAAATAACCCATAAATGGGTCATGGCGTCAAAACGGGTCAACAAGCTAAATGGGGACCCAATGGGTCGGATTGACCATGTTGACCATGGATGACCATGTGGACCCTTGAGTGAGCTCAATGGTAAGTCAAATCAGGTTGAGTTGGATTGGAATGAGTTGCATTTAAATTAAATGGTTGGGGTGACTCAAGTATAATAAATGAATGGCAATTAATGTGGTGAGTAAAGCCATTGAGTTGGGGTGAGTTAAAACGAAAATCAAAGAGGTCTTATTTCCATTGAGCCAAATGGAATATGAGGAGGTGCCTTGGTCTCAAACAAACCAAAACAAGTCCCACACGTTGGGGACTTGTAATGGTAGTTTCCATGTACATGGTTGAATGGAATTGAATGGGAATGAGATAAGATTGCATGGGGAGCTGAAAGGTTGCATTGGCTGGTGCCAAGGGATGCCTTGGTTGGCACCAAATATCCCTTTGGTTTGATCAAGAAGTTATGAGGGAAATGAGTGGATTAAGTGGCCGATTTACAAAAGAGGAAGACCACCCATTTGGCATAATTTATCTTAAACAAAACTTTAGAACTCCATCCCTCCTCACTCTCTCAAGAACACCTCTCCTTGGCCGAATCAGCCTTAGTGTTTCTCACCATTGATCAAGCACAATTTCGGCTAGAAACTAAGAAAGAAGGAAGGAAGCAAGAGGGATGAAGGCAAGGAGCAAAAGGCAAGAGGAAAGGCAAAGGAAATTGGTAAGAATTCCATACAATTTTGTTTAATAAATTAGATTAAATGGAACATGAATTGGCCATGGAAAGGCCGAATTCATCAAGGACTTAAACCTTGTTTAAAGGTTGTTTAAAATGATAAAAAGATATCATTGGGTTCGGCCACTTTGGATGGCCGAACCCCATGAAATTTATTTGGTTGTTTTGATGGTTTTTGGAGGCTAAAAACCATGCAAAAATTATGGAGAATTATATGTGTTTAAGATGCAAGATAAAGGATTATGAATCAGGGATTTAAAGGTCATGATTTGGTCATGTATGGCCGAATTAAGCAATGGGTTTAAAATTGTATGATGAGGTTTAAAAGATAGAAAATATGGGCCATAGGGTTCGGCCACTTGTGAGGGCCGAACCCCATGAAATGAGTTGACAAGTTTATGGTTCATGATGATGGTTTTTGACAAATAAAAACCATACAAGGTTATGGAGATTTTATGTGAATTAAATGAAGATAAATTTTCTGTTTTTGGTTGGCCATTGAATGGCTGAACCATATGTGTATGGTCGAAAGTAATGAACCTATGTTGTGTATGAATGATGGAAGGATTGAGCCAAAGAGAACCACTCATGGCCGAACCCCATGGATTGTTTTCATGGGGTAATTGAATTAAGATCATGTTGGAGTTTAGGTCTTGTATTATGATTTTGTGTTAAGAATCATCTATGCTTAGTTATGAATATAAATTGATGAACCATGTATTAAAGATGGAATGGTTGGAGATAAGAGAACCCCATGGACCACTATATGTGATGTAAATGGAGTTAAGGCCAATAAGTAGGATCAGCCAATGTATGGCTGAATCATATTAGTTCTTATGATTAAGATATGTGTATGGTTCCTCAATAAGAATGGCAAGTGAAGCACCCAAAACCAAAAATGGGTGAGGTTCGGCCATGGGGTATGGCCGAACCCCACCAAGTGATTTGAATGGTTTTGAATGGATTAAGAGATCCAAATGGAACTGGTGAGGTTCGGCCATGTTGTATGGCCGAACCCCACTAAGGTGGTATGGTCATATGGGCTTTAACTATGAAGCAAAATTAAACAAGGGTATGATCAATGGCAAAACCTTAAATACAGGCTATAATGGAATGAAAGATTAAAAGGACATGAAAGAGGGATCAAACTAGGGTGGTATGGTTTGGCCATGGTGTATGGCCAAACCCTACCAAGACATGTTTGAAGTGTGAAATATTTATCAAATGAAAAAGGAAGATTAAATCCCAAGTTGGTGAGGTTCGGCCATGGGTATGGCCGAACCCCACAAGATGATATATGAGACCTAAACTTGATTAGAAATCAAGAAGATTAAGTATTGACTTGTTGTTATATAACAAGGTAACGGAACGTGAACGGCGTGCGAGTCGTGATCAGGTGAAAAAGAACGGACCCCGAAGTTAACCTTCGGTAGGTTTCCTACCTACTTGTAACCACTATGATGATTAGTTTTATCATGATTTTGATAAGATATGTTGTTATTATTATTATGTTTCAATTGGTTTTTGAATCATGAGATTTATGTACATGCTTCATATATTCATTGGCATCTCATGCATGGACATGGGATGATGATTATGGAATGCCTCCTTAGGCGATGAGGGTCCCGCCAGGAGTAGTATCATGATGATGATAATACATTGGTCTCCTTAGGCGATGCAGGTCTCGCCAGGAGAAATGTTATAATGATGAGAATCACATTGGTCTCCTTAGGCGATGAGGATCCCGCCAAGAGAAATATTATGATGATGAGAGCCACATCGGCCTCCTTAGGCGATGAGGGTCCCGCCAGGAGGAATATCATCAAGAAGAAATGAAAGTGTATTGTGATTTACCTTGACGATGAGAGTCTCGTCAAGTGATGGCTATGTATATGCATGATGGGAGGGACTCATTACATGTGCATATTTACATAGCATTGATTTACCTGTTTTGATGACCATATATATTATGATATATGCATGTTTTTATATACTAACCATGTGGTAGCCCTAATCGGAAATCCTACTGGGCGCGTTGATCTAATGCCCTAATTTTATCCATAAAGGATAATGCAGGAAATGGAAAAGGGAAAGAGAAGGTCGTAGACCTGGAGGGGAGCCAAACTTAAGCGCTTGACTGATGATTGGGATGTCTTTATTACTGTCTTTATTACTGTCTTTTGAGTTATATTTTATGGACATATAACAGCTAGTAAACTTTGCTATGGTTTGTTTATGGTATTGACAATGGATGTTTGGATTAAGTTATTTAATAATTGAGACTTGTACTTGCTATCTATTCAGTCTAATTCCGCAGTTCGTCTAGTTTATTCCGCACAACTTGTTTAATTGCATGTGTGGAATGTTATTGTAGGTTTAGTCCATGCACACATGGGTGGCCAGTTAAGGGTCGGACTTAGGAAGTCCGAACTTAACTCGCGTCGTGACGCCGCCCGCTCTCTTCCGGTGTTATTCTATTATTATTTTTTAAAAAAAATTAGACTCTGATTTCTCGGAGAGGGCGAGGCGTTACATCAGTTTAACGTACTCGTAGCGGGACGGGTCGTTACATTTTCCATTATAATATCATCATTAAGATCAATTATCTCAATTAATTAAATTTAATTTTTTTATACTTTTTCTCCTTCACATTTAAAAATAATTATATCTATAACTCTATATAATGTACAACTTAACATTTCTTTACTACCACATTGAAGTAAATAACAATGACAAAAAAAGAATCGTATCTCAATGTAGTATTGAGTGCAGACTATGTGGAAAAGTAACCCTGACATAATCATGATCCATTTTAACAAATTTATATGGAATCGAAGAACGGCTAAAAGCAATTTATAGGTAGAATCAAGTTCCTTAGATAATTTGTCAACCATACTTCGAAAAATGCAGAATTATGTACTGATGGGCTTCTGAATGATAAATTTCACTATCCATGCACTGTACCATGCGTAAATCTTCATGTCACAATGGATTGCAGTTTATGAAACTGTGTCTAAAATATCAAGCTATTACATTCATGCCTTGCCATATGGCAGTACCTTCAAATCTGAATCTTCCAAGCAATGTTCTTCAATCCATTGGTTCTTCAGAGATATGGCTAGTTTAGATGACACACATGAGCTAAATAATATTCATTAGTTATTGAAATTATTTTCAAATTTCAAATTTTGATCCATTGAAATCTTATAAAATGGGTATGAACCAAATGTAATATTTTCTTATTTGTGTTGCCAACTTCACTGGATATGGATGGATTATAGTTTACTACATTGCAGGTTGTCAGATTATTAATTATTAAATGTTGAAGAGTCAACGTAACTCCCATTGCCCACAACTGTATACATTACAAATTTTATAAAATTCAACCCTCCTCACTTTTGAAGGACCGGAAAGGGCCTCGTGATAGTTTTTTTTTAGTTTGTAAACTACACTTAAATCCCGTCTCTCGTAGTTGGATTTAGTAAAGATTCTCTAAATATGTTTATATATTTGAATAAAAAATAAAAAAAAAGTTTATGTTGTAGTAATGACAAATGATTTTATGTTGTTATTTTAAAAGTAAAAAAGAAGTAAATAATAATATTTGAAACATGTGGAGTTCATCTAAATTTATACCGTTCATTAAATTTATTATTTAGTTAGAAAATCTATAAAATTTGTCACGCCACTCTCACATGACTCATTCAACTATGAATCTAATAATTTTACAAAATTTTAAAAGATAATTGTATAATTACTTTTTGAAAATCAATGAACAATTTAATTTATAAAAAGTAAATTTTCACGTATGAAATGATACCAGTTATTTTTATTTTTATTAAGATGAGAGGATAGAATGATTTCTTGTAAAAAATAATATATGCACATCTGATTTAGTGATGTGGCCTTGCACAACTGCCCCTCTAAAGGAACCATTGAGACGCATAGGCCGGCGGGGCTTTCTAATTTCCATTAAAGAAGCCATCTGCTCTACTCTTGTAGTGCGTCCACGTGGTACAATGTTAGACGTTGATGTCACAAAAAATATATCATAAAATGAAACCGAGAATCGAGCTTCATTTCCTTCTGCTTAGATTTAAACGAACAGGGCCATCGTGAACCAAGTGTGTGGGGAATTATAAGAAAATGTATGGTGCCAACTCAGTCTACCATCGAGTCAAGTTATTTCATAGGGTAATATTTGACTCAACATTCCGAAAGAGTTGATCCATTTCATTCGACTTGAATCTGAATGCGATTTTGAAGCATGTGGACCATTCTTTTTATTTCAACACATATTCTAGTTGCTTCCATCAAAACTTAGATGGTTATAATTGGAGAAATAATTTCATATTCATCTCATTGACATTATTTTAATAAAATAAATATGTAATTCAATTGGTTGTGTCTCGCTTCAGAAAGTGGAAAGTTGTGGATTTGAGCCCCATAGCTTAATTTTGGTGTGTCTAAGGATTGTAGGCTCATTCGTGGGAATTTTATGTACAATATTTCATAGTTTTCCACGTGTAAATTAAAAAAAAAAAAATGATGCCTATAGCTGAAATAGGTTTTATAATTGAAATATTGGATATTCTTTGTGATATTTCTGATGTCAGTTTGATTGAGATTTACATTCAAACGATAGACTGTCATTTTAAATCGAAATCCCAGAATCTTATAAAGAAATATAGAATTAAAAAGGTCTGACCTTGTAGAGATGATGAAATTAATGGCTTTATGATGTCAAATATCGTACACAACCTATTTGCGTCGCTCGATGGACAAACCAAGAAACGTTGGCCGGCCACTTTGGCAGTAGTCATCAGCCGGCATGAGACGGCTCATGTTACAATGGAAATGACTAAAACAACCTCCTGTCTTTTTAAAAGACAAACATCCGTCTTTGGTTCTTCCATACCTCCAAAAACGACGTTGTGGGAGGAGATTAGACGTTCAAGCTTCTACAAAGAACGACGACCCATCCCATATGCTACTGGTATGGGTTCGTCTTTGAGCTCTTGTTGTGGAGGAGAGAAGGTGGAAGGGTAAGACTGTAAGAGGAATGGATTGCACGTCTCTTCTTTCTTCATAACCTCATCTAAGTATCTAACCTTAATCTTCTTGAATTTTCTTTCTTGGCTTGGGTATTTGGTGTAGGTTTGTTCCTGGTGGAGGGAACAGTTCTTGGAGGATTTTTACCTACAAAGAGCTGCATAATGCAACCAATGGGTTTAGTGAGGATAATAAGCTTGGAGAAGGAGGTTTTGGAAGTGTTTATTGGGGGAAGACAACTGATGGACTACAGGTAAGATTTCTTCATTTGGTGGTTTTCTCTCACAGCATCACCCATCTCATCAAGCACCAAAGGACTTGATAGTGCATAGTTGTTTGAAAAATAAATAAATTATGATATATTAAATAAGTAAACAATTATACAAACTTCGCATGGGATAACTCAACTAGTAGACACTTTGGCTCAGGAAGCAGAGATCTCAAGTTTGAGTCTCGTAGTCATTCGATGCCCATGGCTTGCGGAAATCTACGTGCATCCAAAATTTTATCCAATGACCTCAGTACTCGAGGAGAACTAGAAGTTTTGGAATTTTTCGTTTAAAAAAACAATCATACAAAAACAAATGAGTTTTACATGGTTCGATACCAAATGTCTTTATACTTTAATTAGAAATGTAATTTGAGAACTTTCAACTGGAATTTGGTTTCCAGCATGTTCACCACGTAATAGAAGACATTAGCACTACAATGAGACCCACCCACAATGAATGTGCACCCTTGCCTTGTACAGGGAGTTCTCATGTCAAACCTCAGTGGGGGTGGAGGTGTTTATCTAATCCCCTCTTCGAGGCCATACAAGCATTACTTGCGTATACACCTCATTACACGAATTCTTTGGGATTATTTCCACAAAATAATTCTTCTTATGTTTGGTAATTGACATGGTGCAATGAATAGGAACCATGCCTACATCTAATTACATCCATGAACGATTTTACTAATTAAAAGATCTCTATTATTTGATCTTGTTTATTAAATAAAACCTCTGTAATAGCCAACAATTGGATGATTAGCTTCATTTTTTTGTGCAACAATGCTTTTGGGACCTCAGATTATACAAGAACCACCAACTTGAATCGTCATAACTTCCATAATTCACACATTGCCTGATCAATACTTAATCACGAGTGCTTATTTGACTAGAAAATAAAATCTGAAAGAGGGATGAATTCAACCTGTTCTTTTATGCAATGGTAAGAATGATAGGACAAAGGAAATTCTTAAGACAACTTCCAAATAAAGATGGGCATCAGTGGTTCTGATCATCAATAACAAGTGGAAATTTCCTCCTAAACAACCATTTTTATTACTGAATTAGATAGCTGTGAAGAAGCTGAAAGCCATGAACTCAAAGGCCGAAATGGAGTTTGCAGTGGAAGTTGAAGTTCTAGGGAGAGTTCGGCACAAGAATCTGCTCGGGTTAAGAGGCTACTGCGCTGGAACAGACCAGAGGCTCATAGTCTATGATTATATGCCAAATCTCAGCCTGCTCTCTCATCTCCATGGCCAATATGCAAGTGATGTTCAGCTAGACTGGAAAAGGAGAATGAACATTGCCATTGGGTCTGCAGAAGGCCTCTTGTAAGCTTCTTTAACTATCCTCTTGGTACAACCTGCATGCTCCACTGCATTGTCACTTTGATTGAAAATGATGGACATTTTGGAATATTTGACATGAAGTCTAAAAACCTCCTAATTTTATCAATAAAATCATGTTTTTGTATTTTAAGATATTATTACTTTAAATTATTTTTAATCATTACATTTTATAACTATAAAATTATAAAATCTCTAGTGATCGTTTGAACCTTTCTCGTTAGGGAGAAGTGGAGAAACATTAATTTTTAAATAGGACAAACATGTCTTTCAATGGGGCCTGCATAATGTAACATATAAATAAGGCACATAGAATTTTCAACCTTCTCCAATCATATATTAGCCATACCCAATCATCTTAGGTGAGATAGTTTCTTTAAAACCCTCCCTCCATATATTCATTTGTACATTTCATTCAAGCGAAGTTCATGGCTGTTCTACGTAAAGAAAACACCACCAGCAACCTCCTTAAAGTTGCTATAAAATCATAGTTTTCTTCATCCAGTTAAGATGTAATGAAGGCCTACACAGATTTTTCAACCTTTCAAAGTCTCCAACAAAATTAATTGAAAAGGTTCAAACTCGACTCAAGTTTGTGAAAACCTGTCTCGATCCAAATTCGAAAATTTCTGAGAACCTCTAAAAAACTTCAGATCTCTTTTAATTCCAAAAGACCAATTGAGAATTCACCCAAACTGGAATTTCAATTAAAAAAACTCAAAATTGCAATTTTTCTCTAGAATAAAGGATTGAAGATCAAATCTCAAAGGAAATCCAACGCCATGTGAATTTCATAATAAAATTAAAATTCTAATGAAACTAGAATTAAATTGCAAGAATTAAGAATTAATCTAATGTAAAATCGAAATTAAATTGCAATAATTAAAACTTAAATCAAAGTAAAATCAAACCATAAATCAAAAGAACAGTAAAGAAGACTCTAGGTGTCGGCCAAGCATCTCTATTTATCACTAATTTTTCAAAAAATATTTACAACATTGTCATCAATGGATGAATACCGTGCGGCACCTACTTAAATGAAATTAGGCACCTACTTAAATGAAATTAGGGAAGATTTTTCCGTGCCACAAAAATTCATTTTACCAAAAAATAATTTCCTGTGTGGTTGTATTTTGAATAAAGATTTCAATAATTTTTAAATTAAATTTTTTAGACCGTTGATTTTGGCATTAATCTTATTTTATTTTATATGTGACAAAATTATTATTTTTTAAAATTTATTTTAACTCATTAATTAAACTTTAATTAACAATTTAACATTAATTATAATATTTATATTAATGATAATTAGAATGTACTTATAGTCATTATTTAGCTTGTGCATAAACGTCTCTTCACATGCTACTACATATTGCAATCTAGTAGACTCTGTATGCTTGAACAAGATTAGAAAAGTTTTGTTAATCCAATATTTTCTTGCCTTGGTATAGTTTAATAATCATTACATCATTTGCTTGTTTATTTTTTTCTAAAATTTATATTTATATTTTTCTTTGACCTTTGTTCGATGAAAATTATTTATTAATTATATTTATTCTTAATTATTTTTAAATATTTATATTTTCATCGAGATTTTCCCGTTAAATTCTAGGTAAAAATCGAGAATCTGAAAATACCCCATTATTGATGGTTGTAGTTAATATCCGGAGAACATTATTTGTGACATTGACCATGATCATCCAAGATGTCCTCATCACGGTGACTTCTTATATAACTTATGTTCAAACATAAATCTTTCTAGTCAACTTATATCAATAAGGACGGGTCATCCTCACACATGATTTTGCATCATATTACCCTATGCACTGGTTAGAGTGAGTTCATCTGTTTTAATTGACATTAAATTGCAGGGAGTAGCAGGAAGGCTGCGCCTAGCTGTGGATGGATGATATGTGTGTCATTAACTTGGGTCCTCTTTGTTGTCATTGTTGTTATTATCATAACTAAAATCATATCATAGCTATTAGATGATGTCTTTGTAATTATTTCGCTCTACCCTGTCAAAAATAAATATTCACTATCACTTCATGATCTATGATTTCCTTAAAACCTCGGGTTTAATGGCCTTTGTTTCTATTTAGATCTCCATAGCTATAATAATTCAAAGTTTCCGTTGTTTTTTCCATTATCAACTGCCAATTTGATACTTGAGTTGGCCTATCTTACACATATTTTCAACAGACATGTATTGTTAAGCTAATCCATGTAGCTGCTTTCAGGTACCTGCACCACCAAGTCACACCCCACATAATCCATAGAGACATCAAGGCCAGCAATGTGCTATTGGACTCAAACTTCGAACCATTAGTTGCAGATTTCGGGTTTGCGAAGCTGATCCCTGATGGTGTTAGCCACATGACAACACGGGTGAAGGGCACCCTTGGCTACCTTGCGCCGGAGTATGCCATGTGGGGCAAGGTATCTGAAAGCTGCGATGTCTATAGTTTTGGCATTCTCCTACTAGAGCTTGTCACCGGAAGAAAACCCATAGAGAAGCTCCCCGGCGGCATCAAGAGGACAATTACAGAATGGGCCGAACCATTTATACTTAAAGAAAGATTCAGAGACCTTGTAGATCCAAGGCTTAGAGGCAACTTCAACGAGGACCAATTGAGACAAGCGATAAATGTCGCCGCCTTGTGTGTTCAAGGAGAACCTGAAAAGAGGCCCACCATGAAGGGGGTGGTCAATATCCTCAAGGGTTATGAGCCTGGAGGCAAGATGATGCAAATGAGGATAGAAAGCATCAAGTATGGGGAAGATCTGATGGCCCTTGATCAGGCTACGGATGATGAAGGCGGCCACGACGATGAAAGTGATGTATATGGCGTATTCGGTGCCATAGAAGAGCAGAAGATGCGCGACTCCTACATGTATGGAGATGGAAGAAAGTCTTAGCATGTTTCGTGGTTTATAGGCGTTTGATTCTGCAAGAAAAATCCTTCATGATCTTTCTATCATTCTGTATGTGAAGACAAGCGATGATCCGTCGACCAAACACTTAATCTTAACCTACTTACCCTGTTATATATTCTCAAATGGCGTTTATTATTCATACATAATTTTCTTTCCAGTGACGATGTGTGGTAGCATAAGGTCTGTGTTTTTTTAATTTTTGATTGATTAATAAAGTTTAATGCTGACAACTCTTTGTTGACATGAAAACTAAATTGAAAGGAGGATGGTCTTGTATGAAACTGTTTACATTTTTTTTCACCAACAACACTCAGCTACTCTTCGAAACATGTACAAGCCTCCTTACTTAGGATAACTCTATCAAGATTGTCCTTTTAGGAAAGAGTGAGAATCGAACTTAAAACTACGATCTTCGAAGACAAGTTCTTGGTCATCACTGCCATCACTCCAACCGAATAACTGGACCTTGTAAAGTATACATTGCACATGAGCTAATCAGTTAATATCCCACAAATGGATAATTAATCCACTGTTCATTCACCAAAGATATCAATCGCTTAAATTTGAAACTCTTGCTAATTTTTTGGTTTAAGCTACTTTAATTGTAATGAGTAGAATAATAATTATTTAATTGATGTTTTCTGTACATACAATCTCTGTATAATATGCCTAAATTCATATTGAGTTATAGAATTTATGTAAAAACATTTATCTGATTGTAACATCAAACAAAGCCTTTTTCATATGATGGTCATTTAATTTAGAGAAGGTCTATATCTATTTCATTTATCTCACTATTTGACTAAACAATATAAAATATCAAAGGCCTTTAAATTTGGAAGTGTAAAATGTATTTTTTTAAGTTAGTGAAACCTAATTAGTTCCAATTGAACTCTAATATCTAGGGATGTAAATGGACCTGGATCCGGCCCGGCCCGATAATAAGCAAACAGGTAGGATCCTAAGGTCTGTTTATATACAGGGATCGGACTCGGACAGTTCGTTTATTATCGGACCAGGCCGTGGACGGTCTGCGAGCCCATCGAACTCACTAAACAAACACAAGTTTTTCCGTCAATCGTTCTCTAACTGTCGATCGCTCTCTAAGAATCCCTAACTGTCGATCGCTCTCTAATCTGTTCCTTCTCTTGTGCTCTCTCTCCTTCACCAAACTCATCACCCAGAATCTCAGATCTGCTGCTGCGAACACCCAAAATCGCCACCATCAAACAACCCCATCTCCATAACTGAGCCATCGCCCAATCATGCAGATCCTCTCAGATCTACCCCTCCAGTGATTCAGCCACCTTTCCCCTGTTCGCCTACATATACCACTCACACCAACGCCCATATCCTTACCTCTTGCAGCCTTCAAAGCCTAGATCTGCCCTGCATCTCTCCCACCTGTAACCCTTCTCCTGCTGCCTCCATCACCCACCTCTCTCTCCACCTGTATACACTGTTTTCATTTTCCTCTCTGCCCTTTTTTCGATCTCTACCACCATATCCATCTCTATCCTTTTTCTTTTACTTCTATTAAGATCTATGCAACCCAAAATCTTTAGTGGTGAGAGGGAAACAAAGATTAAGGACAAAAGGGCATTTTTAGTGGTGAAAAGCACTAACAAAGGGGCAGCAAGTATTTGGATTTTCCCCCTCCTATAGCTTTTTATTTCTTATTTTTTTGTTATCTGAAAGGGTTTCAGATCTTCTTCCATCCATCTACTGCGACCAACTACTAAATGGCATAAAAAATAAATGGTGTTCTGTTTTGCAGGCCCTGGAGATTGGGCTACTGGCTCCAAATCTAGTACTTTATCTTGACATACCACCAGAGCTAGTTAATATAGTTAGTAGGCAATATTGTCAAAAATGATAAAAGGGTTCAGAAAGGCTTAAATGATTTCGGGAATTGCCAGAACGTGATAAATGTCCTTTATTTTAAGAGCAATTCTTCAAATTTGCATAGTTTGCAAATGTTTGAACTTCATGCTTGACATACATTTGTGTTGGCTGTAGTTTCAGCCCTTTGTTTGCTTGTCTAAGAATAAGACAACGTAAAATGGAAATGTAGAATGGAGAAGAAGAAATGGGTAAAGGTTGGAAGCAAAAGAGGGAAGGCTTTTTTCCTCCTTCTCATTCCATAAAATTTAAAGGGTTTCTTTTTTACACACCATCTTAACTAGCATCTACAATAACAATAAAATTACCAAAATGGACATCAACTAAAAGTGTAATAACGAAACTATTAAGGCAATAATTTTAACACTCCCACTTAATGCCTTGTGGTTGAACACCCAACATTTCTCTAAGAATATGAAATACATCAAGCTCAAGTTCTTCATCTCCAAGTTCAACTCCAAGAAGAATGAGAAGTCTGAGTGATATTTATGCAAGTTGTAATTTTTGTGTTGTTGAACTGGAGACATTTGAAGAAGCAATTAAAAAAGAAGCTTGGAAGAATGCTATGAAAGGAGAAATGTATGCGATTGAGAAGAACAAAACTTGGGAGTTGGTGGAGAGACCAAAAGACAAAAAAGTCATTGGTGTGAAATGGATTTACAAAACAAAATTGAACCCGAATGGTTCTATTCAAAGAAACAAAGCAAGATTTGTGGCAAAAGGGTATTCTGAACAACTCGGAATTGATTTCCATGAGACATTTGTGCCTGTAGCTCGACTTGATACAATTAGAGCTCTTATTGCCTTGGCAGCTAAAAAAGGTTGGTCTTTATACCAAGTAGATGTGAAATCGGCATTCTTGAATGGTGTATTGAATGAAGAGGTATATGTTGAACAACCTCAAGGCTTTGTTGCAAAAGGCGAAGAAGAAAAAGTGTTCAAGTTGAAGAAGGCATTGTATGGCCTAAAACAAGCACCACGGGCATGGTATAGTGAGATTGATGCTTACTTCAATGAAAAAAGCTTTCAAAGAAGCAAGAGTGAGCCAACCTTGTACATCAAGACACAAGGTAAAACTGGTATTCTTATTGTTTCTCTTTTTGTTGATGATTTGGTGTTTACCGGTAGTGATGAAAAAATGATCAAAGAATTTAAGGGATAGATGATGAAAAAATATGAAATAAGTGATATAGGACTCTTGCATTACTTGTTGGGCATTGAAATTTGTCAAAATGAAGATGGTGTTTTTGTTTGCCAAAAGAAATATGCAAAAACTCTCTTTCAAAAATTCAAAATGGAGAATTGCAAATCGGTGGCTACTCCTTTGGTTGTGAATGAGAAATTAGCGAAAGAAGATGGAAGCAAAGAAGTTAATGCATCTCTCTATAGAAACTTAGTTGGAAGCTTATTATATTTGACCGCAACAAGACCGGACATCATGTTTGCTACAAGTTTATTGTCTCGGTTTATTCACAAGCCAAGTCAAATTCATTTTGGGGCTGCTAAAAGAGTGCTAAGATACATACAAGGCACACTTGATTTTGGGATTATGTATGAGAAAAATGTTAAGACAAGATTGCTTGGGTTTTGTAGTGATTGCGGAGGTGGTGTTGATTATATGAGAAGTACTTCCGAATATGCATTCTCTCTTGGTTCCAGTGTATTCAGTGGCATCTAAGAAGCAACAAACCGTAACACAATCCACTGTCGAGGCCGAATATATTTTGGCATCATTGGCAACTTCTCAAGCTATATGGCTAAGAATCTTAGAAGATTTTGGTGAAAAGCAAGGAGAAGCTACTCCAATCCTTTGTGACAACAAATCGGCCATTGCAATGACAAAGAATCCCGTTTACCATAGTCGCACAAAACATATTGCAATCAAATATCATTTTATTAGAGAGGCCGTGGAAAATGATACGACTCAAGTTAAGTATTGCAAAACTGAAGACCAAGTGGTGGATATCTTTTTTTATTGTGTAAATTCTAAGGCACTTCCACCTATAACAATATTGTTTCAGAAAGCAGCAGAAAGGGGTGGTTATGGACATGAAAGGTACAAGCAGCTTGAGTTCCAAAGGAAGGTTCCCAGCATTATCAGCACCTCCGTGATGAGAGATGGAAGGTAATCTTAGACTTCGATAAAATTTTGACATTTGTCAAGACTTCCTCATCTATTTGCTGTTATCTTTTTTAGTTTTTAAATTCTCAATCATCCCTAGTTAGGGTAATGCTATCTTGAAGCGGTCAGTGGGCTGGATTTGAGCCAGACATGTTTAATTTGCTCGTTCTTAATTCAGCCCAGATCCGCCAGCAAGATAAAAATTTGCCTCCGAAAAAATACTGGAGATAGTCCCTTTTTTAGATCTTAATACCAGATTGAGACATGAATGCAAATTGAATTTGACATGGATCCTGTACTGTCCAAGTATAATTCTGTATCCGAAAAAGACCCCTCTTGGAGCAAAAACTGAAATTTAAACATGCAAGATTAGTGTTTGATGGGCCTAGGTGCATGGATCTGTTTCGCACCTATATGAAATTCTCGATCAGGATACTTATCTGGTAGCTTGGACCCAATGTGCTCCCAAATTCACCTCATTGCAGGTCACACTTTTGTGGATTGACAGCCACTTGCAACAATCTACATCTTTATGGGTGGCCCCTTAATGTATCATATCAATTTACCTTTATATTTCTTCCCTTGTCAAAGCACTATGCAAGTTCTAGAATCCGTTACAAGGAAAGTCAGTGTTTTAACTCAAATCTCAAATTCCGAGTGCTTTCTTCTTACATGTTCTTTTTTCTGCATCAAACAAAACAAGGGGACCTTATTTTCTTCCATGCCCATTTAACCACTCCTCCCAATCATACAATAAATAAATCAACGGCCATAGTCTTTTTATAATAGGACAACGGGAAGAATGACAGAAGTTAGAATCATTCCAAACCTACCCAATAATGAGTTAGAATGAGTCTATTCAAGGCCTTCTACTTCATGAAGTTATTGAAAGCGAAAGAAAAATGGAAAGAGTTAGAAATGGATCTTCATGTGGACTTCTTTGTCTGTAGTTTTGCATCTGAATTGCAAATGAAGAGGATAAGTGTGCTTTATGGTGGAGGGAGTGTGGGACTGATGGGCTTGATCTCTCAAACAGTTTATAAATGAGGTAGGCGCAGCTGATCAACAATTAACGCAGGTGATTTGCCTGCGATGTCAGCCCTCTTTTTGAAGCTCATCAGCTTCAGCATACATTTTATTTGAGTTTGATTTCAATGGACTGTAAAATTATTATTATCATGTATTTGTCTATCTCATGGAGGTTATAGTGTAAAAGCAATCCGGACCTCATTCAAAGGAAATGATGCGAACTAAAATTTTCTTTTTCGAATTTGAATAATCAAACTTTTCGGAAAAAGAAACAATTGAAAAAAAATTTAAAAAAATCAATTGAAAAGTAAAAATTTATCTTCATTTTTTTGTTTAAAATTATTTTAGGGAGGTACTTGATGTGCCTTTCATCCAATTTTTGTTAAAAGGTTGAAAAACTTTACTAATGTAGTTAGAGTTAATTTGATTGAATAAAAAATCAAGTTGAGCAATTCAAAGTTATTTCAATTTTGTTAAAATTTAATTAAATTTCTCAACACAATAGAACTATCAAATCAAGTCTGAATTTCAAACTCTAATTTAGATTAGAATAAAATATCTGATTTATTTCGCCTATTCTGATAAAAAATAAGGTTAAAAAAATTGATTTTGGGTCATATAGCATAATGGGTCGAAAACAAATAAACGAGCCTTTATCGGGCCACGGACAGTCCGATAAGCCTATCGGGCCAGGCCGGATTTTAGTATAATCGGACTCTCTATTATCAGGCCAGGTCGCAGACAGTCCGATTATTTTGCCGGACCGGACTGGACCTGGATCTATTTACAGGCCTACTAATATCCCCATTGTTAAAGATTGGGCTAATAGTGAAGAACAACAATCAAAAACAATAAAATGAAAGAAAATAAAATAAACAACAACATTAAAAAATTTGTTAACTATTAAGCAAGGCTCATCTCAGATGAACTTGATCAAAGACCATGATTAGTTAGTAACATATATAAGATAAATTAGATGAGGCTCTTGGCTTTGATACCATTTTCTATACAGGATCATCTCATTTATAGATGCATGAGAGAATTCTAGAGATGGACAGGTGTTACAATCTTAACAAAAGATTAAAAGATAAGACAGGTGTTTTCATCTTAGTAAAAGAAACAAAAGAAGATAGCATCATTTGTTGGCCAGCTGTTGGGATGGAGACATTTTTCGGTGGAGTGGAAGACACGTGTAAACAGATAGAGAGGGCATCTTTTCTTCAAGAATCAGGATGTTGCCGACAGTCGGTGGAAGCATCTTTACACTATGTGGTTGTTCATTTTTCAAAGTCAATCGTCAGATGTTGTCTGTTGGTCAGAGTCTTTCGTTGAAATACAGAATAAAATACAGATGTTGTATTTATACATGCAATTCTATTTCTTCTTTTTTCCTTTGACTGAAATAAATGGATTTGCTTTGACAGGTGTTTTTCTTCATCTTCAATTTCATCTTCCGGTAGCCGTTGAAGTGCAGCAAATTGATTTTCAGCTAGAAAATTTTGAGCTCCAAATGGAGTCCAGAATTTGTTAAACCACCATAAAGGGATTTTATCAATTTTTTCAACTTTTATTCTAATAAACCAAAAATACAAAAAGGTAAAATTTTGATAGAATAAAACATTTTCCCAAGCATTCATATAGTCCCAATAATTGAAAGTTAAATCATGAAAACCAGGTTTTGAAATTGTTTTATGTTGAAAAAGGGGAGCTTCCCATTGTTCTTCATAAATAATTTTCAAATTTTTTATTTTCGAATAAGCAATTTCACAGTTGTTTGGAAAATAGATTTCAAAACGATTTTGATTTTGATCCTTAGAAAAATCATCAAAAGCACAGCTGTTGGTTTTAATTAGAATAGCAAGATGAAAATGATAAAGGTGAGATGTTCGAACAAAATTTCTAGGAGCAAAGCAAAAAGGAATAATTTCTTGAATTGTTGCAGATTCAGGATGACAGATATCTGGTAAAGTGTAGATGAACTGATTATATCTGTTGAATGTTGTTTGGAATTCAGATGTTGGGCCAGAAGGTCGGGCAATTGGAGCAGATGTTGGAGAATGAAATTGGGGAGGAGAAGGATTTCCCCAAAGAGTATGTTTTTCATAGATGTTAGGTCTTGATGGTTTAGGGGAAAAAGGAGAACCCGTGTTCATTATTTGTTGCAACTGTTGAGCTTTTTGAAAAGGAGAAGAAGGCCTTACAGGCCTTTGATGAGGCTGCATTTTTAGGTTTTAAGGCAGAATTTGACCAGGATAAAAACAAGAATAATTTTGAAGAAATTTTTAAGAAGGATGTTAATGAAAAGGATGAAAAGAACAAACCAAAGGAAATAGAGATATAACTCTACAATCCTTTGTCCTTCGTTGTAGAATTCTTCTATGTTTTCGTTAATTTCTGCAAAAAATCTCTTGATAAAAAGTTAGCAAGAGAATTATTCGTTCCATTTACACATTTAATGTCAAAATCGAACACACTGAGGATGGCTTGCCATCTGGCGAATATCTATTTATTTGTCAAATTTTTAACATCTTTTTCTATGACTTCTTTAGTAGATTTGCAGTCTATTTTTAGTAAGAATTTTTTGTTTAGAAGGTCAAGTTGGAATTTTTGAATACTTAAAACTATAGCTAGAAGTTCCTTTTTAATAGTTGAATAATTCGATTGAGTTGGGTTCCATGTTCCTGAAATAAATGTAACAGTTTTTTCTTGATTGTCTTTTTTTTGTAAAAGGATTCCACCATAACTTATTTCTGAGGCATCTGTTTGAACTATTTTAAAAGCTTCGGATTTGCTAAATTTAAACAAGGAAGATTTTTAACCTTTTGTTTTATCCGCTGAACTGCTTTGGTATGGAATTCATTCCAAGCAGGAGGGTTCCTTTTTAATCTTTGTTGTAGAATTTTTCTATCTTCAGCTAAATTTTTATAGAAATTAGAAACATAATTGAGGCAGCCTAAAAATCTTTACCGTTGTTTTATGTCTTTTATTTCGTCAGGGAATTTATCACTAAATTCTATTACTCTATTGACAGGTTCAACTGTGTTGTTTTTTAATTTAAAACCTACAAAATTGATTTCTGTTTGAAATAATTTCATTTTTCTTTGACTAGAACGAAACTATTTTTTATTACTATCTTTTTGAAAATTTCTAAATGTTTCCAATGTTGAGATATAGAGTCAGAATATATTAGAATGTCATCTACATAAATAAGTATAAAATTGCTAAAAGGATTGAATATTTTAGTCATTATTTTTTGAAATTCAGAAGGAGCATTTTTTAACCCAAAAGGCATTACATTCCATTCGTAATGTCTAGAAGGGACAACAAAACCAGTTTTATATTTATCTTCTTTTTTCATTTGAATTTGCCAAAAACCAGATTTTAAATCGAATTTGGAAAATATTCTAGCATCACAGATTCTATGCAATATATCTTGTATGTTTGGAATTGGAAATCTTATTGATCGTAAAACTTTATTTAAGGGTTTAAAATTTATAACAAGTACAGGAACTCCTCGTTCTTGTTCAGCAGCATTATTTACGTAGAAAGCAGTGCAGCTTCAAGGAGAGTTGCTTTCTCTAATTAAGTTTTTCTTTTTTAGATCCATTATTTCTTTTTTACATATTTCTTGTTGTTCTATTGACATTTGTGCAGCTCTGGCTTTTGTTGGAATTTTTTACTCATTAAATTCTTTTATATAGGGTAAAGAAATAATATGTTCCTTACGCCCCCAAAATGTGTTTGTAAAGTCAAAGCAACATTTTAAAGCAAGTGTTTTTTGAAATTGTTCTTTTCGTGAAAAAAGAGGGTTTGTTGATTTTTTCAGAAATTTTTAAATTTTTTATAGAAGATTGAAGATCTAGTTTAAAATTTTCTTTTTGGACAATAATTCTGTTGATTTGGTTAATAACTTTTGTTTTAGGTTGAGAAACAAATTTAAAGATAATTTCGGTTCCATCTGATTATGATGTTGTTAAAAGTCCATCTTTTGTTGTTAAATGATGTGCAATTTGTGTTAAAAATTGATTTCCTAAGATTAAGTCTTCAGACATTCCTTTCATTTGAAATAATAAAATATCAGAAATACATTTATCTTTTTTACAGATTGTTACATTAGGGATTTTATAAGCCAATTTTATTTCTACTCCATTAGCAGAATTAACACTATATTTTATTTTTTCAAAAGTATTTTAACCATAAAATTCCTTCATTAATACAATTTATATCAGCGCCTATGTCTAGTAATGCAATTATTTTTTATTATAACCATCTTCTAATTTTAAATTTATTTTTACATGCCATTTTCTATATGTTATTGTTGTTAACTCATTTAGTAGAAGGTCTTCTATATTTCCTATGTTTTCTGGATTCGAACTTTCTGTTTTATCTTGGACATGAATGTTTGCATTTATTTCCAATATTTCTAATCTCATTTTATGTAAATCTAAATTTCTTTTTAATTCTTTGATTTCATTATTTAAATTTTTAACTTCCTTTTGTAGATCTGTAATAGATACTGGTTTTTGTCTTTCTTCATACTCATTTATTATATATATTGTTCATTTGTATTGGTCTAACTATATTTCTTTCTTCTATTGGAGAAGTTTTTTCATGTTGTAATTCTATTATTGTAGAGATCATTTCTTTCTGTTTTTCAGGATTTTCTATCTGCATAATAGTGTCTAAAGTTAATTGGTCTTTTTTACTTAGAACTTTATCGAAAGGGAATCAGAATCTTCTATATCTTCATACCCATCAGAATCTTCATATGTTCTTATTAAACAAATATTACATTTACAATCAGGATTTTCTTTACAATCTTTTGTTTTATTTATATCAAATTGATCCATTAATTTATTAATTAAATTGTTATCACTTTCAGATTCACTTGGCAAATTAGAGTATTTAGATTCACTTTCACTTTCACTTGTTGATAAATTTAATTCATTTAATTTTTCTAAAATGGTTTTTACTCCTTTTTTATAGTTTCTATTTTTATTTTTAAAACATATGTTAGCTGACTTGTTTTTCCGCATTTATAGCATTTATCTTTTGAGGTTGGTTTTTTTTTACTTGTTTCAGGTTTATCTTGTTTTTTATATCTTTTATTTTGTGGCTTTTTATAATTTCTTTTATATGGTTGTTTATTATTATTTCTTTTACTAATATAGTCTTGTTTTTCTCTAATGTTTTTACTTTTATTTTTTGAAGTTTTTCTTTTTTCAGGTTTAAAGGGATCAAATTGATCACAGAAATCACCCATCTCTTTTCTATTAAAATATTGTTCAGTTTTAATTTTATTTTCTAATTTTAGATTATTACAAATTTCTAATCCTACATTATTTATTATTTGATGTAATTCAGCAAAAGTATATTGCTTATATTGAATTTCTCCTATTTCATTTTTATTCAGTTTTTCTTTTACCTTTTTTCCAAATAAAGGAGGTAAACCAGCAATATATTTTTCTCTTCAGTAAACATTATAAGAATCAGTCATTTTGTAAACAGTATTCATAAAATAGTCATTATATTCAGAGAATTGTGACATAGATCTACACCTTAAATTATGTAAATAATCTCTCATATTTTGTTCAAATTTTGGATATCTTCCTATAAATTGTTTTGCTAAATTAAAAATTAAACATTCAACACTATCATTTATAGGTTGTCCATCAGCTAATAATAAAATTTCTCCATTTTCATCTTTTCTTTGGTTTTCTTTTATTAGTTTCTTTTGTTGATCTAAAAGATAACTATTCCACCAATCATATAATTGTCCTGTAAAGCCTGATACAATTAGATCGGTTATATCGGCCTCTTTATTTTTATTAGTTCTAAGAACATTAGCGTACATTTGCATTTTTTGAAGTATTTGCATTTTTTGTCCTACTGATAACCCTCATATATGCTACTTCCTTCAAAAGAATGTGGATTGTTCTATTTTTAAAAAGCTTGGTCTTTGATTATTTGGATTTTTAAATTTTAATTTATGAATTTCGATTTTATCAGTATCTTCTTCTTCAAGATTTTCTATGGTTAACATGGATATATTAGGGGTTTCATTTAAAGTTTAAATTAGTGAAATTATTTTGTTTCATAATATGAGCAAAAAATTCAGGTTTTATGGGTGTCTTGTCATTTATTGTAGAAACATTTTTATAGGGTGTGGCTTCTATGGTTTGGGTTAATTTTATATTTTCTTGGGGAGGATGTACACTTTTTTTTTTTTCACCTTTACTTGTTGACCAAACATTTTCTTTAGTTTTTAGCATTTGTCAATATTTTTGTTCTTGTTGATTATTTTTATTTAGTTTGAATCATATAGTCAGAAGTATCTTCAAATGATCCTATATAAATTTGTTCAGTAGGAATTTTAGGAATTGTCCAATTTTCTAGTGATTGTTCAACATCTTTAAAATTTATTTCTTCAGAATTTTTTAAGTCCATTGTTACTATTTGAGTAGCTATAGGTGTTATTTCAAGTTAGAGGCCTTTCATCCAATTTTTGTTTAAAAACCATTATGCTATATGACCCAAAATCAATTTTTTTAACCTTATTTTTTATCAGATAGGCAAAATAAATCAGATATTTTATTCTGATCTAAATTAGAGTTTGAAATTCAGACTTGATTTGATAGTTCTATTATGTTGAGAAATTTAATTAAATTTTAACAAAATTGAATTAACTCTTAAATTGCTCAACTTGATTTTTTATTCAATCAAATTAACTCTAACTAAATCAGTAAAGTCGAAAACAAGTACACGGGCCTTTATCGGGCCACGGACGGTCCAATAAGCCTATCGGGCCAGGCCGGATTTTAGTATAATCGGACTCTCTATTATCAGGCCAGGTCGCAGACAGTTCGATTATTTTGTCAGGCCGGACCGAACCTGGATCTATTTACATGCCTACTAATATTCCTATTGTTAAAGATTGGGCTAATAGTGAAGAACAACAATCAAAAACAATAAAAAGAAAGAAAATAAAATAAACAATAACATTAAAATTTTTGTTAAGTATTAAGCAAGGCACATCTCAGATGAACTTGATCAACGACCATGATTAGTTAGTAACAGTAATTGCTTATATGAGGCTCAACAAAATCATGTTACCCTTTAGGATGATTCATAAAGCAATAGGTTCTTAGCAAAATTGCCCTTAACTTTTGTTTTATTATGAAATAGTAATCTCAACAACCCTCACTTGTTTCAAAATAAACAGAAAATTTGGCAAGTTATAGCGAGTAGTGACATGTCTTGAATTTCACTTGGTGCAATATTAATAGGCTTGAGGAACTATAGTGAACTAACTTCTTGAACTAGTTCTCTTTATTGTAGATTGAAAAAATCACACTACCTTGTCATATTAGAGTTCCTTTTGCCTTGACGTTATGGCCATATGTATTCCACTAGCATTCTTGAGAGTTGGCCTATACTCTCATGAAAAGGTCCCACTTTCACACCTATTAGGAGTATCCTACAACAACACCCGACTACTTACATAGCTATAGGCATTAAGAATATAGTCCAACATCCACCTCATTATAGGTAATATAATCATATCAAGGATGAGCATTGAGCTATATATTATCTTCTTATTCCTTGTCAATTTGTAGTCATCTATACAACTTGTGCTTCCCATTGAACCTAGACATCGGGATCTCTAGCCATTAGGTTAGTTTTATATTATTAATGATTATAAGCTTTAAATCCATTCTTTCTTTCTTTTTTATGTATCTTTTATTCTACCCCTTACAAATCTTTTCATTAAAGGATTTGCCAAGTTATCCTTCAATTTCACATAATCAATAGAACTTACTCCTACCTGATACATTGATGCTTCAAATGGACTTGTCTAGTTTTTTTATTATATGCTCTATTGCTTACTCTACTTATTGCTACAGTACAATTACAACAGATAATAAGTGGTACAAGTTGAGAACATATCAAATTTTTTATTTTGTTTCTATTTCCATAGACCCAAAGAGTTATAAATTCATACTACACGATGGAATGAGAAATAAATGTTTGCATCTTTTAACTTCCAAGAAACACCACTAGAGTGAAAATGTACCCCTAATGAGCTTAAACTCATCTAAGTTCCAATAAGCATCATTATAACTCTTAATTATAGCAAGAAGTCTAGAACAACACAAACCATAATACATGGTATTCATCAGCATCATTATAACACTCAATTTTAGCTGCAAGTCTAGAACACCACAAACCATAAAACATGGTATTCTTTAAATATTTAAGCACTCTATGCACAACATTTTCAATGTCCAATACTAGGATTATTAGTATCTCTCCTCAATTTACTCGCAACACATGCAATATCAAGTAGAGTACGATTATTCATGTATACATTAGAATACCAACTAAACTAGCATATTCAAGTTAACGTACATTTTCACCTTTTTTTTAATCAATTTAACAATTCGATCAAAAGGTGTACTCACAAGTTTACAATCAAAGAGATCAAACTTTTCCAAAATTTCCTCAATATGACAAGATCGAGACACCGTAAAAGTATTTTCATCTCTAATGATTTTAAATCCAATATCATATTAACGTCTCCAAGATCTTTCATGCCGGTTTTATTTGTAAAGTCTAAATCAGTTCCAAATATCAACAAATCATCCACATACAAGCAAGCATTAATAGTTACTTAATAATAGATACATTTGTTTACCTCATTTTTTCTAAAACCGTTGGAAAGAATCACATCATCAACTTTTGATAACACTGTAGGAATTTATTTAAGACCATACAAGGACTTCAATAATATGCACACTTTATTTTCTTCTATAATTGATTCTAGTTGTGATAGACGCGCTCTATGGAAGAGGGGGAGGGGGGACGGACTCCAAAACAATCCCACATCGCTTGGGAAGAGTGTCCAAATCTTGGATATATGAGTATCACCCTTCCCATCTAGCATATGACGTTTGCTAGAGATGAGTTGGAGTCCAAAGAGAGACAAAACCGTGCGGATTAGAGTCTAAAGTGGACAAAAATATGTTGGATGGACCGAGTCATTACATATAATATCAGACCTGAAGACGGCTCAAGCTCTCAGTTGGGGGGATTGTGATGGACGCAATGGTGCTAGACACAAACTGTCCCACATCGCCTGGAGGGTAGTCCAGATCCTGGGATACATGAGGAACGTTGCCTCCATCTAGTATATGGCGTTTTCTCAGTGATAGGCTGAAGCCCAAAGAGAGACAATCGTACGAGTTGGAGCCCAAAGCGTACAAAACATGTTGCATGGACTAGGTCATTAAACTAGTAACAGGTTGAAGAGTATATAAAAAAAAATCTACTCATTTTTTTTGTTTGTAGCCTTTTGCCGTCAACCTAGCTTTATATTTATCTATATTACCATTAGATCTAATCATCTTTTAAAGAACCTATTTGCAACCAAATTGTTAGATCCTGGAGATGGTTCAGAAGTGATGCAAAGATTGGGAGGCCTGAAGGCTTTCCCTTATGCTCGTCTAGATTTCAGGTCTAAATAATCTTGCGGGTATCGAATGCCCTAGTTGTTTGAGTATTCTATAAATGGATTACTTTTCGGTGTATGGTAATTGACCAATCAACAAGGCCCAATTTTCCCATGAATCCAATGTTTTAGAAATGAGTTAAGATTAAGGTTTTTCTCTTAAATGGTTTGTTTAGAATTTTAAATCAAAATAAGAGAAACAAACTATAATACCCTAACCCTTAATTAGCCTAAGTTGTGCATTTAACACCGTTAATTTTGCTTCGTGAAAAGTTAGTTGTGTAGATTACTGTGCGAACTTTCTAAAAAGTTCAAGTTTCACCCAATCCGAACTCGTTAACTCAGTAATCCGACTTAATGAAGTTGAAAGAGCAAAATAGTCAATTGCTATATCTCATTTATTATATTTTTAAATAGTGCATAGTGACTTCAAAACTATTTCAGTGTAAAACCACTCATTTGGGATTATCAGACTTTCAAACTTGAACACATGCATTGCCTTCGAGTAACAAACTCCGTGGATTCAACGTTTGATTCACAGATTTCTCGAATTTCAAATATTTAACTTCATAAAAAAAAAAAAAAAGACCCCTTTTGCAAGCCAAAAATTTACAAAAGACTATTGTGTATTTAATCTGTATTTTATCCGAACTTTCTGCATAAATCTCATTTCGAGGTTTTAGACACCCAATCTTGGACATCAATTTCTCAAAATATGAACCGTTGGATTCTGTAAAACAGTATTTTGATTTAGATCGTTGGGCTTTTAACGTCAACCCAGTTCCAAAGTTTTACAACCCAACATATATCAAGTGTTCTGGGATCGGTTTTAATTTGCTAAGAACCCTAAATACCCTATATATTTTGAGTGAAAAAGGAGGTATAAGTTTTTTTAAAAATAATAAAAAAATAAAACAAACAGAAGAAGAAAAGAGGACGCCAACCTCCATGGCCGTCCACCTCAGCTTCCATCCAACAGATGGGGAGCTTCAGGGGCTTTCCTCGCTCTGCCTATAAAAGGCTTCCCTCGCTCTCCCACCCATCGCTCTTGCTCAAATTCCTCTCTTCTGTTGTTCTTCTGCTTTTGCAACAGTTTAACAAAAACAACAGAGAGATTTCTCTCTCCTCCTGACAGCTTGGAAAGAGCGGGAAAAACCCAGAGAAAGGTACCTTGTCCTCCCTCTTTTAATTCTTAATACTTGATTAATGGAAAATTTAAGCTCAATGGGATGTTTTCCATATTTTTTTTATCAAAAACGGGCATTGGGAGACGAAGCAGGAAACCAAGAAAAAAGACTCGTTGACTAGTCGAAATTTTTCAACCGATCAAAGGGCAAAAGCACCATTTCCATTCGTTGACCAGTCGAGCATTCTCGACCGGTTGAACCTGAGAGGCTTATTTTGGGACATAAAGGGATTTTTTGGAAAAGTTTAGGACGTAAACGTCATTTTCAAATTTGTTTCAAAAAATTGCAAAAAGTGGAATTTTTAAGTTTAAAATTCATGTTTTGACCACTTGATATGTTTCAATTATGCATTGTGTATTTACCACTTCCTTTTTGTTTGTCATTTGACCAAATTCTCTCTCTCTAAGGAAACATGTAGCACCCTGGTTTCCATAGTTATTTCATGCAATTAGACCCATTCTCGATTTTTTCGAATGATAAACTCGGGAGTCTCGAACTCCAGTTCAGAATGACCTGAGGCCTAGCACCTACTACCTGCGGAACATCTCCATTGCAAACCTCCCTGTCCGTATGCCATCTTAATGAGAAGCAGATTCTAGCACCTAACATTCTGCTCAGAACTAGTCCAAGGCTACAGATAGAATCTGTCACCCATTACTATGAGTTTTTCAGGATCCACTCAGTTTACTGGATGCTAAGCCTGTACTCAAACTTGAGAACCGCACCAAACACTTGTCGAACGTTAAGGCTTATTTTATTTTCAACTTTCTGTCTTTTCTTTTGTCGCCTTCTCGGTCCAAACATGACTGACACTCTAACTTTCCGTTCGAACTAATCCAAGGGGTTTTACTGCTTTCTGTACTGTCTGCGCTTAACTCTCAGATCTAAGATCCAGGACCAGGCACTGAATACTTTTATTTACTTTCAGCTTTAAAACATCCAGCATTAGGCGTTATTTTCTTCTTTGACGTTTTTTGACTGTCGTGTTTTATTTACCATATGCTTTAAAATACCCCGCTTTAGATATTATTTTACTTTGTTCATTTTATTTCATTTGTGCTTTAATTTGAAAGTTTTTCTTACACATTTATTTACACGTGTACTCCTCTACACCTTGCTTTCCATAATATTTCCTTTTTATTTGTATTTCTACATGTTTTGATTTTATCGATAAAAGACCTAAACTTTAAATATCAATTTATTTACGTGTATCAGTATACGCCTAGCTTTCTGTAATTGTTTATTTATACAATCTTATTATTTTCAGTCTTCTTTCAAAAACCCATCAGACTATAGCGAGGAGATTCAACCACACTCTTTTGAAATGTATCACATACTGCATTAAACTCTAAAGTTGATAAACCATTAACCCTAAGGCAACGATGGGACCCATGGACAATACAGTGATAGAAAAGATGTGAACATGACCATAATGCGACATCTAACATTGTTTACACGTAAAGGAATAAATTTGATGTTTATAAATATATAACGTCAGCATGAGATAATTTCTGAGAGCCAAGGCCTAGCCATCTATAAGGGAGTATGAGACTCAGTTACGTGTCCAGAGGCTAACTAGTTAAAGTTGGATGATCATGTGGAAATATTAGTCTCCAACTTGAGCTACGGATGGATTTTGACACATGTTCACAAAAACAGTCATAAAAGGGAGTATGAGACTCAGTTACGTGTCTAGAGGCTAACTGGTTAAAGTTGGATGATCATGTCGAAATATCAGTCTCCAACTTGAGCTACGGATAGATTTTAACACATGTTCACAAAAACAGTCATAACTTGAACCAAGTAAATCAGAATTACGCAAACTTAGGCTTGTTGGAAACTTCACTGAATAAGAATTCCAACAAACCAAGTTTCATCAAAATCCAGTATTGTTTAATATTTGAATTATGGCTAAAATGCTAAACTTGTGCTAATTGCACCTCCTCCCTTGCTCCATTCAAATTTCATATTCAAGCTAGGGTTTTTGCCATATAACCATCCTCCAAGCAGGGTCCATTGAGAACTTGAGTGGGCTTTAGACCCATGTGTGGGTTCAATATGCACCGAACCTATCAATTCAAAGCCCAAAACTCAACACTTGCCGCAGTCCAAAACAAACCTCTTGTTCATTTTTCTAGTTTGATGGCTTCGTCATACATAGCATCAATTAATGATCATAGTAGAGCACACTAAATGGAATGCAAGTCTCTTTTCCACTCATTAATCCTTCCACTCTATATAAAGAGACAATTTAAAGTATCCGTCAAATAAATTTTGACCATTCACAATGAGTTGTAATTTGCTTTAACAAACGAAAAAAAGGCAAATTTTTTATTTAAAAAAAAAAAAGAGCTAAAAAATAAAGAAATTTTAAAATGGAAATTGAAGAGCCAAGAGAACTTTTTTAATGACCAAGGTGTCCAAGCCTCTTAAAACATCCGACAAATGCTCGGGGCATATGCAAGCCTCTCTACCCATACATACCAAACAGCTCTACGAGGAATAACCTTTTGGAGTGAAGTGAAAATCGAATTCAGAACTCCCGCTTCTTGAGACGAGTTCTTGACCATCACTCTAACCCCTTTGAGTTAGGGTTTAGGTAACTTTATCATATTATTATAAAAAAATGCAGAAAATTCATAAAAATTTATCTAAAACTTTATGAATTTGATGATTTTGAAGATGTGACCGAAATTCTTTTATATCTAAATAGGAACTTTTGTACAAAAATTATGATCTAAAGAAAAAGTATTTACTGTAAATTTTTGGCGGCTTCACTCGCACAAGCATGCCTCCTGGTAGTGAAGCGTAAAAGAGCTGCAGGAGCTGAGAAAATATTCACAACTTGATTATGCATCTCATAGGTATAAACACCCTTCTACTGGTTACACATTTTTGAACAGAAGCTGATATTTGGGAACCCTTTCAGGCGGTACAGGACAACTCACTATCAGCTTTCCTTTCATGGCTCCTCTATATATTGTCTGCACAGGCACACAACACATTATTAGCTTGGGTGTCAAACAATTACAGAATACAGGATAAAACAAATTTCATGATGGCGTTCAATGATTTTTTGGCTTTCAAGCCATGGTGTTGAGTAGATAATACAGAATCATTTATTCAAACTATACATGAACGTTCCACAAGTTAACTAGAGACCAGAAAATGTAAACATGGATCCTGTTGGAAAAACAATTTATTTCTCCACCACACCGCCCGGCGCTGGCCAGCACCGTCAAAAAGAAAATGTCTGGCTCCACTGTGCTGTTATGAGCCAACCTCAGGTAAAGCAGACGTTAAGGTTCACTTTTGTTTCACGGAGTGGAAGAATTATAATGATTTATTTCAGTGGTGAATGTTACTCAAAATAGAATCAAATCTATTTGTGTTGCAAGTCATATAGGTGGGCCTGATAAGAATATCTTGAAAGGGTACGTTTAGCATAGTTTTCAAACCAGACTAAGACTAGGACTTGGCCAAGAACTTAATCAAGTCAACCAAAAGATTCGATGGGTTGACTAAGTTGATTAGCCAAATTTTAAAAAAAAAATTAACCAAGATTCTATCAGTTTTTGGGTTAGGGTAACCAGGTGACCCATGAGCCAAGTGACTGCTTAATCTTAGTAGTATTGTTATTGAATCTATACGAACTCATCTGATAAATTATAAATTATTAATAAGATCTAAAATTAATAAAGAACCAAAATGAATCCATCATTCCATGTCCTGATCAGTGGATCTCTAGATATGGAGTCAATATTGAAATATTTTTATCATACTGCCTACAATAAAAGAATTTCTACCCCAGCTCTTCACGAAGCTGGCTTGCCAATATATTTGCTTCTTCGCCAATGACGTAATTAAATTTTTTATGACGAAGAACCTCAGGGACCCCCATGTCTCTCCGAGCACGAGGGCGTTAGGTAAAACTTCAGATGCACATAGCCTCCTATAAGCCACAGGCATCGAATGATGTAACCATTTTCCATCAAGCAAATGAGAAAATATAGAATTGGATAATTATACTTAACAAATTCCTGAAAAGGAGCCAAGTCAAAAAACAAATAGGGAGAAATCTAAATGGATTTTCTCAAAAAAAGCTCCCTCACATTTAAGGTCTAAATCAAAAAGTATTATTTACCATACACCTATTACAATTGGATTTTTCTTGGAAATTATTTAGGCATAGAACAAACTGATAGACATTTGATGATGATGGTGACAACAATGATGATGAATAGTAGCTCGGTACAAGAAAAACTCTTTTGATGGAAAGTTGTCAACTAATTCTCCTCCAATCGTGTATTAAGTAGATACGTAGATACTGAAAGATGACTAATTCCATTCGAGCCTACATTTGACATAAGGTTGATAGTTTCAATAAAAAAAAAAACTTCTTTTAGAATGGCAAACATCACGATTAAATGAGAGGATGTTTGTAAAACCAAAATTTCATCAAAGAAACTAACGTATCCAAAGGTGATAAATATATGGATTTGTTTGACAAAATCGCATTGGCACATTTGGAGTAATTAGATCTATCTACACCCAATAAAATATTCATTGCCTTCTTTTATTATTATATGTTTTAGTTAGAAATTTCTTTTTTTATCATTTTCATTATGGCATGTAAATCCATGTGTTTCATGGTGACTTGAATACGTTGAAAATTCTTGAACTAACAGGTATGCGAGCCCAAAAAGGTGGCTTTTGTGGGTGTTGGTTGAATTTGTGTTCATGCAATTGTGCACATGGCTAAGGATAGGAGTCTTGGATCTGTGTAATTGGAGAAGATCACAGGGCATCTTAGAGAGGACAACTTCTCCAACTTTAGGATTTGTGTTTAAAATCCTAGATCTACAATTTGTAGTCTTGGAAGAGACCATGGACTGCATCAGGGCATAGACCGCATCAGTTGGTTATCAAAGCAAACAATCCTGGAAAGCCTGCTTTGTCTTCCCTCGTAGTGACACCATCAAGAACATCCTAGAATGAAGCATGGAAGATGGATGTATGATCGAGGTGATCAAACTAATTATCTAGTGGATCAAAATGAATCCTAATTTAAGAACAAATGAGGCAAATACATGAGAAGTTTTTTATTGAGAACTTTCTTTTGAAGAGAATAATGTCTTGTGGCCATTTTCAATGGACTACATTGAATCAATGATTTTCATGGATTGGACCAACCCACCAATTTATGATGAGGAAGTGTTCATTGAAGAATATCCAAAAGAAATATGATCGTTAACGAATGATAGTGAGTCCTAATGGACATTCACAACAATGGAGCATGACCACAAAAATTTAATGTCTATTTGGAAGAAAAATATGAGAATATTTTATTCAATAATGAGTCTTTACACGATGAGTAAATATAAGCTGATCAATGAGAAATGTGTGCCAATAAAAGAAACGAATTAGATGTTGAGCCAAGAAGAAATGATTAATCAAGTTATCTCAGAATATGCTTGATTGGATATTCAACTCAATGGGATTCATCACTTTAGTGATACATTTAATCTAGATCTGTTGCCCAAGCCCAATACACAATTTCTCAAGGATATGATCATGGATTATTGGATTCAAACCTTTTAGGTAGATTGGATGATTTACCTAATGAGATATCAGAAGCCCACTATTCAATTTCAAGGAAGAAATCTTTTTAGGTAGGATGTATCTAAAGGTGATAAATATATGGATGGGTTTGACAAAATCATATTGGCACATCTAAGAAATTAGATCCATCTCTATCCAATAAAATATTCAAGGCTAAGGTCCATTAGAAATCCCATAGGAAATTGAAGCCTAAATATCAGTTCTTGTTTTAATGTGAAAGGTCCAAGATTCCCATCTCTCTATCACATTTCTTAAGATCTACTACTTACTTTATGTCATTTTATTTTAGTAAATAGGATTAGATAATATCTAGATGATTGACTTATTTTATTATTATATGTTTTTTTGTTAGAAGACTTCTTTTTTATTGTTTTTACTATCGCGTGTTAATCCATATGTGCCATGTTGACGTTGAATATGTCGTAATTTCTTAAATTTGTAAGTTAAAAATGCAAGCACACAAAGGTGACTTTTGGGGGTGTTAGTTGAATTTGTGTTGTTCATGCAATTATGCACATGACAAAGGCTTGGAGAAAGACTCTTGAAGGTGTGTGATTGAAGAAGATCATAGGGAATCTTAGAGGCCATCTTCTCTAGTTTTCAGATTTTTGTTTAAAATTCTAGATCTACAAGTTGTAGTATTGGGAGAAACCCTAGACTGCATTAGAAACCTTCATATTCAAAACCATGTTTTCCATCTACAAGCTTAATCTACAAGCTTAATGGAGATTCCTCCATGAAACCGAGCCTTGTGCGTCAAGATTTTATTCTCTAATTATCAACAAATTTTAAAATTTGAGGAGGTGGAAAGCAAACCTTCAGATTCTTCCATCTTGAAAATTTTCATGAAGCTTAAACAAGTATCAATTCAAAACCAAGTTTGGTTTGTGGGGAATGGCCAAGAAATTCACAACTACCAAGAGAAAAGGGTTCCTAACCTGCACAATGAAAATGGTCTTTTACTTCCACACTAGTTATATTACTCCTCCGGTCTCGGATCTCATGATCCCCAACTCTATACCATTGGAATATTAGCTTTACAAATCAGCTTCGCAACAATGATATTGATATAGGACAAGGATCTGAGAGGATCTTGTCTACATTTGAAGATCAAGCTTAGAAGAAATAAACAAAAAAAATTACCATCCACAATAAAAATTTCATAAATGCAGGCCCACCAATAAACTCTTCTCAACTTCAAAAATAATAAATGCTCAACAAATCTTTTCTCTAAGTTGAAATAAACTAAAATAAATCAAAGAAGTGCCTATAATCATTGAGAGATGATGCTCGACACTTGATCCTCAATACTCTCTTGGAACCCAACACACCAAGTCTTGAAGGACAAAACCCATGAGAAAGCAACAATCTCCATAGAAATACTCTTACATGAGGATTTGGGTCAAAGCCTTTCAAACTCTAATAAATCAACTCAATTGAACCCTACTCTACTCTAGCTTTGAGGCTTTCACTATTTATAAGGTGCCTCTATATGATGAATTTCAAATATAACCAATTTGGGACTAAATACAAACTCAAACTCCTTACTTTATGACACCTTATCAAAAAACAGGCTGTAACTTCTTTTATACATGTCAGAATTGCACAACTTGGGATCATTGAATGGTTATAAAATAAGCAATCCAATTTCATGTCAACGGGACATTGTATTAGATCTAAAATATAACCATTACTAGAAATTATGAAGTAAGTCAAAGAAAAAAAGAAAAAAACCTAAATCGAAATAATATAGAAATTTATTATATTGGTGCCCCAAGTGTATGCGCCATCGTCGAGTTTGCATCATTCTCCCCTCGTGGGAGATAATTCGTCCTCGGGTTTCTCTTTCTATTCCCAATGTAAATGTGTTCCATATGAAGAGCATCTTTAATGGTGTTTGATCTTGTTCTTTTTTCAGGTGGTGTAGACTTCATAAGTCCAAGCATGATCTATTATCCATCTTTAATGAGGATGTACATATTTGCTTTCAGAAATGTCGAATCCACAGATCCACCTGGATCGAAGGAAAAAAACCCAAAAAAGGGTTTCTCAGACGTGAACAGTCGCTACAGAAGGAGCGGCGGAAAAGTAAATTTGGGGAGGGCAGTGAACCAAAACCACCTGACAGATGGGTAAGTCCTTCAAGAACGACTAAGAAAGTGGGGGTTCCCGTCGTCAAAGGTCAGACCAGTGCCCGGATCGAAGACTGAGAAGGGAGGGGTGCAGAAAGGACCAATGACGGTGGTCTAGCACAAAACTTGCAATCTGCTGAAAACAGTGAATAGCCCCCAAATGAGGAGGGAGAAGAAAAGAGAAGTCTAAATGAGGAGGGAGAAGAAAAGAGAAGTCTGTCCTTAGAAATCGAAGTCAGAGGTGACGCCGGATTCCAATGAGAAATTGTAAAACGGAAAAAAAAAAATTTCCTCCTAATGCGTCTAGAAAGTCATTCTAGCTAATACCATGTTGAATGTAAAAATGTAAGAAGAGAGGAGAAAGCTGAAAGAAATTATTTTCTTTGTTGTATTTCTGGGTCCTTAAAGGAGAGTACATGAAGGTATAAATAGATTACATGGAGTCATTTACGGTGGCTAAAAAGGAAAGAAATAAAAGAATAATCAATTTGCATTTATTACATCTACCGCTAGTAGAATAATTGACCAAACATCTATGTCAAATCTATAACTCATCTCCTTCAGAAAGCCAATGAATACAATACAAACAATGGTGTTTTTGTACCTCAATCCTAATTTATCAATTGTTGTCTGTTGAATTAAATGATCAGTACCAGCATCTTACATACAAACAATGAGTTCACTTTTAATGGACTTTGATTCTGACTTGTCTAGCAATCTCATGCAGGAGCATTTTTTTTATATTTGGATTTGATATTATTGGACCTTGACATTATTTTTACTTAGCCTTGTCTTTTTTTAGTTTTTTTTTTTTTTTATATATATAAGGGCAAAGTTGTCTTTTTGAATTTATTGTAATGGGAGGCAATTCTGTCTTTTAATCTCATTAGTTGCCCTAGAGCATTGGGAAAGGCCCTTGTTGTATTTTCATTAAAAAGCCTTGTAAAGGGAGATTGGATACATAATGGAATGAAAATGGAAAAGGAAGCTTACCCTATGTGCATGGTGTGTGAGTTCCCCTTGAGGGTTTGGTGTGAAGCCACCAATGGAGCACTTCTCTATCTTCTTCTTCTTCCTCCTCTCTACACTCTATGGTAAGAACAATCTAATCTTCTCTCCTCTTCTCTTTCCCTCTTTGTTTTCTATCATAACCACCTAAAAGCCATCCCCTAGCTGCCAGCATCATCTTAGCCTCACCCTTGCTGCCACCCTAAAGAGTTTTCCCAGACTTGCTGCCCTTTTTTTTTTTGAGGTCCGGAAGTGTCCAAGTGTCGCATCCGACTAGTCATCCGGGGTGTGTGAAAAGCCCCCTATCCGCACACACCGGATAAATCGATAGGACCTTACTCTATACATATTCCCATGGGAAGTGGCCCTTCATTGGAGCTCCCATGGTTTGAACCCAAGACCTGCCTCTAGAGATCTTGCTCCCAAACCAATTGGGATAACCCCTTGGGGTTGACTTGCTTTTTCTTGGATCTAAACAGTCACTACAACCCTTCTCCTTGATTCTCAAAGCTATCTTGGCCCATACCCATCATCTATTCCCATAACAAGAACCTTCCAACCAGTCCCATAGTCCCTACACTCATAATTCTCCCAAAACAGCCCCAATCAACCCCATTTTAAATCTAAACAGCCATAAAATACTTGAGACAGCACTGTCCCATTGTTCCTTGAGTCCCAAATCTATCTATTTAGTCATCCTCTGGCCTATAGCCCTTCAAACAGTAGTGTAACATCTGAATGACATTAATTCAACCCCATATTAATTCAAAATCTGTATGGTTTATCAATATTGACTAAACGAACTGTTACATCTTCATGGGACTGATTTGTTGAGCATCTTTAGGGTCAAAATTAGGACTTCAAGAGTATTAACTGTGATTTGGAATCTCAAATGAATGTTTATAATGGTGGATGTGTTTGGACATGTTGACTTGCCTTTAATTGCTTATCGTGGTCTAGTTAATAATCTCAGTTTTATTGCATACATGTGTTCATATCATCATTTTAGATTCACCTAGGTCAAGTCATCGCAGATTTGCATAGATATTAATTTAGGATTTCTAGCCAACCCTGCATTAAATTTGGTGGCCTATGCAGGTCACTTGACTCAGGTTGTGTCTTAAGTTAGCTATCTTGTGACACCCCGAAATTTTAAGATTTATAAGGATAATTAATAATTAATAATTAAATTGAGATTAAGGAGACTTGATTAAGTCATTAAGAGAAATTAAGTGGGATTTAATTTAGAAATTAAAATATAATTTAATGTCAAGTGGTAAGATGAGAAATCAATTTATGAAATTTAGTGAAAATGAATTGGTGATGTGGCATCACGCCACATAGACGATGACATGGTGGGCCCCATGGAGAGGTGACCCAATACCCCACCCAATAACTTAGGGCAACCAAAAAGCAGAGAGGGAAAAGCCACCACTGTCATCTTAATACACTCACACAGCACTCCATATCTTATTTCCACTCACACACGGCAACCCTCTCCTCCCATTTTCTCAACACGGCAAGGGTTCCCTCCACTCTCCACCATGTACACCCCATTTCATCCACTCTCTCGCACGATTTTCCTCTCCCTCTCTTCTCCTCCATTAGAAGAACTCAAACAAGAAAGAAATCAAGAAGAAGGGAAGGAAGGGAAAGAAGAAAGGAGGAAGAAACTTGGGAGAGCATCACCTAAGGTAAATCTCTCACTCTAAACTTAGCATTTGGGTTCAATTTAAGGTTTAGGATGATTTAGAATCAACCCTATGCTAATTTGGGTTAAGGAAATAAAGATTTGAAAATTTGGGGATTTTCGGGTTTTCCCCAATTCATGAAATTCGGTTTAAATCCGTGAATTTGTGCATCTCATTATGATTATTAACCTCTAAAGATGTGACAAATCACATAAGGAATTAATTTAAGGGGTTAGGTTGAGAAAATAGGACCAATAATCCACCTTAAGTGTGATTTCTGAGTTCAAGGATCTAGGTTCGCACATGCAGAAATCTGCAGATGACTGTCTGAAGAAGACAGGCTTCGGAACTTCCGATACAAGTTCTGAAGGCTAGAAACAGTCCGAAGGAACAAGTGATGTTCCGAAGGGCCTCAGAAGGAATGGAATCTTGGAACCTAGCTCGGTCGTTCCGAGGCTAAGTTCCGAGGAGACTTGTGAAAACAGAAAGAACTGAAAACACTTAGAAATTTTGTTGAGTCTACAAGAGAACCCAAGGTCTAAGGTCTCGGAACCTGGCTCGGAAGTGCCGAGACCAAGTTCCACTGAAATATAAGCTGAAAACCTACATGTCTAGGAAGTACAGAGAGAAGGGCTTAAAGTTCCGAGCAGACCAGTGAGGCTGTATACTTCGGAATGATCCGAAGGAGACCCAGATGTTCCGAAGCTTCGGAACAAGCTTCAGAAGTTCCGAAAAATGGTGACGTAGGTTTCGAACCAATAGTAATAAGACTATTTGACCCTTAACTCCACACTCTTGGGTGGATCATGAATGTAGTATTAATGAGACGCCACTAAATGAGAATTAATCAAGGTGATAAGTATTAGGTTTAAAAAATAAGGACATAAACTAATCATTGACTTAATGTATTTTGATCCATGGAAATAACCAGAGGACCAGAAGGTGACTTAGGAGCCGTACGTGCCACGTTGTAGTTCACTCCTTAGCTGAATCCCGTTGATCAAGTAGATTTTCCAACCTCCTTAAAGTGCCAAGTGACTACTTAATGTATAATTGAATTATAAGTTGATTTGAATGCATGATTTGATGATAATTTGATAAAGTGTAGTTTTGAATACAATGTATCTTATATATTGTCAAACGTATTCTAATTTATCATTGCATTGACATGAAACTCATGCATTCACATGGGATGGGAAAACATGAGACCGAGGTAAAGGGATGACGTACATTACCCATAAACACTTAGATATGTATGAAATGTTTAACTATTGTATATGGTCGCGTCCATGGGTTATAGAAATTATGGCATGTTAATTGGGCAGAAAACTCCAAAGTAAGAAGAAGTCCCGAAACATGCACAGGAGTATGGCTGTGTAGCACTCCCCCAGTAGTCCCGATTAAATGTTAGTATTGGGTAGTAGCTCCCAGCCGGTGCCCCGGGAAAGCTTCAGACAAAATAGCCAATGTTCATAACCATTGAATGAGAATGAAATAATGATCAATGCATGGGGCATGAGAAGGGCATGCATCAATTCATGTCACCATGGCATAGTACATCATGACGATTTCTAAGTGCTTTTAAAGATATTTATGATTCTGATTTGTATGAGATGCTGATGAAATGAACTTGAATGATTTCTTTGTATGAATTATAAGATGATTTTGAAATGTGGGATGGGGTATGATTTCCAAATGAGAAGTATATTATTTCGTAAATACATATGATTTGTTTTTTTGTTATATTACATCACATGTTGGTACCCACTGGGCGTGTGACTAAGCCCACAATTCTTTCCCCTGTTTAGAAACTGCTGCAAGAAAAGAGAAAGGCAATAAGGCCGGGCCGAGCAATAGTCAGGCATGATTGAAAATGAAAGCAAAGGAAAGAGTTCGGAGAGTCGTACATTTTGATATTTTGGAGATAGAAGATGACATCATTCTTTTTGTCTATATTTTGAGAACATGTAATTTTTGTAGGAGTTATGTGAATGGAAATCTGATCAATGATGTATAAACTCCTAGATGACGATGTTAGACTTTTTATTTAACATTTAACTTCTATGGGATCCTTATACTTTGCTTTGGATTGTGAATGATTATCTTTCAAATGTATCAAATGCTATGTATATGTTTATACAGATTTTATGTTAGTGTGTTGCAAATGTTAAAATAATCACTCTGATCTTCCCGTCCTAATGTTCTTAAATAATCACTCTGATCTTAGGGGGAGAGGGAGGGGCGCTAGATATCTTGGAGTGTTTAGAATGCATGTAGTTGTAAACTACATCCATTCATCATCGGATCTAGGAGTTACATGCGTACCAGCAGTGGTTAGGAATACCATCCCGACATGAGTTCCCGAATTGGATAATCCAATCTCGATACTCCTAACATGGACTTCAACACGTTAGTCATTAAGCGCCTTCCAGTCTTTCCTAAAGTCTTTGAGGTTGCATGTGATGCTTCTGGTGTCGGCGTAGGTGGTGTTTTGAGTCAAAAGGGACATCTTATCGCTTATTTTAGCGAGAAGTTGCAGTCCGCCAAACAAAAGTATACCACCTATGTTAAGGAACTCTATGCCGTTGTGCAATCTTTGAGACATTGGCGACATTATTTGATTTCGCAAGAGTTCGTCTTATATACCGACCATGATGCCCTGAGATATCTGAACTCTCAAAAGAAACTAAACTCACATCTCGCCAAGTGGGTGGAATTTCTTCAAGAGTATATATTTGTGCTCAAGCACATGGCCGGTGTCGAAAATAAGGTTGCAGACGCCCTTAGCAGCATGGTAGCTACCGTGAGAGTTGAGTCTGACCCTCCCAAAGTAGAGCCTACAGAACATTTTAACTTTGGAGATGACATCTATCGTAGGACAGCTCTCCTACACACCATGAGCGTTTCAGTGATGGGATTTGAGCGTATACAAGACGAGTATCCTCAGTGCCCAGATTTTGGAAGTGCGTATGCGGGTCTCACGAACAATCCTCACACTAGCCAGGGACGGTTTGTCTTGCAGGATGGCTACCTCTTTTTGTAAGGTCGTCTTTGCATCCCTTGCACCTCCCTCAGAGAGTTCCTCATTTGGGAACTACATGGCAGTGAAATTGCGGGTCATTGGGGTCGGGATAAGACTCGTGCCCTTGTCGAGTTCTATTGGCCTCATCTCTATAGAGATGTAGCTACTATTGTTGGGCAATGCTGTAATGACCCGGAGTTTCAACTCTGTAACTTAATGTAATTTTTCCCGAAGGATTGGAATGAAATGTAGAATTTTTAACCCAAAGTTGGAATGAACGAGAAATTTAATGTTTGTTGAATGGAATAAGAAAAAAATCAGAATTTTCCAGCTCGATACATCGACAACGTCCATGTGTCGACGAACCCACACTCGATGTGTCGACAATACTGATCGTATAGATTAGAGAGCAAACGGAAATTACAGTGTTTTGTAAACAGAACCTAGGTCATTCGTATTCGACATGTCGATCGCGTTGATGTGTCGAACGATGAACTTGCGATAGATGTGTCAACAGAACCGATAGTATCAGTCTGAGAGCAGTGTAAGGAAATACAGAGTTCACCATCAACCTAACCGATGTGTCAACAGACTCATCACTCAATGCATCAACAGATTCGATCTGTCGACCATGTTCAGCACCTTAGAATCCAATGCGCCCACCTGCCACCCTCCATGAGTCACCTCATGCATTAAATGCATGAGGCAACTTTACACCCCACGCTCCATTCGTTTTTGACCTAGGGCAACCAAAGAGAGAAAGGGTAGAATAGAGAAAAGGAAAAAGAGAGAGAGAGAGAGAGAAAAAACATCCCCTCCTCTCCTCTCCCAAATCGGTGGTGCACCCCTTCCTCTCCTTTCCCCTTCTTCCATTTTCGGTGGTGTGCTCTCTCCCTCTTTTCTCTATACTTCAAGGAAGAGAGGAAAGCAAAGGCAGGAAGAGAGAAGAAAAAGGGAGAAAGACAAAGAAGTTAGAAGCAAGAGGAGAAAGAAGAGAACCCCGAATCGAAACTCATTGTCCACTCACTAATGAAATCCCCACGTCGATTTTCATGGTGATTTCAGATAAAAGAACCGCATTAGGATGTCCAAAGGTAGTGTCGATGCAAATAGGGTTAGATGGTATAAAAAATGGGAAACATGCAAAGTGGAAATCGATAGGTTTCAAAGTTCCCAAGTCAACACATCGGAAACGACGATGTGTCGATGAGGCACACACCCAATACACCAAGTACAGACCAAACCTAGGTCGACATGTCGACCCTATTAACCCTCGATATATCGATGGACACGATACTATTGATCTGAGACCAACAACAAAAAGTACAAACTAGAAGCTCGGTCGACACATCGTGAACGTCGATGTGTCGACTATAGAGCAAACTCAGGTCAACATGTCGATTTCATCGATATGTCGAGAGAACCTGGTCGATATATCATCAAGGTCGATACTGAGAGCAAAATATAAAATACAAAGTTGTGCAACCAGAACCTTGGTCAACACTTCGAGAGCGTCGATGTGTCGACTCTGTCCTGGTCGATATATCGACCTGAGTCTTTGACAGTTTTACAAGGTTGACACACCTAATCCAAATCAAGTATGTGGGGTCACTTAGACTCCATTAGTCTTTCCAATTAAATCCTTAAGCCTTAATAAAGGCCTTTCTTAATCAAATTATTGGAAAATTACAACTTAGTGATATATGTATTATGTTTTGACACATGTATACGAACAAGGAAACCAAGACTAAACCCGACACCATTCGTGCCACTTCGCGATTCGTTTCTCCCCTCTGATCATCTTCGATCAGGTAGGTTTTCCTACATCATTGAAGCACTAGAGTTATGACTTAAGTATTTTGCTATTACTATGAAAATAATGAATTGTTTTTCTCTATACACGTGTTTTATTTGTGAGAATGATGTTTATTTCCAACATGAAGTATTTGAGATATTTTGAGTATATGATACCTTGTTTATATTTTGGAAAAATATGAGATTATATGATGAAATGGTTTTGTCATCATTGCGCATTCATATACCTCATGCACATGGCATGGGATGGGAATTACATTACACGAGACAAAGCTGAGCTGCTCGGACATCCTTTCGTCTCGTGGATAACTTGGTAAACTTGAACAAATATTATATTTTGGCCGTGTCCATTATTCAGAAAGTACGGCATTGAATTGGGCCAAAAAAAAACTCCTGGGTAATCAGTCCCGAAACCTTGCACCGAGGGAGGAGGCCACACTCCACCGATAGTCTCAGTTGTTAAATTTGTAGATGGGGAACAACACCCTCGTGGTTGCCACCAGAAATGCTGCGGACATAATTGGCCAATGATAGTAACCATTGGGAATAGAAGACTAATAGTTGATGCATGGGCATGGAAGGGCATTCATTCTTCATAGCACCCATGGCATATCTGATGCGGAGTATTCCATCACAAAGGCCTTGTTTCCATGTTTTCTATATAGTTTTTTTTATATTTTTATTTTTTTAGTAATTTCTATTTTATTAAGGTTAGTTTAGGTATTTGCTTATTATTATTATTTTTAGTAAGATGAGAGTTATAAAAGCCGTGTAGCGTCCTTGAGGCAGAGACGATGATATGGACAAAAATTTGAGAATTTTTTCGCAAACCTTGTGCGATTGAGAATTGGAGCAATTCCTTTTGGCGAGAGGCCTTGGCGTGAGGCCACCATCTTCCTTTCCAGGTACGATTCATCATCTTCTTCTCTCTTTCCCTCTTCTGTAGCTTCCAACCAAGGCATTGCCAGTCCCAGATCTTGCTTCTCTTGCTGCCACAACACTCTTAAACCATCCCTTTGCTGATGTTTGTTGCTTCTGTCGTGCTAGATCCCATTCTGATTTTTGCCATTGACCCCAAACCCTTCCCTAGGTTCCATCCCTCACCCAAAACCCCTTTGCTGCCTTCGCCCCATCTCTTCCCATCTCATAAAACCATCGCCACTCTTTCAAAACCTCTTTACCCTTGTCGCCTTTGCCCATAAACCCAAAATCTGTTGCTGCAACCTGTTCTTAACTTCAGATCTGTTTCGCTAACCTCTTTGGGTTATCCTAAACCTTCGCCCTTCCTTCCTAGCCCCTCTCTTACCGTCGCCCTACCCCTATAACCCTTCTTGTTGCTTCCGCCACCCCATTTCTTGGATTTCCCTAGCTGCCGCGACCCTTAACACCCATCGCCAGTCCTTGTTTGCCTTCCGTAACCCACGAACCCCTTCCTTTGTTTGCCGCAAGCCACTGTGCCTTTTTTTTTCTCTTTACTTGCGTGGTCCCACTTTACTTTACGCCTTTTATCCAACTCCATTTACCCATTACCCCTTCTTTATATGTTATTTCTCATATACCACACATTTAAATCCATTTAAACACATTGTATTCTTAGAATTTGCATGATTATTTGTGGTACATATTATATTGTTTTATTGCCTTATTAATTTAATACTTAATTTCAGCTCATTTTAGATTTAGAGAGCATTATTTTCATCTATTTTAATTTTTAAGGAACCAAATTAGGCATTTAGGGTTGCCTATCCCTTGTCCTACATCAATATCACATCATGATGAGCATCAAGTATGATTTTAAGTATAAGATTTCTATAATGAAATGAATGTGATTTTGACTATACGATTTCTATTATGATGGGAATATGATTTTGAGAAATGTATCATGCTTATGAGATGCTATTTTCTAACTTGAAAATGTAAATGTGAGTTCTTATTCTTATTGTTATAATACTCCATAGTGTATACCCTATGATTGGAATTCCTAGTGGGCGCGTTGACTAAGCCCATAATTTCCCCCTTTAGATGCAAATGCAGGTCAAGGAAATGGAGACGAGGCCAGACCAAGTGGCAGCCAAGCATGAATGAGACAAACGCAAGGGGGAATTATGATTGGGAAAGTTTCTTTTGGATCTTGAGAATGATGTAATTTATAGGAGTAATGCTTTTGGGAATGTAACATTTTATTTAACTCCTAGATACTTGAATGTTGTATATGACTTATGTGGGAATCCTTATCTTTGCTTTGAGATGCAACTTCATATGTAAATGTTTAAATTGTCCGTTGTTTACTCTAGCACGTGCAAACATTATCGTGGATTTCAATCCATGCATGTGCTAGGTTGGGTCAGTCGAGGTCGAGTGTTCGGAGTCAGACTCAACCCACGTCGTGACGCTCATTCTTCTCCTTGAAATCTTCATTTATATTACTCTGGTCTTTATGGGAGAGGGAGGGAGAGGGAGGGAGGTTACAAGTGCCGCACATGCCAACTAGGAAAACAGAGAAAGCAGAATACTGGGCTATACTCGCTTTTGCCTGTTTCGCATGCCCCGTGGCAGGATGTTAGCATGGACTTCGTGCTTTGGCTTCCCAAGACTATCAGGAAGCACGATTCCATCATGGTTGTAGTGGACCGTTTTTCAAAGATGGCCCACTTTATTATGTGCTCAAAGACTACTGATTCTCCTCGAGTTGCACGTTTATTTTATGATTTGGTAGTCTGTAAACACGGATTGCCCAAATCCATAGTGTCTGACAGGGATGTGAGGTTCGTCAGTTACTTATGGAAGACATTGTGGCACATGTTGGGCACACGCTCTCGACGGCCACCACCCTCAGACAGATGGTCAGACTGAGGTCGTGAATCGATGTTTCGTAACTTGTTGGAAATTGTATCAGGGACTGGGATCTCGTCCTACCAACTGCTAAGTTTGCATATAACAATTTGGTCAATAGGTCCATAGGTATGAGTCCATTTGTTGTTACTGGTTATAAGCGTAGGACCCCATTAGATCTCATTCCCATGTCTGCTCCGCATAGACCATCTGAGTCTGCATCTGCATTTGCACAACATATACATCATTTGCATACTGAGATTAGGCGCAACATCACCTTGAGCAATGAAAAGTATAAGGCGACTGCTAACGCACATCTCCGGCATAAGGAATTTCAAGTGGGTGACCATGTCATGGTTCGGGTTCGACTTGAGCGCTTCCTGCATGGGAGTGGCTAAGAAATTGCAAGCCCGAAGTACTGGTCCTTTTAAGGTTGGTCGACGAGTTGGTCCCAATGCTTATGTATTAGACATTCCATCTGATCTTGGGATTAGTTCAACTTTCAATATTGAAGCCCTTGTTCCAGACCATGACCAACAGCCTGTGCCTCTACTGTCTCCCATTCCGACCACCAGAGATGTTATTGAGGATATTGTAGACGATCGAGTGGTCTCCACGACCCAAGGGGGATATCAGGAATACCTTGTGCATTGGCAGGGTCGACCAGATTCAGAGCAGACTTGGATTACTCACGAAGAGATCTAGAGACTTGATCCAGACATGTTAGATCATTATCACAGCCGCACATCAGAAGGAATTGTTGTGGATAGCCGGCCTCATCAGTATTGGCACCCGCACCGACATCATTATCAACGACGACTGAGGCCGATAGACGATTTTCTGTGGTTGGATTCATACTAGTTGCAGATACAGCACATCAGCGCTATCACCCAGCCGTTCAACGTGTCAGAGTTCTACATTGGCCTTCTTCGACAGAGTCGAGCTCTTTCTCGGGCGGGGAGAACAATGCGAGAGCATTTTTTTTTTTTTTTGGAATTGATGTTATTAGACCTTGACATTATTTTTACTTGGCCTTGTCTTTTTTTAATTTGTGTTTTTTTCTTATATAAGAGCAAAGTTGCCTTTTTGAATATATTGTAATGGGGGGCAATTCTGTCTTTTAATGTCATTAATTGCCCTAGAGCATTAGGAAAAAACAACGAGCCAGCTCATTAAAAAGTGAATGAAAATGGAAAAGAAGCTTGGCCTATGCGCATGGTGTGTGAATTCCCCTTAAGGGTTTGGTGTGAAGCCAACAATGGAGCACTTCTCTATCTTCTTCTTCTTCCCCTCTACACTCTATGGTAAGAACAATCTAATCTTCTATCTCTTCTCCTCTTTTCTTCTCTTTCCCTCTTTGTTTTCTATCATAACCACCTAAAAACCATCCCTTAGCTGCGACCATCATCTTAGCCTCACTTCACCCTTGCCGCCACCCTAAAGAGTTTTCCCAGCCTTGCTGCCCTTTTTCTTGGATCTAAACAGTCACTACAACCCTTCTCCTTGATTCTCAAAGTTATCTTGGCCCCATGCCCATCATCTATTCCCATAACAACAACCTTCTAACCAGTCCCATAGTCCCTATACTCATAATTCTCCCAAAACAGCCCCAATAAACCCCATTTTAAATCTAAACAGCCATAAAATACTTGGGACAGTGCTGTCCCATTGTTCCCTGAGTCCCAAATCTATCTTTTTAGTCATCCTCTGGCCTATAGCCCTTCAAACAGGAGTGTAACATCTGAATGACATTAATTCAACCCCATATTAATTCAAAATCTGTATGGTTTATCAATATTGACTAAACGAACTGTTACATCTTCATGGGACTGATTTGTTGAGCATCTTTAGGGTCAAAATTAGGACTTCAAGAGTATTAACTGTGATTTGGAATCTCAAATGAATGTTTATAATGGTGGATGTGTTTGGACATGTTGACTTGCATTTAATTGCTTATTGTGGTCTAGTTAATAATCTCAGTTGCTCAAGTCATCGTAGATTTGCATAAATATTAATTTAGGAATTTTAGCCAACCCAGAATCACAATCCCTCTTTAGAAATTTTAGGAACCCAAATACGTTGATTTGCAACCACATCCATGTGTTTCAATGCAAGGGTATAAATATCGGTCGAGATATCGGCCGATATCCAATATCTCAGCCGATATATTTTTCTCTTATTTTTTTTTACAAAATCCACCAATATCAGCTGATAGGTATCATATCGGCCAATAAATAAAGGTTTTCAAAACCGATATATATCACCGATACGATACGTATCGATCGATATTTACACCCCTGTTTCAATGTAGGATTTTGCTAAAAGCTATATCTTGGCCCCTAATTCCTAAAAGTGTCCTCCAAAAATTCAAATCATGCTTCAAATTTGAGAAACCTAGTATGGATGATTTGCATCGATTGACTTAACCCTTGCATGCCAACAATAAGTGCATTGAAAGAAGTAATAATCAAATATATTCAAGCCCGAACAGATAATTACTTGAGCTTCTAGGGCTAGACTAGAGGTCTCAAGTGCAACCTCTCCTGGAGTAAGCCAATACAAGAGACTTGCAGATGATGTACGACTCACCTCCATGTGGGTCGGGGATATCCAAGTTATTTAGGAGAAATTAATCAAACTATTGTCCCTTTGGGCCTCCATTTAGGGCACAATTGATATTTCAAAGTTTCACATCACACAAAATCGATTTGACTTTGTAACAACTCAGATAAGACAAATCAAGTTGTAACTTCTGTTATACATGTCAAAATCACACAAACTTGGGCTCATGGGATAAGTTACTGAACAAATCATCAAATGAATCCAACTTAATGTCAATCAACCTTTGTATTAGACATGAAATATGACCATTATTGAAAATAAAGAAAATAACTCGAAACAAAATTCAACCCAAGAAATAGGAAAAAATTATCATATTGGTGCCTCTTGCACATGTGCCATCATGGTGTCCGCATTAGATAGCGTATCTCAAATGAAACAGATACCAATCTCAAGGGAAAAAGATGAAAGATGTTCGACATCTCACAGAGGAGGCTAGTGCATCGTAAAATTAGCCTATTATTGTCTTTTTAATAATCTAGTATGGCCTTAATTACCTTGGAAATGAATTTGGTAATTGCTTGTATCGCCAAAAGAGAAGTTGTTCTTATAGTAGCTTCTTTGGAATGGATTACCAAACAAGGGCAAACTAGAGCAAAAAATAAACTCTATTTCACCTACATGTTTGTTTTGTAACTTGTTTTATCATTATGCGTTACAGCTTTGATTTGGCATCTTCTCAACCCGTCTTTTACAATCTAAACACGATAATCAACTTTTTACATTATTCATCACGATGAAGAGAAATTTCCCCATTGAGTATTCTCGTGGCAAATATAGATTGCAAGAAATAATCTTATTTCCCAACATAAATTTACCATAACCCCTGCTATTTTAATCCGTGCTACTGAATGATACGAGGAATATCAACGAAGCATCAGATTGTTCGATCTACAATTTTGTCAACTCAACAAGTGGAGCCGACCCGACCCTTAAAACAGACTTTCTATATCCCATGCACACATCTTTCCATTTTAGGATGCATCATATGAGTCTACGATTCCGAAGCTCGAATCACATGGTTTGCGATTCCAGCCCAGAATCGTATGATTACCTTCATTTTTACAATTTTACCTAGGGTTCATATCGTTATCCCTGACAATCCAAGTCAACTTGTACGATTCAACTAGCGAATCATTCGATTTTGACAACATTGCCTAGGAGAAGCCAAAGGCACTCTAGGACCCCAAGATGAGGACCTATGCACATTTTGGTTGGTTTGAATGACTAATTTCATGCAATTGGTAGAATTTCGGCAATTGTGATGAAAATGGAAGCATGATAAAAATGTGCATGTAAACTATGCTTAGATGGTGCATTGTAGTGTAAGCACATTGGATGAATTCTCATGCTTGAATTTTGTACTGTATAGCGTATACATTGAATGAAATTCTTGTGTCTGTATTGTAGAATGGTTATGAACTACGGTTGATCTAATCCACCATATGGTGGTATGTAAGAAGCTGAGAGCACTGTGCTTCAGTCCAATCAAATTGTATGAATTGTTAATTATGTTTAGATGTAGAAAACTATATATGCAGCGTAGAACATATAAATGTGTGAACTTGGGAACTATCATGCCTATGGGTTAAGTAACTAGGGTTACGACGGCAAATGTGGAGTTTGGTGGAATGTGTGGGGTTGATGCTTGATATAGGTATGGAGGAAGGAGTAGTACCAAGCGTAGAATAGCACATGAGTTTGTGCCGCGCTATGGTATGGAGATGATAAACCAAGCGTAGAAGAGCACATGAGTTTGTGCCGCGCTATGGTATGAAGATGATAAACCAAGCGTACAAGAGCACATGAGTTTCTGTCGAACTACGATATGGAGATGATAAACCAAGCGTAGAAGAGCACATGAGCTTGTGTCGCACTACGGTATGGAGATGATAAACCATGAGTAGAAGTGCACGTGAGTGGTACGGTCATGAGGAGATGCTAAACCATGGAGCTGACATGGTTGGCAATCAAACCCATAGTCGGGTACTAGAGCCATAATTACGTAATTGGACCCACAGAAGGACATTGGACCCATAGTAGGGTATTGGACTCATGGGTTGGTTGGAACCCATGGTTGGGCATGTGGATTTACGTGGTGGTGTGTTGTGTATCAAATTGGAGTTATCATATAATTGAGAACTTGTAGTTATGGGGAGAACGTGGTGAGAATGTGAGGAGAATTCCCCATTTGATTGCGAATTATCTTAAATGTGTGTGGTGTGGTGGTGTTGATCACCAAATAGTGATGAGTTTGTGAATGTGTTACTTATGTGTTGTGATGCATAAGATAGTGATTAGTTTGTGAATTTGCTGGTAATGAGATTACCTGTGTGATGTGATGCATAATGATTGAGATGAGTATGTAATGTGTAGAGGGTGTAAATATGATGTTCGTGTAAGGTGTGACCATGAAGACTGCGATGTGTGAATACACAACATCGATGATTTGTGGAGAGATGGCTACGACCCGTGGCACGCATTGTGGGGGGATGGATGTGACATGCAGACGGGCACCATGGACGATGCGTGGAGAGACACGGGCACGACCCGTGGCATGCATTGTTGGGGGATGGGTGAGATGCATAGAGAGGCGACGAAGATTATCGTGCCGTGCATTCTCTAGCCAGGATTTGTGAATGGATCACCTGACGTGTGAGAACTATGACATGGTGTGTGTGCGTTGTATACACATGTTATTATTGTATGCTCGCGCATAGATGAATAAAACTTTCTAGAGGTGCGATTCAAGGGACCCCAAAGACACAAATAGGATTTACACGTTGAGGATTGATTAGGTGGAGACTTAATGGGAATGTGAATGATTTCCCCACGTGTTAATGATTATTGGGAATGCAAATGATTTCCCTAGTGTTAGTGATTATTGGGAATGAGATTGATTTCCCATGTGTTACTGAATAATGGTAATGTTAGTGATTTCCTTGGTTGTGTAATGTAATGTATGCACCCGCTATGAAACCGGTGAATGGTTAATGGTACAACTACGCGTGATCTGATCTCGAAAGAGTACGTAGGCAATTGATTATTCAATTCGATCACAATGGGGGTCAAAGAGGTCCTAGGGTTCATGGGAATCCTCTTAGACGTGTATGTGGACTTCGTTGTGCTAATGCTTCAAAAAAAAATATATCTTTGTCACATGCCTGAGGATCGGGGCGTGACACGACCTACCATCAGATCTCCTAAATTTAATTTTCATTGCTCTAATGATTCCCTTCATGGCAGACGTGGTGGAGGGATTTCTCAGGATCAATATGGAAAAATAATTGTCATTCTTTCTCTGTCGATTCCACTAACCCCTTTCATGCTAAATTATTATCGCTTCTAACTGGATTAATCATAGCTAGAGCCTTGAATTGCCTGAGTTCAGATTGCGAAGAGGATGAACAGTCAATTCACTGATTGTATGCTGACCTCCTTAGCCCCATGGTATGTTCAGGGGGGGAAAAAATCAAGTGAACAACAACTATGCCCTGTTCCTTTGCATGCACTCCTGAGCAAGAGGAACTAGACCCTCATCAGATTGCCAAAAAAAAAATAGAAGCAGCCAAAATAAATATAAATCATCAATTCAAAATTATTAATGTTATTTCATCCGTCTCAACTTCTAAAAAATAAGAATTAATTATTTTATTTGAAGTCCTAACCATTTAATAAAGAAATTCAATTACAGCTTGACTTAGCAGCCCTCACCAAACTAAGCCACGGGTGTCAAGTCTACTGGTGATTCCTTTCCGTTGGATCAAAACTCAAGACCTTGCTTGACTCTACCCAATGACTAGGTAAATGACAGGGTTTAGTTGACTTGGAAGAAGTTTATTTAGCAAGAACAAAATTGATTTAACAATTAAAGAACTGAGTGTTAAGATTCTTCAATAAAAGATGAGAGAGAGAGAGAGAGAGAGAGATCAAATTAAAAGAAAAAAACCTTAGCATCACCCAAAAAGGTGAATGAAAACTCTTTCAGAAGATAGTTCTTGTTGCATACCTCAACGACATCAATGAAATCTTGTTTTCTATGAAATGCACCAACCCATTTAGTGTGATCTGCAGTCCTGAATAATGAGTTACACGTTAGTAAATTAATATCAGGAATGACTTCATAAAAGACATAGATAATGCTCTAATTGAAAAGACGATTTAGAAATGATGCTAAGATGGTTTTCAACCAAACATTGGAAACAACCTTTTGTATGAAGGGTTACAAGAATAATAAGAGGGAAACCAATAAAGGCTTGGAATGTAGTGGTGAGAAATGACATATCAGGTTATGCAATGACAGGGAACATGACTTTTGATGGGACTAACAGGAAAATAGAGGTCAGAAAGCAGAGCCAGATAGACAGGATAAGTCTTCAATGATGACAATAATGATGTTACTATTGGGCAGTGTTAGAGATCCTACATAAATTGGATAAGGATTCAACAATTGTGATGATAGTTTAAGTTCAATATCAGCTCCATAAAAAATTAGATATCATTAGATATGGTCATACAAAAAAGAGTAAAGAGACAATGTCAAGAACACAGTTTTAAGGACTTGATTAGTAACTCAATATTGTAGACCTAGCAAACATGTTAAGTAGCATGAGTATGGATGCATATGTTTGAACCGATACAGGTACAAGGAATTTGATTAAGTAAATCCCAAAACATACGACAAATTAAGCATAAAATATGAATAAATATTTATTTAAAATAAAAACAGCAATATCAAAAGTTAAGGTATAAACTTCACTTGAATCAATTAATAACAAACATTTCTTCTTCTTTTTTACTCTTTTTTGGTAACCAATCATTTAATCAAAAAGAGATTTAGAAGATTGAAGGGGATAAATAGCTTAGAATATAATGAAGATGATTAATCATATAATCCAAAAGAGGTTTAATAAAGTACAAACCAGCGCAAGCCAAAAATATAAACAGCATAAACAAAAACTGTCACGGCCCGACCCAACGAACACGTGAGAAACAATAATATTTTTTTTTAAACTCTGAAGCATGCACAACTCATAATCCAAACACGTGATACCTACACGTGTTGCGAAATCCCTACGGATCCTAGGACTTATTGGACCCTTGATTTGATCGAACTGAATTATCAGTGGCCTATATACTCCAATGGAGATCAGATCCTGCGTAGTTCTCAACTCATTTATTTCATGGCACTAACCACGTGTTATTCATGATGTCACATCAAAACCCTATAGTGGGCCTTATCAATAGAATATATCTAGCCAATCACGGGTCTATACCAACCATGGGAACACCGTCAAGCATGGGGTCAATGTCACACATGAGATACTTGACCTTCACTCACCCATATCACTTAGTCTAACCCTTTACCAAGTTCCTCTTCAAATCATGGAAATTCGTTCTACACATGGTTAGGTTAATCCACCACAACCATTATCAACATAGGTACTCACTAGTGATGTACACATCATCAATTAATCCAAGTATGGCATTAAAACACATTTATCATGCTTATTATATGAGTTACCCATCTAAGAATTCACAATCATGAGAATTCATTTTGATACATACATTACTCATAACCATACACAAGTATGGGAAGTTATCAAGGCCCTACATTACACATCTTGGTCAATCTTGATTTATCATACATTTTATCATACTTTAACACATCACAAATCTATGAATTCTCAGTTATAGTAAACATCTAAACATAGGGAACTTGGGAAACTCATACATACGTATCTGATACAATATATTCACATCAATCACACATAGGCATAAAGAGGTCAAACCATAACCTTACCCAACTATGCATTGGAATGTGCATAAGGCAACATTTACTCAAACATAGTATCACACACTTTACGAGCATGGAATTTTACAAATATTCCCAATGCTCTAAGTGTATGGCATTCTCCAATTTTACCCAATATTATCAAACTCGAATCGTATCAAAATTGATCTAGGGGTGTGAATCATGAATCGAAAATCGTACGATTCATATATCCTCTTATTCCCATAACCATTCTGTTAATCTAGGCCATTACAAAAACAGAGATATTAATAAGAAGCCAGTCAAAGCCAGATTAAGGGTGCAGGTTGGGTTCCCTTTTCTATCAACAGCTGCCCGAATAGGAATCAGGGGATAGGATAGAGGTTATCTGATTAGAACAGGGACATTATTGGTTGCTTGGGCTCCAGAACGATCAATAACAAACATCTGAATATTTTATTTACATTGAAAATGGATAGAAGGAGCAATAATATTGTCACTATGTTCCAGAATAAGCCGAAGTTTGTGAAGGAGAAGTGTTCAACATGTGCATAATGCGTATTTCAAAGAGCCCATGAACATAGCAAGCATGTCACCCAACTTAATTACCTAAAGGCCCTAAATGTAACTCTAGAAAGTACAGAATGTTCTCTTTGAGGACAATTTATTTATTTGGAAGGACAAACAAATTGGGAAGTAACTCATACATATTCAGTTGTCTTTTCGTGGAGAACAAATAGATTGCTAAGAAATGGGTAAACCAAAGTTCCACTCACCAACAAAGTATCCATATCCAACCTCTAGGTCTCCCACCAAACATTTAGAAAAGACGTGTGAACTTTGGTAATAGATTATTAGGTTCTCTTAACAAAAAGAGAAATGTACTTGTGCTTTTCTAATTTACAAAAATGAAAATTAATAACACTAAAAAGATCACATAACAACAATAATGAACTATGCATCTCTAGCACATAATAAAGTTGACATTATGACATGAACTAGAATGTAGCGCAGTTGGAAGGAGATCACTGTTGCAATTACAAAGTTTGCATGTTGCAGTCATGTTACCATTCAAAACTTCAAATAAACAAATATAAACAAAATAAGATAAATAGCACTGAAAATAGGAGTGAAACTTGGGTTGAGTTTTGACCCAACTAGAAAAATTAGTGGGTTGGGTTATGCATTTTTAAAATTAAGGTTGGGCTGGGTTGAAGAAAAAGAGCAGAAATTAAATTCAGGTCGGGTTGGATTAAGTTTTTTTTAAATCGGCCAGATCCAACCTGGATTGACCCGACCCGACCTACGTCAAGAACTTAAATATTAAGTTGGGTTGATGCCCTAATCGGCTCATCGCTTCGTTCCTTTCCAGTGAGCAAGCGAGAACAAGAGAGAGAGAGAGAGAGAAAGAGTCCCTTTGTTCTTGAGAGTGAGAGTGGAGAGAGAGTGAGAGGGAGAGTGATTCGTGAGTGCGAACAATAGTGAAAGAGAGAGATTCCTTCCTATGAGCGAAAGCGAGAGTCAGAGAGAGAGAGTTCCTACGAGAGACAGAGAGAGAGAGAGAGAGAGCGAGAGTGAGACTAAGCAAGCGAGAGAGAGCGATGCCTTAATCTGTTTCTTATCCCTGAGATTGCCTCCCTTGACGGCAACGGTGCACTCTTTCCTTCACTCCCTGCGATCAGTGACTACAATCTCGGTCCTCTCTCCCTTTCAGTCTTCTACGGCTCCCGATCCTCTCCCGCTCTAATTCTCCATCACTAGTCGTCATCAAAGCCCAGTCCCTTCCCCTTATCCAGTCCAGGTTTTTTTTTTAATTTATTTTATTTTAAGTTGATTTTTTTTTTAATTTGGGCTAAAACGGGTCGAGTTGATTCTCGGGCTCTAGGTCGTGTTGGGTTGGGTTGTGCAGTTTGGGTTAACCAATTCGGGTCAGGTCGGGTCGGGCTCAGCTATTTTTTATATAGGTTGGGTTGGATTTATCAAAACCTAGCCCAACTCGCCCGAGTTTCAACCCTAACTGAAAAGAATACATATGAAAACTTGAAAAAGGGAAAAAAAGTATTTCAGTATTCAGTTTTCATAATCATCATCGTTAAAGTCATTGATCACATCTACTAAGGTTGTACTCACTCATAATTGGATTTTGCAAATTATTTTGCAAGAGAAGATTGCCTACCCAACACCCATACAACTCAAACCAACAACCGTTTGCAAGATGTTTTATTGGAACAATGAACACCTAACATATCATTGGAAAAAAATAAAACAGACACACAATGAATATCTACCATCTCACTTACCAAGTTAGGGCTTTGATGATGGTTATAATGATACACAAATTTAATATGTGATTATATTTTAATAGATGTTTTAGCAGTTGTCTACTTGAAGTTGCCATACCAATCACCGAATACCTCTTTAAGTGTATTGACACCTAGGTCATTGTCCAAGACATGGCTATTATGCAAACAAGGCAGGAACCAATAGAATTAGTCTTTTTTTTTTTTATTTTTAGCAAATCAACCTTCCTTAGATAACTTATTAAGTGTTGAATTCCAGATTTTCAAAGTTATACACTAGAGGTCATCACCAGTTGATGCAACGCAAGACATATAAGAGTGAATGCGACACCGAATCACATCCAAAAGCTAACCACATTCTCTAGTACCCTGCTCCAAACCTAATTCACTTTCTTAACTCTCCTGATTTATCAACAGCTAATATAGATTTAATTGTAATTATTTTAGAGCGGAAGAAAGACCTGTGTGGTACCCACAAATCACAAAAATTTCCTACATTTATGAACTTGAGAAATAGTTAAGTGTGCTAGGTGAATTGGAGGGGTGATTTTATTAAATTGCACTGGAATGAAAGGTTGCAGCTTCTTGACAAAAGCAGCAGCATTATCGAGAATCTCTCAAGCAGAGTTCAATGACCGATTTGAGAAGGGAAGTCCCCTCCAAAGCTTTGGGCAAGGGCTGCTGCATCTAGGATGCTATTATTAAGAAAATAAAAATCCCAGCATTAGACAATTCACAAAAGTATCTCAAAAGACAGACTGCCAAATTTTTGTATGATGTGCAGATAGACACCAGAGTTGATTGATCACTTGCTTCTACATTGTTTCTTTGCAAGAAAGATTTGGGATTTCTCCCTTGGGTTAGACAAAACTCGATGGACAATGAACCATTTAATCATTGTGGTGCTCAAGAGCATAGTTGTTAAATATTACAATTTACAATTTGAATCTTACAATATGATGTCACTTTAATAGAAAACGGTTTGGATTAAAAACCTTAATTTTTGGTAATTTTGTACAATTTCTGATGTAGGACACGGATGGACCCATCACATGTGGGCCCAATTCATTTATTTTAGTATTATTTATTTATTTTATCTCTTTCTTTCCTACTTAAATTAGGTTTCCATTTTAGTCAGTTTCCTATTTATTTAAGCTTTCCTAATGTAATTGGGATTTCTTTTCTTAATTAGTTTCCTAATTTATTTAGGTTTCTTCCTTTTATTTAAAGGAGAGAATGGATTGTAAGGAGGGCACGTGTGAATATGGAATGAGAATTACTTGCAAAGTTAATCTCTTTTTTTTTTCTTTTTCTTCTTCCTGCCGAAGTTGCAGGCTTGTTCGTCTTTCTCCCGGTCTAAACGAAAACTCGGAAGCCCTATTTTGCTGGATCGCTCTGTCGATAACATCGATCCCACATCAATTGGTTTCAGAGAGCAAATTCTCTATATCTCTGTCATTCAGAGACGATCCTGTTCAGAGACAAGTCCCTGCATTATCAAGGACAATCTTGTCTCGGTTCATCGTATTATTAAAAAAAAAAGGGGTTTCTGAAGACCTATTGTTGCTATCAGTCCTTCTGCCTTCAGCATGTAGATCCGCCGCTCGACAACAGCCTAGTCATTATCCCAGGCGAGGATCTACATGTTGCAAACAATTCCGGCTAGGTCACTACACAGTCTCTCCTCTCCCCATCTTCATGTTTGTTCGCCCCTGCATTGAGTGGTACCCCTGTTCCCAAGCCATCGCCCATACTAGATCAATTGTCCATCGTCGCCAAGCCTGCCGATCTTCTACCCACAACCCTCTTCGTCCCGAGTGTAGAAACACCCAGCACCAAAACGACAGAAAAGAAAAAAAAAAAAAATCTTCCCACCCACCATTCCGTCCTCAAATCCCACTCTTTCCCACCTAGATTTCCCAATCACAACCCGCCCACCCCCAAACACATCCAAGCTTCAGCCGCCTAACCCCCATCTTCATCTCCATCCCAATCCCCTCCTCCTCCCTTTAAAAAAAAAAAAACCCAGTTGTGCAACCTCCCTTCTCTCACCCTCCACCTTCATCACTACCAACCACAATGCCAATAGCCAAAAGTCACCATCGCCTACCCAGATCCGTCCCCTACAATTATGCCTCCTTTGTTTGCCTCCAGGACCAAGACCTTCTTTACCCGTCTTCCACTCCCTCTTCGCTAAACCATCCTGATCGATCAAATCCCAAGCTTCTAAAAACCCATTCTGATGTAGCACAGAGTTAGGCACCCATGCGTTTCTGGAAAAGCCAGTAAGACCACCAACAAAGAAGTCACGATTAGCAATGCAATCGATTGAAGAAGCTTACTAATGCAGCATGTGTGGGTCAAGAGGTTTTCCACTAAATATTAAAGACCCCCATCTTATCCTTATCCTTATCCTTATTCTTATCCTAAGCCTAATCCTAATCCTACCATATCCTATCCCCTCCTAATCTTGTCATTTTCAAATGCTTATTTGTGTATAAATACCCTTTTGGGGCTTTGTAAAAAGAACCATTAATGGAATGAATAAAATCTGAGTTGTTTTTTTGTTTAAATTCTTGTGCTTGAAGTGTTTTGATTTCCTCCCCAAGTTTCTGGCTTCAATGGTGTTTGAACCATCCCTTGGAGTTTCTTCATCTCCTCCATCGTTGAGATGGTCGGAATCCACTATTTCAGCCAGCTCTGCTGCCTAGAATACCCAGCCGAGCTCGCATAATTTCAAATATGCCGCTGCCATCCCTGTTGCAGGTCCTGCTGTTTCATATCTAAAGCTCCGATCGCTGTTTGGGTTTTCCCCAAACCATCGCCTCTGTTCCAGTATCCCTTTTAGCCAATGTGTTAGCCATGCTATCCACTTACATCCTCATTAATTCATCCTTAGCCTAAGTTACATATCCTAATCCCTTCAACCTGATCCCCGTTGCGTCACCTTCACCCCAAGCCTCGTCTTCCCTGTTCCCAGCAAGTGCTTCACTGGCCACTTTCCTTTGCCCATCCGTTTTCCCTCTACAGCCTTTGAAAGTTCTCCCTTTGGTGCTAGAACACAATTGACCCTAGAAAAGGGGTTGAATAGGTCAATCTCAACATCGTTCGTCCTTTTAAAAATTACTTAATTAATTAATTAAAGTGCAGTGGATATAGCAATCAAGTGTTTGTGTGTTAGAAATAGTGATTAAACAGTCAACATAAGAAATTAGCTCTAACACCACAAGAACAATGACACAGGATTTATAGTGGTTCGGTTAGCCAACCTACATCCACTGTTGGGACTAGCTCAACCTTAAGCTATCCCCAAATCCACTATGTGGGGACTTACACTCCTCACAAATAGAGTAGGAATTCCACCTCACTCAATCGGGTAGGAATTTCACCCGCCACATGTAAAATAGGAATTCCACCTATTTGAATTGGTGGTGAATTCCACCCACCACGTGTGCCAGACGATGCTCTACATTTTTATAGTGGTTCCGGAGCCAAGCCTCCTTAATCCACTTTTATAGGATAAAGGTTTAAAATAAAATTAAAACCAAAAAACACTTGCCTTTGTATATCTCTCTCGATGATGTGTGCTTCTCTAAGATCCTCCCACTTGTCGTTCTTTGATGACGAAGATGTACCTCCGTGTTAAGCAATCACAAGTATCCGGGAGTCCTCTAGGAAATTGGTTTTACCAATGTCTATCCTAGATGTGTATCCTTGTCCCTCTTTCCTCTCTCTTTTCACAAACTCAATCAACAAGATTGGTTGTATTGGATACTCCAAGTATAAGCTCAAGAGAGAGTGATCCTTTCGTTGGCCCTTGTGTAAGTTCAATAGTAATGATAGGGCTTCAACGTTTTTCCACAGGATATCAACTGGTTGCACAAAGATTGGTATTTATATAGAAGGCAACCAGTTTTTCGGGCAGTCCAGTACCGACAGGTCGAGCGCAACCGAGGGGTCGGTGACTAAAAATACTACCGTTTAACTACCCGACCGTTGAGCAATAAATGCAGTTTCAACGGCATTACTAAATCCCGGTCGACAGGTCTGTATCACCAATGGGTCGACAGTCATGGCACTGAGAGGTCGGTCCATACGAGGGTCTAGATCTGGGGCAACACCATGCAGACAGAGTTTCATGTCCAGAAACTTGTTTTGCCCAGAACAACCTGTCGCCTTTTACCAAGGGGTCGGTCCTGGTACTCTCGATCGGTCTTGAATTACCAAGATGTCTGTTTTCTCGATAGTTCACTTGAGTTCTAAATTCCAGAACTCATAAGTTATCATCGACGAGTCGTTGACCGCGAGAGCTCGTTAAGTTCATCACCGAGGGGTCGGTGCATACGAGACTCTCAATCAGAGGCATACCCAAAATGGCAGTTCAATGTTTCAGAACATTTGTCAATCTAGCCGACCAGTCTTTAACCACGATGAGTCAATCCTGTCTCCACCGAGGGGTCAATGAGAACGATTGGTCGAGCTGACAGTAAACTTAATTCATATTTCCAAGTTCGCTTCCAATTCACTGTCAAGCTTCCTCTCTAGACTTTTAACGATGTTACCATTTGTTCAACTATGCCGAGGAATGGTCCTCCAAAGGTGTGGGTACCACCTAAAGTCATCTATGGCCAAATACTTATTTTGTAATTGCCATAACGATGAGCTTTAATCCGGTGGAGTATGATCTTCAATCTTGATCACCTTGAGTCTTCAAGCTTCTTAGCAAGTTCTTTCCGAGTCATGGAATTAACAAACTTAGGGACTCGACAAGCCGGGCCACTAACAATCTCCCCATTTGTCAATTTCATGGCAAAACCTAGAAGCTAACCCAATTACAAACTCACCCTTATTACGTCACATTTGAATACAAAATATTACACAGATTACGTGTACAGATTCAAATGGAAAAATAAGACTATAATATTCGCATATTCTTGTTCAGCTTGCTTCATTTCACATTTTCTTGTTCAAGCACATAAGCAAGTAACACTAGAAAATCATTAGAGGGGTTCGTCCAAAACATAAACATGTATCTTCATGGACTAAACTAGATTTGTATTAATGCTCCTCCATACAATATGATTTCCTAGCCACCAACACTACCCATAGCTTATCTGAGCTAGTAGTATTGAGAAGATTTTCTCCTCCAATCTTCTTTGAGTTTGAAGTCCCAAACTCCGAGCATAGACATTCTCCCATGTCCATTGGCTTTTGAATATTCCTCCCCTTCATGGCTCTCTCTTTCTAGAGGCCCAAGCACTTAGGCTTCTTCTCATCTTACCAATTACCCCCCCATTCTTGGATTTGATATCTAACAGCTTATACAAATTTCTCCCCCATTTTGTCATACAATTGACAAAGGTTTAGTAGGCAGACATCGATTTTCCTTTCACTTTGAAGGAATTGGATTTCAAGCACTCCCCCATGCTTCTTGCATTTAGTGCTTCCATGAGTTCACTTCCAACTCATTTAATCTTTCCATTGATCAATGCATGCTTCTCATGCATTCAAGCATTGATCTCCCCCACAGTACATTGCAAATTGCCATTGCATTATTGTTTTTCTTCTTCTTCCCCTTTAAGACTTGTGTTGTCATAAAGGTGTTTTCCCAATGGGGTCAAGCTAACTTACCTAGTTTCCTTTTTTGGAGTCTTCTCCCCCATTCTCCAAGCTATCTTTTCTAGCTGTTTTGACTTAACTCCCCAATAAACTTAGTTGCCTCTAAGTTTATTTTTCGCCAAGCGTTCTTTCAAGCTTGCATCATCCTTCCTCCCTACACTGTCATGATCAGTGACAGGTGCTAAACAGCACATATTTTGTGCTCCCCCGAACTCCAAGTATGTGTGCAACATCACAGCCCGATCCCTGCCTCCCTATCATGCCAATACAAAACCAACTCATTCAAACTTGCATGTTAGTCTATTCAACAAAAACCATGTTAATTATAGACAAGAGATAGAAGGCATTCAAATACAACAATACACACATCAAACCATAGCAAATCATATCCTATCATTGATAATTAAAGTGAGCAGTACATATGGTTTTGGAGGGGACATCATGGATGATTAGATAAAATACCAAAGTTTTCAAATCAAGCAAAATGTGAAAAACTATCATAAGCAGAGCCATCCTGAGTAGGTGATGCTATAGGGGAAGGGTCAATACGTCGGGAGAGATAGACGATAAAACGACGCAGGGCAAAATAGTCGTCATGAACTCTCTGAGCTAAATCTTCCACACAATTATCTAGTGCGTCCAGCTGCTCCTCTATTTGAGATACACGTACTTTGGTTTTGCAAATAAATCGAATCAGGGGTTGCGACACAGGTGGTTTTGCTTCACCACTTCTTTGTTCTGCAGCAAGGTTACCGAAGAAATGGGTATTACCAGACTCAAGAGTAGTCAATATCTTCGACATTTACCCCTTCCTCCTCATCAGAACTGTTCACTACGGAAATCACTGCTGCTTCGGCTCTCAGGTTTTGTCCAGATTGAGACCTGAGATGATACCGACAACTGAATCCAGTCCTAGGGGCAGGGATTTTTCTGTGAGGGGTACTCTTAGGAGCAGAGCTTGATTTGGGAGTATCCTGCACGAACCTAGGTGATCTCCTGAGGAAATGGGAGCTGGACTCATGGATTTTTCCAGTGGTAGAAAACCAAGATTTAGCAGCCTCCCTTTTTTGACATGGTTGCTTGAGAAGAGCTTCTCAAACAATAATCGGAAACAGGGGAGAGATGACCAAGGCTTACCCGACCACTAAATCTCACAAACACCGTGACACCCTTGCTTCTTGAAGTGAGAGAAGCAAAAACCCTATGGTTTTCCGACGAGATATCGCTCCGAGATGTCCAATAGACTGGTCTAGGGCACGGGAGGCAAAAGGGGAAATCGCCAGAACTCAGCGCGAGAAGAAACGACGATTTCGAAATGATCTGTCGTTTTCGCAGAGAGGAACCTTTTAACTTAATCTTTCTGTCTCGCCGACAGGTCATGACCAACGACCGGTACCGACATGTCGATAGATACCGACATGTCTATCCTTTCGATTTTTCCCTTTTCAGACAGTGTTTTGATTTATAACAGCAACGACATGTTTATTCCTCCGACTAGTCTATCCTTCGCCATTATTTGAAAATTTAAGGACGAAGGGGGGTGTGTGTGTGCTTGAGATATTCATAGTACACCACGATTTGCTTATGCACCTTTCAATACCAGTTAAAATACATACATTCACAGATTTTGTGCCTTTAGAAAATCAAATACATCCCTCTGAAGATAAGCTCAAAAACATAAATCATAGATCGCTACACCATTGTAAGTCCACCTTAAAAATGTGGATCCAATCCAATTCAAGAACCTTGGGCACATTTAATCTACCAGTTCAATCATATTGCCCAAGTGTGTGATGTCATAAGATGCGGCATCTCCAGGCTTTAACAAGGACTCAGTGTCTATGAACATAAATCATTTCACATAATGTATAAAATAACGAGTATTGGAATGAAACACTAAGCACACAAACCATACATCCATTTCACATTTTGAATACAATTAACATGCATATGGAAATGAAATATGACACTACCCATACAACTCTCATGCCTATTATCATGTAAATACTCAAACATGATGAACAATTTTACCATTCTTTCAAAAATACTCCAATGAGGTTCATTCCTTTGAAAGAGCTGGTATACAAATGGATTATAGATAAGCACATTTGATCATTTTGATCAACACCTTTGGTAAGTCATACCAAGCTGAAAAATCTATTTATATGCATGGAACAAGTGTCATTCCACAAGAGATTCACAAGTTTAGAGATTTGAAATGAAACAACACTATGAATGTGCACAATATCATATGTACGCACATAAACACACTATACATGAGGTAATGCACAAACTACATACATTTCCTAAAGATGCACAAATCATATGGCATATGAAATGAAATGAGATAAGAAGATTCCAATACTAGAGTGCAAACCTACATGTACACACGGATATTTTGCACTAGATCAATCCAACAATCAAACAAGAACATGGATTGAAGGCAAGATACACAGGTGATTCAAAAGCATGTTTCAAATTTGATACCAACAATGGTAGCCCTTCACACATTTGAACAAACATTGTGGGGCTTGGAATCTAAGTCCACAACAGAATGACCCTTCAAGCATGATCAACAATAGCTTGCAAGGAGTCAACTGGCCAATGCCACAACCTGTGGTTGTTTGAACTCACTTGTACAAGAATTGAGTTCAACTACACTTGGTCTCAAGATATACAATCAAATCTTAGACCATTGTAAGGCATGAACAAGGTCTTATCCCTTGGAGATTCTGGATTTTGACCTTGCCTCACACGTCCTTGAACATTAGGCTCTTTGATTAGAATTAAACAGTTCTGGCCGAAGTCAATGAGTGAGTGCGAGATGTGGCCTTTACCAAGTCTGATTTTTTTATCATGGGTGCCTTCCCATTTGACTTTGTGAATAAAAAACACCAGATTTTGTACCATGATGTTGACCCAACTTGGAAGGCAAACTCTCTTGGTACATGTCGTTATAAGATACTTGGAGGTTACCACCCTCATCAAGTTCCTTTACTCCATCCTCTTCTTCTCTAGAGGATTCATCTAGAACTTTTTCAATGGATGAGCTTAGACAGTCACCTTTTCTCTCGGTACTCTAATTGGTCAAGATAGGTGATTTCATTCATTGGGCAAGAAGAGGCAATGTATTTGTTGATTCTCTCAGCCTCTTATGTTGTTACATCTCTTGAGTATTTCATAATCATATTATGAAACAACACCGAAGAAAGCTACTAGTGTTTTAAGTAAAGTGCATGGTCATTTCATCACAAGTCCAAGCTACTCGGTTTTTGAACTGAGTGGTCATGGAATTTGACGGCTAATCAAATAATTATTTCATAGGCTTAGACCATTTACTATTCACCTATTTCCAAACATATTTATTGATGAAAACATTTAAGCTTTTTCATGATCGCTTTACATTTTTTATCACAAATTGAGATGTAGAAATATCATGGTTTTTCTCTCATAACCATTTAGCATCAATCAACTCAGATGGCTAAATCTTTTATGCAGAGCACGAGGCTCTGATACCAATTGAAAGTTCTCCCTTTGGTCCTAGAACACGATTGACCCTAAAAGGGGGGGTTGAATAGGTCAATCCCAACATCATTGGTCCTTTTAAAAATTACTTGATTGATTAATTAAAGTGCAGCGGATATAGCAATCAAGTGTTTGTGTGTTAGAAATGGTGATTAAACAGTCAACATAAGAAATTAGCTCTAACACCACAAGAACAAGGACACAGGATTTATAGTGGTTCGGTTAGCCAACCTACATCCACTGGTGGGACTAGCTCAACCTTGAGCTATCCCCAAATCCACTACGTGGGGACTTACACCCTCACAAATAGAGTAGGAATTCCACCACTCAATCGGCTGGGAATTTCACCAACCACATGTAAAATAGGAATTCCACCTATTTGAATTGGCTATGAATTCCACCCACCACATGTGCCAGAGACGACGCTCTACATTTTTTATAGTGGTTCCGGAGCCAAGCCTCCTTAATCCACTTTTAAAGGATAAAGGTTTTAAATAAAATTAAAACCAAGAAGCAATTGCTTTTGTAGCTCTCTCTCGATGATGTGTGCTTCTCTAAGATCCTCCCACTTGTCGTTCTTTGATGACGAAGATGTACCTCCATGTTAAGCACTCACAAGTATCCAGGAGTCCTCTAGGAAATTGGTTTTGCCAATGACTATCTTAGATTGTATCCTTGTCCCTCTTTCCTCTCTCTTTTCACAAACTCAATCAACAAGATTGGTTGTATTGGATACTCCAAGTATAAGCTCAAGAGAGAGTGATCTTTTTGTTGGCCCTTGTGTAAGTTCAATGGTAATGATAAGAGCCTCAACGTTTTTCCAAAGGATATCAACTAGTTGCACAAAGATTGGTATTTATAGAGAAGGCAACCAGTCTTTTGAGACAGTCTAGTGTCGACAGGACAGGCGCACCGAGGGGTCGATGATTAAAAATATTATCATTCAACTACCCAACCGTTGAGCAATAAACGCACTTTCAACGGCATTATTAAATCCCGGTCGACAGGTCGGTGTCACCGATGAGTCGACAGTCATGGCATTAAGAGGTCGGTTCATATGAGGGTCTCGATTTGGGGCAACACCATGAAGACAGAGTTTCATGTCCAGAAACTTGTCCTGCCCATAACGACATGTTGCCCTTTACCAAGAGGTCAGTCCTGGTACTCTCGATCGGTCTTGAATTACCGAGATGTATGTTTTCTCGAAAGTCCACTTGAGTTCTGAGTTACAGAACTCATAAGTTATCATTGACGAGTCATTGACCACAAGGGGTCGTTAAGTTCATCACCGAGGGGTTGGTGCATACGAGACTCTCGATCATAGGCATACCCAGAATGACAGTTCAATGTTCTAAAATCTTTGTCAATCTGACCGACCAGTCTTTGACCACGATGGATCGATCCTGTCTCCACCAAGGGTTGGTGAGAACGACTGGTCGAGCTGACAGTGAACTTAATTCATATTTCCAAATTCGCTTCCAATTCACTGTTAAGCTTCCTCTTTAGGCTTTTTATGATTTTACCATTTGTTCAACTAAGCCTAGGAATGGTTCTCCAAAGGTGTGGGTGCCACCTAAAATGATCTATGGCTAAATACATGTTTTGTTATTGCCATAACGATGAGCTTTAATCCGGTGGAGCATGATTTTCAATCTTGATCACCTTGAGTCTTCAAGCTTCTTAGAAAGTGATGCTTCCCTAGTCATGGAATTGACAAACTTAGGGATTCGGCAAGCCGAGGCACTAACAGCCTTTATCAACCCAGAAAAAAGAGACCACCTCTTTAGTTTATTTGTCATGTGCCCATTAATGCATTGAATGCAAAACTTCCTTTACCCATAATACCCTATCTTTCAACCTTTGACCCATTTACCTATTAGGTCCAATTGTCCGTCATGCTTCAACCCGACTCTTGAACTCCGTGGCACCCACAACATGAATCATTGTGCGACCAAATCAGACTTACAACAATTGATATAGGCAGTCAACAACTTTAGCTCTAAGTTTGACGCATTTCAATATGAGATGAGAGAGATGTTTGCCAAGTTGCTCGAATCCAGAAACGGTGTCAAATATAGAGACATGAATAAGTTAACAGTCAACATTCAATGAATAAAAATAATTTGAATTCATGAAAAAATGGACATCTTAAAAAATTGGATTCTAATATGGGATCAAGATGTTCTGTTTGGGTCCCATAATTGAAGATTTTTAATGGGTCCTATCGCACTAGATAAAAGTGGGTCGATCATTTAATAAGTAATTTTTTAGGAGTAACAAGAAGAATAATTCATTAATATAAAGAAAGAAGTTAGAAATACACAAGGGGTCTAAGATGTTTAAACCCAAAGGAGAAAAAATAAACATAAATGACAGAGAATCGAGGACTCCACAACAAGATACAATCAAATCTCCATGAAGCTCTATACTATCCCTCACCAAAAGATATAGATAAAATATGCCCTCGATCATCGAGTCAATCCCTATCTTGGCAAAGAAGTCTGGAATCCCATTGGCCGATCATCTAATCTGCGTGAAGGAGACCTCATGGACTGAACATAACTCCCCAATCTACCCAACCACTTGATGGAGTTTTTAGGGGAAAATCGAGACCGGCAGGTATAGGGGGTGTACTTAGAGATCACACAGGTCAGACATCGGTGGTTTTCACAGAACCAGTAAGGATTAGATATTCTAATGAAGCAGAACTTGTCAGTATCAGGGGAGCTTTGTCCATTTTGGTTGGTCTAGGTGGTGAGAAGTTAGTTATAGAGGGAGATTCGGCAAACGTCATAAAATGGGCCAAAGGTTTGAAACAACTCCCCTAGAGATTGATTACTACAATTAGGGAAATCAGGGCACTAGTTAGGAGCCTTGAAGTGTCCTTTGTTCACATTAGGCATACAACAAATGGGGTAGCGGACTACTAAGCCAAAATCTCACTGAATCATTTAATGAAGTAAATGCATGTTGATAAATCTATTAAATTAGTCCAAGAACATAATCTACACATGAAATACATATAGAAAGCATAGTTTTACATATGGGAAGAAATGTTGTACAGAATCTCCAAGATGTGCGACACACCCAGGTCAAACACTCGCACCCATGTTGGACAATCACACCCATTCTTCATTGACTTCTAATACTTTTTACATATGGGAAGAAATAATGATGCACATTAGAAGCTAGAAAGAGTTAGTTTGAACTTATTCAAAATAAATATTATTTAGTGAGAAGGATCATACCCAGAGTCCATCTTCATGTGATGAGCATTGAAGAAAAATAATGTTGATGGTATCAATGTAATGTCAAAATACTTGGCATAAACTTGGATGTCCTCCGAATCTATATCAACAAAAGCTATGGTTGCAAATTTGGAAACTTCGCGCGATGTTTTGTCAAGCTGTCCTAACCACAAACCATCATGAACAGATAAAAAGAATGAAATAATCCAGAAAAGAAAAAGAAATCCAAAGAAAAGCAAAGAAACACAATCATAAAAGCACATAACTTAAAAAACATAGTGATTAGTTTGAAAACTCCGTGATAGGTATGGGTCCAGGCCAAGCCTCGCCTACACTAAGCTCTATGCTAACTGGAAAACTTTTGTGGTTTCAGGACAAATTCTCACCATGTAGATGGAAATAATTTAGGTTTGGATTAGGCCTCGGCTGCACCAAGCCCTATTATTTCATGTAGGTCAAGTTTCACCACTTTGTGGCAATAAAACCTTGTTCAATTCAGACAACAAGGTGGAGTTTCATATCAGAATGACAACTCCAATACTAAATTCTATGAAAATAACTTGTGAATGTGTAGATGTATACTGATACCACAGTTCTTCAAAGGCAGTAGAGAGGAAAAGTGGAGGTTTCCAAATAGCAAACTTTCCTATAAAAATGGAGACTCTTCATTAATTTATTAAGTGTGGTACACGTCTTTGAGTGGGACATCTAGAACATGACCCACACAAGGAGTGGGTATTTCACCTCCATCCAATCATCCTAGCCTCGTAATTTTGGAGCTTGAAAATCTAACTAATATAATCCGTTGATTTTTCATAGCTCATCATACAAAACTACAATTCTTGGACGGCGGCATTTCCCCAAAATTCTCCTATCCATGTAGTCCTCAAGAAAAATACCACCTCAGCCTCCTAGATTGATCCTTTCTTATCCGCATAGGAAAATGATTTCATTATGAAGTGAAGGAAAGAAAGGAATTCAGCTTTTTTCACAATCTTCTAATGTAGGCTAGGACGAATAAATGTCGAAACCAGAACACTACGCGGAAGCTTAATAATAACTTGAATCACCCACTTGCAAAATAATAATCAATTAAGATTTACACGACTCATCGCTTTAATGATAACAATGATCCAATTAATATTGGACTTATTTAAATAGCACCACGGCCCACCAACACAAGCTTAGTAGCCTCTAGTTATCTTGACACTGTTATCTTCAACAATCAATTCCAACCGAGTATAGATGGGAATTAAATAAGCCAACAAAGATACACATTACCTGGGCTACACCGATCTGCTAGGAAGGATCAGATAGCAAAACGTCTGCATACCAACGTATACTACAAGCGGTCGGAAGTAAAAACATGGCGGGTATCACTCTCGGTTAAAACCAAATCACAGGACTGGGTTGCAGTCCTCAGATGACCGTCACTGTGCCTGAATCTACTGTTGTCTTGTCGACCAACAGGTATTCATATTCTTAACACCTGAGGTTGGCCCGATCGATAAAGATCTGCAGTTGTTGCAGAGTTTGAATTTACAAACCTCCTGCAGGAAAAGACTTCAACTGGAAGGTCTTCTTCTTCAATAGGCTTGCACAATATGCAGGGACTCCTTGGTTTCCAAGATAGGAATACAGGTCACCGTCACTTCTTGGACCTAGTCTTGAATTTCAACGAGAGTTGTCTGCTAACACTGCAGAACAAACTCACAAACAACCATCGTTGTTTAAGAAAGAAATAATCTCCATTTTATTAATAAGATCGGTCCCTACAAAGGGCTGTTTACAACTGAATTTATAAGAATCCTGCCAACTGAAAACATGGAAATAAAAAAGGAAAAATCTAAGTTTAAAATAGAGGAGCCGACCCTCCTTACACGGTGTCAATTAAAATATCAATTCCTAAATCTAGAAAACAAAACAAAGAAACTTCCTAATTAAAATTATTAAGAAATAAAAATACACGGTGATGTAGTGAGAGTCCAAACATCCACTGCATGTAGTTGCATTAGGACACTTGTACCCACAAGTGGAGAATAATCAAACTCCACCAACCTTCTCATACAAAGTCATGCACGTGATTTAGTATTTGGAGTCTTCATGTGGGGCCCAATGAAAAGTCAAATAGTGGATGAATTCACATTGACTTGTTGGATTTCATTGGAACTTTGTTGGGCTTTGATTGGGTCTAGTCCACACATGGGTTCACTACACCAAATCTTTTGACTAAGATACCCGCCTGAATCGAAGATATAGTTTTCATCTTTTGAGTCGGGCCCAGACCTGTCAAATTGCTTGCGCACCCACCTGGATCAAAATAAAAATATACGTCTCTAGATGCTCGCATCATCTTCGCACATAGTGATCCCCAATATCACTCACTATTTACAATCTTCAACATTATTTCCAAAGAAAATTGGATTGCTTTGCATACATAAGAAATTAAATAATAGTTGCAGAAACTCCTAATTTGATGAAAAAAGCAATTTCCTATTTTCCTCCTGAGAAAATGGTGGGAAGAAACCCACAAATAAGGGAAATTGATTAGATGATATTAGTGACATTTACATAATTTCACAAGAACATTCAACTTCCTAAAAATATTGCTGCTATAACCCCCCCCCCCCCCCCCCCCCCCATGTGGAATGATCCATTTAATAGATGAAGGGAAAAAAATCACGTCCAATGGTTAGAAGAAAAACTAACAATAATAGCAATATAGTATAATTTAATGAGGCATATATGTGGTTATCACTTATCAGCAAACTGTAATTTATATTACTGTAAGTTGAGACCAGTTTGGTAGAAATTTCACCTGAATTCATAATTCTTCAAATTTTGGGTAATTCTTGTAATGGCATTTTTTTATGCTTTGTGTGGATTGGAAATATTATCTGGGCTCTAAGGCTTCCATGATCTAAAGCTCTTCAGGCTTTGGAATTCCATAAAACACTTTGAGATATAATAAATTCATAAATCCTTTGAAATTGAGATTTTTGTGGGATTTCATATTTCCAGTCTAGAAGTCCGTTTTGACCAAAAATGAAACGCAGTAAATCCCATGTAAACTCCACCGGATTCCAATTCCATGTGAAAATTCTAGGTTACCAAAAGAGGCCCTTAATCCTTTACAAGAAATCAGGCTCAAAGAATATGTAACAACCAAAGTCACATTGGCGGAAAAAAATCAGCAATTTTTTAATAAATACAAAACAGTGACATTTAATTAGTTCATAATTTAAATTATAAAAAAAAAAAATAATCAAGTCCAACCGATTGGACAGCACATATGATCCCACATACTTTATGAGTCATTCTTGCCTACCAACGCCTTTGACTAAGTAGTTGGACGGGAATTGCAACATAACTGATGAAGAACCTTGGCTGCGTTTGGATGGAGGGTAATTTTTCAGAGGGGTGCATTTAGGGATAAGGGTATTCATTTTGAATACCCTTTTCATGGAAAGGGTATTCAAAAAGTCAGAAAAAGGGGTAAAGAGGGGTGTTATCCCCATGACCCCCAATCCAAACGCAGCCCTTGAGTTTATGATAAAGGCCTAAAAAATAGCTAGAAAAATTCTGCATTACCAAATTATATGTAAGTTTAAGAAAATTAAAAAGGAAGGTTTAACTTGAAATGAACCATTCCAAAATCCAAATGGATAGAAAAGGAGGAGGAGGGGCGTACGATAGAATCGAGTTGGAGGCAAATGGGATCGGAGGCCCTGCCAAAGCGAAGGACTAAGACTTTGTCCAGAGTGTCTCTGATGATGACGTCCACCTCTCTCTTCTTCGTAATCGTCGGGATTAGAAGCCCGCTCATCTTCCCCCTCCTCCACCCACACAGTAGTAATATGCTCTTATCCTGCGAACCCTTCAACGCTTTACGAGGTCCTATTATAGACTTATGGTATCATGATGTCATCCTGCGCAACCATTCCTCCCTCCCTTCACGGCTCCACTCGCGTCTGCGGAAACACGAGCCTTGCTGCCCGCGAGATCGACGAATAGGATTCTCGATTTCGGAAGTTTCGGAAAAAAACCACAAAATTAATCCAAATTTTTTTGGTCAACCCGTAGATGCCTGGATTTTATTTCTCTACATATTAATTTTCAAAAATTAAGATAAAATTATCATTTTTGCCTTTCACTTAAAAATATCCCATCCATAAAACAAAGCCTTTGCATTTTTTCGTTAGGATGTGGGATCGACTGAACGGCTTACGGAGAGGACCAAAAAAAATATAGTCAAAGGGCTCCACTGTTGACCGAACCCAAGGTCTTTCTTAGGCGTAGAGAGGTGGGTCAGGGGCTACCATGGTGGTGTCGATCCTAGGTGCAGAAGTGTAGGATCCACTTTAATTTAAGAAAAAAACCCACAAACTGAGTTTCAGTCGCCCCAAGCAGCAGCGGAAGAAACTGGCTAGAGGAGGGTCCCACGCGAGTTAGATCAGAGATCTGAAAGTTTAGATGGATAGACCATCAAAAAACGAGAGGGGTACGGTGGGTCCGTCAGCAAAAACTTTCTCGATCAATTGATCTAAGGTCGAGAAGAGGATCTTGCGATAATAGAAAAATACAGATCTGCACTTCTTCACTTAGAATCAACACCGCCATGGTCGCCTCTGACCCACCTCTCTACGCCTAAGAAAGACCTTGGGTTTCAGTCAACGGTGGGACCTTTTGACCGATTTTTTTTGCCCTCTTTGCAAGCCATTCGGTCGATCCCACATCCAAACGAAAAAATGCAAAGGTTTCGTTCGGTGGATGTGGCAGCTTTAAGTAGAAGGGTAAAAGAGTAATTTCACTGAAATTTTTTAAAACTGGTGTATAGAGAAAGAAAATCCGGGTGTCTATGTATGGCTGGCCATTTTTTAACTTAGATTGAAAATAATCTATTATTTAATAGAAAGGAATTTTTTGTCCCCAAAATATAAATCTAATTAAAAGTACCTGAAAGCTCTTACTCTAGTTAAAAATGCTTGCTACATTTACGTAGCAATCTTATGATGGAAATGTCCTTTTTGGCAGTGGAAATGTCCTTTGATGTGGGTGCACCAATGTTTCAAAAATTGAGTCATCTGACGAATTGTCTAAGTAGAAGATTGAGTTAAATAAAGTTTAATCAAATTCTATAACACCCTGCCCTTTTCACTCTAATTTTCAGAGTTTATTTTTTTTTAAATATAATAATTATGTGATCGGGACGGAGTGTCACGACGCGAATTAAGTTCGGATCTCTAAATCCGACCCTTAACTGGCCAAGCCCATGTGCATATGAACAAAGTCCATAAAACTGATCCGCACATGGTACATATATAACTTGCGGAATTAACTTAGTCTTATTCTAACTGAAGCTGTAATAGAACCTATGACTATTCCAATTTTCCATTATTAGATAGCAAAGTACATAATCTTATTCTCCAAAATTACTAACTAATATTAATCTACCATTCAATCCAACCATCCAAAATAAACCAATCCACAGCATCTACTTATCTACTTATTACATGCCAACAAATCTAGTTACCAAATTACATTGTCCACATAATTCAAATAACACATCCATGAATAGTCCATTCAAGTCCATTCAAAATCATTCAAACCGCCCAAGTTTCCGTGCTTGGTCCTCTTCTCCAACCACGTTCTTTCCTTTCCCTGCATCATCCACTGATGATATAGATAGGGCGTTAGATCAACGCGCCCAATAGTGTTTCCAAATAGGGCTACCACATGGTTAGTCAAAAACATGCAAATAATATAATAATAATACATGTGAGACAAAATTCCATAAAAACATGCTATGTATGAAATGAACATGTAATGAGTCCCACCCATCACCATTCAACATAGCCATCACTTGACGGGATTCTCATCGTCAAGGTAACCCACAGTGGTCTTTCGGATGCCCCGACGGAGTGTAGCCTTCGGATTCCTCCTGATGGGATTCTCATCATCAGGGTACCCCATGGTGGTCTTTCGGACGCCCCGACGGAGTGTGGCCTCCGGTTACAACACCATCATCCCATGCCATGCATGAGATGTCTATGCAAACATGTCATTTAGAAACATAACTTTACAATCATATAAGTTATCGAAATCAACATAAAACAACATATGAAATAGTGGTTACAATAAAGGTAGGAAACCTACACTTGTTTACTTTGTTCGACCCTTCCTTTGAACCGTCTTCCGATCACGACTTGTACACCGTTCTAGAAATCCCAAAACCTTATTTACATAACAGTAAGTTAAGCATTCATTCATGTGATTCTAATTTAGTCTAAGTCCCAAAAATCCACTTAAACTTCCACGTCCTATCTTAGCCATAGTACCCCATAGTTCGGCCATGAGATGGCCTAACCATGGCTTATCCAAATGCTCACTTGGTACCCTTTTTAAACACCTCATATTGTTCCATAATATTCAAACTTGAGACCTTTTGATTCAACCAAATCAGTCCATAAAAATGGTCCATGGGTTCGGCCATACACATGGCTGAACCAATGGTTCTCTTGATTCAATTGATCCATCAATTACCCATGATTGTTCATGGTTTAATCATGCTAACTCAACCATGAATTACACATGGTTCAGCTGCATATACATCCACCAAAACAGTAAATTAAACTTCACCAAATCACATCAATTATTTACATGGGGTTCGGCCATCCAAGGTGGCCGAACCCTATGTCCATGTTTTGGTCTTTCAAACATGTTTTAGGTGTTATTTAAACATACAATATCAATATAATATTGCTGCCTTTATACCTCTTAAACACCATCCAAATCAGTTCATCTACTTGTCCCAAATGACCATAATATTTCATGGGATTCGGCCATCCAAAATGGCCGATCCAAATGGTCCATTTCATCAGTTTTGAACCTACTGTTTTAAACCATGCTAACTTCAGTCCTTTGTCATTCAGATCCATGTTTTTAACCCTTTCTAAAACATGTATTTGAATCTTAAATAAAACCCAAAAACAGTCCACCAACTTCAGGGTTTATATGTTTCAAATACATCAAAACCAAACCATCATTTGCATGGGGTTCGGCCCTCCATGGTGCCCGAACCCTATGACCTTTGTTTTTTTGAATTTATTAATCATTCATCTATGTTTGAAACAAACTTCCTTATTTATGTTTTAACCTTTTTAAAACACACACTTTAAATCATCTAAAAACAGTCCCATACTTGTATGGTTTTAACTTCCAAAAACCATCCAAATAAATCAATTATTTCCATGGGGTTCGGCCATCCAATGGGGCCGAACCCTATGGTCCATCTTTTTATCTTATTGATGTACCTCCATCCAATATCTAACCCTTGTTAGATTCGGCCATCCAATGGCCGGGTCATGATTTAAAAAATTGTTTATCGAAAACCTACCGTTTCCGCGACTCCTCCAATTGATCTTCCCTCCGGCTTATTCCTTTCCCTTTCTTAGCCTCTCCTTCTTCTTGATTCCTTGATGGTCAAGGACTGATTAAGCAACCAGCTGCTACTCTTATTTTTTAAAAAATGTAGGACACGGCAAAGAGGTAGAGAGAGAGAAAGAATATTGGCTTTAAATGAGAAACCTTGATCCCCCTTCCTTTGCTCAATGTGTGCTCTTGATTTGGTGAAAGAAAGCAACCCAAGACTTATTACAATTCCATGACCAGCTGCTGTTCTTGGTGTTTGGAGAGATGATATCAGTCCAAGGAAAAGAGAGATAGCAAGAGTAAAATGAAAAGAATCCTTTGTTTAACCAAAATTAGCCCAAGGTTAATTCAGCCCTTGTGTAACTCATCTCTCCATAATCAAACTTCTTTATGTTACTTGGGGGTTTCTGTTAGATTATTTTCATAATGGGATTGAGCATTTGGGAATGAAACATTCGATGCTAACATTCTCTTGTTATACCAAATACATAAATAAGATCAATCCACTGTCTTTAGTCCACAAGATCATAATCAAATGGTGTTTTACAATGATTATAAACATTGAGCGGAATAACATCATAAACAAATCAAAACACATACCCGAATCCATCGCTAATCAAAGTTATATCTCTGCTGTCCTTTTGCTGCACTTCTTGCCTTCTCTTCCAAGCACAAATCTGAGACAGTTGTGTTGATTCCTCTGCAATACACAAACAACACAAGGTTCCAAAAGCCTCTGGATTTCTCTTCTTCTCTTTTCCTTAATCTCTCTCAGTTTTGCATAAGGTAATGGATAGATAGAGAGAGCTGTACCAAGCAAGAAGGAGGACCCAAATGGCAGTTTCAAAGCCTTAAACCCACACCCCATCAAAGTGGATAACTGACCCACTTATGTCTCTCAACCATTACATGCAAGAGATATGAATGTGACCCTTGAGTTTCAAATTCTAAATGAATGTGGGCCACATCAAGAAGAGACTGTTAATCTTACATTCTCCCACTTGGTCCACATCATCATCATTAAATTTAAAACTAAGGTAAACATAAAGCGCGCACATTATTCACATTCAAATACCATAATACGGCTATCATCATAATGTTAATACTAAATAACCCACAAATACGAGCAATGACGGTTGCACATCATTTTGTCCGACATGTTCCCTTCCACCACTACAACATAAGTGACCCATTTAGCATAACCCTTAAGTGAGAAATTTCATAATGGTCCACATAAGTGTCTTAATACAACGACTATTCCTGTTAGTGATAAATAATCACACATAATGTATACAAATAAAATAAGATAAACAGGAATAAAATATCAGAAACACTATCAAGAGTACTCAAGTGTCAAATATCACATAAATACATAATGCAATCCAAAAGTACATTAACAACATCAAGATGAGTTACTTTCAAGACCCATTTTATTGGCATGTTCTTTAAAGGTCTTAATAGGTAACCATTTTGTTAACGGATCTACTATCATGAGCTGAGTGCTGATATGCTCAATAGACACCGCCTGTTTCTGAACTTCTTCTTTTACAACAAAGTACTTCAGTTCCATGTGTTTCAATCCATTGGAGTACTTGTCGTTCTTTGAGAAGAAAACTGCTGCAGTGTTATCACAATAAATTCTCAGCGGCCTAGCAATGCTGTTGACAATCCCAAGCCCTGAGATAAATTTCCGCAACCACATTCCTTGAACAGTGGCCTCATAGCACGCCACAAATTCTGCTTCCATAATGGATGTTGCAGTGATAGTCTGTTTGGCACTTTTCCAAGAAATTGCTCCATTAGCCATAAGGAACAAGTAGCCAAAAGTAGACTTCCTGCTGTCAACGCATCCACCAAAGTCTGAATCTGAGTAGCCAATGACCTCGAGATTCTCAGACCTCCTATATGTGAGCATGAAGCCTTTGGTACCTTGTAAGTACCTCATAACTTTCTTTGCAGCTTTCCAGTGATCTAATCCAGGATTACTTTGATATCTGCCCAACATACCAACGGCAAAGCTGATGTCCGGTCTAGTGTAGGTTTGTGCATACATGAGACTACCTACAGCTGAAGCATAAGGCATTTCCTCCATATGTTTCCTTTCTAGTTCATTCTGCGGACATTGCATGAGACTAAATTTATCTCCCTTTTGAATAGGAGCATCCTGAGGGGAACAATTTTGCATTCCAAATCTCTCCAATATTCTTTCTATATAGCCTTTCTGAGACAGTCCTAAGATCCCACGTGTTCTATCACGAAATATTTCTATTCCTATTACGTAGGCTGCCTCTCCCATATCTTTCATTTCAAATTGAGTGGAGAGAAACTTCTTGGTTTCAAACATCATACCAAGATCATTAGTGGCAAGCAAGATATCGTCAACATACAATATCAAAAAGATATATTTGCTCCCACCAACCTTTAGATATATACACCGATCAACGGTGTTTTCCTTAAAACCGAAGGAAGTAACGGTATCATTGAACTTAAGATACCATTGTCGAGAGGCTTGCTTAAGACCATAAATCGATTTCTTAAGTTTGCATGACATATGTTCCTTTCCCTTTATGGAGAAACCCTTAGGTTGATCCATATACACATCCTCATCTAGATTACCATTCAAAAACGCAGTTTTGACATCCATCTGGTGCAACTCCAAATCATAATGAGCCACCAGAGCCATAACAATTCTGAAAGAATCCTTCCTGGATACAGGAGAGAAAGTCTCTTTATAATCAATGCCATCCTTTTGAGTGAAACCCTTGGCCACAAGTCTGGCTTTATATCTTTCAATATTGCCCTTTGAGTCTTTTTTAGTCTTAAAGACCCATTTACATCCGACTTTCTTATATCCTTGGGGCAATTCTACTAAATCCCAGACTTCATTCTGGTCCATGGAGTTTAATTCATCTTTCATGGCATCTTTCCATTTATCAGAATTTTCACATTCTATGGTTTCTTCGTAAGTGACTGGATCCTCAACAGTCCCCAAATCATAATCCGATTCTTGTATGTTAACCACATAATCATTCGAAATAGCAGATCTCCTTTGTCTGTGAGACCTTCTTAAGACTATTTCTTGTGGTTGTTCTACAATCGGATCGTCAGTGATGATAGTTTCCTCAGTGAGTGATTGATCATTCAAGTGTTCTGTTTCATTATGTTGTTCAATGATATTAGGAACAACGACAACAGTCTTTGAAGTTACGGGCATAGGGACTAGTACCCTCACTTCTTGTACATTCACACTTCTCACTATATCACTCCCACTAACCTCACCATTCTCTATGAATCTTGCATTTCCGGTCTCTACAATCCTTAGTCTATGGTTCGGACAATAAAATCTGTACCCTTTGGACTTCTCAGGGTAACCAATGAAGTAACCACTGATTGTCCTCTCATCAAGCTTCTTTTCATGTGGATTGTATATCCTTGCTTCCGCTGGACAACCCCATATATGTAGGTGTCTTAAACTGGGTTTCCTTCCTGTCCATAGTTCAAAAGGTGTCTTCGGAACTGACTTACTAGGAACCCTGTTTAATATATACATTGCAGTCCTTAATGCATACATCCACAACATAATAGGTACAGTGCTATTACATAGCATGCTCCTAACCATATCCATAAGCGTACGGTTACGCCTTTCAGCAACACCATTCTGCTGAGATGTACCAGGCATTGTGTATTGTGCTACAATACCACGACTTTCTAATAATCTAGCAAACGGCCCCGGGTGTTGACCCGTTTCATCATATCTTCCATAATATTCACCACCCCTATCAGATCTTATTATCTTCACCTTCATATCTAATTGCGTTTCTACCTCAGTGATAAATATCTCTACGAAATTAACTGCTTGAGATTTATCGTGCAATAGATAAATGTAACCATAACGTGAAAAATCATCTATAAAAGTGATAAAATAAGATTCTTCGCCAAAAGATGGAACATCAAATGGGCCACATATGTCAGTATGGATCAATTCAAGTAGCCCTTTACTTCTAGTGGCACCTTTCTTAGTGTGTTTGGTTTGCTTACCCTTAATGCATTCCACACACACACCTAACTCAGTAAAGTCAAGACTCGGTAGAATCCCTTCCTTTACTAATTGTTCAATTCTATTACGAGATATGTGTCCCAATCTCTTATGCCACAAAATTGAGGAATTTTCATTTATTAACCCACGTTTAATACCAACATTATAATGCAGGGTTAGGACAGAATTTGCAAAGGCATCATCCAGTTTCAAATGATAAAGGCCATCAATCATCAACCCAGATCCAATAAAAGAAGAGGACTTAAATAAACTGAAAGTATTTTGTCCAAACTTACAATGAAAACCATCAATGTCTAATTTAGAAATGGAAATTAAGTTTCTAGCAATAGTGGGAACAAAAAGACAATTAAGCAAATCCAAATGATAGCCAGTGTCGAGAAAGAGACGATAGGTTCCTATGGCTTCAACTGGCACCCTTTCCCTATTGCCCATGTAGAGAGAGACTTCAGTTGGGTCGGTGTTCTGGATTGTAAGGAATCACTGCATCGTATTACAAACGTGAGTTGTTGCCCCAGAATCAAGCCACCAAGTGTTAGAGGAAACTTCAGTTAAGTTAGATTCGAAACATACTGAAATGTAATGTATACCTTTCTTTTTGAACCATGCCTTTCGCTTATGGCAGTCTTTCTGGAAGTGCCTTTGCTTCTTGCAGAAGTGACACCTCACACCACCAGCTTTCCCCTTTTCATAGCCTGGGAACTCGTAATAGGCTCATAAGACTTAGCTTTGGCTTTCTTGAACTTTTTGGGCTTAAATCCTCTTTTCTTTATAGGCTCTTGACTAGTGAAGTGGACTGATTGGTGACCCATTTGCTTGAGTCTGGTCTCCTCTTGAATTAACATACTGGACAATTCACTAACTTGCCATTTATCTTTCATGGTGTTATAGTTAATTTGAAAAGGTCCATACTGAGGAGGTAACGAGTTCAAAATGAACTGGACCAGAAAAGAGTCATCCACAGTCATCTCTAATTTCTTCAATTGAGCAGCGATGTTGGTCATCCCAATCACATGCTCATACATGCCACGACTCCCATCGAATTTCATTGTGGTTAGTCTGGCCATAAGTGTCCCGGCTAGGGACTTGTTAGCAGTCTTGAACTTATCTTCTACACTTTTGAGGAATTCTTTGGCATTTTCAGAAGTAGGTAGGGTAGACTTGATATTGTTGGCCATTGTCATGCGCATAAACTTGAGGCTAAGTCTATTTGACTTAACCCACGCTCCATGGGATGCCCTCTCTTCAGCCGTACTCTCATCAGTAATGGTAGGCTGATCATCAATCAATGTCTTATCAAGATCGAGTACACCTAAGTGAAACTCGACTTGTTCTTTCCATTCAGAGAAGTTTGCCCCATTAAGCATGGGAACAGATGAGGAACTAGCATGCAATGGAACAGATAATGAAGCTGCAAAATGTACATAATTTCACGATCACTACTTAATGCTATGAGTTTTAACGTTATTTGAAACACACAAATTATTTAACTTTAGTGAACAATGTTATCGGATCTACTTTTGGGTAATCTTATGACACACTATTCAAGCGTTACGGTGATTCCCAATCACCAATAGGACTAATCAACTAAATACAAATGACTAAATACCATAGTCACCTTTGGGTGTCCGTACTAATACTAATCACAAGTACTCGTCGATTATCCTATCCCAATCCGTTAACCACTCGGAACGGTGCACCTTTGGGCCAACCTAATATCTCTATGGCTAGGGATTGTAATTTGTAAGGCCATCATTATCCAATACTTGGGATAAGTACCGAACCTTGGTTATAATACTCTAAAATCGACTCATTCCGATTGGGCCACTTTGGTGACAACCAAATCGTATCTTTATGTGATTTAAAGTCATGAATAATGACCTTACTACATTATAGAATTAAATAAGATTTATATTCAATTCATAAATTCCTTAAATTGAAACACGTAACCTCATTAAATATATATTTAAAAAATATTAAAAGTGTCCTTCATGTGTTTCAAAATTGATTAAATTAGCATATTGAATCAATTTCTTACAGTGTTAATCAACTATCATAACACTGATATTTAATCAGTCGATTACTCTCCTATAATGGTCAATCAGTCTTTAGAATGATTGATCTGTCATGAGAAATAGTCAACTAGATTCATAATGAAAGAATGCAACAAGTTGCTCTGGGAAGGCATGGCCACCATTTGCAACTATGACCAAGACAGAGACTGAAAGAGAATGGGAGATGAAAGCCATTGCAGTTTAACCCTCATTCAATACTTGCAACTTGCTTGAACTGAAGTGCAAACCTGACTTTTCAAATTCAGCTGCTAAAATGTGCTTTCATCAAGTCATCAGCTCTTTTATTTGTTGGGTAAAAGTAGGAAAAAGACAGAAACGATTCCATGGTATATTTGTATGCAATTCCATATGGTAACAGGTAAAGTCATCACCTCTTTCAGTTTTATTATGCTTAAAGGCTGAACTTCAGCGACATAGCAAAAAAATACCAACTGATTCATATTTCTTTCAGTTCGACTGATATAGTCCAATTTACAGATCTGGGTTAATAACATTGTCTGAATTTCATTATCAATTATCATTATCATATAGCCTTAAGGAAAAACACCAAGTGATTCATCAAAACCTTGTTGCTCTGATACCAATTGTTAGATTATTTTCATAATGGGATTGAGCATTTGGGAATGAAACATTCGATGCTAACATTCTCTTGTTATACCAAATACATAAATAAGATCAATCCACTGTCTTTAGTCCACAAGATCATAATCAAATGGTGTTTTACAATGATTATAAACATTGAGCGGAATAACATCATAAACAAATCAAAACACATACCCGAATCCATCGCTAATCAAAGTTATATCTCTGCTGTCCTTTTGCAGCACTTCTTGCCTTCTCATCCAAGCACAAATCTGAGACAGTTGTGTTGATTCCTCTGCAATACACAAACAGCACAAGGTTCCAAAAGCCTTTGGATTTCTCTTCTTTTCTCTTCCTTAATCTCTCTCAGTTTTGCATAAGGTAATGGATAGATAGAGAGAGCTGTACCAAGCAAGAAGGAGGACCCAAATGGCAGTTTCAAAGCCTTAAACCCACACCCCATCAAAGTGGATAACTGACCCACTTATGTCTCTCAACCGTTACATGCAAGAGATATGAATGTGACCCTTGAGTTTCAAATTCTAAATGAATGTGGGCCACATCAAGAAGAGACTGTTAATCTTACAGTTTCATCTATGAAATGAAACACCCCAAGCAACCAACGTCTCTTGTGGTTGGACTAATGTAACCTCCCCTCTCCTTAAGGTCTCACATGGGAGTTTCATTTTGAAATGTAACTCCCATGTGCTGCACCGCCCCTTGTTGGTTGCCTCTAAGTTTTGGCTTATGTAACAGCCACCACTCTCAAGTGTAACTCCACAAACAGCAGCTCCAATCAGCTCCATTTGGCCCTCATCAACGTCCCATGTGGGAGTTCTATCATTGGAATAAAAACTCCCCTCTTCCAAGTGTGAACACACTTTGTTACTCCCATTGGTTTAATATCTAATTTAAATTTGAAATGCTGTTATCTCTTATGTGTTACTCCTCCAATCAGCTATCCATTTGTTCTCCAATCTTGGAGTTACATGCATGAACCATCAATCTATGTATTGCTGTCTTTTGAAGACCCAAACATGAATTCCAAACCATGTCCAACGTGTATAAAATTTGCATTTGAAATAAACCTCTTAACTTTGTAACTCCCATAACGGCAACTTCCAATTAATCTATGACTAAATGTTTTATGCTAGAAGTGAGCCCCCATGCAGCCAACGTGAGGTGTTATTTGAATTTGAATCCCACAAACCCTTTATCTACTCACCTCACTTCATTTTGATATTCCATCTATCCATTTATTTAACTCATTCAACTTGACTCATTCATTTAACTTAACTAATAACTTCAACTCATTCAAACTCCATTATTTACTTCAACTCAAAACCCAACTCAAACATTTAACTCATCTTAACCCAATTAAGCTTTGAGCTCAATTAATGGTCAAACATGTCAACCACAACCCATTGGGTCCAATTTGGCCATTTTGACCCATTTAACAAAATTTGACCCAATTATGATTTTCGACCCGTTTATGTACATCTTATCCATTTATTGTTTTGTAATCAAAACTACTAACCATTGGGTCCTGATTGAACCATTGACCCATTTAAATTCAACTCAAATGTATCACAATGGCAATTCCGTAAATATGAATAAATTCATGTAAATTTGTGACTTTGAAATTCCAGCGTGTTACAAATTCAACCGCAATCAAATTCGGTCAAACCCATGCTGCTAAATTTGAATTTTCACTTTTAGCCTTATCCAATTTCTTAGCCAATTGCTCACTCTCAAAGTATAGGGCATTGAAGGATGTTTGAAGATCATCATCTTCACGATCACTTTCGATATCTATCGTTCAATTATGGGAGCTTCCGGATTTCCAATAATGGAAGCAATGAAACCTCTATATGTTCCATCATTTACTTGAGTTTCCTCATTCGAATAACTTTTCGATTCTGAGGTGTCCTCATAAGTGGCATTTATAGCATTCTTAAGTTTGAGGGACATACATTTGACTCCCACCACAATTGAAACACTCTTGTTCCTTGGACATTTTCTTATCCTTTTCTTTATGAGGTTCACGTCTTATATAGAATTTTTCACTTATTTCTCCCTTTTTAAATTTTCTCATTTTATTTACCCTTTTGAAATTCTTCAAATATTTTTTAACTAAGAGGGTCATTTCTTCACTTGGATCTTCTTCCAATTCCATTTTTTTTTCTTTAATTGTTGGAAGTTTTACGAACAATTTCAAGGCAATGGGCTTTTCCTTTGGTGGTTCAAGATTGAACTCAAAGGTTTGAAGAGAGGCAACCAAATCATCAACTTTTATTTGGGCCACATTTGGATACTTTTCAATTGCCACCTTCTTCGATTCAAACCTTTTGGCAAGATTTCTCAAAATCTTTGTGCACACTTTCTCATCGAGAATTCTATCACCGAGAGCCCATATAGAGTTGACAATGTCACTTACTCTAGAATAGAAGTCCATAAACGTTTCTTCTTCTCACATTTTCAAGGCATCAAATTGAGCTTCCAACAATTAGAGCTGTGACCTATTCACAATGGAGGTGCCTTCGTGGGTTCTCTCTAGAATTTCCTATGCTTCATATGCAGTCTCACACATCATGATTCTCTTGTATTCATTTGATGAAAGTGCACAATTCAAGGCATTTAGTGCTCTACCATTTGCACTGTACATTGTTTTTTCATTTGGAGTCCATTTGGAGTATTTCTTAAGTACAACGGTTTTGGAACTAGTACATGTGTCCACTTTCTCTTCTGTGGATTCTTTCCAACCTTGTCTAACCGATTCCCATACAGAACCATCGGTGGATATAAAAAAACTTTTCTTTCCTATTTTCCAAGAAGCATAATTTGTTCCATTGAAGTATGGGCGTTTAGAGATGGCATGGCTTTCTCCACTGGACATTATTCTAGCACTTGGATCACTCGGATGATTAAATTCTTAAATGAGCACGGGGCTCTGATACCAATTGAAAATTCTCTAGTGTTTAGAACCTGATTATCCTTAGAGGGGAGGGGGTGAATAGGATAATCTCCAAATTTGTGTTTTTTTCAAACAATTTAAAATGCGAAATTAAAATAATATTAATCAAGTGGTGTGTGAACAAGAGAATGTACAGTTGAATTAAATCACACACTAAGCTCTAACCATGAACACAAGATTTATAGTTGTTTAGTTTAGACAAACATGCATCCACTGTTAAGACTCACCCAACCTTGGGCTATCTCCAAATTTAGTAAGTGTTGGAATTACACCAACACAATAGAATATGACTTCCACCTATCTCTATTTTTTTATAGTAGTTCAAGATAGAAACAATCTCTTTAATCCACTTCACAATGATAAATTGATTCTTAAAGTAAAAATCTAAACTAGAAGCACTTGCCTTACAGAGCTTTGCAAATGAGCAGTGCTTCTGAAATGTCTCTCCCAATGTGATGTCGATGTAGACGTAGACCCGTTGAGTAGAGCAATCACAATCCTTGGGAGGGTTTCTAGATAATTGGGTTCACAATTTCTATCTTAGAAGATGGCTTAATCCTTCTCTCTTAATCTCAATCTAAACCGATTGGATTCTTGAATGATTTCAAATGTTTAACCAAGAGAGAATAAGCCAATTAATGCCTTGGGTGTTTGAGGAATTAACTCTGGTAGATGTGGAACAACTGCTCTCCAAATTGATCTCCTCAAACGCACCAAACAGTGTTGTATTTATAGGCAACCAAGAGAATTTTCGAATCTCTTAAACACACAATTGATCTTGTCCTGGCAATCAAAAGTCTATGCTTGAAATACTTTTCACCAACCCGACCGTTATGCATTTAATGCACATTAATGGCTCAAAAACGGTAACCTGCGATTGATCGTACCACACGATTGATCTTCCTTGTTTACTGGCGACAGATCGTAGGTTGGCGAATATATCGGCCTGAGGCTATCCTATTTTGACAGAGCTTTGTCAAGACGAGCCTTATCCAAACCCAGGACAATTGATCGTGATGCTGATGTGTTCCAACCCTGTACACACGATTGATCATGCAACCGATTGATCGTATGAGATCAAGATTCCAGGCCTTATTCAAGTCTAGCCAAACTTGATCAATGTATCCATCGACTAAAATTCATTCACACTCCCCCGTACTTCAATGATCTCCTAATCACCAAAACTCCCATAGCTCAAGAATATCTCAAAGCTTTCCAAGCTAAAACATATTCAAAATTTTCCCCAATCTTTTTGAGTTTGAAATCCCAAACTCAAATCATTCATGCATTTCAGTGCGTCTCCCCCGTACTTCAAGATATACCAAGTTTGCAATTTCTCCATTTTGCTCCCTCACTAGCAATTAGCTTATCAAAACTCTCCCCCATTTTGTCATCAATTGACCAAGGGCTAATAAACACATATTTTGTGATTCCCCAAACTTCCAAAGTGTCAAGCAAGCAACATGCCATTCAAACCATTCATGTGTCCATATTGAAAACAAAACATTCAATACACATGAACAACATAATATAACCACCATGGCAAATATCATACATGGAGAGAGAGATAGAGACATTAGGGTAACATACATAAGACATCATCATATAAACAAAAACCATTTCATTTATAATCATATCATTCAATGAAAAAGGTTTTTGCACCATGGGTGCTTACATGCCAAAATACGTGGTTTTTTTAAAAAACAACAAAAAAAATGAAAAATCCTAAGAGGTGCCAGCTGGAGGGGAGGAGGATCGGCGAGGAGCAGTGTCATCTTTTCTGCAAGACATGTAGGAGAGGAAGCTCTGAAGGGTCGGTCTCCTTCACAGTGTTGGCCAAGGCTTCAAACTTGCCTTCCAATTTGTCTTCCAAGACACTGTATTTTGCAATCTTCCCTCCTTCAAGAGCTTAAAGATGATCCTCAAAGAACTTTTGACTAGCTAGGTCGAATTCTTGTTCTTCATCTTTTTCCTCTGTTGCTTCTTCTGGCCTTGTACGTATTGAGGAGGAGGAGGGAGCTTGAGTCGAGGTAGACTTGGAGGGCCTGAGCCAAGGATTTGTTCATACAAAGTCTTCTCAAGGGACTTCTGAATAGCTGTGGCTTTGATTGGTCAGGACAAACTTGGGCACATCTCCCTTGAAGGGCCTCACACCGAAATACAAAGCTATCCTGTACATGAGGTAGCAGAAGGGAGGATGACTCGTCATGAAATAATTCACGTATTTGATAATTGCCTTGCACATGAGGGTAGGAAAGCAAAATTTCTTCCCGGTCATTGCTGCATACATGTGGACTAACATGAACTGGTTTAGGTCTCCTCGATTCCCATGTCAGGGATAGACATTCGAGTAGAAAAATAAATGCAACAGCTTGAACTTAGGGAGCATGTCGACTTTCATGAGCCAAACTTTTTCCTCCACTCAACTCGTTTCCCTTTCCCACAAAATTTTGTCACATATTTCTGTTTATCTTTCTCCATTGTGTCTCAAAATTTTCATGCACAATGGGCAAGGATCCATTTCTAACAAGGGGAATATCAAGCAACTCAGAAACCAATGGGGGGCCAACCTCTACGTGCTCAAAATTTTGGAAGTAAAGCCAAAACCAATTTGGCTTCTCTTGATGGGGTTAGATTGAACAAAACATCCTCTTGCCCATGATAAATCTTTCCACCCCACTCAAGAAGCTTCATCCATCTAGCCTTATTAATATGCTTAAGGACTCCGAATTTTTCAAAAATTTCTGGATTTGCGGTCCTTTCTATGTTGAGCTCTTCGAAGGATGGGTATGGTGTGAGAGGCATGAGAAATGGGGCATCATAATGCTCTTCTTCTTCTTCTACTTCCTCATACTCGTCTCGAACTCCTTGATCCTTATTCTTCATCATCTCCTTCTTCTTCTTCCTTATTCTCCTTTTCCTCTTCATTATGTGCTCCTTGATCACTTCCTTGAATTCCTCATTCTCCTTCATTCACATTTTCTTCTCCCCTCACATTTTCCTCTTCTTCTTCTTCATTCAATTCCTCTTGGGGACGAATGGGAGAGGTAAGTTGTAACGACCTGCCTCGACATTCTTGCACAATATTGTCCGCTTTGAGCTAGCACTCAGGCCCATACGGCTTTGCATCTGAGGACCCATGCCAAGGAAGCCCTCAGAAGGCCTTGTGTTAGATGGAAGAGAGCCAACCTCTTATATACTCAGGGAACTCAAGCCCCCTAGGTGATGTGGGACTATTAAACATGCCCATTGGCGCTAATCCCAAGCACCTGGCGATTTTATCTCTCTTCTAGCGCACTTTGTTTTTCAGCCAGGCCCCCCTTAGGGCATGGTACTACAACCTACCCCTCTTAAGACCAAAGCTGCCCCTGACTCGACAGTTGGTTGAGCATGCACCAACCCACACCTTCAGTTGAGAGTTGAACCGTTCTCTGATACCATTTGTAATGACTTGCCTCGATCATCTAGCACAATATTCTCCTCTTTGGGCCCCATACGACTTTGCATCTGAGGACCCACGCCAGGGAAGCCCTCAAAATGCCTTGTGTTAGATGGAAGGGAGCCAACCTCTTATATACTATAGGAACTCAAGTCCCCTAGGCAATGTGGGACTATTAAACATGCCCATTGGCTTTAATCCCAAGCACTGGCGATTTATCTCTCTTCTGGTGAACTTTGTCTTTCAGCCAGCCCCCTTCTGGGGCGTGGTACTACATAGGTTCCCTAATGACTATTCCAGGTCTTCTAAGGGGAAGCTTAGAGGGTTTCTCCATGGGTCTACTTGCTTCAGTCTTATATCCATTTCCCGGACCACTAGGTCTTCGAGTGGAGGGTGTCCTCAAAGGCAAGAAGAGATGGCCTAGTATCTCTTGAAACTTCCTTACCCTTACGGTTCTTGGACTTTTTGGGAGGATGAGAGGATGCAATGGGATCTTCCTCTGTTACAGGGGTCTCATAGTTCTCAAATATTTTCATCCTCGACATTTTCCTTTGATTTCCTAAAATGAGAGAAGATTGAGCCTTACCCGAATTGAAAAATCACTGAAATTCGCGAGATAGATGGTCTATGAAGGTAGAGGAAATTTTTCTCCTGCTTATTCCGGTGAGAAAACGATCGGAGGGATGACTGTGGGAAGCCTAGTGTTAAGACATGAAAAATAACATTTTGACCCCTGATTATTAGACTATTTAGCTCTCTATCTTGTATATATTAGGTGCATTTAAATTAGGAAATCATTCAAAGCCTAGAAGAAATTGCAGTAATCTGTGTTTAAATTGGAAGATCTAGGATTTTTAATAATTGATTTTGCTAGTTTAGGAAATTTTCATTGTAAATTGATTAAAATTGGATCCAATTATGAGAGTCCAGATTATTTCAATTATTTTTAGATTTAAGTGGTAAAATAATTATTCTAAGTTTTAGAAAAAGCTGAGAATCAAGAGAAAGAGTCCGAGATTGAAAAAATGGACTAGAAATCCAGTCCATTGGGTTAGCCCAGTACTCCATGCGCATTCAGTCAGTGGGCCAGATCACTGTACAAGCACAAGTCCACTAAGCTTGCAAGTCAAAAGTCCAATTAGAGTTTACTGAAGGCCCAATTGCTCTGAGTCCATGGCCCATATCCAACCCAAGTCCATTATCCCTTGCGCATAGCATCTCCACCATCCAATTCATTCATCTAATCTCAACCTCTCGTGCATCTCATCCATAGCATCTAGAAACCCTAGGATCATGTGCATAATCATATAGCCACCATTCAAATTTCACAAAGCCTATTCCATGTCATCAAATCCCATTTTTTTTTTTTTTGAATTTACCTGTGGGAAATCTAATTTTTATCTCCAAGATTATCTAGATCCAAAATTCTCTCCCAAGTCAACTTGCATTCTAAGCTACCCTAAATCCCTCCAGACTATTTTCACAACTAGATACCTAGGTCTACACAACTCACACAATTTTTACACCTAAGATTTCTCCATCCACAAACCCTCGATTCCACCTGATATATTCCAAGAAAATTCTCTCACCTCATCACCTATCCAAAGACACCACACACGATTCTATCAAATCCTTTTAGATCCGTTCGAAAATGACAAGTAACCCTAGCCACATCATCATATCTCATATCATCCATTCATGCATAACAATTTTAAATCCTAACCTTTCATGCATTGCATTACAATAACCCTAATCTCTTCATGTTTCAATCGGCCAACACCTATATTTTCTCTCTTTCATTCGTATATCTCTCCATGACATACACGACACCACCACTCCATAACCCTAGCCATCCACACCTCCATATATCCTTCACCTATTAACCTTCAATCCAAGCCATCCATTTACCTAATTTAAACCCTGATCAATCTCAACAATCCATCCTTTCCCAAAACCTATAAATAGATGCATTAGGCTAAAGTTGAATTCAAATTTAACTGAGAGGACTCGAGACTTGTCATGGACCAGAAGAGGAGAAGGAGAAGAAAATAAGAAGACCTTGGAACTCGATTTTCTTGGTTTGAATTTATTTATTTTTGGTTTCCATTATGAAAGTTTCCTTGGGACTAGAACATGATTGACCCTTGGGGGGGGGGGGGGGGTTGAATAGGTCAATTTAAAATCGTTGGTCCCTTTTTTTAAAAAAATTACTTGATTGATGAGTTGAAGCGTAGCAGATATAACAATCAAGTTAGTAGTGTGTTAGCAAATATGATTAAACAATCAACACAAGAAAATAGCTCTAACACCACAAACACAAGGACACAAGACATATAGTGGTTCGGTTTGCCAACCTACATCCACTGTTAGGACTCGCTCAACCTCGAGCTATCCCCAAGTTCACTAAGTGGGGACTTACACCCTCACAATTAGAGTAGGAATTCCACTCACTCAATCGGCTGGGAATTCCACCCATCACTGTGCTAGAGACGACGCTCTAGAGTTTTTTATAGTAGTTTCGGAGCCAATCCTCCTTATTCCACTTTCAAAACAAAGGTTTTAAAAACAAAATTAAAACCAAGAAACACTTGTCTTTGAATCTCTTTCTCGTTGATGTGTGCTTTTCGAAGATCCCACCCAATATGTGCCGGCGCTCCTCTTGGTAACCATCGTATAACAGTCATAATTCCAGGGTGACAAGGAAACTGGTTTTACTAGAGTTTTCCTAGTTTATTTTCCTTTCTCCTCTCTCTCTAACAAACTCAATCCATAAGATTGGTTGTATTAGATTTCCCAAGTTTAGGTACAAGAGAGAGAGAGTGATTCTTTGTTGGCCCTTGTTTAAGCTCATTGATAATGATGAGGGTCCAACCGTTTTGCCAAAAGGATGCCAACTGGTTGCATAAATATTAGTTTATATAGAGAAGGAAACCAATTGCAGTAACAGTAATGTACCGACAGGTCGGGCGCACCGAGGGGTTGGTGACTATAAATGTTACCGTTCAACAACCCGACCGTTGCGCATTAATGTACTCCCAAAGGTATAATTCTTTCCCGGTCGATATGCCGATGTCAACGATGGGTCAATAGTCATGGTACCGAGAGGTCGGTTTATACGATGGTCTCGATCAGGGGCAACACCATGCTGGCAGTAGTTTCAAGTCGAGAAACCTATCTTAGCAAGAAAGACCTATCACCCTTTACCAAATGGTCGGTCCTAATACCGATATTTCTGTTTTCTCGAGAGCCCACCTGAGTTCTAAGTTCCAGAACTCATAAGTCTCTATCGAAGAGTCGTTGACCATGAAAGGTCGTTTCAGCCTTTCACCGAGGGGTTGGTGCATATGAGGCTTTCGATCAGAGGCTTACACAGAATGACAGTTCTTTGATCCAGAACCTCTATCAATCTGGCCGACCAGTCATTGACCATGATGGGTCGATCCTGTCTCCATCGAGGGGTCGGTGAGAGTGACTGGTCGAGCTGACAGTGAAACCAAATATATATTTCCAAGTTGGGTTCCAATTTACTGCCCAGCTTCCTCTCTAGGCTTTTAATGATTTTATTATTTGTTCATCTAAGCCTAGGAATGATCCTCTCTAAGGTGTGGGTACCACCTAAAGTCTATGGCCAAATACATGTTTTGTGATTGCCATAACGATGAGGTTTGTGCCTGGTGGAGCATGACCTTTATTCTTGATCATCTTGAGTCTTTACGCTTCTAGCAAATGCTTCTTCCCGAGTCATGGAATTGACAAACAGGGACTCGGCAAAGCTGGGGCATTAACAATCTCCCCCTTTGTCAATTTCATGACAAAACCTAGAGGGTAACCCAATTACAAGCTCACCCTTTATTACATCACATTTGAATAAAAAATATCACATAAATTACGTGTACATCTCCAAATGGAAAAACAAGACTATGGTCTTTGCATATTCTTGTTCAGCTTGTTTTTTTTTTTTTTTTTTTTTCACGTGTTTCCTGTTCAAGTATAAAAGCAAGCAACACTAGGAACATCATCAGTGAGGTTAGTCCAAAACATAAATCCATGGACTAAACGAGATTTGCATTCATCCTCCCCCATACACCAATGATTTCCTACCCACCAACACTACCCAGTGTTGAGGAGATTTTCTCCCCCAATCGTCTTGAGTTTGATCTCCCAAACTCTAAGCATAGACATTCTCCCCATGTCCATTGACTTCTTCATATTTATCCCATTTATGGCTTTTTCTTTCTAAATGAGGCCCAAGTACTTCGCCTTCACCATACACTCCCCCATGATTAGTGCTTACAGCTTCTACTAATTTCTCCCCCATTTTGTCATACAATTGACAAAGGTTTAGCAGGTAGACCTCAAGTTCCAAGCACTTCCCCATGATTAGTGCTTTCATGAGTTCACTTCCAACTCATTTAATCTTTCCATTTAGTAATGCATGCTTCTCAAGCATTCCAGCATTGATCTCCCACAGTATAATGCAAATTTCCATTGCATGACTGATTTCATCTTCTTTCTCTTTAAGATTTGTGCTCTCTTAAAGGTGTTTTCCCAATGGGATCAAGCTAACTTCATCGCTTCTCTTTTTGGAGTCTTCCCCCATTCTCCAAGCTACCTTCTCTAGCTTCTTCGACCCATCTCCTCCATGGAGTCAGTTATATTTTCTGGCTTCTCCAGATTATTTGCCCCACAAACTTAGCTGCCTCTAAGTTCATTTTTCTCCAAGCTTTCTTTCAAGCTTGCATCCTCCTTCCTCCCTACACTGTCATGACTAGTGACAGGTGCTAAACAACATATATTTTGTGCTCTCCCATTCTCCAAGGATGTGTGTAGCATCACAGCCCGATCCCTATCTCCCTAACATGCCAATACAAAACCAACTCATTCAAACCTTCATGTTAGTCTATTTAACAAAGACCATGTTAACTATAGACAAGATATAGAAGTTATTCAAATACAACAATACACACATCACACTAAACCAAACCATATCGTTTCATTGATAAACAAAATGTGCATTGAGTACGTATGGTTTTGAGAAGTGGGCATCATGGATGCTTCGACAAAATATCAAAAGTATAGTTTTTCAAAAATCATGAAGAACTATCTAAGCAGGGCCAGCTTGAGGAGGTGCTGGAGGAGAAGGAGTCGGGGAATCTAGAACACTGTCAGAGAGGGAGATAGCAGACTAGATCCTGGACAGTCAACCAGATACTATCTAGACTTCATTCAAGATAGTCCATTCTCTTTTCTAGTCTGAAGACCCTTATGCGTAGATTGACATTTTCTTGAGACGGATATTCGTATTCTTCTTCTTCCTCAAAGTCTTTCTAAAAATTCTCAGAGCCGAGACTTTCCTCCTCACTATTGTTATCAGAGCTAACGACACAGTCTTCATTATTAGCTCTAGGACCATCCTTTTCTTCTGTATCTTCTCTTCATCATTCTCCTACGAAGATGACTTCTTTGTCAACGATGGGGTCTTCTTCCACCTCTGGTTGGGTTTCCTGTTGATCTTGAACATATGCAAGATTTTCAGAGCTCGACCCAGGGCAAGACCGAGAAGTTGATCTTTTGGTTCATTTGGCCCATCGACTGGCACGACTGGTTTCGCCTCTTTCTATAGAGGGCTTAGAACATGTCTGAAATGCCATATTTCTGGGCATGGTTTTTCCTAGGAGGAGATCCTCAACCAGTAGTTCGAAAGTGGACGAGGTGAAGAATGAGCCTAACCTGATTTATGAGAATCGCAGAACCAGTGATTTTCTAGCTTCTAGGGATGCAAGGAGCAAAAACCCCATGGTTTCCAGCACAGAATCACTCCGAGAGGTCCTATCGACTGGTCTAGGGTATGGGAGGAGAATGAGGTACCACTAGACCTTTGCGGGAGGGGAGATGACAATTTCAAATGAATTGTCACTTTCGCTGAAAGGGTCCCTTTAAATTTAAACTTTCTGTTTCACCGATATGTCGGTTCCATCGACAGGTCGACCTTTTCGACATTTCTCCCCTTTTCAACAGTGCTCGATTTAGCACAGTACCGACATGTTTGTCACACTGGCCAGTCTATTCATCGACATGTCAAGTACACCGAGATGTTCAGATTGCAGAGCAATTATCCTTGATATGTGCAACGTGATGAAGTCCTATTCTAAACACGACATACATAAATTTATTCCAATGCATAGATATGCCAAACATAACTCATCAAATCATTAAACATGCATATAATAAAAAATTCACATTCCAAAACACATACAATTCAAAATACTTTGAATGGAATGTATGGTTTTCCAAGTAGAATATGTACTATAGCCAGGAAGAGTACATTTTACATTTATAGTTAGCCAATTTTTCTCTCTTCAAGTCACAACACTTTTCTGCTATGTGAATTCACATGGTCTCTTGTAAGTCCATTTGTAGTGGTCTAAGATATGTAAGTTAATTTTAAACCAAAACGAAACATAATTAGTGGTTTATCTCCTAGGTACAAAGATTGTGGCATTTGGTGTTGCATACACACCCCTACGATCATACCTTTGATGACCAACCTTGGGATCCATCAACTCTTTTAAGACATGATTCATCTGTCTTAACAAAGAGTCGTGCCTTGTGTCCACCATCCCTAGATTTCTTTTAAGGTTAGGTATTGGTAGATGTCTTTTAGGCATACGTTTTACTTGACTGTGCCTTTTTGCTTTCCTTTTCAAGTATCTCTTCCAACGATAGCAATTTCTTTTGAAATGTCCATCATTGTGACAGAAATTTTACTTACCCGTTAAAGGGTGAGATATACTTGTGTTTCTAAACACTCCCTGATGTATAGGTTCTTTGGTGGTTGAGGCACCAAGACCAGACCTATCAGCATGTTGTTTACCTGCCCCTAGGAGTCTTTTAAGTCTTTCTTCTCCATGGGTAAACTTATCTTGGAATTTTTCTTTATGAAATTTTAATTCTCTCACTTCCAAAGATAGATTTTTAACATCTTCTTCAAGAAGATTGTTGTGATGCCAAATATTTTCGACATCCTCACAATGGATAAATATTTCTTATTGAAGTCTTTTATTATCCTCTTTAAGATTAGTGTTTTCAACAGTTGAGAGTTCAAGCTTTGATATTAAAAGAGATTTTTCATTTTTCAAATCTTCCACTTGACTGGAGAGGTTCAGTTTTTCATTTCTAACCTTGTTAAGTCTTTTAACTAACCTCTCACTCTCAAAGAACAAGGCACTGTAGGAGGCTTGAAGATTTTCATCTTCTTCACTTTCATCCCCCATTTCAATTATGTGTTTTTTTTTATCACATATGATCAAGGCTATGAGACCTTTTGATACATTAACTTTTTGTTGGATCTCTTCATCCAAATCACTCTCTGATTCAGAGGTTTCCACATGGGACACACCCACATTCATAGCCTTCTTTATTTTATCTGAGGGATATTCATTCATGAAGTGTCCTCTCCCCCCATAATTGATACATGTCTGTTCCTTGGTAACTTCTTTGTCCATCCCTTTCCTCTATTTTCCTTTTGCCTTCATGGGTATTTCTTACTCGTTTCACCCTTACCCATTTTTCTCAAGTTGTTTCTTTTTACAAATTTTTTGCAAAACCTTTTGGCAAACATTGCCATTTCATCACTTGAGAATTCATCTTCCGATGAATTTTCTTTCGTTTTCTTTTATTTTAGGGAAGATTTCAAGATAATATATTTATCCTTTAGTTGTTCAAAATGTAGTTCATAGGTTTGTAATGAACCAACCAAATCATCAATATTCATTAAGGACACATTTCAGTTGTCCTCTATAGCCATGACCTTGGGTTTGAATCTTTTAGCAAGATTCCAGACAATTTTGGTACATACCTTGTCCTCAGGTATCCCTTCCCCTAGAGTGAAAGTTTGATTCACAATGTCGCTTATCTTGGAGTAGAAATCCATGAAGACTTATCCTCCCTCATTTTAAGAGTATCAAACTGATTCTGGAGGATCTGAAGTCTGGACCTCTTGACTATTGAGGTGCCCTCATGGGTTCACTCAAGAACTTCCCATGCATCATTTGCAGTTTTATAGGTCGTGATCTGCCTATATTTGTAACACCCCGATTTTTCAAAGATATAAATATTTACAAAAATGCCATTGGAATGATAAATTAGAAGGTTATGATCGTGGATGAGAAAATTGCGGGGCCCATGGTTCAATTAAGACCCAATGTACATATTTTAAGGTTCAAATTAAAATAAATGGGTAATGTACATCTAATTGGGTCAAGATGGGTATTTGGGTCAAAGGACCCAATTGGGACCCAATGGGTCATGGTAGACTTATTTGACCATTGGGTGAGATCAATTTTAATTGGGTTAGGCTGAATTGATTTGGAATTAAATGGAGGATAAATAGGTAGGCTGGATGCAAATATGTAAACCACATTTAAATGGGTAAACCACCTATAAATGGGTCATGACGCCTAATTGGGTCAAGAGGTTCAAATGGGACCCAATGGATCGAGTTGACCATGTTGACCAGGTTGACCGAGTGGACCATCAAGTGAACTAAAAGAGTCGAGTTAAATCATGTTGAGTTTGGGCTGAAGTGAGTTGGATTTGAATCAAACAATGGAGTTAACTCAAGTGCATTAAATGAGTGATATTAAATGGGGTGAGTTGAGCTAATGAGTTGGGTGAGTTAAATTGGAAACCAAAGAGACCATTAATTCAAGTGAGTCGAGTGGGAGGTGAGGAGTTGCCTTGATCTCAAACACCACAAAGACAAGTCCCACACGTTGGGTACTTGGGGAGTAGTTTTCCATACATGGAATTCAATGGATTAAGATAAGAATCACCTTGGGAGCTTGGAGGGTTTCCATCTCATGATGGAAACCCAAGGCCCAACGTGGGGAGATGAAAGGGTGGTCTAAGCTTAGGCCAAGTGTCCCATAGTTAAGCCATGGGACTCTTTGATTAAACCAATAATCATGAGAGTAAATGAGTGGTTTAAGGGGCTGATATACAAAAAAGGTGCAATACACCATTGGCCGAATTTTACATCTCAAGAAGATAGAAATTCTCATCTCTCTCCCTCTCTCAAAAATCGACCCCCTTGGCAGAACCCGCCCTTGGTGTTTTCACCATTGATCAAGCACATAATCAGCTAAAGGATTAAGGGAGCAAGAAGGAAGGAAGCAAGGATCAAAAGACAAGAAGAGAGGCTAAGAGGATTGGTAAGTGTTTCATAAAAACTTAGTTAAATAAATTGGTAAAAGGGAGCATGATTTGGCCATGATATGGCCTAATCCATCAAGGGTTTAAACCTTGGATAGTGCTGTTTAAAAAGGATAAAAAATGGGTCATAGGGTTCGGCCACTTTGGATGGCTGAACCCCATGAAGTGATTGGGTTATTTTGATGGTTTTTGAAAGTTAAAAGCCATGCAATATTATGGAGATTTTTAGATATATTAATTAGAAATAAGATGTATGTTTTGGGTTGGCCAATGGATGGACGAACCCCATGAAAGGATTTGATAAGTATATGGTTATTTTTTATGGTTTTGAGAGATAAAAACCATACAAGATATGGAAGTGTTAAGGTGTTAAATACGGAGATAAGGTGTATGTCTTGGATCGGCCAATGTATGGCTGAACCATATTTTTCTTATGGCTAAATTACTATGTCAAAACCATGAATAATTATGGGAAGGATTGAGTCAAGAGAACCATAGGGTTCGGCCATGTGTATGGCCGAACCCCATGGATCATTTTATGGGATAAAAGGAGAATGAGTATGGTAAGAGTTATGATTAAATCTTTAATGTTTAAAAAGGGTTTAACATAGCTGAAAGAATGAGGGATTTGGATATTTATGTTCATCATAAAGGATGACAAAGGGAAGCACCAAAACAAAAGGGGTGAGGTTCAGCCATGGTGTATGGCCGAACCCCATCAAGTGCTAAGTATGGTGTGTGTGGTTTGAAAAGTCTAGAAATATTCCAATGGATGGAATTATAAGAACCATCCTTTGATGGATGAGGGTATGAGATTCATTCTTTGATGAATAAAAAGGAACCCCACTAAGGTGGATTTTATGGATCTTGGTTATTAAGCAAGATTAAATATGGGTTAGTCTAAGTGGCAAAACTATAAATATAAGTAATAATGTAAATATGGATGAAAAAGAGTAAAGGACTTGAAAAGGGGGGTTCAAACCAAAATTGTGAGGTTCGGCTATGTTGTATGGCCAAATCCCACCAAGTGATGTTTGGTAGAATAAGGTCTTTACTAAATTAATTGGATGGTGTTAATCCAAAACAAAGTAAGATCAAATCCAAAGTGGGTGAGGTTCGGCCATGGGGTATGGCCGAACCCCAAAAAGTGGTGTTTTGTCTTAGACTAGTTGTGAGACCTTATGAGACATGTAATTGACTTGCTATTATATAAACAAGGTAACGGGACTTGAACGGCGCACGAGTCGTGAACGGGTGACGGTTAAGAAGAACGGACACTTAAGTGAACTTTCTGTAGGTTTTCCTACCTCTTTGTGGCCACATATTATATTTGGTTTTACCTTGATTTTGATGAGTTATTTATGTTAAAGTATTATGTTTCAAATGGAATTTGAATGTTAAGATTTATTTACAAATGACATGTATTCATTGACATCTCATGCATGGCATGGGGTGATGGGTATGGAAGCCGGAGCCCACACTCCGTCGGTATGTCCGTGATGCAACTGTGGGGCCTCCTTAGGTGATGAGAGTCCCACTAGGAGCAATACCTTGATGATGAGAGTCCCATCAAGAGTAAACGAAAGAACACGGTGGATTACCTTGACGATGAGAGTCCCGTCAAGTGATGGCTATGTATACTTGTGATGGGTGGGACTCATTACATGTGCATACATACATAGCATTGTTTTATAAGATTTTTATAATCATGTATCACTATGTTATATGCATGTTTTTATACTAACCATGTGGTAACCATAATCGGAAGACCTACTGGGCGCGTTGGTCTAACGCCCTATTTCTATCCTTAGAGGATGATGTAGGAAAAGGAAAAGGAAAAGGAAAGTTCGAGGATCGCAAGGGAAGGCAAGCATAGAAGCTTTGGTGTTGGGATGGAGTTATTTATTGACATTTGAATACATTTATATGGTCATGTAATAAATTAGTAGTACTGCTATGGTTTGATTTAAGTTGAGTGAATGGTTAGTTTAAAGTAATCATGACTTGTACTTGCTATCTAAACAGTTTGGTTTTGCATATTTGACTTATTCCGCAATCAGTTATGTATATTCCGCAAGTTTATTTAGTCTTATGTGTGCTTTGGTTTTCATGGACTTGGTCCATGCACACATAGGTTTGGCCAGTTAAGGATCGGACTTTGGAAGTCTGGACTTAGCTCACGTCGTGACGCTCCCCGCTCTCTTCCACTTTACATTATAAAAAAAAAAATTAGACTCTGATTTTCGGAAGGGTGGAAAAGGACGGGGCGTTACAGTTGGTATCAGAGCGAAACGGGAAGTTGAATCATCGAAATAAGATTAAGACGGTTTCATGTCTCACTGACAGATAAGAATCCCAACTGACCGACTTTTCGGAGTCCGCTGATTGGGAGCCGGATTAATTTACTTCGATAGACTCAAACTGAACAATCAATCTGAGAACAACAATGAAAAATAGCAAAGTAAAGTACAGTCATCATAAGTAGATATATCAAACATAGCAAAGTAGGATATACTTCCCCGATATCCCTACATTGAGAAACAAATAACAGGAATTTAGAGATTTTCCCTAGAAACAAAGCAAAACGAAGAGTGATGATTTGGCAATTTCCCCAACCAAGATACATTGTATTATACATAAGAAATCCCCTAAAACCAAGATTGGTTTTATTGGAACTGCTGTTGATTATTCTTGTGTTCTATTGTTATGATACAGATATATCGAGTAACGTTGAGTATACAGAGTTGTGGGATAGAGGAACCCCTAGCAATCCAATAGATTTGGTGTCTTCTTCCAACAACTCCAGCATGGAAGTTAATATGGACAATCAAGAGGGATTTCCCGAGGAGGTTGAAGTGGATCTAGCACCTTTCCCAGAAGAGCATATGGAAGATATCCCAATGATAAGAGAGTCTGTGGGGGAGATAGAGCTCGATTATAAGTGCGAGTTGTGCAATCAGGATGGGCACAACTGTACTTACTACCCCCACCCTCTTGAAGTTGTTTGCCCGGTTTGTGGACTTCATGGGCACGGGAAAGAAAGGACTAACTGTCCTTACATTGGAGGACCGGGGATAATACCTTGCTTGACGTGTGGAGTATTGGGACACATGTCGATGACGTGCCCTGATAGTTTCTTTATGTTTGCTGAGGATGTAGGGTCTTCTATTGAAGATTAGACTAAGAAGTAGTAAGAAAGGTTAAAAAAAAAGGGGTTATTTTGTGAGGGTTGTGGGTGCATTTTGTTATCTGAAGGGTTTGTTTTAACCCTACCAACCCTTGTACTATGATGAAATTTGAATATATATATATAAAGTATGCAAATTTATGAGTTTATGAGGACTGTTGGCATTGAGTTGTATGTTACGAGGAAACTAAGTCCATAATGTTTTCATGACTTAGGAAAGAAAAATGGCTCCAACGAGAAAGATCCAACAGAACAAGAAAGGGAAGGAAAAAGAGATATTACTCATTCAACAGAAAGAGATGGAAAAATCTCATCACAAGAAGGAGAAAGTTGTACATGAAGAAGAGAGGGAAGAATCTCAACATGAGAAGGAGGTATCTCAACCTGAGAAGGAGCCATCTCATCATGGAAAATCGCGAAATGAAGAAGATGAACGGCGGGAAGAGGAAGAGCGACACTCTCACTATGATGAACGGGAGGAAGAGGGAAACAACAATAGTGTGAGTATACCAGTTGTGTCTCCTGAACTACAAAGCTTGGTTCAAGCGATAGTTACTTCTGTTCTCCAGCAGCATCCGAACGGAAGTGGAAGCACAAGTGATGCCAATGACCGGAACATGGTCAGGGACTTTCAGCAACAGCGTCCTCCTTACTTTAAGGGGAGAGAATGGCCTATTGGAGCGGAAAACTGGTTAAAAAAAATTCCCAAATCCTGACTCTACTGAATATCAAGAGTCATGCCCATAAGATCTTACTAGCCACATCACAATTGATAGATGATGCTGGTAAGTGGTGGGAAGTAGTGGAGAAACAGCAAGCACTGGTGCCGGAGAGGGAAAAGACTACAATGATGTGGGAATGGTTCTCAGCAACCTTTCTAGATCAGTATTTTCCTGAGGAGGAGAAGGAACGTCATATTCAAGCCTTCTTATCCTTGGTGCAAGGCTCCATGATAGTAGCAGAGTATCATCGGGAATTCCTCAGTCTGTCATGTTATGCATTTTACATAGTGGATCGGAAGGCTCGCAAGTTTGAGCGTGGTCTACAGCCAAACATTAGGATCAAAGTGACCGTATTCAAGGCAGCCACACTGGCAGAGGTGGTCAGCAGGGCCACCATAGTTGAGCATGAGTTGGTTGAGTCCGCGCGATTTGACAACCGTCGGGCTCAGAGTGGGAGGGGCACATATCAGCCTAATAAGAAGTTCCAGCCGAATTTCAGTAGACCCTCACCATCTATTGGGTCCACTGGGGGCTTTCGTCCCAACCAGCTCACCCAGTCTGCATCAGTCACTCAGGCTTCCAGAGGAGTGAGTAACTGCTTCTACTGTGATCAGCCGGGTCACTTCAAGAAGGATTGTCAAAAGCTCAACAGGCTTTCTTACTCCAGGGGATCATTTCATCCACCAGCTAGACCAGTTAACTCCTGGGGAGGCAGAACGTATAATCAGGCGAGACGGGCTCCTAACCCTACTGGATCGGGACGATTGTTTACTCTAGCACCTCCAGCAGATGAGGATCATTCAGTAATTCAAGGTATGGCGGTAGTTAGTAGTTCCTATGCCTATGCACTATTTGATTCTGGAGCTTCACACTCCTTTATAGCTGCATCATTTATAACTGCTACCGGTACCTTAGTTCAAAAATTAGCTACAACACTCACAATTATATCCACTGTCGGAGACTCGGCATTGGGACTTATATGCACGGCAGTTAATACTGAACTCGCTGGACTCAGATTTGAGTTCAATTATCTTGTACTCGACATGACTGAGTATGATATAATCTTCGGCATGGACTGGTTGGCTAAATTCTAGGCCAACATTGATTGTTATCGCCGAAGAGTGACATTTTGGTCAACCGAGGGAAAACAATATGTGGTTCGTGCAGACAAGCAGAGCAGATTGGAAGAAGGGTTGAACCATTTGGTATTAAATAATGTAACACCCTGGAATTTCAAAGTTGTCAATTTATATGAATTTATTCATATTTACGAAATTGCCATTGTGATATACTGAGTTGAATTTAAATGGGTCAATGGTTCAATCAAGACTCAATGGTAAGTAGTTTTGATTACAAAACAATAAATGGATAAGATGTGCATAAACGGGTCGAAAATCATAATTGGGTCAAATTTGGTTAAATGGGTCAAAATGGCCAAATTGGACCCAATGGGTTGTGGTTGACGTGTTTGACCATTAATTGAGCTCAAAGCTTAGTTGGGTTCATTTTACTCTCTCTATCTCTCTTTCTTTCTTGGACTGTATTATCATCTCTCAAACACCAAGAACAGCAGCTGGTCACGAATTTTGTAATCAGTCTTGGGTTGTTTTCTTTCACCAAATCAAGAGCACACATTGAGCAAAGGAGGGGGGGATCAAGGTTTCCCATCTAAAAGCCAATATTCTATCTATCTCTCTTTGCTGTCCTTGATTTTTCCAAACACCTAGAGCAGCAGCTGGTTGCTTAATCAGTCCTTGACCATCAAGGAATCAAGAAGAAGGAGAGGCTAAGAAAGGGAAAGGAACAAGCCGGAGGGAAGATCAATTGGAAGAGTCGCAGAAACGGTAAGTTTTCGATAAACAATTTTTAAATCATGACCCGGCCATTGGATGGCCAAATCTAACAAGGGTTAGATTTGGATGGAGGTACATGAATGAGATAAAAAGATGGACCATAGGGTTCGGCCCCATTGGATGGCCGAACCCCATGGAAATAATTGATTTATTTGGATGGTTTTTGGAAGTTAAAACCATACAAGTATGGGACTGTTTTTAGATGATAAAAGTGGATTAAGTTTGATGTTTTTAAAGGACAAAAATCATGTCAAAACATGGTAAATTTTATATATGTCAAATGGGTCATTTTGTGGCCAAAAATCAGTAAGTAGGATAAGAAGATTTGCATCAAGGAAACCTTGGGGTTCGGCCATGTGTATGGCCTAACCCCATGGACTGTTTTTGATAGTTATTTGGGTCAAGTGTAGGATGGATTTTTATGTAAACATAATGTGCTTTGATTTAAGAATAAACTAAGTTTATAAATGGATAAATGGATCTAAACCATAGGCCATGAGGTTCAGCCAATTGGGTGGGCCGAACCCCATGAAATGGTATGACATTTCATGGAAGTATTAAATGGTTTTGTGAGATTTTAAAGGATTTAAAGTGAAGATAAGTTTACTATTTTTTTTAGGTAACTAGGGCTTGGCTGAACCATATTAATACTATGGTTAAATTATGGATTAAAACCATGGACAATGGTTGGATTAATTAGTCCAAGAACCATAGGGTTCGGCCATATGTATGGCCGAATCCCATGGACTGTTATGTGGATATTTGGATTGAGTTTTACAAAATGGAAATCATACAAAGTGATGGGCTTATTGGATGGTTTTGAAAGGTAAAAACATGATAACATTATACTGTTATCCTATGTCTAAATGAGACCAAAAACATGTTTAAAAGGACCAAAACTATGGGGTTTTATGGCTAAGATAGGACATGGAAGTTTAAGTGGATTTTTGGGACTTAGACTAAGTTAGAATCACATAAATGAATGCTTAACTTGCTGTTATGTACGTAGGGTATTCGGATTTCTAGAACGGTGTACAAAGCCGTGATCGGAAGACGGTCCAAAGGAAGGGTCGAACAAAGTAAACTAGTGTAGGTTTCCTACCTTTATTGTAACCACTATTTCATATGCTGTTTTATATTGATTTCAATAACTTATATGATTGTAAAGTTATGTTTCTAAATGACATGTTTGCATAGACATCTCATGCATGGCATGGGATGATGGTGTTGTAACCGAAGGCCACACTCCGTCGGGGCGTCCGAAAGACCACTGTGGGGTACCCTGATGATGAGAATCCCATCAGGAGGAATCTGGAGGCCACACTCCGTCGGGGCGTCCGAAAGACCACTGTGGGTTACCTTGACGATGAGAATCCCGTCAAGTGATGTCTATGTTGAATGGTGATGGGTGGGACTCATTACATGTTCATTTCATACATAGCATGTTTTTATGGAATTTTGTCTCACATGTATTATTATTATATTATTTGCATGTTTTGACTAACCATGTGCTAGCCCTATTCGGAAACACTACTGGGCGCGTTGATCTAACGCCCTATCTATATCCTTAGTGGATGATGCAGGGAAAGGGAAGAATGTGGACCGAGAAGAGGACCAAGTTCGGAAACTTGGGCGGTTTGAATGATTGGAATGGACTATTTTATGGACTTGATATTTGATATATTTGGACAATGTAATTTGGTAATTAGTTATGTTGGCTTGTAATAAGTAGTTAAGATAGATGCTATGGTTTGTTTTATGTTGGATGTTTTGATTAAACGATTAGTTAAGATTGATTAGTAATTTTGGAGAATAAGTTATGTACTTTGCTATCTAAGAATGGAAAATTGGATTAGTCATAGGTTCTATTATAACCTCAGTTAGATTTAGATTAAGTTAATTCCGCAAGTTATATATGTACCATGTGCGGATCAGTTTTATGGACTTAGTTCATACGCACATGGGCTTGGCCAGTTAAGGGTCGGATTTAGACATCCGAACTTAACTCGCGTCGTGACACTGTGCCCCGATCACATGATTATTTTAAATAAAAAAAAAATAAACTCTGAAAATTAGAGTGAAAAGGGCGGGGTGTTACAGTTGGTATTAGAGCGAAACGAGAAGTTGAATCTTCCGAAGTAAGATTAAGACGGTTTCATGTCTCACTGACGGATAAGAATCCCAACTGACCTACTGTTCGGAGTCCGGTGACTGGGGGCCGGATTAATTTACTTCGTGGACTCAGACTGAACAAATCAATCTGAGAACAACATTGAAAGATAGCAAAAGTACAGTATTATAATTGATCTATCAAACGTAGCAAAATAGGATATACATTCCCTAATACTCCCCAATTGAGAAAAACAAACATAGGGAATTTAGAGACTCTCCCCTCAAAAGAAAAAAAAAAAAAAAACCAAGTTTGCTTATTTGGAAATCTCCCCAAAATTACAAACTGTACGAGGAAAATAAGTCAATAATGTTTTCATGATTTAGGGAAATGGCTCCAAAGAAAAGGATCCCTCAGAACCAGAAAGGGAAGGAAAAGGTGTTGCATATCACGCAACATGAGAAAGTGTTATCACAACATGAAAAATCTGTGCATGAGAAGGAGCCGTCTATACATGAGAAAGAGGTAACCCAACCTGATGAGGAGCGATCTGTTCATGAAAAGTCGCACAATGGGGAAGAATCACAGCACTCTTGGAGGGAAGAAAAGGGGAGTGAGAATGCATCACGGAAGGAGGGAGAAGGGAACAGTGGTGTACATATACCACATGTGCCGCCTGAACTTCAGGGCTTAGTCCAAGTAGTGGTAACCTCTGTACTCCAGCAACATATGAATGGGAGTGAAAGTTCCAGGGATCCAGTGACCGGAGTATGGCACGAGAATTTCAACAACAGCGTCCTCCCTACTTCAAAGGGAAGGAATGGGCTGTCGGAGCCGAGCATTGGCTGAAGAAGATCACTCAGATCTTAAAATTACTTAAGATCTCGAGTCATGCTGACAGGATTCTACTGGCTACTTCACAATTGATAGAAGATGCCGGTAAATGGTGGGAGGTGGTGGAGAAGCAGAGGGCACTCATACAAGTTAGGGAGAGGACGGCCATGACATGGAATGAGTTTTCAGCAACCTTTCTGGAACACTACTTTCCAGAGGAGGAGAAGGAGCGACAAACGGAACTTTTTCTGTCCTTGGTACAGGGCTCTATGACGGTGGCAGAGTATCACCGTGAATTTCTCAGTTTATCCATTTATGCATTCTATATGGTGGACACAGAACTTCGCAAGGCAAGAAAGTTTGAGAGGGGTCTACGGCCAAACATCAGGGCCAAAATGACCATATTTAAGTGCACCACATTGGCTGAGGTGGTCAGCAAGGCCACAATAGCAGAACAGGAGTTGAATGCAATGGTGCGGTTTGACAATCGCCGAGCTCCAAGTGGGAGGGGTGTCTTCCAGCCCAACAAGAGGTTCCGTCCGAACTTCAGTAGACCCTCACCATCTTCAGGGTCCACGGGGGGCTTTCGTCCCAATCAGCCCTCCCCATCTGCATCAGTCATCTGAATGACTGTTTCCACAGTGATCGCTAGGTCACTTCAAGAGAGACTGTCCAAAGCTCAATAAGCTCTCATATTCCGGAGGATCTTTCCATCCACCAGCTAGGCCAGCTAACTCCCGAGGAGGCAGGACTTATAATTAGGCGGGACGGGCGCCTAATCCTATCGGATCTGGACGACTATTTGCTCTGGAACCTCCTGAGAATGTGGATCATTCTGTGATTCAAGGTATGGCCGTTGTCAATAGTTCTTATGCTTATGCATTGTTTGATTCTGGAGCATCGCACTCTTTTATATCTGCATCCTTTATAACTGCTACTGGAACACTAGTTCAAAAGCTGTCCACCACACTCACAGTAGTATCCCCTGTCGGAGACACGTCTTTGGGACTCATATGCACGGCCATAAATACAGAACTCGCTGGACTCAGATTTGAGTTCAATTATCTGGTACTCGACATGACTGAGTACGATATTATATTTGGCATGGACTGGTTGGCTGGTTATGAAGCCAATATTGATTGTTATCGCCGAAGAGTGACATTTTGGTCACCCGAGGGAAAGCAGTATATACTTCGTGCCGACAAGCAAAGCAGACTGCAGGAAGGGTTGCATCATTTGGTGTTGAACAATATTGTCATCAACAAAGCACCAGTCACTGAACTTCCAGCAATTGTGAAAGAATTTATTGATGTCTTTCCAAAAGAACTCCCTGGTATACCGTCTATGAGGGAGCTCAATTTTGAGATCAAGCTGTATCCTGGTACCTCACCAGTGTCTCTACCCCATTATCGGATGGCACCAGCAGAAATGTCCGAGTTGAAGAAGCAGCTTGATGAGTTACTCAGACTGGGTTGCATTCGGAACAACACATCATCATGGGGAGCTCCAGTGTTGTTCGTGAAAAAGAAGGATGGTTCACTCAGAATGTGTGTGGACTACCGGAAGTTGAATCAGCTAACTGTTCGGAACAAGTATCCTCTACCCAGGATCGATGATTTATTCGATCAGTTGAGGGGATCCAGTCACTTTTCCAAGATTGACCTGATGTCCGGTTATCATCAAATCCGGGTCAGGGAGGAAGATATCGAGAAGACAGCTTTCAGAACACGGTATGGACTATTTGAATTTGTAGTCATGCCATTTGGGCTTACCAACGCACCGGCTGTGTTCATGGACTTAATGAATAGAATCTTCCGTCCATATCTGGATCGGTTTGTTATAGTGTTCATTGACGATATCCTGATCTATTCCAAGAGTCAGGAGGATCATGCTGAGCATCTACGAATAGTATTGAACACCTTGAGACAGAACCAGTTGTATGCCAAAGCAAGCAAATGTGAATTTTGGCTACCTGAGGTCAAATTCTTGGGGCATGTTATAACAGCAGATGGTATAGCCGTTGATCCGGCTAAGGTGGCAGCAGTAAGTGAGTGGAAAGCACCAAAGAATGTCACTGAAATCCGTAGCTTTCTGGGTTTGGCTGGATATTATAGGAAGTTTATCATGGACTTCTCCAAAATTGCATCCCCATTGACTTGACTCACGCAGAAAGGAGTCAAATATGAATGGTCAAAGTTGTGCAATCAGAGATTTGAGGAGCTGAAAGAGAGACTTACAACTGCTCCTATTTTAGTTTTGCCGGAAAGAGGCAAAGGTTATGAAGTACAATGTGATGTATCAGGAGAGGGACTGGGATGTTCACTCATGCAACGTGATCGAGTGGTGGCATATGGTTCAAGACAACTAAAGATACATGAACGCCTCTACCCCACACATGATTTGGAATTAGCTGCGGTGGTCTTCGCTCTCAAAAGCTGGAGACACTATCTATATGGTGAGAAGTTTGAAGTATTTTCAGATCACAAGAGCTTGAAGCATTTATTTGATCAGAAAGAGCTCAACCTGAGGCAGCGCAGATGGATGGAATATCTGGCAGACTATGAATTTGCGCTCCAATATCATCCGGGAAAGGCCAACAAGGTGGCGGATGCTCTCAGCCCCATGTCTCATGCATCAGTGGCATGTTTGATCAGGACTGAATGGGCGATGTTGAATTCCATTCGTGAGTTTAATCCATACATCACAAACCATGGGAGTATGTACAATTTGATCATACGATCCAACATGGTTACAAAGATTGAACAGGAGCAGCGAACAGATCCGGAAATGGCAGAGACATGGGCCAAGATGTCTATTGGCGAGGTTGTACCGGATTGGGAATTACGACCAGGATAGGGTCTTATGTTCCGGGGTAGAATTTATGTGCCAAGAAGCTGCAGAAAAGAATTACTGATAGAGGCACATCAGAGCAAGTTCTCCATTCATCCGGGTAGCACAAAAATGTATCATGACTTAAAAAGACATTATTGGTGGCATGGACTCAAGAAGGATGTTGCAGAGTTCGTGGCTCATTGTTTAACTTGTCAGCAGGTTAAGACGGAACATCAAAAGCCACCAGGGTTACTCAAACCCTTAGCAGTGCCGGAATGGAAATGGGAGCACATTTCCATGGACTTTGTGACGGGGTTGCCGAAGTCCTCGAAGGGTAATGACGCTATATGGGTTGTGGTAGACCGACTGACCAAGTCCGCGCATTTTATTCCTATCAAGATGATGGATTCATCAGAGACATTGGGTCGGAGATATATCAAAGACATCATCAGATTACATGGTATCCCACAGACTATAGTGTCTAATAGAGATGGTCGATTCACCGGCAGGGTATGGCAGAGCATGCAGTCGGCCATGGGGACCGATCTACTTATTAGCACAACATTCCATCCACAGACCGATGGATAATCAGAAAGAACAATACAAACTTTGGAGGACATGTTGAGGGCGTGCATGCTAGACTTCAAAGGTGGATGGGAGGATCATTTGCCATTGGTGGAGTTTTCTTATAACAATAGCTACCAAGCAAGCCTCCAGATGGCACCATTCGAAGCTTTGTATGGTAGACCATGCAGGTCACCAGTGTGCTGGACCGAGGTCGGTGAACCTGCACTGATAGGACCCGAGTTGGTTGCAGAAACTACTGCACAGATCCAGTTGATACGTCAACATTTGTTGACCGCACAGAGTCGGCAAAAGAGCTATGCTGATAAAAGGAGGAGGTTTCTCGAATTTGAAGTGGGAGACATGGTATTCTTGAAGGTCTCGCCACGAAAAGGGCACATGAGATTTGGGAAGCAAGGAAAATTGTTGCCAAGATATGTGGGACCATTTTCAATTATTAGAAGGATGGGAGATGTAGCCTATCAGTTGGCACTTCCTTCGCAATTGGCATCTCTACATGATGTATTCCATGTGTCGATGCTGAGGAAGTACAACCCTGATCCGTCTCATGTTTTGAATGTGCAAGATATAGATGTGCAAAGCGACGTCACTTATGTCGAGAAGCCGGTCAGAATATTAGAGAGTGAGCAAAGGGTGTTGCGTAACCGAGCGATTCAGTACGTCAAGGTGGTATGGGATCGACATGGTGTCGAGGAAGCCACTTGGGAACTGGAATCGGAGATGAGAACATCTCACCCTGAATTGTTTGTATAATTTATTTTGAAATCCTACTTCGTTCGATTTTCGGGACGAAAATTATAAAAAGAGTATTGTATTGTAACACCCTGGAATTTCAAAGTTGTCAATTTATATGAATTTATTCATATTTACGAAATTGCCATTGTGATATATTGAGTTGAATTTAAATGGGTCAATGGTTCAATCAAGACTCAATGGTTAGTAGTTTTGATTACAAAACAATAAATGGATAAGATGTGCATAAACGGGTCGAAAATCATAATTGGGTCAAATTTGGTTAAATGGGTCAAAATGGCCAAATTGGACCCAATGGGTTGTGGTTGACGTGTTTGACCATTAATTGAGCTCAAAGCTTAGTTGGGTTTGAGTTGAAATAAATGTTGGAATATAGTTGAGTGGAAATTATTAGTTGAGTCACATAAAATAAATGAGTTAAGTTTGGGTGAGTTAAATATATGAGTTAGATGGAATAATTGTTTAAGTGAGTGTATGAGAGTGGAGTGGACTGGTGGTAGGTTTTAAACACAATGAACGTTGGCTGCATGGGAGGTATTACCATGCATGTAACTCCCATTTAAGTGGTAAAGGAAATGGGAGTTACATTTTGAAAATACATGGAAGACGTTGGAGGTGGGAGTGTTATTTCAAATGCAAAGTGTTTACACGTTGGAAATGGTTAGAGTACATTGGTTGGGTCTTCAAAAGACAGCAATACATAGATTGATGGTTCATGCATGTAACTCCAAGGTTGGAGAACAAATGGGTAACTGATTGGAGGAGTAACACATAAGAGATTACATCATTTTAAATTCAAATTAGATATTAAATCAATGGGAGTAACAAAGTGTGTTCACACTTGGAAGAGGGGAGTTTTTATTCCAATGACAGAACTCCCACATGGGACGTTGATGAGGGCCAAATGGGGCTGATTGGAGCTGCTGTTTGTGGAGTTACACTTGAGAGTGGTGGCTGTTACATAAGCCAAAATTTAGAGGCAACCAACAAGGGACGGTGCAGCACATGGGAGTTACATTTCAAAATGAAACTCCCATGTGAGACCTTAAGGAGAGGGGAGGTTACATTAGTCCAACCACAAGAGACGTTGGTTGCTTGGGGTGTTTCATTTCATAGATGAAAACCCCCAAGTAACATAAAGAAGTTTGATTAAAGTGAGGGAGTTACACAAGGGTAACCTTGGACTGTTTTTGATCAAACAAGGGATTTTCATTTTACTCTCTCTATCTCTCTTTCTTTCTTGGACTGTATTATCATCTCTCAAACACCAAGAACAGCAGCTGGTCACGAATTTTGTAATCAGTCTTGGGTTGTTTTCTTTCACCAAATCAAGAGCACACATTGAGCAAAGGAGGGGGGGATCAAGGTTTCCCATCTAAAAGCCAATATTCTATCTATCTCTCTTTGCTGTCCTTGATTTTTCCAAACACCTAGAGCAGCAGCTGGTTGCTTAATCAGTCCTTGACCATCAAGGAATCAAGAAGAAGGAGAGGCTAAGAAAGGGAAAGGAACAAGCCGGAGGGAAGATCAATTGGAAGAGTCGCGGAAACGGTAAGTTTTCGATAAACAATTTTTAAATCATGACCCGGCCATTGGACGGCCAAATCTAACAAGGGTTAGATTTGGATGGAGGTACATGAATGAGATAAAAAGATGGACCATAGGGTTCGGCCCCATTGGATGGCCGAACCCCATGGAAATAATTGATTTATTTGGATGGTTTTTGGAAGTTAAAACCATACAAGTATGGGACTGTTTTTAGATGATAAAAGTGGATTAAGTTTGATGTTTTTAAAGGACAAAAATCATGTCAAAACATGGTAAATTTTATATATATCAAATGGGTCATTTTGTGGCCAAAAATCAGTAAGTAGGATAAGAAGATTTGCATCAAGGAAACCTTGAGGTTCGGCCATGTGTATGGCCTAACCCCATGGACTGTTTTTGATAGTTATTTGGGTCAAGTGTAGGATGGATTTTTATGTAAACATAATGTGCTTTGATTTAAGAATAAACTAAGTTTATAAATGGATAAATGGATCTAAACCATAGGCCATGAGGTTCAGCCAATTGGGTGGGCCGAACCCCATGAAATGGTATGACATTTCATGGAAGTATTAAATGGTTTTGTGAGATTTTAAAGGATTTAAAGTGAAGATAAGTTTACTATTTTTTTTAGGTAACTAGGGCTTGGCTGAACCATATTAATACTATGGTTAAATTATGGATTAAAACCATGGACAATGGTTGGATTAATTAGTCCAAGAACCATAGGGTTCGGCCATATGTATGGCCGAATCCCATGGACTGTTATGTGGATATTTGGATTGAGTTTTGCAAAATGGAAATCATACAAAGTGATGGGCTTATTGGATGGTTTTGAAAGGTAAAAACATGATAACATTATACTGTTATCCTATGTCTAAATGAGACCAAAAACATGTTTAAAAGGACCAAAACTATGGGGTTTTATGGCTAAGATAGGACATGGAAGTTTAAGTGGATTTTTGGGACTTAGACTAAGTTAGAATCACATAAATGAATGCTTAACTTGCTGTTATGTACGTAGGGTATTCGGATTTCTAGAACGGTGTACAAAGCCATGATCGGAAGACGGTCCAAAGGAAGGGTCGAACAAAGTAAACTAGTGTAGGTTTCCTACCTTTATTGTAACCACTATTTCATATGCTGTTTTATATTGATTTCAATAACTTATATGATTGTAAAGTTATGTTTTTAAATGACATGTTTGTATAGACATCTCATGCATGGCATGGGATGATGGTGTTGTAACCGGAGGCCACACTCCGTCGGGGCGTCCGAAAGACCACTGTGGGGTACCCTGATGATGAGAATCCCATCAGGAGGAATCCGGAGGCCACACTCCGTCGGGGCGTCCGAAAGACCACTGTGGGTTACCTTGACGATGAGAATCCCGTCAAGTGATGTCTATGTTGAATGGTGATGGGTGGGACTCATTACATGTTCATTTCATACATAGCATGTTTTTATGGAATTTTGTCTCACATGTATTATTATTATATTATTTGCATGTTTTGACTAACCATGTGGTAGCCCTATTCGGAAACACTACTGGGCGCGTTGATCTAACGCCCTATCTATATCCTTAGTGGATGATGCAGGGAAAGGGAAGAACGTGGACCGAGAAGAGGACCAAGTTCGGAAACTTGGGCGGTTTGAATGATTGGAATGGATTATGAATGGACTATTTTATGGACTTGATATTTGATATATTTGGACAATGTAATTTGGTAATTAGTTATGTTGGCTTGTAATAAGTAGTTAAGATAGATGCTATGGTTTGTTTTATGTTGGATGTTTTGATTAAACGATTAGTTAAGATTGATTAGTAATTTTGGAGAATAAGTTATGTACTTTGCTATCTAAGAATGGAAAATTGGATTAGTCATAGGTTCTATTATAACCTCAGTTAGATTTAGATTAAGTTAATTCCGCAAGTTATATATGTACCATGTGCGGATCAGTTTTATGGACTTAGTTCATACGCACATGGGCTTGGCCAGTTAAGGGTCGGATTTAGAGATCCGAACTTAACTCGCGTCTTGACACTGTGCCCCGATCACATGATTATTTTAAATAAAAAAAAATAAACTCTGAAAATTAGAGTGAAAAGGGCGGGGTGTTACAAATAATATCATCATAAACAAGGCACCAATTACTGAACTTCCGGCAATTGTAAAAGAATTTGCGGATGTTTTTCCAAAAGAACTCCCTAGTTTACTGCCTATGAGGGAGATCAACTTTGAAATCAAGCTGTATCCTGGTACTTCACCAGTGTCTTTACCACACTTTCGGATGGCACCAGCAGAGATGTCTGAGCTAAAGAAGCAGATCAATGAACTGCTCAGGCTGGGTTGCATCCGAAACAGCACATCGTCTTGGGGAGCTCCAGTGCTGTTTGTAAAGAAGAAGGATGGTTCACTCCGAATGTGTGTGGATTACCAGAAGCTGAATCAGCTAACGGTCCAGAACAAGTACCCTTTACCTAGGATCAATGACTTATTCGATCAATTGAGGGGTTCCAGTCACTTTTCGAAGTATTGATTTGATGTCCGGATACCATCAAATCTGGGTTAAGGAGGAAGATATAGAGAAGACAGCCTTCAGGACGCGGTATGGACTATATGAGTTTGTAGTCATGCCGTTTGGACTCACAAATGCACTGTAACACCCCAATTTCTCAATGATTAAAATAATTACGAAAATGCTCCTGGATTGGTGAATTCAATAAATGTGATTGTAAATAAGGAAATGGTGGGCCCATTGCTCAAATTAAGACCCTATAAGCATATTATAAGTGTCAAATTTGATGGAATGGGTAATGAACATCAAATTGGGTTAAAATAGTTAATTGGGTCAAAGGACCCAGTTGGGACCCAATGGGTCATGGTGGACTTAATTGACCATTGGGTGAGCCCAAATTTAATGGGGTTAAGCTGATTTGATTGAAAATTAAGTGGAGCATAAATGGGTAGGCTTGATGCACACATGAAAACCACACTTAAGATGGCTAAACCACCCATAATTGGGTCATGGCGCCAATTGGGTCGATGGGCTAAATGGGGACCCAATGGGTCGGGTTGACCATGTTGACCATGTTTGACTGTGTGGACCCTTGAGTGAGCTCAATTGTGAGTCAAATCAGGTTGAGTTGGGGCTGGAATGAGTTGCATTTAAATTAAATGGTTGGGTTGACTCAAGTGTAATAAATGAATGGCAATTAATGTGGTGAGTTAAGCCATTGAGTTGGGATGAGTTAAAATGGAAATCAAAGAGGTCTTATTTCCATTGAGTCAAAGGGAAAATGAGGAGATGCTTTGGTCTCAAACAAACCAAAATAAGTACCACACGTTGGGGACTTGTAATGGTAATATCCATGCATAATGTTAAATGGAATTGAATGGGAATGAGATAAGATTGCATGGGAGGGCCAAAGGATACCTTGGGGGTGCCAAGGGATGCCTTGGTTGGCACCAAATATCTCATTGGTTTGATCAAGGTTTAATGAGGATTACTGTGGATTACCTTATCGTGAGAATCCCAATGAAAGAACACTGTGAAACAACTCAATGATGAGAGTCTTTCCACAGGAAATGAGGATTACTGTGGATTACCTTATCGTGAGAATCCCAATGAAAGAACACTGTGAAACAACTCAATGATGAGAGTCTTTCCATAGGAAATGAGGATTACTGTGGATTACCTTATCGTGAGAGTCCCAAAGAAAGAACATTGTGAAATAACTCAATGATGAGAGTCTTTCCACAGGAAATGAGGATTACTGTGGATTACCTTATCGTGAGAGTCCCAATGAAAGAATACTGTGAAATAACTTGATGGCTATGTATACTTGTGACGGGTGGGACTCATTACATTTGCACTACATACATAGCATTGATTTCAGATGTTTTTGATTATCATATACTATGATATATGCATGTTTATATACTAACCATGTGGTAACCCTGATCGGGAACCTACTAGGTGCGTTGATCTAACGCTCTAATTCTATCCTTAGATGATAATGCAGGAACAAGGAAGGGGAAAGAGAAGGTTGAGGACCAGGAGGGGAGCCAAGCTTAAGAGCTTGAATGATATATGGGATTTTTATATTAGTGTCTTTTGAGTTACATTTATGGACATGTAATAAGTTGATACCTTTGCTATGGTTTGTTTATGATGTTGACAATGGATGTTTGGATTAAGTTATTTTAACAATTGAGACTTGCACTTGCTATCTATTCAGTTTAATTCCGCAGTTAGTCTAGTTTATTCAACATAACTTGTTTAGTTCCATGTGTGGATTGTTATCATGGGTTTAGTCCATGCACACATGGGTGGCCAGTTAAGGGTCGGACTTTGGAAGTCCGAACTTAGCTCGCGTCGTGGTGCCGTTCGCCCTTGTTCACTCTATGTTTCTTTTAAAAAGAAATTTTTAGACTCTGATTTTTGGAAGGGTGGAAAGGGCGGGGCGTTACATGCGCCGGCTGTGTTCATGGATTTAATGAACAGGATTTTCCGTCCGTATCTAGACCAATTTGTTATTGTGTTTCATTGACGATATCCTGATCTATTCCAAAAGTCAGGAGGAACATGTGGAGGTCTTGAATACCTTGAGAAAGAACAAACTATATGCGAAAGCCAGGAAATGTGAATTTTGGCTATCTGAGGTTCATTTCTTGGGGTACATTATATTCGAAGGAGGTATAGCCGTGGATCCGGCTAAGGTGGCGGCAGTGAGAGATTGGAAAGTGCCAAAGAATGTAACCGAAATCCGTAATTTCTTGGGATTGGCTGGTTACTACAGAAGATTTATTAGGGATTTCTCCAAGATAGCATCTCCACTAACTCGACTCACTCAAAAAAGGGTCAAATATGAATGGTCAAAATTGTGCGACCAGAGATTTGAAGAGCTGAAGACGAGACTTACCACTGCCCCTATTTTAGTTTTACTGGTAAGTGACAAGTGTTACGAAGTATATTGTGATGCCTCAGGAGAGGGACTGGGGTGTACACTCAGTCAGAGTAATTGTGTGGTGGCTTATGGTTCAAGACTGTTGAAAATACATGAACGTCTTTATCGTACGCATGATCTTGAACTAGCTGCAGTGGTCTTCATTGTCAAAAGGTGGAGACACTATCTCTATGGCGAGAAATTTGAAGTGTTTTTTGATCATAAGAGTTTGAAATACTTGTTTGATCAGAAAGAACTCAACTTGAGGTAGTGCAGATTGATGGAATATTTGGCGGATTATGAATTCGCGCTCCGATATCATCCGGGCAAGGCAAACAAGGTGGCAGATGCCCTCACCCACATATCACATGCATTAGTGGCATGTTTGATCAGAACGAAATGGGAGATGTTGAATACCGTTCGAGAGTTTAAACTCTATGTAATGACCCGACCCGATATTTTGGAGTTTTGGGGTCTTGGTAGCAGTAGGGAAAGTGTAGGCCCCGTGTTGGGTCCTAGTTTGCCCGATTTTGAGTTCAGACACTCGAAGGGCACTTTCGTAATTTTGAATCATTAAATATTTTATCATGTAAAAAGTTTGAAAATCACATTTTTTCCCCCCGACGTTTGTCATTTGATTTCTTCGGGCTTTTTAAAGTATTTTAAAAATTGGAGGCTTTTATTTTATTTTTATTTTTTAAAAAAAAATCAAAACCCTAAACGTAACCCCTTATAACCTCTCTTCGGCAGCACTGTATCTATGCGCTATAGTGCCGCCGCCCCTGCTACTCCCTCTCTCTCTCGTTCTTTCGGTCTCCTTCTCCTTCCCTTCTCTTCTCTTCTCTCTTGCCCCAAACCCTAACCCTAAAGGAGTAGTCGCCCCTTTTGTTACCCCCCTCGATGGGTTCCTCAGCTCCTTCTTCCCTCTCTGTTGCGCACGCCGACGCTGCTCTCCTCCCTGTTTCGGCGAGGCTCTCTCTGGCTGCTGCCCGTCGCCTCTGTTTCCGGCTTAGCCCAGGTATTTCCAATTCCATCACATTTTCTCTCCTTCTTTCCAATTCTTCTTCCCCCTTTCAATCTCTTCCTGTCCCATTCTAGTTTTCCCATTTTTCCCCTTTCCTTTCCTTCATTTTCCCTGATTTTTTTTCCTTCTCTTTCTCCTTCTCCTTCGGCTGAGTCACTCGGAGCCACCGAGTTGACTCAGCTGGGTCCGATTTTGGACCCCGATAATCCGGCCCAGTTCATCGGATCTGGCCCAGTTCGCTGGAGTCAGCCCAAACCTGGTTCGGCCCAGCCCGGCCCGATTTCAGGCCCGGCCCGTTTCGACCTAGTTTCGGGCCCGACCCAATTTCAAACCCAGTTTCCAGTTTTGGGTTCAGTTTCGAGCCCGGCCCAAGTTCGGACCCATTTTCAGTTTCGGGCCCACTTCATTCCGGTTTGGACCCGACTCGCTTTCGGGCCCGTTTGTAGTCCAGACTTAGTTTAACCTGTTTTGCCCAGTTACTTATCCTTATGTTCTCGTTTCAACAGACTGGGCCCCTTCAACCCCCGGACTCTTTTTCTCGCATTGGATTTCAAGGACACACACAGGTGAGGGAACTCATCATCATTCTCTATCAAATGTGCGGGTACGGAATACGGTGAATGGGAGTCATCGGTGTTATGAGCCACTGGGCAAGGGAACTGTTGATACCATTATGTGGCGGGCCCCCATCCGAGTGTATTCATATCTGATGCCCGTAGAGGCATATATGAATTGATTAATTGATGTCATAATTGATTGATTGTGTGGCGACATGATTAGAGTTTATTTTGGTTGATAATATGTTAAGATGTCAGCATGTGAATATGTGATATGTGGTGGTATATGTTTGATCATGGTGTGATGTAATCTGGTGATAAAATGCCATATGACTATATGATGATTAGTTTGGACTGCTAGACATTGTAACATGCTTGGATGTTAACATGCCAACTCGTGATAGATAATGATATATATATGCATCTGATTATTATATAATGAACTATGTTAATAGTATGTGTAGCGGTATTTGTCCATGCATATAGCTAGCATATGTGGGATGCCGGTGGGGCATGGGTACTAGGCCACATCAGGATCTAGAGACTCCCCCTAGCTTGTCGGGGAGTTAGGGTGCGGATGTTATGTGGGACCGCACAGTGGACGCGTTGTTGGGATTTAGACTCCCTTGTGATTAGAAATGGGTAGTCGTAACTCCTTACGTGGATCAAATGGTCGGTCCGTCTTGTATTTCCCGGACGTACCTATGAGAGAGGCGTGATCTGACTTAGAGAACAAGGTGCCTTGGAGTCCCAGATAAGGACTAATTGGGAAGTAATTATGTTAACCCTAGATAGGCCATCAGGCTGAATGTTGGTTCACCCAAGGTAACCTTAGAAGCCCCTTGCGGTTCCAATACCCGAATGTGTGACGGGTGAGGTGATCCCTAGATGACCGAGTAGGCTGAGGAGGTGCTCGCCTAGGTCGAGGGATGGTGCGGTGAGGAACAACTCCCGCCAGTATGCCTTGTGGTCCTTGGATGACCAAGTAGGCTGAGGAGGTGCTCGCCTAGGTCAAAGGATGGAGCGGTGAGGGACAGCTCCCGCTGGTATAGTTTGTGATCCCTGGATGACCGAGTAGGCTGAAGAGGTGCTCGCCTAGGTCAAGGGACTGATGCGGTGAGGGACAGCTCCCGCTGGCATAGTTTGTGATTCCTGGATGACCGAGTAGGCTGAGGAGGTGCTCGCCTAGGTCAAGGGATGATGCGGTGAGGGACAGCTCCCGCTAGTATGGTTTGTGATTCCCTGGATGACCGAGTAGGCTGAGGAGGTGCTCGCCTAGGTCGAGGGAAGGAGCGGTGAGGGACAGCTCCCGCTGGTATGGTTTGTGATTCCCTGGATGTTCGAGTAGGCTGAGGAGGTGCTCGCCTAGGTTGAGGGACGATGCGGTGAGGGACAGCTCCCGCTGGTATGGTTTGTGATTCCCTGGATGACCGAGTAGGCTGAGGAGGTGTTCGCCTAGGTCGAGGGACGATGCGGTGAGGGACAGCTCCCGCTGGTATGGTTTGTGATTCCCCGGATGACCGAGTAGGCTGAGGATGTGCTCGCCCGCTCATTGATCAAGGGATGGTGTGATGTGATGTGATGAGATATTCCAGGCTAGGACACCTGTATGGTGGGGACAGCATGTGGTGCGATGTGGTAGTGTGTTTACCCGCGGTTATGGTATTGGGGTTCATTGTTGAGACTTGTGTTGTGAGTGTTGACTCACCAGGAATTTATGGGGGCCTAACGAGTGAGTTCGGCCGGCTCACTCGGTAGAAAACCTATAGAATTCTGTGAGAGGTGGATACATCAGTCGTGTGGAGACCAGCATATAGGGTCTAAGGTTATGGGTTTGACTATCGAGACTCTGGTGCCTGGTTGATGAGACCATAGATGAGTCTGGTTGGTAGTTCGTTGAGGATTGGTGAGGTGGTTACTCCCGTGTGGTAATCAGTTTGGGACTCTAGTGAGTCCGATTCTTGGGTTGGTCGTGGTATGTGTGCGGGTTGTCAGGAGAGGGTCATAGGTCTAGTTGAGGACTAGAGACCCCGATCTGACTGAGGATCAGTCTGCGTAACCGTCAATGGGTGGACTGTTGCGGTTGGGCACATAAGGAGTTGCATTCAGTTGGTTAGAGGATGTCCTAGAGGCCCGGCTGACGTGGGCCCATCTGCTAGGGGTAGGGCACACGATTGTATGGTTATGTATGTAGACATCTTAGACATTGATATGTCCATATGATTATGTGCAGTGTATGCTTGATGACTTATGATGCATGTGTTCCCTCACTGGGCATGTAGAGCTCACCCCCTTGCCGCACAGGTACTTCATCGAGGGAGGGTTGGCCGGACCCTCAGTTGGACATTGGGCGTGGAGTTGCAGTTTTGCACTTTGTCAGGGTCCCATCTTCTAATTGAGGACCTTTTGATGTATTTGAATTATGTGTACTTTTCATTGAGTTGGATAAATGTAATAATGAAGTGATGCTATAATTAGTAATTATGACCGATGCTCACGGTTTTTGGTTTATTGGTGGATTGCTATGGTTAGTGTGGGTTGTGGGAGCAGTGTCTCCCATTTAAAAAAAAAAAAAAGTATGTCCGAAATTGTATTGGATTGGTTTTAGGATTTCGTATAAGTTTTAACGTGCCCATAGCGGGACGGGTCGTTACACTCTATCTCAATAACCATGGGACCATACACAATTTGGTCATACAATCCAACATGGTTACCAAGATTGAACAAGAGCAACGAGTAGATCCGGAAGTAGAGGAGATATGGGCCAAGATGTCTACTGGCATAGTCGTACCGGAATGGGAATTACGACCAGGACAAGGTCTTTTATTCCGGGGTAGAGTGTATGTGCCGAAAAGCTGTAGGAAAGAGTTATTGATTGAGGCACATCAAACTAAACTCTCCATTCATCTGGCCAGTACCAAGATGTATCACGACTTGAAAAGACATTATTGGTGGCACGGACTCAAAAGAGATGTGGCGGAATTTGTGGCACACTGTTTAACTTGTCAGCAAGTTAAGACGGAACATCAGAAGCCACCAGGGTTACTCAAATCCTTATCAATACCAGAATGGAAATGGGAGCACATTTCCATGGATTTTGTGACGAGGTTGCCGAGATCCTCAAAGGGCAATGATGCTATATGGGTCGTGGTAGACCGACTGACCAAGTCTGCGCATTTTATTCCTATCAAGATGACGGATTCATCTGAGACATTGGGTCGGCGGTATATTAAAGAGATCATTCGGCTACATGGTATTCCCCAAACGATAGTATCTGACAGAGATGGCCGATTCACCGGCAGAGTATGGCAAAGCATGCAGTCAGCCATGGGGACAGATTTATTGACTAGCACCGCTTTTCATGCACAGACTGATGGACAGTCAGAAAGGACGATACAAACCTTGGAAGACATGCTGAGAGCATGCATATTAGATTTCAAGGGTGGATGGGAGGACCACTTGCCACTGGTAGAATTCTCCTATAATAACAGCTATCAGGCAAGCCTTCAGATGGCTCCATACGAGGCTTTATATGGTAGGCCTTGTAGATCACCAGTGTGCTGGACAGAGGCTGGTGAGCCTGCACTAATAGGACCCGAGTTGGTTGTCGAGACCACAACGCAAATACAGTTGATACGACAACATCTATTAACTGCACAGAGTCGGCAAAAGAGCTATGCTGACAAAAGAAGAAGGTTTATTGAATTTGACGTGGGAGACACGGTGTTCTTAAAGGTCTCGCCACGGAAAGGACACATGACGTTTGGAAAGAAGGGGAAACTATCACCAAGATATGTGGGACCATTTCCCATCATCAGAATGATGGGGGATGTAGCTTATCAATTGGCACTTCCTTCACAATTGGCATCTCTACACGATGTGTTTCATGTATCGATGTTGAGGAAGTACAATCCCGATCCGTCTCATGTCTTAAATGTGCAAGATATAGAAGTGCAAAGCGACGTGACATACATCAAGAGGCCTGTCAGAATAATAGAGACTGAGCAGAGGGTGTTACGAAACCGAGCGATTCAGTTCGTCAAAGTGGTATGGGATCGACATGGTATTGAAGAGGCCACTTGGGAACTTGAATCGGAGATGAGAATAGCTCACCCTGAATTATTCATGTAATTTATTTTGGAACCCTGCTTCTCTCGATTTTTGGGACGAAAATTTTAAAACGAGGGTTTTATTGTAATACCCCGATTTTTCAAAGATATAAATATTTACAAAAATGCCATTGGAATGGTAAATTAGAAGGTTATGATCGTAGATGAGAAAATTGCGGGGCCGATGGTTCAATTAAGACCCAATGTACATATTTTAAGGTTCAAATTAAAATAAATGGGTAATGTACATCTAATTGGGTCAAGATGGGTATTTGGGTCAAAGGACCCAATTGGGACCCAATGGGTCATGGTAGACTTATTTGACCATTGGGTGAGCTCAATTTTAATTGGGTTAGGCTGAATTGATTTGGAATTAAATGGAGGATAAATAGGTAGGCTGGATGCAAATATGTAAACCACATTTAAATGGGTAAACCACCTATAAATGGGTCATGACGCCTAATTGGGTTAAGAGGTTCAAATGGGACCCAATGGGGCGAGTTGACCATGTTGACCAGGTTGACCGACTGGACCATCAAGTGAACTAAAAGAGTTGAGTTAAATCATGTTGAGTTTGGGCTGAAGTGAGTTGGATTTGAATCAAACAATGGAGTTGACTCAAGTGCATTAAATGAGTGGTATTAAATGGGGTGAGTTGAGATAATGAGTTGGGTGAGTTAAATTGGAAACCAAAGAGACCATTAATTCAAGTGAGTCGAGTGGGAGGTGAGGAGTTGCCTTGATCTCAAACACCACAAAGACAAGTCCGACACGTTGGGTACTTGGGGAGTAGTTTTCCATACATGGAATTCAATGGATTAAGATAAGAATCACCTTGGGAGCTTGGAGGGTTTCCATCATGATGGAAACCCAAGGCCCAATGTGGGGAGATGAAAGGGTAGTCTAAGCTTAGGCCAAGTGTCCCATAGTTAAGCCATGGGACTCTTTGATTAAACTAATAATCATGAGGGTAAATGAGTGGTTTAAGGGGCTGATATACAAAAAAAGTGCAATACACCATTGGCTGAATTTTACATCTCAAGAAGATAGAAATTCTCATCTCTCTCCCTCTCTCAAAAATCTACCCGCTTGGCCGAACCAGCCCTTGGTGTTTTCACCATTGATCAAGCACATAATCGGCTAAAGGATTAAGGGAGCAAGAAGGAAGGAAGCAAGGATCAAAAGACAAGAAGAGAGCTAAGAGGATTGGTAAGTGTTTCATAAAAGCTTAGTTAAATAAATTGGTAAAAGGGAGCATGATTTGGCCATGATATGGCCGAATCCATCAAGGGTTTAAACCTTGGATAATGTTGTTTAAAAAGGATAAAAAATGGGCCAAAGTGGCCGAACCCCATGAAGTGATTGGGTTATTTTGATGGTTTTTGAAAGTTAAAAACCATGCAATATTATGGAGATTTTTAGATATCTTAATTAGAAATAAGATGTATGTTTTGGGTTGGTCAATGGATGGCCGAACCCCATGAAAGGATTTGATAAGTATATGGTTATTTTTTATGGTTTTGAGAGATAAAAACCACACAAGGTATGGAAGTGTTAAGGTGTTAAACATGGAGATAAGGTGTATGTCTTGGGTCGGCTAATGTATGGCTGAACCATATTTTTCTTATGGCTAAATTACTATGTCAAAACCATGAATAATTATGGGAAGGATTGAGTCAAGAGAACCATAGGGTTCGGCCATGTGTATGGCCGAACCCCATGGACCATTTTGTGGGATAAATGGAGAATGAGTATGGTTAGAGTTATGATTAAATCTTTAATGTTTAAAAAGGGTTTAACATAGCTAAAAGAATGAGGGATTTGGATATTTACGTTCATCATAAAGGATGACAAAGGGGAGCACCAAAACAAAAGGGGTGAGGTTCGGCCATGGTGTATGGCCGAACCCCACCAAGTGCTAAGTATGGTGTGTGTGGTTTGAAAAATCTAGAAATATTCCAATGGATGGAATTATAAGAACCATCCTTTGATGGATGAGGGTATGTGATTCATTCTTTGATGAATAAAAAGGAACCCCACTAAGGTGGATTTTATGGATCTTGGTTATTAAGCAAGATTAAATATGGGTTAGTCTAAGTGGCAAAACTGTAAATAAAAGTAATAATGTAAATATGGAGAAAAAGAGTAAAGGACTTGGAAAGGGGGCTCAAACAAAAATTGTGAGGTTCGGCCATGTTGTATGGCCGAACCCCACCAAGTGATGTTTGGTAGAATAAGGTCTTTAATAAATTAATTGGATGGTGTTAATCCAAAACAAAGTAAGATCAAATCCAAAGTGGGTGAGGTTCGGCCATGGGGTATGGCCGAACCCCACAAAGTGGTGTTTTGTCTTAGACTAGTTGTGAAACCTTATGAGACATGTAATTGACTTGCTGTTATATAAACAAGGTAACGGGACTTGAACGGCGCACGAATCGTGAACGGGTGACGGTTAAGAAGAACGGACACTTAAGTGAACTTTCTGCAGGTTTTCCTATCTCTTTGTGACCACATATTATATTTGGTTTTACCTTGATTTTGATGAGTTATTTATGTTAAAGTATTATGTTTCAAATGGAATTTGAATGTTAAGATTTATTTACAAATGACATGTTTTCATTGACATCTCATGCATCGCATGGGGTGATGGTTATGGAAGCCGGAGCCCACACTCCGTCGATATGTCCGTGATGCAACTGTGGGGCCTCCTTAGGTGATGAGAGTCCCACCAGGGGCAATACCTTGATGATGAGAGTCCCATCAAGAGTAAACGAAAGAACACGGTGGATTACCTTGACGATGAGAGTCCCGTCAAGTGATGGCTATGCATACTTGTGATCGGTGGGACTCATTACATGTGCATACATAGCATTGTTTTATAAGAATTTGATAATCATGTATCATTATGTTATATTCATGTTTTTATACTAACCAAGTGGTAACCCTAATCAGAAGACCTACTGGGCACATTGATCTAATGCCCTATTTCTATCCTTAGAGGGTGATGCAGGAAAAGGAAAGGGAAAAGGAAAGTTCGAGGATCGCAAGGGAAGCCAAGCATAGAAGCTTGGGTGTTGGGATGGAGTTATTTATTGACATTTGAACACATTTATATGGTCATGTAATAAATTAGTAGTACTGCTATGGTTTGATTTAATTTGAGTGAATGGTTAGTTTAAAGTAATCATGACTTATATTTGCTATCTAAACAGTTTGGTTTCGCATATTTGACTTATTCCGCAATCAGTTATGTATATTCCACAAGTTTATTTAGTTCTATGTGTGCTTTGGTTTTCATGGACTTGGTCCATGCACACATAGGTTTGGCTAGTTAAGGGTTAGACTTTGGAAGTCTAGACTTAGCTCGCGTCTTGACGCTCCCCGCTCTCTTCCACTTTACATTATAGAAAAAAATTAGACTCTGATTTTCGGAAGGGTGGAAAAGGGCGGGACGTTATAATATTCATTGTCAGAAACTGCACAATTAAGGGCTTTCTGGCTTTGCCATCTGTTGTGTAAGCAACTTTCTCAGTAGGTGTCCTAGATGCAAAAAGTTTGGGTGTTATCAACATGGTTGTGGTGGATTCTACCATTTTCTCTTCCATGGGTTCCTGCCATCCAATCTCTACAATATCCTATGCCGATGAGTCTATGGAAACAAAGAAGCTTCTTAGTTTGGCCTTCCATGAGGCATAGTTTGTTCCATCGAAGTAAGGGGGCTTGGATATTGCATGACAGTCTCCCATGGTGTTCTAGCTTGGATCTACTCGGAAGGTTAAATCCTTGTAGGGAGCACTAGGCTCTAATTTCAATTGAAAGTTCCCTTGGGAGCTAGAACACGATTGACTAGAGAGAAGGAGGAGGAGGGGGAGGAAAGGGGGGAGGGGGGTGTGTTTGAATAGGTTAATCCAAAATCGTTGTTTCTTTTTTTTTTAAAAAAAAATTACTTGATTGATTAGTTGAAGTGCAGCGGATATAACAATCAAGTGAGTGTGTGTTAACAAATGTGATTAAACAATCAACACAAGAAAATAGTTCTAACACCACAAACACAAGGACACAAGAAATATAGTAGTTCGGTTCGTCAACCTACATCCACTGTTAGGACTCGCTCAACCTCGAGCTATCCCCAAATTCACTAAGTGGAGACTTACACCCTCACAGTTACAGTAGGAATTCCACCTCATTCAATCGGCTGAAAATTCCACCCACTACTATGCCAAAGACGACGCCTTAGAGTTTTTTATAGTGGTTCCGGAATCTATCCTCCTTATTCCACTTTCGGGACAAAGGTTTTAAAAACAAAATTAAAACTAAGAAACACTTGCCTTTGAAAGTCTTTCTCGTTGATGTGTGCTTCTCGAAGATCCCACCCAATATGTGCTGACGCTCCTCTTTCTAGCCGTCATATAGCAGTCACAATTCCAGGTGAAAAGGAAACTGGTTTTACCAGATTTTTCCTTTCTCCTCTCTCTCTAACAAATTCAATCCATATGATTGGTTGTATTAGATTCCCCAAGTTTAGGCACGAGAGAGAGAGTGATCCTCTATTGGCCCTTATTTAAGCTCACTAATAATGATGAGGGTCCAACTGTTTTGCCAAAAGGATGCCAACTGGTTGGATAAAGATTGATTTATATAGAGAAGGCAACCAATTGCAGCAACTGTAATATACTGACAGGTCGGGTGCACCAAGGGGTCGGTGACTAGAAATGTTACCGTTCAACAACCCAACTGTTGAGTATTAATGCACTCCCAACGGTATAATTCGTTCCCAGTTGACATGTCGGTGTCACCGATGGGTCGACAGTCATGGTATCGAGAGGTCGGACCATATGATGGTCTCAATCTGGGGCAACACCATGTTGACAGTAGTTTCAAGTCTAGAAACCTGTCTTACCCAGAACTACATGTCCCCCTTTACCGAGGGGTCGGTCCTGGTACTCTCAATCTGTTTTGAACTACCGATATGTCTGTTTTCTCGAGAGCCCACCTGAGTCTAAGTTCTAGAACTCATAAGTCTTTATCGAAGAGTCATTGACCGTGAGGGGTCATTTCAGCCTTTCACTGAGGGGTTGGTGCATACGAGACTCTCGATCAGATGCTTACCCAATATGACAGTTCTTTGATCCAGAACCTCTATCAATCTGGCCAACTAGTCCTTGACCATGATGGGTCGATCCTGTATCGACTGAGGGGTCGGTGAGAGTGACTGGTCGAGCTGACAGTGAAATCAAATGCATATTTCGAAGTTGGGTTCCAATTCATTGTCCAGCTTCCTCTCTACGCTTTTAATGATTTTATCATTTGTTTAACTAAGTCGAGGAATGGTCCTCTCTAAGGTGTGGGTACCACCTAAAGTCATCTATGGCCAAATACATGTTTTGTGATTGCCATAACGATGAGCTTTGAACCTGCTGGAGCATGACCTTCATTCTTGATTATCTCGAATCTTCAAGCTTCTAGCAAGTGATTCTTCCTGAGTCATAGAAATGACAAACAGGAACTCGGCAAAACCGGGGAACTAACACATTATTTTCTTGTGTTTCTTTTGAATTGAAATCCAAGCATTGTAATTCGATTTCCATGATTATAAATAAAATTCAAAGTGCAATGTCTTTTAGATTATGGTTTTCCAATTAATTTATGGTTATGTTATGATTGTGTGCATTGATTTTAATTTTTTAATTAAACTCTACAGTCAGAATTAATTTGTTGATTACAAAATCGGATGGTAAGATTTTTAGCTTGTTTGATCCCCAATTTTAGTTTCTTAAGCTCTTAGTCATAAGAGTGCAATGTCCTTTTAGTACTGAGAGAGGGGCCGATTATAAAATCATTCAAGACTTAGGTCTGATTCTGTAAGATGCATTTTAATGAACTCTATGGATTTAATCCTAAAAATAATTATGGATGTAGACTTGAACGTAATTATGATTAATTTACATGAGCTCCATATCTAGGCTTTAATTTTAATTTTATTATGGGACATTAATGACATTATGATTCTTTAAAGTCAATTCCACTGTATGATATGTAAAATATTTGATTTATTTATTTGATTCTTTTATTTGATTTATTCGTTTGTTTATTTGATTAGCTGCTTATCTATTTATTTTTCTGTTATTTTAATTCATTTGCTTACTTGCTTTGTTTATTTAATTCACCTAATTCTTTTAATTGTTGATTCTGTCATTCGTTTAATTCTTTTATTTATTCATTGTTTTCGAAAAATCCAAAAATTCTAATCTTGTTTGTGAACTAGGATGGAAAATAAATAAACTATTTTTTTAGTTGCTTGTATTGATAAACTGTTCATGTTTTTAGTGTGTTAGCATTCATGCACTAGTTTAGACTATGTGTTTAAATGCTTTAATAATTGTTTTCATGTTGCATTGGTAATTTAGGACTGCATTTTTACAATATCTAGAAAAATGAAATTAATAAAATTGGTTCATGCATCTCCTTAAAAAAATTAATTTAGGAACCATTAGGTAGTTTTAGGGTCTGTCATGCTCATTAGGAATTTTTTAATCTAAATTTATTCTTGCAACCGATGAATAGTTTATCTTCAAGAAGAGTGTCTAAGGCTAGTTCTGTCACGAAGGCATGAGGTATAGCACGTCTAAGGATAAGGTGGGAAGAGATGCCGTTTGTGCCTACCCATTTAGCTGGCCATCTTGTGGTTAAACTCTCATCAGAGACTTAAATTATCTGGAGAGAAAATTAGGAGCAAGATCTAGATTTTAGGATCCATCTAGAAGGCAAAAAATCGATCGCACTAATGCACTTCGAATCTCAGATTTAGGCATTTCATGTGTGAATTTGTTTGAACGTGAATAATCATGTCTGTGTATGAATCATTGGTCATGTGACTCTGCCAATCGCTTGGTTCAAGTTACACTTCCCGTCAGTACATCTATTATTGTGTCTGTAGCTTAGTCAAGGTCAGTAATATACATTGATAGTCCACCTATATCACTACCCTCAACACCATCATTTTCTTCTTCATCACCATCCTCACCCATCATGGCCGGAGAAAGTAATGAATACAAGAAAATTGCATTTTTACTCTTGTATTTGAGACTAGTTAGCCCTTGTTTTGAGTGTTTTTATTTTTATTTATTGGAATTTGGGAGTTTTGCAGGGCAATCATGAAAATACAAGAAATTAGAAGAAAATTGGGAAGAAATGCAAGTTTTGAGATGAAAATGCTAGTGTGGATTTTTAGTTATTATTTTACCACAGATTTTAGGGTTTTATTGTAAATTGATTAATTAAAATTCATTTATGAGAGTTTGGATTAATACAGTAAATTTTAGAATTTAATGTCTAGTGGTGAAATAATTATTAAAAAATTACATGAATGAAGCCTAGTAAAAGCCCAATGAAGAGCACATGTTTGATTTGGACAAGTGTTGTAGTCAAGTTGCTCGTGATTCATCATATATATTTGAAAGAAAGGACAGTGCTTATACAAGCATTGCAAGCTTGGATTTCAAGTGAGCTCATACTGGTTTCAAGGAGAGATCACTAGGAAGTGAAATATTGGTGTCCTTAGCGGCAATGATAGCCACAGATAGAAGGTTTGGGTCTCGTAACCTCTCTAGAATGGGCGACCCACATCCCCAATATGAGTCACTTCATTCAAGATTGAGGGCCTTATCAGCTAGAAATTCAATAGAATAGTTTATTCTCCAAGCGTTTGATACAGACTTGTCTACACCAATGAGAACAACAACATGGTATGAAAAAATTAATGAGAAGCAACAAAAAGGAGATACTCACAACCTTTTTCATGATACATGCAAAATTTCCTCACTATAGCTCTCAAGAACCCAACCTTCGTTCAACAGTTAATTCAACTGTCAATGTCAAAAGAAAAGAATTAGATTGCATTGGAAGAAAAACAAGCAAGACAAAACTGCTGTGTTTACATGAAGAAATAAGGAAACAAGAAGATCTACTAAGCAATTGAGCAGAGGACGAGTTAGGACGGATCCAGGATGAGACAGGACAAGTCTAGACGGATCTACGATGAGAGAGGATGAGTGATGAGCACATGAAAATGACTATTTTACCCTTGTATTTGGAAAACTTAGCTCCTTGTTTTGTGCGTTTTAAGATATGTTTAATAGGATTTTGGAAGTTTTGTAGGATTTAAAGGAAAGTACAAGATATGAGAATTCAAATGGTGAATTTTGCAATTTATGGGCATAAGTTGATATTTTTGGAAAGTTTGGAATTTTTAATAATTATTTTAGCACAACTTTAGGGATTTTATTTGTAAACTAATTAATTCAAATCCATTTATGAAAGTTTGGATAATTTAGTCATTTTTAGAATTGAATGTAAGCGGTAAAATTATTTATTAGATTTTCAATACTTTGAAAAATCCTAATTATTAAGCTCATTAAGAAAAACCTATGAAAAAATCTACATGTGTGAAGTGTATTTTCATCATTTTTTTTGAAACAGAAGTGTATTTTCATCATTTCAAGATACATAATTCGAAATTTACAATTCATTATGAGAGGATTTTCAAATTTGCCAAGTGGAATTAAGGAAAAAGAAACAAAATAAGAAGTGGAGAAAAAGAAGAAAGATTTGACACAACTTCAGTATGTTGACCACAAATTTTTCCTCCAAGGTTTGATTGATTTGATTTTTCCTGGGTTGGAAATAAGACTTCAAGGGCTACAGCTTTGTAGTTTCCATCTTTTTGTGATTCGGACGTTAAATAGGTCAAAACTGAGCTGCAAGGTGGTACATGTGAAAAAAACGAGATTTTGCACTCACTTACACGAATTTTACTATTTTTTCCACCTCTTTGCCTCCTTTAATCCATTCCAAGTTTAGCACAAATCATATCAGCCCTCCAAATGTTCCTTGCTTTATTTAATCTTTAAATCCAAGCCATTCACTCCACCTTCTTTCATCTATAAATACTATCTTTCTCCCATTGAGAAAATTGAACTTGGGATGCTGATTTTTGTAGCATATGGAGGAAGGAAAGGAAGACAAAGAGAAGGGAAGACAGTGTGGAATTCAAATTCCACAATGTGTTTTAGGTTGGTATTTTAACTTCTCATTGTAATTTCTTATTCCAAGAATTCATTGTTCATTTTATTAATAAAATTAAGACAAGCTTTTTAGATCTATGATTTCCACTTAATGTTTGTTAATTGTGATAGTTTGATTTGATTTTTAATCTCTTTATGAATGCATGTTTTGATTTAATCTTAGAATTTTAATCTTAAACATCCAATTTTTGAGAAAGTTTAGAACCTTAATTTTACATTGTAACGCTCTTTTTAAGAGTAGATGAAGAATTTAAATTTGGAATTTTATGTTGAATTCTCTCTAAGCCCAAGGTTTATTTTGATTATTTCTTGATTAATGAAACTCATGTTTTTCTTAATTAAATTAATTATCAATGAAAATTTTGAATCAATGATTATTAATAAATGTGAGCTCCATGTTCTAGGTTTTGATTTTATTTTTAAAGTATTGAAAATAATGCCTCCTTAATCTTCAATCCAAATTCCATTATAAATATGTATATATGTTTTATTTTATCTTCTTTTATTTATAAATTCAAATTCTTGAAAAATTGTGAACTGGTTGGAAATAATTTAATTGCATTTTAATTTTGTTTCCTAAGTTAGATTAAGGTTATTTATAATTTTTAGATCAAATCCACCATCTTAATTAAAATTAGATCTCTTTAATTGTTAAATTCTATTTTTAGATATGGTTTCTAATTTTGGACCAGGTTTTCTACTTTTAAAATGTTTCTAAATTAAAACTAAAATTCATAAATTAGAGAAATAATTCCATATTTACGATTGATCTCCATGTTTCCTAAATTTCTTAATTTACATAATTCAATGGTGTATTTTTCATGGATATATTTTCCTAAGTTCTGATGGGTTCGACCTTGCACTCAATCGCTATACTATCTAATGGTTCGTGCTCTTGCGAGTTATAAATTTAAAATTTGCACAACAATGAGTCTAGGACGATAAAACTAGGATTGTTTACAGTTTTGTATTGCAAATAGGACTTGGGACGGAGTGAGGTCTACAGTAGGATGAATTTGGGACATGTTTTCTGTATGAAAATACAGCAACAAGAGCAAATAGAGCATCCAGATGAGAATCGGTCAAAGTGGATAGAGACAGACAAGAAATACATGAAAACAATAATACAGCAGAAGCGATGAGTAAATAGCAGTTGTAATAGCCCGGATTTTCAATTCAATAAATATACTGGCTATTATTTAATTTAATTGTGAAAAATTATGAATTATAAATGGAAGGGATGTTTAATGAATAAGGATTAGGGCAATGGCCAAGTATGGTCCAATGGACCATGGATAGGCTTGATTTTATTTAATTGGGTCAAAGTGGTCAATTGGGTCAAATGCCCAATTGGGATCCAATGGGTCAAGATGGATTGATGATTAGAGTAAATGGGTAAGGAATGGAGTTAATCGGGTCATGGACCCAATTAAGATCAAATGCATGGGGTCCATCTCATTGGCAAGTGTAGGAGTGGAATTATCCAAGTGGCATGGACAAGTGGGACCCAACTCCACCTCATCAAGTGAGGTGGCGTGTGGACCAAGACACAAGTGGGGCCGGCCACCATGGTTGACTTGGTCAACCATGGGTGAGTTCATGGATGAATTAAAGAGAATCAAGTGAAGTAAGTAGAATTAAATTATTTAATTAAATCACCTAAGTTAGATATAAATTCAAATGATTGAGTTGCATTTAAATGGAGTGAGTCAAATGGGAGTGAGTCACATAAAAGATCAAAAGATGGAGTGAGTCAAAGAGGGTTTTTCCATCTCATGGAAACCACTCCACCAAAACCGTTGGAAGGGTGGTATGTGCCATGTGGAGGCATGCAAGACCATGGTTGGTCAAAGAAGAGGTGGTGGTTCCATCCCATGCAAACCACCAAACCACCAAGAGGAGACCACCAAGCCCAAAACCATTGGAAGGGTGGTATGTGCCATGTGGAGGCATGCAAATATTTGTATAGTTAGCTTGTCGGAAATGTAATAATTTAGGTAGTTTGCTATGTTTAGGTATTATTTTGGATAATACAGTATAATGGCATTTTCGTAATTAATTGGGTATTTCTTCCCTGCTATCTGAAGAACTGGTAGGATAGTTCTATGATCATCCGCACTTATTTTTATGTTCCGTGAGCTTACTTGCTACGTGTGAACCGTACTCGTGGACTTATGTTCCACGCACGCGTAGGGTTGGCCAGTTAAGGGCCGGGCTTTAGAAGCTCAGAACTTAACTCGGGTCGTGACGTCCGCGCCCTTTGTCACTTTTATTTTAAAAAAAAAAATAATTGTACTCTGATTTTAAGGTGAAAAGGGGCGGGCGTTACACATTCCCCATGGGGTTCGGCCACACACCATGGCCGAACCCATGGTCTATCATTTTCACTCTTATTTACTTCCATGCCATTGCTTAATCTATGGCTATCCATTTTACTCATTTACAATATGCTTAGGCTAATAAATAACCCACGAACAAGATTCATGGGGTTTGGCCATACACCATGGCCGAACCCATGATCTTTCATTTTTAGCCGATTTTACAAAATTGCCATTACCTCAATCAACTTATGTTTAGGTTCCAAAACACAAGTCCATTCATTTATTTACTCATATTAGATCCATAATATTGGTTCATGGGGTTCGACCATACATCATGGCCGAACCCATGATATCATTGTTCCATCCTCCTTCTTAATTTATTTACAATAATAATTCCATAATTGACCCATAGAATTGATTCATGGGATTCGGCCAAACACCATGGCCGAACCCTATGATGTCTAACTTTCCATTTTATCCATTATATCAATTACCATCCTTGAATCCATAAATCAAGGTTCCTTCCTTTTTGATCCAAAAGTCCATCATTAATTTCTTTCTAAATTGATAACCATCTTCCATGGGGTTCGGCCATACACCATGGCCCAACCCTATGGTTCATAATCCTCTCTTTAAAAATCATCCATCCAACATAAATCCTTTTCAACCTTTTAAAATCATAAGCATACATCTATAATTTTCGTGCTTTGAAACCCAATAAAATTATTAACTACTTCCATTGTTTTCATCGCTCAAAAACCCATAAATTAAACCATGTCTTTCCATGGGGTTTGGCCATGCACCATGGCCGAACCCTATGGTCCATCCTTTCCATTAAAACACAACATTCCTTCCCTCAATTTTCTTCCATGGGGTTCGGCCATACACCATGGCCGAACCCTATGGTTCCTTTCTTTAAAACAAAATTATCAAAATACTTACCGGTTCCGTGACTCCTCCGGTTTTCCTTCTCTACGAGTTGTTCTTCCAATCTGTTCTTTCCTTAGCCTTTTATTCTTGATCCTTCACATAGCTGAGAACACCTTATTGCCTAGAGCACCAGCGTCAACCCTTGTTGATTTGGATGTGCCATGCACCCCTTGTGTCTCTCCTTTTATCAACTTCCAATCGGTCCTAATTAGAAGGTGCCATGCACCCCTTGCAATTTAGCAATTGCCTTAGTGCCACTCTCAACAAGGAAAGGGACTCCTTTTGGCGCATCAACATGGATATGAAAATCTTCTATACACGGCCAAGGAACCTTTCAATTTAGTAATTCCCTAATGTCGTTTTTAACCAAGGAAAGACCCCTCTTAAAGAGATCCCAACGCATCCTCTTGGATGTGCAAATCTTCTATACACGGCCAGACATCCTTTCAATTTAATCTTAGACATATTCTTTATTTGGATTAGGCAATTGGATGTCATTGCCTATTCCCATCTCATCCATGTGTGTGTGTGTCATCCTCATACACCTCATGCGCATACCACTTAATCTAGATAGATATATTACATTACCATTTTAATTTAGCCCCATTTAATTTAAATTGAACTCATACCACAACCGTTGGGTCCTAATTGGGCCATCGACCCAACAACTTACCCATCTAAGATTCATATCCATTATTCACAAATTAAATGGGTAAATTTTATATATATTGATAATCTAAAAATCCGTGGTGTTACAATACAATCCTCTTTTTAAAATTTTCGCCCTGAAAATCAAGTGAAATAGGGTTTCAAACATTTACATAAATAGCTCAGGATGAGCTATTCTAATTTCTGACTCGAGTTCCCAAGTGGCTTCCTCAATGCCATGTCGATCCCATACCACCTTGACAAACTGGGTCGCTTGATTCCGTAATATCCTTTGTTCTGTGTCCACCACACAGACAGGCTTTTCGACGTACGTCACGTTGCTTTGGACCTCTATGTCGTGTATGTTCAGTACATGAGAGGGATCAAGATTGTACTTCCTCAACATCGATATATGGAACACATCGTGCAAAGATGCCAACTGTGAAGGGAATGCCAATTGATAAGCCACGTCCCCCATCCTTTTTATGATTGAAAACGGTCCCACATATCTTGGTGACAGTTTCCCTTTCTTTCCAAATCTCATGTGTCACTTTCGTGGCGAGACTTTCAAGAACACCATGTCCCCCACTTCAAATTCAAGGAACGTCCTCCTCTTGTCAATATAGCTTTTCTAACGACTTTGCGCAGTCAATAGATGCTGCCATATCAACTGTATCTGCGCTGTAGTATCTGCAACTAACTCAGGTCCAATCATTGCAGGTTCACTGGCCTCTGTCCAGCACACAGGTGATCTACATGGTCTACCATATAATGCCTCAAATGGAGCCATCTGGAGGCTTGCCTGGTAACTGTTGTTGTATGAGAATTCTACCAACGGCAAGTGATCCTCCCATCCACCCTTGAAATCTGGCATGCATGCTCTCAGCATATCCTCCAATGTTTGTATTGTCCTCTCAGACTGCGCATCAGTCTGTGGATGAAATGTTGTGCTAGTCAGTAAGTCTGTTCCCATGGCCGACTGCATACTCTACCATACTCTGCCAGTGAAACGGCCATCTCTGTCAGACACAATAGTCCGAGGTATACCATGCAATCTGATGATATCCTTGATCTACCTCCGACCCAAAGTCTCAGATGAGTTTGTCATCCTGATGGGAATGAAATATGCAGACTTGGTCAGTCGGTTTACCACAAACCATATCGCATCGTTGCCCTTTGAAGACCTTGGCAACCCTGTCACAAAATCCATGGAAATGTGCTCCCATTTCCATTCTGGCACTGGTAAGGGTTTGAGTAACTCTGGTGGCTTTTGATGTTTCGTCTTAACCTGCTGACACGTTAAGCAATGAGCCACAAATTCTGCCACATCCCTCTTGAGTCCGTGCCACCAGTAATGTCTCTTCAGATCGTGATACATCTTGGTGCTGCCCGGATGAATATAGAGTTTGGTCTGATGTGCTTCAATTAGTAACTCTTTTCTGCAACTCTTAGGCACATATATCCTTCCTCGGAATACAAGACCCTATCCTGGTCGTAACTCCCGTTCCGGTATGACTTCACCAGTAGACGTCTTGGCCCATATCTCCTCTACTTCCGGGTCTATCCGTTGTTCCTGTTCAATCTTGGTAACCATGTTGGACCGTATGATCAAATTGTACATACTCCCATGGTTATTGATATACAAATTGAACTCTCGTATGGTATTCAACATCTCCCATTCTGTCCTGATCAAACATGCCACTGATGCATGTGATATGCGGCTGAGGGCATCTGTTACCTTGTTCGCCTTGCCAGGGTGATAATGAAGTACGAACTCATAATCTTGCAGATATTCCATCCATCTGCGCTGCCTCAAGTTGAGCTCTTTCTGATCAAACAAGTACTTTAAACTCTTATGATCTGAAAACACTTCAAACTTCTCACCATATAAATAATGTCTCCAGCTTTTGAGAGTGAAGACTACTGCGGTTAGTTCAAGATCGTATGTAGGATAGAGGCGTTCATGTATTTTCAATTGTCTTGAACCATTAGCCACCACACGATGAGTTTTATTGAGGACGCACCCAAGTCCTTCTCCTGAAGCATCGCATTGTACTTCATAACCCTTGCCTCTTTCCGGCAAAATTAAGATAGGTACAGTTGTAAGTCTCTTTTTCAATTCTTCAAATTTCCGGTTGCATATGTCTGACCACTCAAATTTGACTCCTTTCTGAGTGAGTCGAGTAAGTGGAGATGCAATTTTTGAGAAGTCCATGATAAACTTCCTGTAATAACCCGCCAATCCCAAGAAGCTACGGATCTCGGTTACATTATTTAGCGCTTTCCATTCTCCCACGGCCGCCACTTTAGCTGGGTCCACGGCTATACCTTCTGCTAATATGACATGTCCCAAGAAGTTAACCTTGGGTAGCCATAATTCACACTTGCTGGCTTTGACATATAACTTGTTCTTCCTCAAAGTATCCAGAACTATCCTCAGGTGCTCAGCGTGTTCTTCTTGAGTTTTGGAATAAATCAAAATGTCATCTATAAATATAATGACAAATTGGTCCAAGTAAGGACAGGAAAATCATGTTCATTAGATCCATGAACACAGCGGGTGCATTGGTGACTCCAAACGGCATGACTACAAACTCATATAGTCCATACCACGTTCTGAGGGCTGTCTTTTCTATGTCCTCCTCCCTAACCCTGATTTGATGGTATCCAGACATCAGGTCAATCTTAGAGAAATGACTGGAACCTCTAAGTTGATCAAATAGATCATCGATCCTGGGTAGAGGGTACTTGTTTCTGACCGTCAGCTGGTTCAGTTTTCAGTAATCCACATACATACGGAGTGAACCATCCTTCTTCTTCACAAATAAAACCGGAGCTCCCCAAGCCGATGTACTGGTCCGGATGCAACCCAGTCTGAGCAGTTCATCAATCTGCTTCTTTAGCTTGGACATCTCTGTTGGTGCCATTCGGTAGTGTGGTAATGACACTGGTGCAGTGCCAGGGTACAACTTGATTTCAAAATTAATCTCCCTCATGGGAGGCAATCTAGGGAGTTCTTTTGGGAATACATCTGCATAGTCCTTTACTATTGCTTGAGGTTCAGCCACCGGTTCTTTGTTGATTCTGATACTGTTCAATACCAGATGATTCAACCCTTCATGCAGTCTGCTTTGTTTGTCAGTACGCACCACATGTTGTTTTCCCTCGGGTGACCAAAATGTCACTCTTCGACGATAGCAATCAATGTTGGCCTTAAAGCTAGCCAACCAGTCCATGCCGAAGATAATATCATGCTCGGTCATATCGAGTACCAAATAATTGAACTCAAATCTGAGTCCAGCGAGCTCAGTATTCACTGCTGTGCATATAAGCCCCAGTGATGTGTCTCTGATGGGGGATACAATGGTGAGTGATGTGGACAGTTTTTCTATTAAAGTTCCAGTTGCAGATATGAATGCAGCAGATATGAAAGAGTGGGATGCTCCCAAATCAAATAATGCAAAGGTGTAGGAACTACTGACTACTTCCATACCTTGAATCACAGAATGGTCCTCTGCTGCTGGAGGAGCTAAGGTGAATAACTATCTAGATCCTGTAGGTGGCCGTCCCGCCTGGTTAAATGTTCTGCCTCCTCGTGAGTTAGCTGGCCAAACTAGTGGACGAGATGAACCTCTGGAATAAGAGGGTTTGTTGAGTTGTGGGCATTCCCTCTTAAAATGGTCCGGTTGATCACAATGGAAGCAATTGTTCACCCCTCTTGGAGCCTGAGTGACTGATGCAGATGGGAAGGAATGATTGGGACGAAAGCCCCCTGTTGACCCAGTGGATGGTGAGGGTCTGCGAAAGTTCGGTCGAAACCTCTTGTTGGCCTGAAATGTACCCTTCCCATTCTGAGCTCGGCGATTGTCAAAACGCGTTAACTCAGCCATCTCTTGCTCTGCTATAGTGGCCCTACTGACCACCTCTGCCAATGTAGCTGCTTTGAATATGGTTACCTTGGCCCTAATGCTTGGCCGTAGGCCCCACTCAAACTTGCGTACCCTTCGATACTCTGTATCCACCATATAAAATGCATATACAGACAAACAGAGAAACTCCTGGTGGTACTCTGCCACTGTCATGGTACCTTGTACCAAAGATAGAAAAGCTTGGGTCTGGCGCTCCTTCTCCTCCTCAGGGAAATAATGTTCCAGGAAGGTAGCTGAGAACTGCTCCCAAGTCATTGCAGTCCTCTCTCCTTCCGGAAGAAGTGCTCTTTGCTTCTCTACCACCTCCCACCATTTACCGGCATCGTCGATCAGTTGTGACATAGTCAGTAAAATCTTGTCAGCATGACTAGCAATCTTGAGTAAGGTCAGGATCTGAGTGATCTTTTTCAGCCAATTTTCCGCTCCGACAGCCCCTTCTCTCCCTTTGAAGTAAGGAGGGCACTGTTGCTGGAAGTCCCTGACCATGCTCCTATCATTGGTCTCCTTGGTGGTTCCATTCTCCTTCAAGTGCTGTTGAAGCACCGAAGTAACCACTGCTTGAACCAGGTTTTGCAGTTCAGGAGGCACCACCGGTATATTCACGTTGCTTTCTTCTTCCTCCTCTTGGTGGGATGGTTGATGTTCCTCTTCCTGATGAGATTGTTCTTCCTCCTCATTTCGAGGTTGTTCTACCTCATCTTCACCCCCATTTGGGTTTTGTCGGGTATTTCTCCTTGGCCTTCCCCTTGGAGGCATTTTTCCCTGAGCCATTAAAAAAATATCATGACTTAGTGTTCATCATAAAATTTGTATTTCCTACTTTTGGGGAAATTTCCAAATAAGCACTCTTGATTTTTCTTTATTTCTGGGGAAATATATCCTATGTTGCTATGTTTGATAATCCAATTATTTTGACTGTACATCCTTTGCTATCATCCGTCTGAGTCTAACGAAGTAAATTAATGCACGGGGGCCGGATTAATTTACTCCGAAAGATTCAATATTTCTAGTTCTCTCTGATACCAACTGTAACGCTCCGCCCTTTTTCACTCGCTTTCCCTTTCCGAAAATTAGAGTCTATTTTTTTTTTTAATAAACAAAGAGTGATAGAGAGCGGGACGTCACGATGCAAGCTAAGTCCGAACTTCCAAAGTCTGACCCTTAACTGGCCAACCCTATGTGTGCATGGACTAAATCCATGGAAACGGTTCACACATAACAATATAAACATGCAGAATTAAAACCATAACATGCGGAATTATAATAGAACCAAGTTTTATTCCATTTCAGATAGCAAAGTACGTCAAGTCTTTATTCCATAATTAACATAAGATAATTATCCAACCAAACATCCAACCGTAGCAAACCATCAAACTATTACATGTCTGAAGTCTAGTTACTCAAATACATGTCCATAAGCAATTTAATCAAAATAAAAATTAAAAGCATCCAAGCTCCTATGCCTGGCCCGTTTTGCGTTCCTCGTTCCCCTTGTTTCCTGTATCATCCCCTAGGGTAGAAGTAGGGCGTTAGAACAACGCGCCCAGTAGGTATTCCAATTAGGGGTAACACATGGTTAGTACAAAACATATATTATAACATAATATTCCAAAGAGCCATAAAAACCATGCCATGCAATGATGACAAATGCAATGAGTCCCACCCATCACATGTACATAAAAGTACCCCCACATAGGTCTTTCGGACACCCCGACGGAGTGTGGACCCTCCGGTTTCTTCCTGATGGAAAAGCACATCAAGGTATCCCATATAGGCTTTTCGGTCGCCCCGACGGAGTGTGGCCCCTCCGGTTACAAATCCTTCACCTTATGCCATGCATGAGATGCCAATGAAACACATGCTATTTTATCATATAAACATAGCTTTTAAAATTCACATTTTGAAACCTATTCTTTGCAATATAAACTCATCAAAACAAGATAAAATCATTGTACATAAAATCCATGGTTTCAAAGAGGTGGAATCCTACCAAAGACCACTACGTGTCCTTGCGTCTTTCGTCTGGTAACTGCTCACGATCGTACACACCTTGTGAGGTCCCGTTACCTTACAATATAACAATCAATTCAAACCAAGTCCCACTTGATTTACAATAATGTTTAAGTCCATAAACACAATCCTCATGGGGTTCGGCCATACACCATGGCCGAACCCATGATCTTTCATTTTTACTTATATTTACAACAATGTCATTCATACCACTTTTATTCATTAATCTAATGATAAACCAATTAATCATCTAAGATACATCAAACCTTAAGTCCAGCAAACATTCCCCATGGGGTTCGGCCATACACCATGGCCGAACCCATGGTCCATTGATTTCACTTAATTACCAAAATGCCATCCATGGCTATCATTCCATTATTCTCACCCTTCATCCCTTGGTTTGGTAAACCATTCATTTACATTATACAAAGGCCCACAAATGGCCCATTAACAAGTTCATGGGGTTCAGCCATACACCATGGCCGAACCCATGATCTTTCAATTTTTGGCGGCATTTACAAAATTGCCATTACCTCCATCATTGTCTCTCCATTAATCCAATCACCATATTAAGTCCATACATGATTCATAAAATTGATTCATGGGGTTCGGCCAAGCACCATGGCCAAACCCTATGATGTCTAACTTTCCATTTTCATCAATAGTCCATAATTAGAAACTTTTTAATTTTAATATCCATCCTTCCATTCTTCTATCTTTAGATCCTTTCTAAATTAAAATCCACCTTCCATAATTAGAAACTTTTTAATTTAATAACCACCCTCTATTTTAATCAATTAACATACATTAAAAATACCAAATACACCTCCATGGGGTTCGGCCATACACCATGGCCGAACCCTATGGTCCATAATCCTCTTTTTAAAATCGTTCATCCAATAAAATCTCCTTAATAATTTAAGTCTATAAAAAGACCTCAAGGGGTTCGGCCATACACCATGGCCGAACCCATGATCTTTCAATTTGGCATGTATTTACAACTTTGCCATCATCTCTAAGATCTCCAGTTAATCAATCACCAAAATAAGTCCATTTATATTTTTCCATGTTCTAAGTACATGAACATAATTCCATAAATATTTATGGGGTTCGGCCATACTCCATGGCCGAACCCATGGTCTAGGATCTTCACCAAAAAATCATTCATTAAAACCTTTCTAAAATTAAAACCATAAGTCTATGATTTTGATCCTCCAAACATCCATTAAAATTACCAAAGTCCTTCCATGGGGTTCGGCCCTTCATCATGCCCGAACCCTATGGTTCATCAACTTCTTCTTAAACCATTTAAATCCTTTTAAAACATACATAATTATTCTATGGTTTTCATCATTAAAAATCCATAACCTAACCCATGTCTTTCCATGGGGTTCGGTCATGCACCATGGCCGAACCCTATGGTCCATTCTTTCCATTAAATTAAATACTATGGTCATCCAATTTCCTTCCATGGGGTTCGGCCATGGTGGTTCCTTATCTTAAACAAAAATATCAAAACCACTTACCGGTTCCGCGACTCCTCCGGTTTTCCCTCGGTTGTTCTTGCTCTTCCAATCCTTTTCCTTCTTGATCTTTCCCTAATGCTAGCTGCCTTCTCTTCCTTTAATAATGCCGAGAATGAGAACTTGAGAGAAAGAGATTTCGGCCTTATGTGTGTGAGCCGTGCGCCCCTTATTGCTTTCTTTTTTATAATTTCCAATCTGCCAATCTTAGAAGGTGCTAAGATTCTTTTATAAAAATTCCACAATTATCTAATGCCATGCGCCCCCTTGTTGCCTCTCTTGTATCAACCTTCCAATCAGTCCTATCTACAATTAGAAGGTGCAATGCCCCCCTCTTATTGCCTTAATTAGAAGTTGCCAACCTTCCCATCTAGCCCTTGCCTTGTACCGTTTTTAATCTAGGGAAGACCCCTTTTTAAATGATCCTATGCGCTTCACATAGATATGGAAATCCCTATACACGGCCAATGTAATCTTTATCTAATTTTTAAACATCACCTTGGATATTCAAATCCAATATTCGGCCATGCACAATTATTTAATCTTAGATCTCTTCTTAAGATATTCTAGCATATCAACGTGGATATGAAAATCCCACATACATCTCATGCGCATATCCTTTTAATTCAACCCCATTTAAATTTTTTATTGAAACCATTTCCAAAATCGTTGGGTCTTAATTGGGCAATGACCCAATACTTTACCCATATAATATCCATATCTAATTATTCACAATTTAAATGGGTAATTTTCATATATATTAATAACTTGAAAATCCGAGGTGTTACACCATAAACCCAACTTGTGGAGTTCGGCCATACACCATGGCCGAACCTCACCCCTTTTGTTTTAGTTTCCTTTTTGCTCATTTAACTTAAGTACAAGATCATATCACTTTCCATTCATTTTATCCAACATACATAACCCTAGGTCCACCAAACATTCCCCATGGGGTTTGGCCATACACCATGGCCGAACCCATGGTCCATTAATTTTACTTATTTACAATATTGCCATCCATGGCTATCATTCCATTATTCTCACCCTTCATACATTAAAACCATATATCATTCCCCATGGGGTTCGGCCACACACCATGACCGAACCCATGGTCTATCATTTTCACTCTTATTTACTTCCATGCCATTGTTTAATCTATGGCTGTCCATTTTACTCATTTACAATATGCTTAGGCTAATAAATAACCCACTAACAAGATTCATGGGGTTCGGCCATACACCATGACTGAACCCATGATCTTTCATTTTTAGCCGATATTACAAAATTGCCATTACCTCCATCAACTTATGTTTAGGTTCCAAAACATAAGTCCATTCATTTATTTACTCATATTAGATCCATAATATTGGTTCATGGGGTTCGGCCATACATCATGGCCGAACCCATGATATCATTGTTCCATCTTCCTTCTTAATTTATTTACAATAATAATTCCATAATTGACCCATAGAATTGATTCATGGGGTTCGTCCAAACGCCATAGCCGAACCCTATGATGTCTAACTTTCCATTTTATCCATTATATCAATTACCATCCTTGAATCCATAAATCAAGGTTCCTTCCTTTTTGATCCAAAAGTCCATCATTAATTTCTTTCTAAATTAATAACCATCTTCCATGGGGTTCGGCCATACACCATGGCCCAACCCTATGGTTCATAATCCTCTCTTTAAAAATCATCCATCCAATATAAATCCTTTTCAACCTTTTAAAATCATAAGCATACATCTATAATTTTCATGCTTTGAAACCCAATAAAATTATTAACTACTTCCATTGTTTTCATCCCTCAAAAACCCATAAATTAAACCATGTCTTTCCATGGGGTTCGGCCATGGTGGTCCATCCTTTCCATTAAAACACAACAATCCTTCCCTCAATTTTCTTCCATGGGGTTCGGCCATACACCATGGCCGAACCCTATGGTTCCTTTCTTTAAAACAAAATTATCAAAATACTTACCGGTTCCATGACTGCTCCAGTTTTCCTTCTCTCCGACTTGTTCTTCCGATCCATTTTTTCCTTAGCCTTTTCTTCTTGATCTTTCACACAACCGAGAACACCTTATTGCCAGAGCACCAGCGTCAACCCTTGTTGATTTGGATGTGCCGTGCGCCCCTTGTGTCTTTCTTTTTATTAACTTCCAATCGGTCGTAATTAGAAGGTGCCATGCGCCCCTTGCAATTTAGCAATTGCCTTAGTGCCGCTCTCAACAAGGAAAGGGAGTCCTTTTGGTGCATCACCATGGATATGAAAATCTTCTATACACGACCAAGCAACCTTTCAATTTAGTAATTCCCTAATGCCGTTTTTAACCAAGGAAAGACCCCTCTTAAAGAGATCCCAGCACATCCTCTTGGATGTGCAAATCTTCTATACACGGCCAAGCATCCTTTCAAGTTAATCTTAGACATCTTCTTTATTTGGATTAGGCAATTGGATGTCATTGCCTAATCCCATCTCATCCATGCGTGTGTGTCATCCTCATACACCTCATGCGCATACCACTTAATCTAGATAGATATATTACATTACCATTTTAATTCAGCCCCATTTAATTTAAATTGAACTCATACCATAACCGTTGGGTCCTAATTGGGCCATTGACCCAACAACTTACCCATCTAAGGTTCATATCCATTAATTCACAAATTAAATGGGCAAATTTTATATATATTGATAATCTAAAAATCTAGGGTGTTACAGTCTAACGCCCTACTTCTACCTTAGATGATGACACAGGAAATGGCTGAAGTGAAGGACGTGATCGGAGCCAAGCTTAGGAGCTTGGATGAGCTAGATTGTTTATTTAAGTTTTATTCATGGATATGTAATTTGAATACTTAGCTTGTTGGACTGTAATAATTTAGACTACTTGCTATGGTTTGGACTTTTACTTTGGACATTTTAAGTTAAGGTAATATTTGTAAAGTGATGTACTTCCTTGCTATTTAATAATTGGTAGGATAGACTCTATTATAATTCCACATTAAGTTTATTTCCGTAAGCTTAGCCTTAGCCCTTGTGAACCGTTCTCGTGGACTTAGTTCCAAGCACATATATGGTTGGCCAGGACGTAGCTCGCGTTGGGACGTCTCGCTCTCTCTCACTCTTTTATTTCAATAAAAATAAAAATTAGACTCTGATTTTCGGTAAGTGAAAAAGGGCGGGGCGTTTACAGCATCAAGGAGAAGGTCTCTTTGTTTGTTTTATTTTCGGATGCATAGAAAAGGAATGAGCTGAGGTCTTAATTGCCAAAGAGAAACAAAGGTAAGAAAAATCTGTTAGAGAGGCCAACGTTCCAAAAAAGGTTGCGAGCATCACAAGAACTGCTGGTGTTGGAACAGAGAAGAAAGAATGTAGGGCCCACTTAGTGATTGTATATTCAAATCAACGCACACCTCGGCTGGAACCTATTGTTAAAATCTGGAGAGGTTTAAGACAATGTGAAAGACATGGAATAAGAGAAAAAGGAGTGGGGAATAAAAGAAGGTTGAATAGAGTGGTATTGTTGCTGTTCCATCTTAAGAAATCTATCCCATCTTTGATAATCGAGTGATTATTTTTGCCAGCAGCCAGAATAGAGAATTAAGCACCTATGAATAGCAGCATTTCATAAGAGATGAATTACAGAGCAGCAATCAAAAGTGGGATGATCGGCTGCTTTCATTCAAGGTGAACCTGTTTGCAGATTTAAAACAACAACATTGGCAGGCAGTCAACAAGAACACCAATCACCACGTAGAAGAAATAAGAGAGAGTTTAAAGGGTGTGTTGTATTGTAACAAGAAAGAGAAAGAATAATACAGAAGCAAGACAAGATCTGCGGACATGTGTGGCTAACTACTCTTTGTAGGCGCCACCTCCAGTCTGTTCTCATCTCCTATCCAATTTGAGATAAATCCATATCCAACGTCTAGGTGTCCTCTCATTATTAAGCCCATACAATCTTTGGCCATTGTTTGTTATCTCCTTTCCTCAATTATCCCAAGCCCAGTCATCCATTCTTCCACCTTCCTTCCATAATCCAATCGATCCTAGCCCTCTAATGTCACCTCCTTTCTTCAATTAAATAAACCCATCCACGCCACTCACTCCTTGCTTTTTCCATCTCATTCAATCCTCACCCTCCATTCATACCTCTTCACATCTATAAATAAGAGACCTCTCTACACATAGAATTCAAACTTAGCTTAGAAGATTCTTGGAGAGCTTGGAGAGGAGAGGACAAGGAGAAGAAGAAATCAAGAAAACATGGGATTTTCAAGTTCTACATTGGGTTTATAGGTTGGTAGAGTTTGAATTTCTTATTGTTTTTGTTGTATTTTATTCTTTTAAATTCCATTGGTTTGTAATTCAATTTCATGTTTCATTTATAAAACAAAGGTGTGATGAAATATTTAGTCTATTATTTTCCAATTATTCAATTGATATATGCTGATTATTTGATTTTCCTTTTAATCTCCGATTAAGTCTATGTGTGGATTTATTTTAAGTGTTTAAAATTAAATGCGATGAAAATATAGATTGAATAGACTTCGTTCTTCGATCTAAGGTTCTTATTTTAAGAGTGCGCTTAAATATTTTAGATTTGGAAAAAAAGTTTAAATTCTATTCATTCTAAGGTTTAATTTGAGATTTTTAATTTAATGGAATCCATAGATCTCATTTTTAGAATAATTATGAATGAAAAATTTGAGTGCATGAATGGTGATTTACGTGAGCACCATATTCTAGGCCTTTGTTTTATTTTAAAAATATGAAAAATAATGTCTCCTTGATTTTCTAATCCAATTCCACTCTAAATATGTACATATGTTATTTTTATTTTGTTTTCTTGTGTTTATAAATTTACAATTCTTGAAATTGGTGAACTAGGTTTGTAAATTAATTAATTGCATATTAATTTTGTATTCTAAGTTAGATTAAGATTATTTATAATTTTTAGATTAATTCCACCATCTTAATTGAAATTAGATAAATTTTGTGTTTTCAGGAAAATTAGATCTTCTTAATGGTTAGTTTCTATTTTTAAATGTGATTTCTATTTTTGGAATATTTATAAATTAAAATTAAATTTCCTAGATTAGAGACATAAGTCCATGTTTAAGATTTATTTTCTAGATTTTCTAAATTTCTTAAATTACATAATTCAATGGTATGTTTTTCATGGATATATTTTCCTAAGTTCCGATGGGTTCGACCTCGCACACACAAAGCTATATTATAAATGGTCCATGCGCTTGCGAGTATAAATTTAAAACACAATAAGTTTTTGGCACCGTTGCAAGGGAACTTAGAAAATCGTCATTGACTTATTTATTTTTAGAAGTAATGTTATTTTTAGAAAGATTCTATTTTTGGCAACTCTTTAAAATTAAAAGTTTTTTATTTTTAGAAAATCTAATTTTAGAAGGTTACCCAAATTAGAAGTTTCTGGAAATAACAAAAATCTGAAGATGATCTAAATTTGGAAAGGTTGCTAAAATTAGAAACTTTTTATTTTTGTAAACTTTTATTTTTAGAAATTTCCAAAATAGCTAGTTTCTCTTTTTAGAAATTTTCTAATCTTAGAATTTTAATTTAATTTAGTCACATTCTATTTTTAGAAAATAAATCTAAATTGGGGAAGTTTTAATTTTGAAACTTCTGTCTATGGAAAGTTTCAAAATTGTTTAATTTTAGAAATTGTTATTTTTAGAAGCTGCCTAATTTTGGATTTCATCTAATTTTGGAAAGTGTCTACGCTTAGAAAATTTATAATTTAAGACCCTCATCTTAATTTGGAAGGTTTCCTATTATGGTGCCGAATTTAAAAAAAAAAAATTCATGGAAAAATTTTGGATTTTAATTAGATTATTTTTAAACTTGAAATTCTAATTTTTATTAATTTGGTGGATGTTAATTTAGAAATTTTTAAGGTCTTAATTTAATTTAGAGTTCTTAATTGTGTTCCAATCAGGTAATTTCCTCCACTAGTTATAACATTAGGAAAATTGCATTTAGATTAGGTTTCATGCATTTTTTCGATGAGATTCAGATTCTTCACCAAATTTTGTGGTGTTTTATTTTGCAGAGATTTTTATCATACACTCTAAATTTTTTTGAATTTAAGCACTATAGACTAAGGTAAGTGCATGAACCATTTTCTTTAAATTTTTAATTTTTCATTCATTCATATAGATTTTCATAGGGTGTTTGCATTTTATTTTCCATATTAAAAAATAAAAAAAATTGCATATCTAATTTTGTCATGCATATTAGGGTGTTAGTTTCATGCATTAATTGTTTGTTTATTTTTTGCATATTTGCTTTGAGTATTGCGTTGTTAGATTAGGTTGCATAACAAAAATTAAAATGGATAATAGTTGTTTTGATTGTGTGTCTCCCTAGAGTCATGTGTCTGTCAATGTTCGTCAGTGTCTAGTTTAAGTTTTTTTTTTTTTTTTTGGTCAGTTTTTGTATTTTTGTGTCAATCTAGTGTCTTCGTTGTGTATTTGTGTGTTTATTTGTTTTTGGAAGTTTTGAAATAATAAAACCATCTCAGGTATTTCTTAACTCAAGTTGTTTTATTATGATATTTTCTTTTAATTTGTAACTGGCCATTGTAGATTAGGGAACATTGAGGACAATGTTCGATCTAAGTTTGAGGGTATTGGGGGGTTACATTTTTGTCTGTATTGTTTTGAGTAAAAAAAAAATTGAAAAATTGAAAAAAAATGATTTCAGAATTAATATGTGGGTGAAAATTTTTATATCATGTTTTTCCTTCTGAATTTTATGGAATTTATACTTTGAAAAACTTTTACACTCGCCATGTTAATGTAGCTTGAAAATGAAGAGTACTCATGAGTTAAGTAATCACTAGAGGAATACCACTGGAGACTTGTGATCCAGTGAGCTTTTGAGCCATTAGATTTTTTGAGGGTCATAAGTAATTCTTTATTTTCTTTGATGTGTGCATAATTATTATTTTTGAAAGATCTCATTATTATTTGATTTTGGTCAAAATACTTAAAATGACAGCAAAATTGGATTTGTACACTTGACTTTTTTTATTTTTTTTCTGAATTTATTTGAAGCTAAAAAAATAGTCATATGAAGCTTAAGATGTGATATAGGCCATTATTTTGGATCGTTTGAGCCTTCGAAGCCTATCTATGTTGGTCATATGTCATCTTGCTAGTTCCCATTTTTTAACCTTTAATGTGAATTTAGATTGAGTTTTTTTATTAGCCATGTTTTCCATACCTTATTCCGGTTGTGAAGTTTGAGCCTATATTGAAATATCCATGACATATTCTAAGAGCTCTGAAAAGGTTAGAGATGACTGATATTGCGATAGTACTCTAAAAAAAATAATAATATGGTACTTAAAAAAAATGTCAATAAAAGATATATATGAAAAAAAAAGAGAAAAAAAGGGAACATCCATAAATCAAAAGAAGGATGTGAAAAAAAAAAAGAGAAAAAAATGCTTTGAGATTGCTGAAAAAAGAAAATAAAAGAAAAAGAATCCCACTGAAAATTTTGAAGACCTCTAACTTTTTTTGTTCAAAGTATTTATTTTAGAGTCTTTTTATCCTTCTTTGATATGGGTCGGTCCTAAGCCACGTTTCGCCCTATTGATCCTCAGTTAATATGGTATTTAAAGTGGATAATAGATGATGAAAAATTATGATGTATAATTTCAACATTCTCAGGAAAATGGCATCCATTCATGAGATCTATGTTTTTCTTTAATATTAGCCGTTCGTTGTTGATAAATATGTGACATATTTGTAGTTGATAAATTATTCTGCACACATATACTTTTGAGAGAAATTTAACCCAATCTCTGAGTGAAAGTCTTTCTTAGAGATATATTTGGTGAGATTTGGAGTCAAAGCGCATTTTCAGTTGATGGTTATAAAACTTATGTGTATTTTGAAAAAGAAGGCTATGCTAATATTTTGTTATCACACACTACACTCCTGACATAAATTTTGTCAAATAAATTTGGAGTTGTATGATATTTAAATTTTTGTTTGGGTATTTTTGCTGAAGTTTGAAATTTGATGTTTGTGGGTATCATCACTGGAAGCCCTTACGAGACTATAACTCCTCCACTAGTGGTGAGCTAGGGGTTTAAAGGCTTATTGCATACACTAAATGCAACCGAGAGTGCTAGCGAAAGTGGTGTAGATTAAGATTAATTTAGGATTTTAATTTTCAGTTTTTGTTTTGCTTGAGGACTAGCAAAATCTAAGTGTGGGGATATTTGATGAACACAGGAAAATTACATTTTTTCCCCTATATTTGAGACTAGTTAGCCCTTGTTTTGAGTGTTTTTATTTTTATTTATTGGAATTTGAGAGTTTTGCAGGTCAATCATGAAAATACAAGAAATTAGAAGAAAACTGGGAAAAAATGCAAGTTTTGAGATGAAAATACTAGTGTGGATTTTTAGTGAGTATTTTTACCACAGATTTTAGGGTTTTTATTGTAAACTGATTAATTAAAATTCATTGATGAGAGTTTGGATTAATACAATACATTTTAGAATTTAATGTCAAGTGCTGAAATAATTATTAAAAAGTTACATGAATGAAGCCCAATAAAAGCCCAATGTAGAGCACATGTTTTGAGTTGAACAAGTGTTGTAGTCAAGTTGCTCGAGATTCATCACATATGGTTGAAAGAAAGGGCAATAATTATACAAGCATTGCAAGGTCGGATTTCAAGTGAGCTCATACTTGTTTCAAGGAGAGATCACTAGGAAGTGAAATATTGGTGTCCTTAGCGGCAATGATAGCCACGGATAGAAGGTTTGGGTCTCGCAGCCTCTCTAGAATGTACGACCCACATCCCCAATATGAGTCACTTCAGGCAAGATTGAGGGCTGTTAATGCCCCGGGTTGACCGAGTCCCTGTTGTCAATTACGTGACTCGGGTAGAAGCACTTGCTAAGAAGCTTGAAGAGTCAAGATGATTGAGGACGAAGATCATGCTCCACCAAGCTCGAAGATCATCGTCATGGCAATCATAAGAACATGTATATGGCCATAGATGACCCTAGGTGGAACGCACACCTGAGAGATGACTACTAGGCTTAGTTGCATATGTTGGTAATAAACATAACATGCCTAGAGAGGTTGTTGAACAGTGAATTAGAAGTGAACTTGGAAACATGAATTATGTTCACTGTCAGCACGATCAATCTTTCTCACCGACCCCTCAATGTAGTTATGATCGACCAGTCGTTGTCAAAGACTGGTCGGACAGATTGACATTGGTTCTGAAACTTCAAACTGTCATTCTGGAAATGCCCCTGACCGAGAGTCTCGACTGCACCGACCCCTCGGTGATGAACTTGAACGACCCCTCGTGGTCAACGATTCATTGGTATAAAACTTATAAGTTTTGGACTGGGAACTTATAAAGGCTCTCGATAAAACAGACATATTGGCAATCAAAGACCGATCGAGAGTTAAAGGACCGACCCCTCGGCAAAGGGTGATAGGTCATTCTGGGTAATAGGTTTCCTAAGGGAAACTACCGTCAAACATGTTTTGCACCAGAACGAGCCTCTCCTATGGACAGACCCATTGGTGCCATAAGTGTCAACCCATCAGCGTTAACGACATGTCGGCCGGAAAATAATTGTGTCGTTGGGGGTGCATTTAATGCGCAACGGTCGGGTGGTTGAACAGTCATAAATATGAACACCGACCCATCAGTGCCACCAACCTGTCAGACCTAGACAGTTAATATGACCGTGAAAACTCCACTATAAATATGAGTGTTGGGTGATCATTTTACTATCTTTCTTGAACTTAAAAGAGTTAAACACTCTAAGGAACGATAAACACACTTGAGAGAAAGATCATAAACAACCAATCTTCGGATTGTGTTTGCAAGTGAGAAAGAGAGGAGGAGAGAAAGATCATAAACAACCAATCTTCGGATCGAGTTTGCAAGTGAGAGAGTAATAAACTAGGAAAGCATTGGTTAAGCCAAGTTTCCTTGTCGCCCACAAGATTGTGATTGCTACACGACGACTGCAAGAATGAGCGTCAACACAACTTGAGTGGGATCTTCAAGAAGCACACAACAGCGAGAAAAAGCTTTAAGGCAAGTGCTTCTTGGTTTTTAATTTTCTTTTTAAAAACCTGTAACCCGAAAGTGGATTAAAGGGAGGTACCCTAGAACCACTATAAAAAACTCTAGAGCGTCGTCTCTAGCACAGTGGTGGGTAGAATTACCAGTCAATTGAGTGAGGTGAAATTCTTATTCTAATTATGAGAGTGTAAGTCCCCACATAGTGAATTTGTGGATAGTTCAAGTGTGATATCCTGACCCATGAGCTAGAGGCCAGGCCCTAGATAGGCTGATCCAAGTGAAACTGGGCCCTGTCGGACGGGCCAGCAGAGTGGGCCGGTCGGATCCGACAACCCAGCAGTGGGTGGGAGTTGTGGAAAGTCCCACATCAGAAGTTGAGGGGTTTGAGAGGGGGTTTATAAGTAGCCTTCCTCCCTCAAACCAACAAGACGCGTTTTGGACTCGGACTTGGGCCGGATTTGATCCAAAAACCGTGCGGGCTCGAGCGTGTACATGTGTGTGCGCGTGTGGGCCCAAAGCGGACAATATCTTGTTGGCCAATCCCCAAGCCCTTTTTATGGGCCAGGCTGTTATATCAAGGTTGAACGAGTCCTAATAGTGGATGTAGGTTGACGAACCGAACCACTATATATTTTGTGTCCTTGTGTTTGTGGTGTTAGAGCCAAATTCTTGTGTTGATTGTTTTAATCACATTTGCTAACACACACACACTCTTGATTGTTGTTTCTGCTGCCTTTAAATTAATTAATTAAATAAATTAAAAAATGACCAACTAATTTGGATTGACCTATTCACCCCCTTCTAGGGTCAATCAGGTTGTTCTAGCACCCGTGTAAAGGGTACTTTCAATTGGTATCAGAGTAAAGTGCTCGTTACAAGGATCTAACCGTCTGAGTAGATCCAAGCTAGAACACCATGGGAGACAGTCATGCAATATCCAAACCTCCTTATTTCGATGGAACAAACTATGCCTCATGGAAGGCCAAAATGAGAAGTTTCTTTGTTTCCATCAATTAATCAGTATGGGATATTGTAAAGACTGGATGGTAAGAACCCGTGGAAGAGAAAATGATAGCATCCACCACTACCGTGTTGTTAACACCCAAACCTTTTTCCTCTTGGAGCCTCACTGAGAAAACTGCTCAGACAGCCGATGGCTAAGCCATGAATGCCCTGAATTGTGCAGTCTCTGACACTGAATACAGGCGAATCATGACCTGTAAGAATGCAAAGAATGCATGGGAAGTCCTTGAGAGAACCCATTAAGGCACCTCAATAGTCAAGAGGTCGAAACTTCAGATCCTCCAAAATCAAATTGACACTGTTAAGATGAGGGAGGATGAAGCCTTCATAGATTTCTATTCCAAGGTTAGCAACATTGTTAATCAAATGTACGCTTTAGGGGAAGATACCCAAAGGCAAGATATGGATCAAAATTGTCCGGAATCTTGCAGAAAGATTCAAACCCAAGGTTGTGGCTATGGAGGACAACATAGATGTGTCCTTAATGAACATAGATGATTTGGTTGGTTCATTGCAAACCTATGAACTACACTTTGAACAACCAAAGGATAAATATATTGCCTTGAAATATTCCCTAAAATAAAAGAAAACTAAAGAAAATGAAATTTTTTCGAAAGATGATCTCTCAAGTGATGAAATGGCAATGTTTGCCAAGAGTTTTTGTAAAACTTTGTTAAGAGAAATAACTTGAGAAGAATGGGTAATGGTGAAACAAGTAAAAGATACCTAAGAAGTCAAGAAGATAACCGAGGAAAAAGGGTGGAGAGAGAAGTAACCAAGGAACAGACTTGTTACAACTGTGGGGGAAGAGGGCACTTCATGAATGAATGTCCCTCATATAAAATAAAGAAGGTTATGAATGTGGGTGTGACCCATGTGGAAACTTCTGAATCAGAGAGTGATTCAGATGAGGAGACCCAACAAAAAATTGTTGTGTGAAAAAGGTCTCATAGCCTCGATCATTGGTGATCATGAAAATCCTACAATTGTAACAGAGGAAGATGAGAGTGAAGATGATGAAAATCTTCAAACTTCCTACAGAGCCCTATTCCTTGAGAGTGAGAGGCTGGCTAAAAAAACACAGCAAGGTTAAAAATGAAAACCTTAACCTCTCCAATCAAGTGGAAGAGTTGAAAGATGAATAATCTCTTCTAATCTCTAAGTTTATTCTTTCAGATGTTGAAAATTCTAAACTTAAAGAAGAAAACAAGACTTTTCAAGAAGAAATAAGTATACATTGCAAGGATGTCGAGAATGTGTGGCATCACAATAAAATTCTTGAGGAGGATATTAAGAAATTGTCTTTGGAAGTAAGGGAATTAAAAAATCACAAAGAAAAATTCCAAGATAAGTTTACCCAAGGAGATGACAGACTGAAAAGACTCTTTGGCTCGGGTAGACAGTATGGTGATAGGTATGGACTTGGTGCCTCATCCACCAAAGTACCTATGAACTATGAAGTGTTCAGAAAAACATATATCTCTCGCCCTTCAATGGGTAAGTGCAATTTTTACCACAAGGATGTGCATTTCAAAAGAAATTGCTATCATCTGAAGAGATATCTGGAAAAGAAAGCACTAAGGCAAATCAAGAAAAGCCTAAGCTTAAAATATATCCACCAACATCGAATCTTAACAGAAATCTAAGGAAAATGGATACAAGGCAAGACTCTTTGTTAAGATAGATGAATCATGTCTTAAAAGAGTTGATGAATCCAAGGTTTAGCCATCAAAGGTACGATCGTAGGGGTGTGTATGCAACACCAAATGCCACAATCTTTGTACCTAGGAGACAGACCATGAATCATGCTTTGTTGTGGTTTAAGATTCACTTCCATATCTTAGACCACTACAAATGAACTCACAAGAGACCATGTGAGTTCACATAACAGAGAAATGCTATGACATGAAGAGAAAAATTGGCTACAAAACAAGTCTAGAATGTACTTTTCCTGGCTATAGTACATATTATACTTGAAGAGCCATATATTCCATTCAAAGTATTTCGAAAAGTATACATTTTTGAATGAGAATTGTTTGTATGCATGATTTGATTAAACTCGGCATATCTGTGCATTAAAATGAATTTATGTATGCCATGCTTAGAATAGGATCTCCATCAAGTTGCACATATCATAGATAGTTGCTCTGCTATTTGTACCCCTTGATATTGTCGACATGTCGGTTAATGGATTGTCGGTATGATAGACATGTCGTTACTATACGAAATCAAAACATTATTGAAAAGGGGGAAAAAGTCGACCTATCGGTGGAACCGACATATCAGTGAGACAGAAAGTTCAAAATAAAAAGGTGTATTTCTGCGAAAGCGACAACACTCTCGAATTTACTGCCTTCCCTCCCGCGAAGGTCAGTGGTCCTTCATTCTCCTCCCGTGCCCTAGACCAGTCGATATGACCTCTCGGAGTGATTTCTCACTGGAAAATCATAGGGCTTTTGTTCCTCAATGCTCTAGAAGCCTGAAAATCGCCGTGTTTGTGATTTTTGTAGTTCTGGTAAGCGTCAGTCCCCATCCCATCCTTCTTTGAACCAGTGTTTGAGGATCTCCTCCAAGAAAAACCATGCCTAGGAAGACGGTAGCTCTGACACATCCTAAGCAGTCTATAGAGCGAGGTGAATCTAGTCGTGCCAGTAGATGGACTAAAAGAACCAAAAGGACAACCTTTTAGTCTTGCCCTGGGTCAAGCTTTGAAAATTCAATGTATATTTAAGAACAACCAGAAACCCAACCTGAAGTAGGAGAAGACCCCATAGTTGATAAAGGTGTCATATTTGAAGAACGACGAGAGGAAAAGAGAGAAGAAACAGATGAAGTAGAACCAGAAACGAAAACTGAGTTGATAATGAAGTGGAGAACGACGACTCTAACACTTTTGGAGTGACTCTGACGAAGAAGAAGAGTATGAGCACCCTTCTCTAGATAATCTGGGCAGAAAGGTATTCCAACTAGTAAGGAGAATGGACTATCTTGAAAATAGTCTAGAAAATATCCAGTTGACTGTCCGTGATCTAGTTGTTGTTACCTCTTACTCTGATCGAGTTCCAGATACTCTATCTCATCCACCTCCTGCACCCCCTCAAGTTGGCTCTGCTTAGGATAGTTTTTAGAAAAACTATACTTTTGGTATTTTGTCTAAGCACCCATAGTATCCTCCTTAGCAAAAATCATATGTACTCAATGCACATTTTGTCAAATGCAATGATATGGTTTGGTTTAGTATGATATGTGTATTGTTGTGTATGAATGCCATTTATCTCTTGTGTATGATATACTAACATGCAGGTTTAAATGAGTTGGTTTTGTATTGGCATGTTAGGGAGATAAGGGTTCGAGCTGTGATGCTACACATATCCTTGGAGTATGGGGGAGCATAAAATATGTGCTGATTAGATGCTGTCACTGGTCATGACAATTTGTGGAGGACGGAGAATGAAAGCTTGAATCAAAATCAACTTAGGGGCAGCTAAGTTTGTGGGGGAACAGAGAAGAAAAAGCCAAGAAAAATAGCTTAGAGAATGGGGGAGAAAACCAGAAGAAGCTTGGAACATTAGCTTAATCCTTGAAGCAATATGCTGGAAATTAGCTCGTGCAAAGGCATACAAACTTTTTTGCACAAAAAGTGTGCACTGAACCATGGGGGAGAACCATGAGTTGGAATAGACCTCTGTCAAGCACTAACGTTGTAACACCCCGGATTTTTAGGTTATCAATATATATGAATTTGCCCATTTAATTTGTGAATTTAAATGATATGGACCTTAGATGGGTAAGGTGTTGGGTCAATTGCCCAATTAAGACCTAACGGGTTATGAATATGGTTTCAATTGAAATAAATGGGTAAAATGTATTCAATTGGGTCAAGCTTGTTAATTGGGTCAAAATGCCCAATTGGGACCCAATGGGTCGTGGTGGACTTGGTTGACTACCAAGTGAATTTAAGCTTGATTAAATTGGGGCTGAATTAAGTTGGAAATGCAATCAAGTGATTGAGTTGATTTTAAGATGATGAGTTAAGTTAGTTGAATAGATTTGAATTAAATTATATGAGATAGGTGAGTTGGATGAAAGGGTTTTGGGGGTTACACAATTCAAAACCTAAGGGTACACGTTGGAATGAGAGTTTCATCTCATGATGAAACCCCCACTTGAACCATTAATGGAGAGGTGGCGGTTAAACAAGCCATGCTAAGGCTACACCATTGGAGCCTTGGGAGTTTCATCTCATGGATGAAACCCCCAAGTAGAGCATTAAGGAGGGAGGTTAAGGAAAATGGGAGTTACACAAAGGGCTTCACCAAAGCCATCATACTCTTGGCCGAACCACTCCAAGGGAGTTTTATCAAGATCATCATTGGCCAAAGATCAAGAAGGAAGGAAGAAGAGGCTAAGGAAGGGAAGGAGCAAGAAGGAGTGAAAGAACCAGAGGAGTCGCGGAATTGGTAAGTGCTCGATAAATTGCAAAAATAAGAAAAAGAGGGTCAAGGACATGGCCGAACCCTAATTTCATTATGGATAAAAGACCCAATGATGAACCATAGGGTTCGGCCATGTTGTATGGCCGAACCCCATGGAAAGTTGTTAAGGAATTTATATGGGATTAGATGATGTTCAAGAGGAAATAAGGAACCATAGGGTTTGGCCATATGGTATGGCCGCACCCCATGGAAAGGATATTAGTGAATTATAATGGATTTAAAGGATGTAAAATCATTTACGAATGCTTATGATGCTAAAAGGTTTTAAAGGATTTAAATGGATGTATGTATGAGAACCATCAAAGGACTTAACCTTGGTTTATGGACCAAAGGAGGGTAAGTGATTCGCGAGAGAAATTGGATTTAGACATCATAGGGTTCGGCCATGGTGTATGGCCGAACCCCATGAACCATTTTGTAGATCAAAATATGGACTTAGGTATGCTTAAATGAATGAATTGTTACCCATGGATAGAATAATGGCAATGTTGTAAATAAGTAAAAATAATGGACCATGGGTTCGGCCATGGTGTATGGCCGAACCCCATGAGGAATGTTTTATGGACTAAGGGCACAAAACCAAGGTAGTGAGGTTCGGCCATGTTGTATGGCCGAACCCCACTAAGGAATTTTTATGGACATAAGGTTTTATGTATGTTAGATGATTAATGTATGTATGATTAGATTAATGGATTGTGTCATTGGACTTAAGTTAAAGGATCAAAGGACTCAAAGGAGGGACAAAAATCAAGTGGGTGAGGTTCGGCCATGTTGTATGGCCAAGCCCCACCAAGACATATTTATGGACTTGGAAATTATTGTAAATCAATTGGGACATGGGATTGATTGATTGACATGATTATAAGGTAACGAGACCTCACAAGGGGTGTACGATCGTGAACGGTTTCCGGACGAAAGCGCAAGGACACTTTAGTGGTCTTTGGTAGATTTGCTACATCATTGATACCATGGAATATGTATGATGGTTTTAATTCCTGTTTTGGATGAGTTATTTTGTATAAATGATATGTTTCAAATATGAGATTTTAAATGCTATGATTTGTATAATTGCATAGCATGTAGACATTTGCATCTCATGCATGGCATGCGAGGGATGATATGTAACCGGAGGCCACACTCCGACGGTGCGTCCGTAAGACCACTGTGGGGATACCTTGTTGTGCATTATCCCATCAAGAGGTAAGCGGAGGCCACACTCCGACGGGGCGTCCGTAAGACCACTGTGGGGATACCTTGATGAGGAGTTTTCCATCAAGAGGATGCCATGTGTTGTGATGGGTGAGACTCATTGCATATAATAGCATGGCATGGCATTGAATCGGCATGATTATGATCTTTATTATCATGCAAGGTTTCTGGTTTTTATCTGTATGATTGGATCTCTATTATCATACATTGTTTTGGATACGATGCTTTACAAATATGGTATGATATATTATATCTGGATTTTTTATACTAACCCATGTGTTAACCCTAATTGGAATACCTACTGGGCGCGTTGTTTAACGCCCTACTTCTACTCTAGTTGATGACACAGGTAGGGAACGGAACGAAGGACAAGATCGGAACCAAGCTTAGGAGCGTGGATGATTAAGTTATATTTTGTTTAAGTTACTCATGGATTATGCATTTGAATAGCTAGCATTCGGGATTGTAATAACGTAGATATATTTGCTATAGTTTGGATGGTTAATATTGGATATTTAACTTAAGGAAATTATTTTTTAAGTGATGGATGTCCTTGCTATCTAAAATGGAATAGGATTGTTATCCTATTGTAATTCCGCATTTATCTTTTATTCCGCATGTTAACTTGAGTACGTGTGAACCATTTTAGTGGACTTGGTCCACGCACACGTATGGTTGGCCAGTTAAGGGTCGGGCTTTAGACGCTCGGACTTAGCTCGCGTCGTGGCGTCCCGCTCTCTTTCATTTTTCTATTAAAAAAAAAATAGACTCTGATTTTCGGAAAGTGAGTGAAAAAGGGCAGGGTGTTACAAACGCAAGATGCATGGAGGAGTGCTTAATCTTGATCCTTGCCTACTAATCATTTGTCAATTGAATGACAAAATGGGGGAGAGAATAGTAGAAGCTATAAGACATAAAAATCAATTAGGAGAATAATTGGTGGAAGGAAGATCCAACTCAAGGAGATTGGGGAGTCTAACAATTTATCGGTGTATGGGGGAGAAAATCTAATTTAGTCCATGGATGTTTATGGTTTGGACTAACCCATCTAATGATTGTCTAGTGTTTGCTTGCTTTTGTGCTTAAACAGGAAAATGATGCAAGCTGAGCAAGAATATGAAGGCCATAGTCTTGTTTGTTAATCCATTTGAATATACATGTAATTGATGTAATGTTTTGTATTCAAATGTGTTGTAATAAAGGGTGAGCTTGTAAATGGGTTAACTTCTAGGTTTTGTCATGTAATTGACAACGGGGGAGATTGTTAGTGCCTTGGCTTGACCGAGTCCTTGTTTGTCAGTTACATGACTCGTGTAGAAGCACTTGCCAAGAAGCTTGAAGATTCAAGATGATCGAGGAAGAAGATCATGCTCCACCAAGCTCAAAGATCGTCGTCATGGCAATCACAAGAACAATTATATGGCCATAGATGACACTAGGTGGAACCCACACCTGAGAAAGGACTACAAGGTTTAGTTGCATATGTTCGTAATAAACATAACATGCCTAGAGAGGTTGCTGAACAGTGAATAAGAAGTGAACTTGGAAACATGAATTATGTTGACTGTCAGCACGACTAGTCTATCTCACCGACCCCCCGGTGTAGTCAGGATCGACCCATCAATGTCAAATACTGTTTGGCCAGATTGACATTGGTTCAGGAACTTCGAACTGCCATTCTAGAAACGCATCTAACCGAGAGTCTCGAATGCACAGACCCCTTAGTGATGAACTTGAACGATCCCTTGTGGTCAACGACTCGTCAGTATAAAACTTATAAATTATGGATTGGGAACTTATAAGGGCTCTCGATAAAACAGACATATCGGCAATCAAATACCGATCAAGAGTTACAGGACCGACCCCTCGGCAAAGGGCGACAGGTCGTTTTGGGTAACAGGTTTCCTAAGGGAAACTACTGTCAAGCATGTTTTGCACTAGAATGAGCCTCTCGTATGGACCGACCCATCGATACCATAAGTGTCAACCCATCGGCGACAGCGACCGGAAAATAATTGTCCCGTGGGGGTGCATTTAATGCACAACGGTCGGGTGGTTGAACGGTAATAAATATGAACACCGACCTATTGGTGCCACCGACCTGTCGGCCCTGGACAGTCAATATGACCGTTAAAACTCCTCTATAAATATGAGTGTTGGGTGATTGTTTTACTATCTTCCTTGAACTTAAAAGAGTTAAACAGTCTAATGAACGATCAACACTATTGAGAGAAAGATCATAAACAACCAATCTTCGGATTGTGTTTGCAAGTGAGAAAGAGAGGAGAGAAAGATCATAAACAACCAATCTTCGGATTGAGTTTGCAAGTAAGAGAGTTATGTGCTAGGAAAGCCTTGGTTAAGCCAATTTTCCTTGTCGCCCACAAGATTGTGATTGCTACACCACGACTGCAAGAAGGAGCGTCGACACAACTTGGGTGGGATCTTCAAGAAGCACACATCAACGAGGAAGAGCTTTAAGGCAAGTGCTTCTTAGTTTTTAATTTTCTTATTAAAAACCTGTAACTCGAAAGTGGATTAAAGAGAGGTACCTTGAACCACTATAAAAAACTCTAGAGCGTCGTCTCTAGTACAGTGGTAGGTGGAATTCCCAACCAATTGAGTGAGGTTGAATTCCTATTCTAATTGTGAGGGTGTAAGTCCCCACATAATGAATTTGGAGATAGCTCAAGGTTGAGCGAGTCCTAATAGTGGACGTTGGTTGGCGAACCGAACCACTATATATCTTGTGTCATTGTGTTTGTGGTGTTAGTGCCAAATTCTTGTGTTGATTGTTTTTATCGCATTTGCTAACACACACACTCTTGATTTTTGTTTCAGCTGCATTTAAATTAATCAATTAAGTAAATTCAAAAAGGACCAACGAAATTTGATTGACCTATTTACCCCCTCTTCTAGGGTTAATTAGGCTGTTATAGCACCCGTGTTAAGGGTACTTTCAAGGGCCTTATCAGGTAGAAATTTTGTAGGAAGGTCCATTCTCTAAGTGTTTGATACAGACTTATCTACACCAATGAGAACAACAACATGGTAAAAAAAAAATTAATGAGAAGTAGCAAAAAAGAGATACTCACGACCTCTTTCATAATACATGCAAATTTTCCTCACTATAGCTCTAAGGAACCCAACCTTCATTCAACCGCTAATTCAACTGTTAGTGTTAAAAGAAAGAATTAGAAGGCATTGGAAGAAAAACAAAAGAGACAGGACTGCTGTGTTTACACGAAGAAATCAGGAAAAAAGAAGATCTACTGAGCAATTGAGTAGAGGACGAGTTAGGACGGATCCAGGATGAGATAGGACAAGTCAGGACGGATCTAGGATGAGAGAGGATGAGTCTAGGACGGTAAAACTGGGACTATTTACAGTTCTATATTGCAGAATAGGAATTGGGACGAAGTGAGGATAGTAGTAGGACAAATTTGGGATAGGTTTTCTGTAGAAAATAGAGCAACAAGAGAACAATTGCAACCATAGAACTACAACCAGTTGTTCATACAACAATGAATGTAACAAGATCAGCTAGTGTTTTTTCTTGTGTTTTGCAAAACCATTCTGCAAATAATACCTGTGTTTAGAGCATGAGAGAGGCGGTGGACAGCTACTAGAAAGAAGAAATCTGCAGTGAATCGAAAGAAACATTCAGCGAAAGGAAAAACAAATAAAAATAAGAGCAGCCAGATGAGAATCAGTCAAAGTAGATAGAGACAGACAACAAATACATGAAAGCAATAATACAGCAGAAGCAGTGAGTAAAGAGCAGCAAGGAGAAGGTCTCTTTGTTTGTTTTATTTTCGGATGCATAGAAAAGGAATGAGCTGAGGTCTTAATTGCTATAGAGAAACAAAGATAAGAAAAATCTATTAGAGAGGCCAATGTTCCAAACAAGGTTACGAGCATCAACAAGAACTTGCGTTGTTGGAACAGATAAGAAAGAGTGTAGGGCCCACTTAGTGATTGTATATTCAAGTCAATGCACATCTTGGATGGAGCTTCTTGTTAAAATCTAGAGAGGTTTGAGACAATGTGAAAGACATGGAATAAGAGAAGAAGGAATGGGGAATAAAAGAAGAATGAATCGATGGTGTTGCTGCTGTTCCAACTCAAGAAATCTATCCCATCTTTGATGATTATTTTTGCCAGCAGCCAGAACAGAGAATTAAGCACCTATGAAGAGCAGCGTTTATAAGAGCCGAAATATAGAGCATCAATCAAAAGTGGAATGATCGGCTTCTTTCATTCAAGGTGAACCTGTTTACAGATTTAAAACAGCAGCGCTGGCAACCAATCAACAAGAACACCAAACAACCACGTAGCAGTAATAAGAGAGAGTCTAAAGGGTGTGTTGTATTGTAACAAGAAAGAGAAAGAATAGTACAGAAGCAATACAAGATCTGCAAACATGTGTGGCCAACTAGTCTTTGTAGGTGCCATCTCCAGTCTGTTAACGTCCAGGTGTCCTTTCTTTATTAAGCCCATCCGATCTTTGGTCATTGTTTGTTATCTCCTTTCCTCAATTATCCCAAGCCAAGTTAGCCATTCTTCCACCTTCCTTCCATAATCCACTCGATCCTAGCCCTCTATTGTCACTTCTTTTCTTCAATTAAACAAACCCATCCACGCCACTCACTCCTTTCTTTTTCCATCTCATTCAATCCTCACCTTCCATTCATACCTCTTTACATCTATAAATAAGAGACCTCTCTACACATAGAATTCAAACTTAGCTTAGAAGATTCTTGGAGAGCTTGGAGAGGAGAGGACAAGGAGAAGAAGAATTCAAGAAAACATGGGATTTTCAAGTTCTACATTGGGTTTATAGGTTGGTAGAGTTTGAATTTCTTATTGTTTTTGTTGTATTTTATTCTTTTAAATTCCATTGGTTTGTAATTCAATTTCATGTTTCATTTATAAAACAAAGGTGTGATGAAATATTTAGTCTATTGTTTTCCAATTATTCGATGTATGCTGATTAGTTGATTTTATTTTTATTCTCTGATTAAGTCTGTGTGGATTTATTTTAAGTGTTTAAAATTAAATGTGATGAAAATTTAGATTGAATAGACTTCCTTCTTCGATCTGAGACTCTTATTTTAAGAGTGTGATGAAACGTTTTAGATTTGGAGAAAAAGTTTAAATTCTATTCATTCTAAGGTTTAACTTGAGATTTTTAATTTAATGAAATCCATATATCTCATTTTTAGAATAATTATGTATGAAAATTTTGAGTGCATAATTGGTGATTTACGTGAGCTCCATATTCTAGGCCTTTGTTTTATTTTGAAAAGATGGAAATAATGCCTCCTTAATTTTCTAATCCAATTCTACTGTAAATTGATTAATTCAATATTTTTAGATTTTAAGTGGTGAATTAATTATCTTAATTCTGGAGAGAGAAGCTGCAATTTCAAGGGCCAGAGTCTGAATTTCTATTACATAGGCCAGCGATCCACTCCAATTGGGCCAAGTTATGCTCCACAGGCCAAACACTGGGCCAAGCTCAAGTAATCCATGCACATTTCACAAATGGCCTAGGCCAATGTGCAAGTCCTAGTCTAGCATGCCTAAGTTCAAGTTCAAGAACTCAAGTCCAAGGTGTTCATTTGAGGCCCAATTACCCAAACCCTGTTATCGAATTACCCATAGTCGAATTTACCCTTAGTCCACACGGCTCTATCCCTGCCCTCTCCGTTGCCATCCACGCCATCCATTACTCCATCTTTAATCCAGACCATTCATTGTATTCATAAACTCAGGAAAACCATAGAGCCACATTTCCTTATCCATTGCATACATATATCATATTAAATCTAGGTCATCCATTTCATCATCCATCTCGATTAACCATAGAATCACAACCCTCCATGCGTTATCTTACCTTTTACATAACCTATCTTAACCACCCATCACTAGGATCATTATAATTAAGCATTTCTAATCTAAGCCACTTATTCATTAAACCCTAGATCCAGTGAAACTTGGATCCCAAGCAATCAAAACCCCATCCACTCAATTTTGCCTTGTCATGTACACCTCATCACCCATCCATCCAATACTCCACTCGATTTTCTCATATCCCATACACCTCATTCGAATTTTCCATAAAGTCAACCCTCCACATCATCTTGTTAGGGCCTCGGTTTGACCAAGTCTATGTATTGTCAATTCCGTGACCAAGCGTGATCGTGTGTCTTGGACCTCGCCTTGGAAGAATGTGAAGATGTTAGAAGATCTACTATGCATAGAAGAGTCTACACCAAACATGTAATTGGCACATATACACATGTGAGTGGACTATAGTGGACCTTAGGTCAAGCCTCAACATCCTAGAAATCAATGGTTAATAAATTTGAAATCTGAAAAACATCTGGTCTCAGCCTCGAGACCTCAAGCATTTTGTCGAGGTCTCAAAGACTGTCCATATCTGAGTGAAAATTATGACAACTGGATTTCAACGTGAAATCTAAAGTCCCTCTGTCATTTGACAAAAAATCTCACAAGAAATGGTAAGAAAATCTAGAAAAGGGAAATGCTCCTTTTGATTTTGAAAAATCCTAAGTCTTATTATGGTTGAGATTCTTATGGAAATTTGGAGAATCTACAAGGGTCTTTTTAGATTATGCAAAATCTGTTTGCCATCTCATAAATCATGAACAAATCTAAAAACGTGGGTGGCAATCTCATACATATTTGGAAAGGCTCATCTTGATTTGAAAAGATTATGAAAAATCTAATTGCCACTTCAAGATTTGATTTTATGGAATAAAATTATGGAAAATGAGATAAGACACATCGTGATTTGCAATCACATACAAATTTGAAGATATGTGCTGAGTTTTGGTGACCTGGCCTTTGACTAAATATCACTAAAATCGAGGATTAAACTATGGAAAATCTTGAACTGTATTACCAAATATAGGCTCGAGGCCTCGAAGGGAATCTGGAAGCCTCGAGACTTAACTGCTCCAAAACAGTCTTATAAATGTACGGCTGGCTAAATTCAAAATATAGATATGAAGATTGGAATAAATGTTTATTTACAATTGATGTTTTGTTGAATCTATTTCTCCTTGATATTATTGTGTAGTACCCCTTGTCAATTTATGACAAAAAAGGGGAGAAAAATGGTATTAATGTTGAGGGGGAGAAATTTCAAAATCCCACCTAGTTGCCTATGCCTTTTGCAGGAATTTTTTTTTTCTGGCATCATTTCAGGGGGAGAAAAAGAAAAAGGGGGAGAGAAGTGTTGTGCAAGGAATTCAAGTTTTGATATGGTCATTGTTTGAGTTGTATTTTTTTCAAGGGCTTGTATTTCATTGTAAAGGGGTTAAATGAGATGTATTTGTTAGAGTCTAGGTTTTATCACGAAATTGACGAAGGGGGAGATTGTTAGGGCCTAGGTTTGACCGAGTCTATGTATTGTCTATTTCGTGACCATGCGTGACCGTTTGTGTTGGACCTTGCCTTTGAAGAATGTGAAGATGTCAAAAGATCTACTATGCATAGAAGAGTCTACACCGAACATGTAATTGACACAAAGGTAAGTGGACTATAGTGGACCTTAGGTCAAGCCTCAACATCCTAGAAATCAATGGTTAATAAATTGGAAATCTGAAAAATGTTTAGTCTCAGCCTCAATGCCTCAAGCATTTTGTTGAGGCCTCAAAGACTGTCCATATCTGAGTGAAAATTATGAAAGCTGGATTTCAACGTGAAATCTCAAGTCCCTCTGTCATTTGTCAAAAAACTCACAAGATATGGTAAGAAAAATCTGGAAAAGGGAAAGGCTTCTCTTGATTTTGAAAAATTCTAAGTCTTATCATGGTTAGGATTCTTATGGAAATATGGAGAATCTGCAAGGGTTTTCTTAGATTAAGGAAAATATGTTTGCCATCTCATAAATCATGAACAAATCTAAAAACGTGGGTGGAAATCTCATATATATTTGGAAAGACTCCTCTTGATTTGAAAAGATTATGAAAAATCTAAATGCCACTTCATGATTTGATTTTTTGGAATAAAATTATTGAAAATGAGATAAGCCACAACGTGATTTGCAATCACATATAAATCTGAAGATATATGTTGAGTTTTGGTGACCTAGCCTTGTAACGCTCCGGCCTTTTTCACTCGCCGAAAATCAGAGTCTATTTTTTTTTTTGAAAATAAAAGAGTGAGAGAGAGCGGGACGTCACGACGCGAGCTAAGTCCGAGCTTCCAAAGCCTGGCCCTTAACTGGCCAACCATACGTGTGCATGGACTAAGTCCACAAAAATGGCTCACCCGTAATAATGCTATACTTGCGGAATAAAAATAGTTGTGGAATTATAATAGAGTTACTATCCTATCCAATTTTAAATAGCAAGGAAGTTCATCACATTAAATAACTTAAGTTTCAATGTCCAAAATAAAACAAACCGTAGCAAATAGTGTTAAGTTATTACAGTCCCAAAATGCTAATTGCTCAAATTATATTGTCCAAAATAAAAACTTAAATAAAATAAATGTAGATCATCCAAGCTCCTAAGCTTGGCTCCGTTCACGTCCTTCACCCCCTCCATTCCCTGTGTCATCATCTAAGGTAGAAGTAGGGCGTTAGACAACGTGCCCAGTAGGTACTCCGAGTAGGGTCAAACACATGGATTAGTATAAAAATCACATTGATACATATAATGTCAAATCATGCAAGTCAATGCCATGCCATGAGTGTCATATGCCATGATTCCCACCCATCAATCATATCACAATCACATAGTAATCCTCTTGATGTACAAACCACATCAGGGTATTGTCATGACTCCCCACGTATGCCTTATTGGTCCCACCGAACGGAGCGTGGACTCCTCTTTTCATTTCAAACATCATATCCGGAATCAGTGTGGATCCCTCCCCACATTTGTTTATCGGATACCTGAATGAAGCGTGGACTCCCGTTACAAGTTCCCTCCCATGCCATGCATGAGATATGAGTGCATCATGCCATTTCATATTACACATATAGTATTGAAATTCCATTCCTTTAAACATAGCATATTGATACCAAAATAAATCATAACACATAGGAATAAAAACCATCCATATACATAAATCCAGTGTATCAACAATCTAGGAATCCTATCAACGTCCAAATATCGTGTCCTTGCGTTTTCGTCCAAAAACCGATTACCGATCGCGTCAATCCGATCATACACCCGTTTGTGAAATCCCGTTACCTTATTACATTTAACACATATACATACATCAACTTGGTGATCCATTTGATTTCCATCAACCCCTACATCATTCCATATTCTTTTCTATTTACGCTCATGGTCCTTAAGCCGGTTAAGACCCCAAGGGGTTTCGACCATACATTAGGGCTAAAACAATGTTCAAGTCCACAACAAAAACCCACCAATGGGGTTCGGCCATACAACATGACTGAACCTCATTTTTGTCTTCTTGATCCTCTTTTTAGTCCTTGTTCATTTTAGACAAAGCAGGTCCAACATCGTTCATTCTTTGATTCTTTAATCCACTGATATTCTATAGTTAAACATGTAATTTGATAAAACAACCTATGTCCATGAAAATATCCTCCATGGGGTTTGGCCAGACAACATGGCCGAACCCATGGTTCTTCCATTCCATCTTAACCACCATTTATTTTTCTTTTATTTCTTAGATTGATCACCCATAGTTAATCATTTAATTTCTTAAACATACATAGGCCCACAAAATGATCCATAAAAGTGATTCATGAGGTTCGGCCATACAACATGGCCGAACCCATGATTCCTCATTTCCATCTTCTCCTTTCTTATCTTGATAGTCCATAATTAAATTATTTAAAACATATTAGGTCCATAAAACTCCTCCATGGGGTTCTGCCATACAACATGGCCGAACCCATGGTCCATTATTTTCCATCCCCTCTTCATTTTAAATCATCATTTCTTTCCTTTTATTCCTTAACTAGGTAATCCTTAAAAATCACCCATGGTTCATCATTTAAAACGTTTTTAAATCCATCAACATTCTTCCATGGTTCGGCCATACAACATGGCCGAACCCATGGTTCATCATTTTTCCTCTTCTTCATCATATTTTCCATTTTCATATCATCTTGAGGATGGTTTTCTTAAAAAAATGCATACAATAAGTTTAGGCCCCTTGATGGGGTTCGGCCATACATCATGGCCGAACCTCATTCAATCTCTTTTTGAGCCTTCATATGATCCATAGATAAAAAATTAGGGTTCGGCCATGCAAGGGCCGAACCATGTTCTTCCACCTTTGTTTCAACCATTTGATCATTCCTCATATTTAATCATGCATGTTGTCATCCATAAATCATGCATACACATAGTCCTTAACAATCTTCATTTATACAACCTATCTTACCCATCAACAAGATTAGAGTATTGTCCATTTTTTTTTCCATCTCCAAAACCATATTTTGGATTTTTGAACAATACTTTACTTTATGTCCATTTCATTGATATTCCTTGAATGGATTTTAAATCCATGGCCTATAACCATTTGGCCAAACTTTCCAATCTGAAATGGAATCTCATGGTTTCTTATGTTTTTAGTAACATGAAACATAAACCTTACCTTTTCCGCGTCTCCTTCGTTTTCTTTCGTTCCGTCTTGCTCCTCCGTTCTTCTCCTTCCTTAGTCCTTTCTTCTTCCTCCTCCATTCTTCGGTTTCTCCAAGTTTAGTGCCGAAATGAGAGGAAGAGAGATTGAGAGCCTTCTTGATGTATTCTGCCAAGAGGTTGTTTGAAAGGGAAAGGGATTGAGGTGAAAACCTAAGGGAGGGTTCGGTCTAGGGTTTGAAGATTGAGAGAGGGAGAGGAGGAGAGGGTGAGATGAAACAATCTCAACTATTTTGTCTAAGGTAGGATCGGCCAAGGGAGGCTTGGTCTTGTGTAAACCCTTTTTATCTTGCCCTAGGGCTTTGGTGAGAGGGAGAGAAGTTGAGATGGAAAAACCCTAACTCCTTTCTTGTCTAGAGAGGGTCAGCCAAAGAGGGTTTGGTCTTGTGTAACCCTAAACTCCCAACCACCCTCATCAAGGTGTGGTCTTCCCCATGTGTCCCTTGGCTAACCAAGAGGGCACATGGTTTACACTTGGCACTCTCCCTCTACCCAACGGTTTTGTGTCTAGGGTTTCCATGAGATGGAAACTGTAACGACCCGTCCCGCTAGCAAGATATTGTCCGCTTTGGGCCTCACACACGGCCCGTACGGCTTTCAATTGGCGAGCCAACCCACTGTTGCTCCCAAGAGGCCTCATACTAGAAGGAGGAAGGCTACCACTTATATACTAGAGAATTTCCAATGCAACTAGCAATGTGGGATTTTTTGGGGCAGGATATTACAATCTACCCCCTTAAAGCCAGAGCCGTCCCCGGCTCTGCACACATAACAACTAAGCCCACACCCTTAGGCAGAGAGTTGAACCATTCTCTGATACTATTTGTAACGACCCGTCCCGCTAGCATGATATTGTCCGCTTTGGGCCTCACACACGGCCCGCACGACTTTCAATTGGCGAGCCAACCCACTGTTGCTCCCAAAAGGCCTCATGCTAGAAGGAGGAAGGCTACCACTTGGGTCGTTACAGAAACCCTCCACCTCCCCTTTGACTCACTTAAGTCCTTTCATCTTCCATGTGACTCACCACCCATTCAACTCACTTCATTTAAATGAAACTCATTCCCCTAACTCAAGCACTTGAATTCATTTCCATCTAACTTAGGTGATTTTAATTAAATAATTTAACCCAACTCACTTCACTTGACCCTCTTGAATTTACCCATGAACTCACCCATGGTTGACCAAGTCAACCATGGTAGCTGACCCCACAAGCTACCTTAGACCACTCGCCACGTCACTTGATGAGCTGGACTTGGGTCCCACTTGGCTATGCCACTTCCATGTCACCTCCTACTCTTGCCACCTCACTTGATGAGGTGGATCCCATGTCTTAGGTCCTAATTGGGTACATGATCCGATTAAATCAATTCTTTTTGACCCATTTACCCTAAACATCAATTCATCTTGACCCATTGGGTCCCAATTGGGCATTTGACCCAATTGACCACATTTACCCAATTAATTAGAATTAACCCTATCCATGATCCATTGGACCATACTTGGGCCATTGCCCCAATTCTTATCCATCTAACATCCATTCCATCTATAAATCTTAATTTTTAACAATTAAAATAGATAATAGCCAATATAATTATTGCATTGAAAATCCGAGCTATTACAATATTACCCTCTTTTGAAATTTTTTTCCCGAAAATCGAGTGAAGTAGGGTTTCAAACAACTTATACAAAAAGCTTAGGATGAGCTGGACTCATCTTTTATTCAAGTTCCCAGGTGGCTTCCTCGTTACCATGTCGATCCCATACCACCTTGACGAACTGAATGACTTAGTTCCGTAGTACCCTCTGTTCTTTCCCGATCACTCTGACCGGCTTTTCCACATAAGTTACGTCGCTTTGCACATCAACATCTTGCACGTTCAACACATGTGAAGGATCAGGATTGTATTTCCTCAACATAGACACATAGAATACATCGTGCAAAGATGACAACTGTGGAGGAGGTGCCAATTGATAAACCACCTCCCCCACCCTCTTTAGGATTGGAAGCGGCCCCACAAATCTAGGCGATAGTTTCCCTTTCTTCCAAAATCACATGTGTCCCTTTTGTGGTGAGACTTTCAAGAACACTAAGTCTCCCACCTCAAACTCAAGGAACCTTCTTCTCTTGTCAGTGTAGATCTTCTGACGACTCTGTGCAGTAAGTAGATGCAGTCTTATCAACTTAATTTGATCCGTGGTCTCTGCAACTAACTTGGGTCCAATAAGTGCAGGTTCATCGGCCTCTGTCCAACACACTGGTGATCTACAGGGTCTACCATACAACGCCTCGAATGGAGCCATCTGGAGGCTTACCTGGTAACTGTTGTTGTAAGAGAACTCAACCAGCGGTAAGTGATCCTCCCATCCACCCTTGAAGTCTAACATACATGCTCTCAGCATATCCTCTAATGTCTGTATTGTCCTCTCTGATTGTCCATCAGTCTGTGGATGGAACGCTGTACTAATCAATAAGTCTGTCCCCATAGCCGACTGCATGCTCTGCCACACCCTACCGGTGAATCGGCCGTCTCTGTCGGACACAATGGTCCTGGGGATACCATGTAGTCTGATGATATCGTTGATGTACCGTCGACCCAAAGTCTCAGATGAATCTGTCATCTTGATGGGAAGAAAGTGTGCAGACTTGGTCAATCGATCTACCACGATCCATATTGCATCGTTGCCCTTTGATGACCTTGGCAATCCTGTTACAAAATCCATGGAGATATGTTCCCATTTCCACTCCGGCACTGGTAAGGGTTTGAGTAAAACCTGGTGGCTTCTGATGTTCAGTCTTAACATGCTGACAAGTGAGGCAGTGAGCGACAAACTCTGCCACATCTCTTCTGAATCCATGCCACCAATAGTGTCTCTTCAGATCATGATACATCTTGGTGCTGACCGGATGAATAGAGAGTTTGGTTTGGTGTGCCTCGATCAATAACTCTCTTCTGCAGATCTGAGGCACATATGTCCTGCCTTGAAATAAAAGACCCTGTCCCGGTCGTAACTCCCATTCCGGTATAACCTCACAAGTAGACATTTTAGCCCATATATCTTCCACTACCGGATCTGTCCGTTGTTCCTATTAAATCTTGGAAACCATGTTGGACCGTATGATCAGATTATACATACTTCCATGGTCCTTGATGTACAAATTGAACTCTTGAATGGTATTCAGCATTTCCCATTCTTTCCTAATCAAACTAGTCACTGTTGCGTGTGACATGCGGCTGAGGGCATCCGCCACTTTGTTCACCTTGCCAGGATGATATCGAAGCGCAAACTCATAATTTTGCAAGTATTCCATCCATCTGCACTGCCTCATGTTAAGTTCCTTCTGATCGAACAAATATTTCAAGCTTTTGTGATTTGAAAATACCTCATACTTCTCGCCATAAAGATAGTGTCTCCAGGCTTTGACAGCGAAGACCACTGCGGCTAATTCCAGATCATGGGTGGAATAGTGGCATTCATGGATTTTCAAATGTCTTGAACCATAAGCCACCACGTGTTGACTTTGAGTGAGAGAACACCCAAGTCCCTCTCCTGAAGCATCACAATATACTTCATAGCCCTTGCCTCTTTCCGGCAAAATCAGAATAGAAGCAGTCATAAGCCTCTCCTTCAGTTCCTTGAATCTCCGGTTGCATACATCAGATCATTCAAATTTGACTCCTTTCTGATTGAGTCGGGTAAGTGGAGATGCAATCTTGGAGAAGTCCATGATAAACTTCCTATAATAACCTGCCAATCCCAGAAAGCTGAGAATTTCGGTCACATTCTTTGGTGCCTTCCATTCTCTGACTGCCGCCACTTTAGCCGGGTCCACGGCTATACCTTCCGCTGATATGACATGCCCCAAGAAGTTAACCTCAAATAGCCAGAATTCACACTTGCTTGCTTTGGCATACAACTAATTCTCTCTCAGGGTGGCCAGGACTATCCGCAAATGCTCAGCATGCTCCTCCTGATTTTTGGAATAAATCAGGATGTCATCAATGAAAACAATTATGAACTTGTCCAAGTAAGGAAGGAAGATCCTGTTCATTAGATCCATGAATACGACTGGTGCAATGGTAAGTCCAAACGGCATGACTACATACTCATATAGTCCATACCGCGTTCTGAAAGCAGTATTCTCTATGTCTTCATCCCTGACCCGAATTTGATGGTAGCCTAACATCAGATCAATCTTGGAGAAGTGACTGGAACCCCTGAGTTGATCGAATAGGTCATCAATCCTCGGTACAGGGTACTTGTTTCTGACTGTCAGCTGGTTCAATTTTCTGTAATCTACACACATCGAAGTGTACCATCCTTCTTCTTCACAAATAATATCGGGGCTCCCCAAGATGATGTGTTGTTCCGAAGGCATCCTAGTCTGAGCAGTTCATCAATTTACCTCTTCAACTCTAACATCTCAGTTGGGGCCATCCGCTAATGCGGTAATGACACTGGAGTAGTGCCAAGATACAGCTTGATCTCAAAATCAATCTCCCTCTTGGGTGGCAAGCCAGGGAGTTCTGTTGTGAATACCTCCGTGTAGTCTTTCACTACCGCTAGAAGTTCAGCCACCGGTGCCTTGTCTAATCTGATGTTGTTCAATACAAAGTGATTCAATTCTTCATGCAGTCTTCTAGTCATAGGGATGTTCTGTTTGTCAGCATGTACCACGTATCGCTTTCTCTTGGGTGACCAAAATATCACCCTGCGGAGATGGCAGTCAATGCTGGCCTGGAAGTTAGCCAACCAATCCATGCCAAAGATGATGTCGTACTCAGTCATCTCGAGTACCAGATAATTGAACTCAAATCTGAATCCAGCGAGTTCAGTGTTTACCACTGTGTATATAAGTCCCAGTGATGTGTCTCCAATGGGGGATACAATAGTGAGTGCCGTGGACAATTTTTGTACTAGGGTGCCAGTAGCAGATATAAATGCAGCAGATACAAAAGAGTGGGATGCTCCAGAATCAAATAATACGAAAGCATAGGAACTACCAACTACTGCCATACCTTGAATCATTTAGTGATCCACCGTCTTTGGATGAGGAGCTAAAGTATACAGCCGTCCAGATCCTATAGGATTAGGTGACCGTCCTATTTGGTTGTATGTCCTGGATACTTGTGAATGAGTTGATCGGGCTGGATGACGAAATGAACCCCTAGAGTGAGAAGGTCTATTGTTCTGCGGACATTCCCTCTTGAAATGGCCCTGCTTGCCACACTGGAAACAGGTGCTCACACCTTGGGGGACCTGAGAGACGGATACTGATGAGGAGGGCTGATTGGGACGAAAGCCTCCAGTTGACCCTAGTGGAAGGTGATGGTCTCCCAAAGTTGGGTTGGAACCTCTTGTTCGAACGAAAAACACCTCCACTGCTCTGGCCTCGGCGGTTGTCCACAAATTGCATTGTCTCTGTCAGCTCTTGCTCAACTATGGTAGTTCGACTGACCATTTCCACCAATGTAGGTGACTTGATGATAGTCACTTTGGCCCTGATGCTCAGTCGAAGGCCCCCTCAAATTTGTGAGCCTTTCTGTACTCCTTGTCCACCATGGTTAAAGCATAACATGATAGACGGAGGAACTCCTGATGATACTCCTCCATAGTCATGGTGCCTTACACCAAAGATATGAACGCTTGTGTCTGGCGTTCCTTTTCCTCCTCTGGAAAGTAGTGCTCCAGGAACATTGCAGAAAATTGGTCCCATGTCATCTCAGTCCTTTCCCCTTCTGGAATCTGTGCCCGCTGTCGCTCAATCACTTCCCACCATATGTCGGCATCATCAATCAATTGTGAAGTAGCCAGCAATATTCTATCTTCGTTACCGGTGACCTTCAACAATGTCAAGATCTTGGTGATGTTCCTCAGCCATTTCTCCGTTCCGGCAGGTCCTCCTTTCCCTTTAAAGTGAGGGGGACGCTGCTGTTGGAAGTCTCTAACCATACTTCGATCATGGGCCTCATGGGTGGTCCCATTTCCATTGTCGTTCATATGTTGCTGTAGAACGGAAGTGACCACAGCTTGTACCAAGTTCTGCAGTTGGTAGGTACCACTGGAATGTTCATGCTATTCTGCTCTTCCTCCCGGTGTGGTTGCTGCACCTCTTCATCCACATGTAGGTTTTGTTGAGTTCTTCTTCTCGGAGGCATTTTCCTAAGTCATTGAAACATCATTGACTTAGCTTCTTCGTAAAATTTCGTATTTACCTATTTTGGGGAAATTGCCAAATAAACATCTTTGTATTTCTTTGTTTTTTGGGGAAACTTTCTAAGTATCAAGTATTTTTCTCAATTTGGGGAAATTCTGTTGTTTTCTTGTTTCGGGGAAATATCTCCTATTTGCTATGCTTGATAAATCCATTTTATAGTGATTGTCCTTCCCTTGCTATCATTCCTTTTTCATCAAGTGTTGCTCTTAGATTGAATGCTTCAGTCTGAGTCTAACAAAGTAAATTAATCTAGCCCCCGTGCAGCGGACTCCGAAGAGTAAGGTCAGTTGGGATTCTTATCTTGTCAGTAAGACATGATACCGTCTTAATCTACTTCGAAAGATTCATACTTCCGGTTTCGCTCTGATACCAACTGTAATGCCCCGTCCTTTTTTCACTCGCCGAAAATCAGAGTCTATTTTTTTTTTTTTTTGTGAAAATAAAAGAGTAAGATTGAGCGGGACGTCACGACGCGAGCTAAGTCCGAGCTTCCAAAGCCCGGCCCTTAACTGGCCAACCATACGTGTGCGTGGACTAAGTCAACGAAAACGGTTCACCCGTAATAAGGCTATACTTGCGGAATAAACATAGTTGCAGAATTATAATAGAGTTACTATCCTATCCAATCTTAAATAGCAAAGAAGTCCATCACATTATATAACTTAAGTTTCAATGTCCGAAATAAAACAAACCATAGCAAATAGTCCTAAGTTATTACAGTCCGAAAATGCTAATTGCTCAAATTACATTGTCCAAAATAAAAACTTAAATAAAATAAATGTAGATCATCCAAACTCCTAAGCTTGGCTCCGTTCACGTCCTTCGTCCCACCCATTCCCTGTGTCATCATCTAAGGTAGAAGTAGGGCGTTAGACAACGTGCCCAGTAGGTACTCCGAGTAGGGTCAAACACATGGATTAGTATAAAAATCACATTGATACATATAATGTCAAATCATGCAAGTCAATGCCATGCCATGAGTGTCATATGCCATGATTCCCACCCATCAATCATATCACAATCACATAGTAATCCTCTTGATGTACAAACCACATCAGGGTATTGTCATGACTCCCCACGTATGCCTTATTGGTCCCACCGAACGGAGCGTGGACTCCTCTTTTCATTTCAAACATCATATCCGGAATCAGTGTGGATCCCTCCCCACATTTGTTTATCGGATACCTGAATGAAGCGTGGACTCCCGTTACAAGTTCCCTCCCATGCCATGCATGAGATATGAGTGCATCATGCCATTTCATATTACACATATAGTATTGAAATTCCATTCCTTTAAACATAGAATATTGATACCAAAATAAATCATAACACATAGGAATAAAAACCATCCATATACAAGGTAGGAATCCTACCAACGTCCAAATATCGTGTCCTTGCGTTTTCGTCCAAAAATTGATCACCGATCGCGTCAAGCCGATCGTACACCCGTTTGTGAAATCCCGTTACCTTATTGCATTTAGCACATATACATACATCAACTTGGTGATCCATTTAATTTCCATCAACCCCTACATCATTCCATATTCTTTTCTGTGTACGCTCATGGTCCTTAAGCCGGTTAAGACCCCCAAGGGGTTTCGGCCATACATTAGGGCTGAAACAATGTTCAACTCCACAACAAAAACCCACCAATGGGGTTCGGCCACACAACATGGCGGAACCTCATTTTTGTCTTCTTGGCCCTCTTTTTAGTCCTTGTTCATTTTAGACAAAGCGGATCCAACATCGTTCATTCTTTGATTCCTTAATCCACTAATATTCTATAGTTAAACATTTAATTTGATAAAACTGTAACGCCCTGCCCTTTTTCACTCGCCGAAAATCAGAGTTTATTTTTTTTTTTTGGAATAAAAGAGTGAGAGAGAGCGGGATGTCACGATGCGAGATAAGTCCGAGTTTCCAAAGCCCGGCCCTTAACTGGCCAACCCTACATGTGCGTGGAACTAAGTCCATGAGAACGGTTCACATGTAATAAGTTAAGCTTGCGGAATGTAAACTTAATGTGAAATTATAATAGAGTCTATCCTACCAATTATTAAATAACAAGTACATCACTTTATTAATCAATACCTTAACTTAGAAGGTCCAAAAGTAAAGTCTAAACCATAACAAGTAGTCTAAGTTATTACAGTCCAACGAGCTAATTACTCAAATTACATTTCCATAACTGAAACTTAAATAAATGAAACTAGCTCCTCCAAGCTCCTAAGCTTGGCTCTGATCACGTCCTTTGCTTCCTCCATTTCCTGTGTCATCATCTAAGGTAGAAGTAGGGCGTCAGACAACGTGCCCAGAAGGTACTCCGAGTAGGGTCAACACATGGATAAGTATGAACAAAACACATAGATATAAGTATATCAAAACCATGCAAGTAAATGCCGTGCCATGGGTGTCATATGCCATGAGTCCCACCCATCACCCATATCATTATCACATAATGTCCTTCTTGATGGAAAATCCTCATCAAGGTATCCTCCACAAATGCCTTACGGACGCCCCGATGGAGTGTGGATCTCCGGTTTCAAATCAATCTCATAATAACCCTCTTGATGGAAAACCCTCATCAAGGTATCACAATCTCATAGTATCCCCCTTGAAGGATAATGCACATCAAGGTACCCCACAAATGCCTTATGGACGGCCCGACGGAGTGTGGATCTCCGGTTTCATTTCAAACATACATTCCCTTGGAATCAGTATGGATTCCACCCCATGGTTGCTTTATCGGAAATCCGAATGGAGCGTGGACTCCTTTCAATTGATCCCTCCCATGCCATGCATGAGATGCAAGTGCAAACATGCTATGTAATATTACAAACCACAGCATTAAAATCCCATCATTAAGACATACCATTTGATACCAAAATAATTAAAGTAAAACATTCATATACACATAATCCATGGCTTTCAATGAGGTAGGAATCCTACCAATGTTTAAATACCGGGTCCTTGGTTTTCGGTCCAAAGATCGATCACCGATCATGCACCGCTTGTGAGATCCCGTTACCTTATTACATATCAACAAGTCAAACCAATGTTTTATTTGATTTCCAACATGCTCAAGTCCACAAATATGCCTTAGTGGGGTTCGGCCATACCACATGGCCGAACCTCACCCACTTGGTTTTGGGTCCTTTTTTAATCCTTAGATCATTTTAATCATGTGGGTCCAAGATCAGCCATCGTTTGATTTATTAACCCAAATACACATAAGTTCATCATTTACCATTAATAAAACCCTAAGTCCCCAAAAACATCCTGCATGGGGTTCGGCCTTGGTCATGGTCCTTTCATTTTCACCATATTTACCTCTTCGCCATCATTCTTTTCATGGCTAATCACCCCTTTTGTTTATACATACTTAGGTCCATAACTGATCCATAAACATAGGTACATAAATGATTTATTAATCATGACATAAAACCCTAACAAATCCCTAACAAATACCTCCATTCCTTTATTTGATAATCCATTCATTTTAAACATGCATGCATAGATCCATAATGTCCACAAAATGGGTCATGGGGTTCGGCCATGTTGTTCATTTTCATCCTCCCTTTAAAATCATTTACAACATTTTAGACCCATAAACAAAGTCCCTCCACTGGGGGGGGGGGGGGGGGCGGTGGTCATCTTTTTACAACCCAAAGTCTATCAACATGTCTTCCATCATTTCCATGGTTCAAACCCATCTAAGTCCATCAATATCTCTCCATGGGGTTCGGCCATACAACATGGCCGAACCCACGGTCCATGGTTCTTCACCATTCACAACATTTTAGACCATTTAAATCATTAACATGCATCCATTCAAAACCTTTTAAAATCATTAATACCCTTCCATGGGGTTCGGCCATACAACATGGCTGAACCCTATGGTTCATCACTTGCCCTTAAAGATCACATACTTATGATTATATCCCTTGATGGGATTCGGCCATACATCATGGCCGAACCTCATCCAAATCCTTTTTAGTTCTTATGATCCATGTACATAGAAATCTAGGGTTTGGCCATGCAAGGGCCAAACCATGATCTTGATCATATACTTTATCTTAGACATGCATGAGGTCCTTTCCATATATCCATAACAATTAGGGTTCGGGCATGCAAGGCCAACCCACGATCCATGATCATAATCCTTATATGGTTCATGCAAGAGGTCCTTAGTCATATATACATAATGTCCTTAATGTTCCATCATTCACATAGCCTATTTTACCCATTAGGGTTCGTCCATTTTCTATCTCATTTCTTGGATGGATCTTTAAATCCATGGCCCATAACATTTTTGGCCAACTTTCTAATCCAAAATGAAATGTTCCCTTAACCCCTTTCCAATTAACAAAATCTTGTTGAGTACTACTTACCGATTCTGCGACTTCTCCAGTTTCTTTCACTCCTTCTTGCTCTTGTCTTTCCTTAGTCTTTCTCCTTCCTTAGCCTCTTCTTCCTTCCTTCTTGATCTTCGGCCTTGAGAGGGAGAGGGTCTAAGATGAAACCCCCAAGAGATGGTTCGGCCTTGGTGAATGTTTGAGAGAGGGAGAGGAGGAGAGAATGGAAGATACCAAGTGTTTCTTTGTCCTAGTGTATGGGTCGGCCAAGCTTGAGATCCAAATTTCTCTTCCTTTGTCTTTCTCTTAGAGTGATGGTCGACCAAGAGAGGGAGAGAGGGAGAGAGTGAGATGAGATGGAAAGGGATTAAAAGCCATCTTTCCCCTCTTGTCTAGGGGTTGCTTGGGTTAGACTCCACCCTCATCAATGTGGAGTCATCCCCATGAGCTCATTCACCCAACTAAGGAGTGCATGCCCTCCACATGGCACATACCACTCCCATGCCCAACGGTTTTGGCTTGGTTTCATGGGTGTTTGGTGGTTCCATGAGATGAAACCACCACCTCTCTTTTGACCAATGCATGGTCTTGTATATCCCCACTTTAAGCTTCTTGTCTTGCATACCACCCCCATGTCCAACAGATTTGGTTTGGGTTTCCTTGGGTGGTTTGGTGGTTTGGATGAGGTGAAACCACCACCACTTCATTGCCCTGTAATAGCTCAGATTTTTAATTCAATAATATATTGGCTATTATTTGATCTAATTGTGAAAAAAATTAAGAATTATAGATGGAGTGGATGTTAGATGGATCAAAATTGGGACAATGGCCCAAGTATGGTCCAATGGACCATGGGTAGGCTTGATTGTATTTAATTGGGTCAATGATGGTCAATTGGGTCAAATGCCCAATTGGGACCCAATGGGTCAAGATGGTTTGAGCATTAGAGAAAAATTGGGTCATGGATCCAATTGTGATCAAAGGCATGGGGTCCATCTTAATTGCAAGTGTAGGAATGGAATTATCCAAGTGGCATGGCCAAGTGGAACCCAACTCCACCTCATCAAGTGAAGTGGCGTGTGGACCAAGGCACTTGTGGGGCCAACCACCATGGTTGACTTGGTCAACCATGGGTGGGTCAAAGATAAATTAAAGGAGATTAAATATAGTAAGTGGAATTAAATTATTTGATTGCAATGATCTAAGTTAGATATCAATTTAAATGAATGAGTTGCATTACATGGAGTGAGTTAAATGGGGGTGAGTCACCTAGATAATGGACTGAGTCAAGAGGATTTTTTCATCCCATTTAATCCATCAAAATTGTTGGGATAGTGTGGAGTGCCATGTGGAAGGCATGCTCCCCCCCTTGGCTGGACCAAAAGCTTAGTTGGAGAGCATGCATTGGCCAAAAATGAGGTGGTGGTTCCACCTCATCCAAACCACCAAACCACTCATGGTAAATGAGCCAAAACCGTGGGCCATGAGGGGTTGGGTGTGCCATGTGGAGGGCATGCACCCTCCATGGCTAGACAAGATCCCTAGAAGGTGGACATGCTAGGGCATGCATTGGCTCAAGGAGAGGTGGTGGTTTCACCTCATCCCAACCACCACCACCAACGGATAAAGCCAAGACAAAAATCGTTGGGAGGAGAGTGGTGGCCATGTGGAGGGCATGCAACCATTGGTTTGGTCAATGGGCTCATGGGGAAGATTCCACCTTGATGAGGGTGGAGTCTAACCCAAGCAACCCAAGACAAGATGGGAACAACTAGGGTTTTTCCATCTCATTTCTCATCTCACTCTCTCCCTCTCTCCCTCCCTCTTCTAGCCGACCCACTCTCATCCAGGACAAAGAAAACACTTAGAGAAAGAAGAAAAAGACTTAGAGAAAAAAAATTGGATCTCAAGCTTGGCCGACCGCCCTCTCATTGGACAAAGACTTGGAGTTTCATCTCACTGTCCTCTCCCTCTCTCAAACCTACACCCTCCTTGGCCGAACCACTCTTGGAGATTTTATCTTGATCAAGCTCACACATTGGCCGAAGATCAAGGAGGAAAGAAAGAAGGAAGGCTAAGGAACAAGAAGGAGCAAAAAGGAAACCGGAGGAGTCGCGGGATCGGTAAGTAATACTCAACAAGATTTTATTTGAAGGAGTTAAAGGAAACCATGAAATTCCATTTTCTTGGATTGATGAGTGGCCAAAATATTATGGGCCATAGATTTTGAATCCATCCAAGAAATGGGGTAAGAAATGGACAAACCCTAATGGGTAAGTTAGGCTATGATTAACGGATATGATTAAGGACACTATGTATATAAGGCTTAAGCATGGAAAATGGTTAAAGATCATGGTTCGGCCCTTGCATGGCCGAACTCTAATTTTATTATGGCTAAGGACCTTGTGCATGTTCCATGAAAGGAATGGTGAATGATCAAGATGTAACGCCCCGCCCTTTCCGAGATTCAGAGTCTAATTTTTTTTTAAATAATAATATAATAACACCGGAAGAGGGCGGACGACGTCACGACGCGAGCTAAGTTCGGACTACCCAAGTTTGACCCTTAACTAGCCACCCATGTGTGCATGGACTAAACCCATGAAAGACAAACCACACATGGAACTAATCAACTCATGCGGAATAAACTAAACCAATTGCGGAAATAAACTGAATAGATAGCAAGTACAAGTCTCATCTATTAACATTAAATAATCCAAACATCCATTGTCAAAACCATAAACAAACCATAGCAAAGTTTACTAGCTATTACATGTCCATAAAATGTAATTCAAAAGATAGTAATATAGAAATCCCAATCATCATTCAAGCGTTTAAGCTTGGCTCCCCTCCTGGTCCTCGACCTTCTCTTTTCCTTTTCCTTTTCCTGCATTATCCTCTAAGGATAGAATTAGGGCGTTAGAACAATGCGCCTAGTAGGTTTTCCAATCAAGGCTACCACATGGTTAGTATATAAAACATGCATATATCATAGTATATGATTAACAAAACATTTGAAATCAATGCTATGTATGTACGTGCAAATGTAATGAGTCCCACCCATCACAATTATACATAGCTATCACTTGACGGGATTCTCACGTCAAGGTAATCCAGAGTAATCCACATTTCCTCTAAATAGAAGTCTAATGTCAAGGTAAGCCAGAGTAATCCACATTTCCTCTGTATAGAACTCTTATGTCCAAGTACTTCACAGTGTAATCCATAGTACTCCTCATTTCCTACGGATAGGGCTCTGGTTTCCCAAAGTCATCACCCCATGCCATGCATGAGATGTCAATGAATTATATATCATTTGTAAATGTAAATCTCATCATTCAAAAACCAATCATAATAGTGGTTACAAGTAGGTAGGAAACCTACGGAAACTTCACTTAAGTGTCCGTTCCTTTCAAGCTTTACCCGATCACGACTCGCACTCCGTTCAACTTCCGTTTCCTTGTTTATACAACAGCAAGTCAATACGTAATCTTCTAGATTTCTAATCAAGTCTAGATCCCATAAACTATCTTGTGGGGTTCGGCCATACCCATGGCCGAACTTCACCCACTTTGGGATTAATCTTCCTTTTTCATTTGATAAACATTTCATACTTCAAACATGTCTTGGTAGTATTCGGCCATACACCATGGCCTAACCATACCACTTTGGTTTGACGTTCTTTGATGTCCTTTTAATCTTTCATTCCATTATAGCCTGTATTTACGGTTTTGCCATTGATCATACCCTTGTTTAACATTGTTAACAACTTATGGCAATAAACATTAATCCATTAAATTTAATATCCCAAAACCAATTTTTATAGGTGGGGTTCGGCCATACACTTTGGCCGAACCTCACTTATTTCACTTGAGTCCACTTTTATCTCTTGATTTAATAATTCCATTCAAGTGACTCATTTACAAAAACTACAATCCACCAAACTCCATAACCAAGAAACCTTACATCCATATAAAATGGTCCATGGGGTTCGGCCATACATATGGCCGAACCCAATGGTTCCCTTGGTTCAATGATTCCATCATACGTACATAACTTAGGCGCTACTCTTTAATCATAAGAACCATATGGTTCAGCCATCCAATGGCCAACCCAAAACAGTAACCCTATTTCCATTTAAATCACATAAACATAATATTGTATGGTTTTTATCTCTCAAAAACCATCACAATTAACCATAAACTTATCAACTCATTTCATGGGGTTCGGCCCTCACAAGTGGCCGAACCCTATGGCCCATAACTTGAACTTTTTATCAAATACTTAGCCTCATTAAAACATGTAAAAACCTCCATGGGTTTGCATGGTTTTTAACCTTCAAAAACCATCAAAATACCCAAATAATTTCATGGGGTTCGGCCATCCAAGGTGGCCGAAGCCAATGATCCATTTTATCATTTTTAACCAACCACTACCCAAGGTTTAAACCCTTGATGCATTCGTCCATTCCATAGTCTAATCATGACATCCAAATCCATGATTTAAAAGCCCTTTCAACTTGCATCTTAGGTCTAATTAAAAATCCAAAACAGTCCATCATTTTGCATGGTTTTAACTTACAAAAATCATCAACATAGCCATAGTATTTCATGGGTTTGGCCAACCAAAGTGGCCGAACCCTATGGTCCATCTTTGCTATCTTTTAAACATCAAAATACATACTCCAAACCCTAGGTAAATTCGGCCATCCCATGGCCAAATCATGTTCCATTTAACTCATTTTATTAAACAAAATTCCATGGAAACACTTACCAATTTCCTTTGCCTTTGATCTTTGCTTCCTTCCCTCTTTCTTCCTTAGACTTAGCCGATTAGAAGCTTGAATCAATGGTGAAATGTAACACCCCAATTTCTCAATGATATGAATATTTACGAAAATGCCACTGGAATGGTAAATTTAATAGATGCGATTATAAATGAGAAAATGGTGAGGCCCATTGTTCAAATTAAGACCCTATGAACATATTATAAGGATCAAATTTAAGTAAATGGGTAATGGACATCAAATTGGGTCAAAATGGTTAATTGGGTCAAAGGACCCAATTGGGACCCAATGGGTCATTGTGGACTTATTTGACCATTGGGTAAGCTCAATTTTATTATGGTTAAGCTGAATTGATTGGAAATGAAATGTATGATAAATGGGTAGGTTTGATACAAGTGTGTAAAACCACATTCAAAGGGCTAAACCACCCATAAATGGGTCATGGCGTCAAATTGGATCCATGGGCTAAATGGGGACCCAATGGTACGAGTTGACCATATTGACCATGGTTGACCCTGTGGACCCTCAAGTGAGCTCAAATATGAGTTAAATCAGGTTGAGTTGGGACTGAAGTAAGTTGGAATTAAATCAAGTAATGAGTTGACTCAAATGCATTAAATGAAATGCATTAAGTGTAGTGAGTTGGGTGAGTTGAGTTGGAAATCAAAGGGACCTTGAGTTCAAGTGAGTCAAGTGGGGAGGTCAGTAGTTGTCTTGATCTCAAAGACTCAAAGTCAAGTAATGGCACACATTGGAAGTGAAGTGGTGCCTTGGCCAAGCCAAGGGTCACCATGGTTGGGTGCGGCCTTAATGAGGAAAGATGGAGGGGTCTTTCCATCTCAAGGGATGCATTGGTTGGTACCAAGGGATGTCTTGGTTTGTGCCAAGTGACTCCTTGGTTTGATCAAAGAGTAATGAGGGTAAATGAATGGTTCTTGGGGCTGTTATACAAAGGAGATAAACCACCATACTTGGCCGATTTTCATCACAAAGAATCTTAGAATTCATCTCTCTCCCTCTCTCTCAAGAACCTACCTCCTTGGCCTAATTATCCTTTGGTGTTTTCACCATTGTCCAAGATTACAATCAGTTAAAGACTACGGGAGCAAGAAGGAAGAAAGCAAGGATAAAAAGGAGAGAAGAAAAGCAAAGGAAATTGGTAAGTGGTTAATTAAGAATTTAGTTAAATGGATTGGTAAAAGGGAGCATGCTTTAGCCATGGCTTGGCCGAATCCATCAAGGGTTTAAACCTTGGATGGTGCTTCATAAAAATGATAAAAAGTGGATCATAGGGTTCAGCCTTTGGATGGCCGAGCCCCATGAAAGGAGTTGGTTAGATTGATGGTTTTTGAATGCTAAAAACCATGCAAAACCATGGAGAGTTTTACATGTGTTAATAAGGTACAAAATATATGTTATGACCGAATTAATCAATGGTTTAAATTATGATGATGAGGTTTAAAAAGATAGAAAACATGGACCATAGGGTTCGACCACTTTGGATGGCCGAACCCCATGAAATAGTTTGGTTATGTTGATGGTTTTTGTAAGTTAAAAACCATGCAATATGATAGACAGTTTTAGATGTTTTTATTAGACATAAGATATATGTTTAAGAAGTTCAAATCATAGGCCATAGGGTTCGGCCACTTGTGAGGGCCGAACCCCATGAAATGAGTTGACAAGTTTATGGCTAATTGTGATGGTTTTTGAGAGATAAAAACCATAGAATATTATGGGGTGTTTATGTGATTTAAATGGAGTTAAGGCTAATGTGTAGGATCGGCCAATGTATGGCTGAATCATATTATTTTTATGATTAAGATATGTGTATGTACCATGCACAAGGATGGAAGGATTGAGCCGAAGAGAACCATAAGGTTCGGCCATGTGTATGGCCGAACCCCATGGACCATTTTATGGGATAAATGACCCTTGTATGGGTATTTGGATTTTTAAGTTCATAATTAGTAATTGATAATGGTTTATATGATGTTTTAAAAAGCTTAACATAGATGAAAGAATGATGGTTTTAGATGTGTATAGTTCATCAACAAGAATGGTGAGTGGAGCACCAAAACCAAAAAGGGGTGAGGTTTGGCCATGGGGTATGGCCCAACCCCACCAAGTGATTTGAATGGCATTTGAATGTGATTAGAATGGATTAAGAGATCCAAATGGGATTGGTGAGGTTCGGCCATGTTGTATGGCCGAACCCCACTAAGGTGGATTAATTATGAACCTTGGTTATTAAGAAAAATTAAACAAGGCTTAGCCTAGTGGCATTATGGTAAATATGTATGAAAAGAGCAAAGGACTTAAAAGAGGGGCTCAAACCAAAATTGTGAGGTTCGGCCATGTTGTATGGCCGAACCCCACCAAGTTATGGTTAGTAGATTCAGGTTGTAAATAAAGTTATTTGGATGATGTTGATCCAAAACAAATGAAGGACAAATTCAAAGTGGGTGAGGTTCGGCCATGCCCACAAGGTGGTTTTTGGGATTTAGACCTAATAAGAAATCAAAAGGGTATGTTATTAACTTGCTGTTGTATAAACAAGGTAACAGGATTTGAGCGGCATTGAATCGTGATCAGTTGAAGCTTAAAAGGAACAGACACTTAAGCGAAGTTTCCGTAGGTTTCCTACCTACTTGTAACTACTTTTATAATTGGTTTTATCATGGTTTTTATGAGTTATATTGTTATTGTTTTATGTTTCAAATGGGTTTTGAATGATGAGATATATTTACAAATGACAATATACATTGACATCTCATGCATGGCATGTGGTGATGATTATGGAACAACTTAATGGTGAGAGTCTTATCCAGAGGAAATGAGGAGTACTCTGGATTACCTCGACGTGAAAGTCCCAATGAAAGAACACTGTGAAATAACTCAATGATGAGAGTCCTATCCACAGGAAATGAGGAGTACTATGGATTACCTTGTCGTGAGAGTCCCAAAGAAAGAACACTGTGAAATAACTTGATGGCTATGTATACTTGTGACGGGTGAGACTCATTATATGTGTACTTATAGACATAGCATTGATTTTATATGTTTTTGATGATCATATATTATGATATATGCATTTTTATTTTATATACTAACCTTGTGGAAGCCCTGATCGGAAAACCTACTGGGCGCGTTGATCTAACGCCCTAATTCTATCCTTAGAGGATAATGCATGAAAAGGGACAGGGAAAGAGAAGGTCGAGGACCGAGAGGGGAGCCAAGCTTAAGCGTTTGGGTGTTGGATTGGATTTCTTAATTACTGTTATTTGGATAAACTTCATGGATATGTAATAATGGAGATAACTGCTATGGTTTGATTTAAGTTTGAATGAAGGTTTAGTTTTAAGTAATTATGACTTGTACTTTGCTATCTGAGAATGGAGCAGTCTGAGGATTGATTATAATTCCGCATATTTGACTTATTCTGTAGTCAGTTTATATTATTCCGTAAGATTTACTTAGTTCCATGTGTGGATCAATTTTCATGGTCTTAGTCCATGCACACATGGGTGGCCAGTTAAGGGTCGAGCTTTGGAAGTCCGAACTTCGCTCGCGTCGTGGCACTCCCGCTCTTGTTCACTCTACTTTCTTTTAAAGAATTTTTTTTTTGACTCTGATTTTCGATATCAAAGCGCGTGAAAAGGGCGGGATGTTACATGAAAACACCAAGGTATAATTCGGCCAAGGGGGTATGTTCTTGAGAGAGGGAGAGAGATGAGAATTCCAAGGTTATTGGCAATGTAAATTTGGCCAAGTGATAGTGTTTTGTTTTTGTTAAACAGCCCCATATCCTCTCGTTAATCCTCATCAAATCTTGCTCAAACCAAGGAGTCACTTGCTGCCAAGCAAAGCACCCCTTGGCACTCCCAACGTTGGGCTTTGGCATGATGGAAACCCTCCCAATTCCCATGCCATTTTTATCTCATTCCATTTGTTTTCATGCACCCAAGAATTAATTCCAACCCACCAACGCATGGGACTTGTTCTCTTGGTGTTGTTTCAGATCAAGACAACCCTTCATATCCCATTTGACTCACTTGAACTCAAGGTCCCTTTGATTTCCAACTCAACTCACCCAACTCACTACACTTAATGCATTTCATTTAATGCACTTGAGTCAACTCATTACTTGATTTAATTCTAACTCACTTCAGTCCCAACTCAACCTGAGTTAACTCATATTTGAGCTCACTTGAGGGTCCACACGGTCAACCATGGTCAACATGGTCAACTTGACCCATTGGGTCCCCATTTGGCTCATTGACCCAATTGACGCCATGACCCAATTATGGGTTGTTTTTGCCATTTGCATGTGATTTTCATATGTGCATCAAGCCTACCCATTTATGATCCATTTAATTTCCAATCATTTCAGCTTAACCCCATTAAATTTGGGCTCACCCAATGGTCAAACAAGTCCATTATGACCCATTGGGTCCCAATTGGGTCCTTTGACCCAATTAACCATATTGACCCAATTTGATGTTCATTACCCATTCATGATAAATTGACCCTTATAATATGTTCATATGGTCTTAATTTGAACAATGGGCCCCACCATTTTCTCATTTACAATCACATTTATTAAATTCACCAATCCAGTGACATTTTCGTAAATATTCATATTATTGAGAAATTGGGGTGTTACAATATAACCCTCTTTTTAAAATTTTCGTCCCGAAAATCGAGTGAAGTAGGGTTCCAAAATAAATTACATAAACAATTCGGGGTGAGCTGTTCTCATCTCCGATTCGAGTTCCCATGTGGCTTCTTCAACACCATGTCGGTCCCATACCACTTTTACGAACTGAATCGCTCTATTTCGCAGCACCCTTTGCTCAGTCTCTAATATTCTAACCGGTTTCTCTACGTATGTCACGTCGCTTTGTACTTCTATGTCTTGCACATTCAATACATGGGACGGATCGAGATTGTACTTTCTTAGCATCGACACGTGAAACCCATCGTGTAACGCTGCCAATTGTGAAGGAAGTGCTATATGATAAGCCACATCCCCCACTCTTATTATGATGGAAAACGGTCCCACATATCTTGGTGACCGTTTCCCCTTCTTCCCAAACCTCATGTGTCCTTTCCATGGCGAGACCTTCAGGAATACCATGTCCCCCACTTCAAATTCCAAAAATCTTCTTCTTTTGTCAGCATAGCTCTTTTACCGACTCTGTGCAGTCAATAAGTGCTGACGTATTAACTGAATTTGTGTTGTAGTCTCTGCGACTAGCTCGGGTCCAATCAGTGCATGCTCACCAGCCTCTGTCCAGCACACTGGTGATCTACACGGTCAACCATATAAAGCCTCGAATGGGGCCATCTGAAGGCTTGCCTGATAGCTATTATAATACAAGAATTCTACCAGTGGCAAGTGGTCCTCCCATCCACCCTTGAAATCTAACATGCATGCTCTCAGCATGTCTTCCAAGGTTTGTATCATCCTCTTTGACTGTCCATCAGTCTGTGGATGGAATGCGGTGCTAGTCAGTAGATCTGTCCCCAAAGCTGACTGCATGCTTTGCCACACTCTGTCGGTAAATCGGCCATCTCTGTCAGATACTATAGTTCGGGGAATGCCATGTAGCCGAATGATTTCTTTGATATACCGCCGTCCCAACGTCTCAGATGAATCCGTCATCTTGATAGGAATAAAATGCGCAACTTGGTCAGTCGGTCTACCACGACCCATATAGCATCATTGCCTTTTGAGGATCTCGGCAACCCCATCACAAAGTCCATGGAAATGTGCTCCCATTTCCATTCTGGCACTGATAAGAGTTTGACTAATCTTGGTGGCTTCTGATGTTCCTTCTTAACTTGCTGACAAGTTAAACAGTGCGCCACAAATTCCGCCACATCTCTTTTGAGTTCGTGCCACCAATAATGTCTCTTCAGGTCGTGATACATTTTGGTGCTGCCGGGATGAATGGAGAGCTTGGATTGATGTGCCTCAATCAATAACTCTTTCCTACAGTTCTTTGGCACATATATTCTTCCTCGGAATAAAAGACCCTGTCCTGGTCGTAATTCCCATTCCCGTATGACTACACCAGTGGACATCTTAGCCCATATCTCATCCACTTCCGGATCTGCTCGTTGTTCTTGTTCAATTTTGGTGACCATATTGGACCGTATGATTAAATTATACATACTCCCATGGTTGTTGATATAAAGATTGAACTCTCGAATGGTGTTCAACATCTCCCATTCTGTTCTGATTAAGCATGCTACCGATGCATGTGATAGGCAGCTGAGGGCATCCGCCACCTTGTTTGCCTTGCCTGGATGATATCGAAGCATGAATTCATAATCCGCCAGATACTCCATCCATCTACGCTGCCTCAGGTTGAGCTCCTTCTGATCAAATAAGTATTTCAAACTCTTATGATCAGAAAATACCTCAAATTTCTCGTCGTAGAGATAATGTCTCCAACTTTCGTAACGCCAGCCCCATTTTCACCGAAATCAGAGTCTAATTTTTTTTTTTTGAAATAACAGTGACAACGGGCTCGGACGTCACGATGCGAGTTAAGTCCGAGCTTCTAAAGCCCGGTCCTTAACTGGCCAACCCTACGCGTGCGCGGAACGAAGTTCACGAGAACTGTTTAAGGGTAGAAAGTAAGCTCGCGGAATATAATTATACGCGGAACATTATAATAGAGACTATCCTACCAGTTTTAAATAGCAAGGAAGTACGGTGCTTAAATTACTCAAATACCCCTATGTTCATAATTATATCTCAAAATGATAACGTCCATAGTACAGTCCAAACCATAGCAAGAAACAGTAATTATTACAATCCGACAAGCTAAGCTACTTAAATTACATTTCCAAAATAAAACTTAAATAAAACTAAGTAGCTGCTTTCCCAAGCTCCTAAGCTTGGCTCCCGTCGCGTCCACCGTTTCCGCCATCTCCTGCGTCATCAGCTAAGGTAGAAGTAGGGCGTTAGACAACGCGCCCAATAGGATTCCGAGTAGGGCTAGCACATGGATTAGTGATAACAAGCATACCGATAACAATATAATAAAACCATATGATGAATGCCATGCCATGGGTGCCTATGTCATGTGTCCCACCCATCATCCATATCATCATAAAATATCATATCCCTCTTGACGGCAAAGCCTCGTCAAGGTGTCCCCATGTTTGCTTCTCGGTCGCCCCGACAGAGCATGGACTCCGGTTATAGCATATCAAGCTATCCCCATGTTTGATTTTCGGTCGCCCCGACGGAGCATGGACTCCGGTTATAGCACCTCAGGCTATCCCCATGTTTGCTTCTCGGTCGCCCTGACGGAGCATGGACTCCGATTTCATTATTTTCTCGCCCATGCCATGCATGAGATGTAAGTGCATTATGCTATGCAGTATATATATAATTCATATCCTTAATAAAAAATCCATAGCATTGAAATATAATCCATAGCCTTAAAAATATCATCCATAGCATTAAAATATAATCCATAGCATTTAAAATACCATCCATAGCATTAAAGTATAACCCATAGCATTTAAAATCCATCTTTAAATAAATCATATAATTACCGAAATAAAACGAGGAAACCATCACATATACATAAGCCACGGCTTACAAAAAGGTAGGAATCCTACCGAATACCGATAACGTCCCTTTCCGTTTTCGTCCGATAATTCTGGTCGCCGATCGCATACCATTTGCGATGTGCCAATACCTTATTATACATTTTCCAAGTTAGTCCATATCTTATCCATGATTACGTCCCTAACTGGTCATAAACCTAGATTCATTAATGCTCCCTAGCCATGTTATAAGATTATCATAAATCGGCCCTTAACTTAGCCTCATTTCCATTGCATAATTCCAAATTTTAGCCTATTAAACATTCTAATTTGTGAGCCTAAAACGTAGCAACCCTAAGTTTCATTTAATCACTCATAATGTCATCTTAATACACAACCTACATGGGGTTCGGCCATGTACTATGGCCGAACCCATGGTTCTTCATTGTGGCCAATAATTACGGTTTTGCCACTATGCTTCCATGATTTAATATTTCCTCCATCTATGTACATTTTTGTCCATAATTCATCCATATACTTAGCCCCATTAATGATTTAATGCCCATGACACAATATCCCTAAAATCAGCCACTTAATTTAATTAAATTTCAAATCATCTAAACCTATACAAAACTCCAATTATTGCCCATAACATGACCTACAATGGGTCATGGGTTCGACCATACACCATGGCCAAACCCATGATGTCTTTTTTTTTCCAACTTTTCTTGGGTCCATTTCACCTCATTTGGTCCCACCCTAATTGAATTTAAAACATACATTTAAATCATCCTTTCATAATCATCATAAGATATACTTTGGTCCATTTAATTTAACCATCATTCCATTTTATTTTCCATGGTTCCAAGAACACTAAATTCCTCAAAGTCTCTCCATGGGGTTCGGCCATGGTCCATAATTTTTATTTTAAAAACCTCATCTCTACTCATTTAAAACCTTGTTTAAAATACATAACAAAAATCCACTTAATTACCATTAATCTCCTCCATCAATTTCCATGCTTTCATAACCATTTAATTCATCATTCCATCACCAAGGGGTTCGGCCATACACCATGGCCGAACCCATGGTTCATGATTCTCCTTCATTCACCATTTTTTAGAGGCCATTAAATCATTTACATATCCTATGATTTTCTTGTTTAAAACCCCCTTTAAATTTTTCCAACATTTAATCATTTACAAGCCTACAATCATAATCATTCTCCATAGCCTTTAAACCTTACAACCCTAATTAAATCATCAACCATTTACCATGGGGTTCGGCCACACTACATGGCCGAACCCTATGGTCCATCAATCCATTCAAAAACCCATTACTTCCATGCTTAAATCCATTTAATTTCATAACCACCTTAATCCTTTTACTTATTATTTTTCTTAATGTATCTCTCCCCTTTTTCATCCATTTCTCATCTTATCATTGAATGGATCTTAGATCTAAGGCCCATAACATTTGTGGCCACCATTCATTCTAAGAAATGGATTACATAAATATATCTTAACCTTTAAAAATATAAATTCTTGTCTAAGAATTTCTTACCACACCGACGACTCGTCTGGCCTTTCTTCCTCTTTTTGATCTCCTTAGCCCTTTCTCTTCTTCTTCTCCTTGTTATTCGGTGAAGATGTGCTTGATCAAGATGGAGTCTCCATGGTTAGGGTTTGGCTAAGGTAGGTTTAGATTTTTGAGAGAGGGAGAGGGGATGAGGATGGAAAAAGATGCTCAAACCTTGGTTTTGAAGTGGTGGTCGGCCAAGCCTAGTTTTTTCCTTCTTTTCTTCTACGTTTCTTCTTCTTTCTTGATGTTTTACTTGGGAGAGAGAGGGAGGACGGTTTTGGGAGAGGGAATGAAGAGATGGAGATGAGATGAGACCCTAGATCCATTCCCATCTCATCTTGGTGGCTTGGGTTACACTCCTCCATCATTCCATTTGACCAACCAACATGGGCAAGTATGGCTTGCATGTCCTTGGTGGTGGTGGTTGGGATGAAACCACCACCATGCCAATGGTTTTGGGTCTTTAAGGTGGGTGGTTTGGTCTTCCCATCAAGTCCATTGACTACCCATCATGGAGAGGGGTATGGGCTCTCATACCTTGAGTGGTGGTGGTTGAGATGAAACCACCACCCTAAGTCCATGGTTTCCTTTGTGTTTCCTTGGGTGGTTTCAATGGAATGAAACCACCCTTTGACTTGCCCCTTTGACTTATTCATTTGATCTTAATTTGACCAACCTAATTAATTAAATTAATTCCTTACTTAGGTTAATTAATTCCTATTCAATTTAATTCCATTAAATTCTCTTTCTAAGAAATCCACCCATGGTTGACCAAGTCAACCATGGCGGACAGCCCCCACCAACACCTACCCTACCTGCCACCTCACTTGATGAGGTGGAGGTGGGCCCCATTCAGCCATGTCACTTAAACCTCATTAATCATAACTTAGATGATTTAAAATAATTTAATCAACTTAATCTATTTTAATTCTCCTTAGTCCCCTTAACTTATCCATGGTTGACCAAGTCAACCATGATGGTCGGCCCCACCTTTTCCTTGGTCCACACGCCACCTCACTTGGTGAGGTGGAGGTGGGCCCCACTTGGTTATGCCATCATCTCATCACTCACTTAGGTGGTTTAATTCCAATTCAACCCATTCCAATTAATTGGGTCACCATTGGGCCCATGGCCCAATTAAATTATTTCCTATTATTTACCTTAGAGTTTGACTCATTTTGACCCATTGGATCCCATATGGTTATCGGGCCCACTTTGACCATTGTTGACCCTTTAAATGGATTCCATCCAATCCATGGTCCATTGGACCATACTTGGGCCTTTGCCCCAAAATTTGATCCATTTAATATCCATAACATCAAAATTCTGATTTTTTTATTATTAAAATAAATAAATGCCATATATATGTTGATTTAAAAATTCAGACTATTACAACTTTTAAGAGCGAAGACCACTGCAGCTAGCTGCAGATCATGTGTGGGATAAAGACGTTCGTGTATTTTTAACTGTCTTGAACCATATGCCACCACACGATGACTTTGCATGAGTGAGCACCCTAGTCCCTCTCCTGAAGCATCGCATTGTACTTCATAACCTTTGCCTCTTTCCGGCAAAATCAAAATAGGAGCAATTGTAAGTTTAAATTTCAGCTCCTCAAACCTCCGATTGTACAAATCTGACCACTCATACTTGGCTCCTTTCTGAGTGAGTCGAGTCAATGGAGACGCTATTTTGGAAAAATCCATGATAAATTTCCGATAATAACCTGCCAATCCTAAGAAACTGCGGATCTTGGTTACGTTCTTTGGCACTTTCCAGTCTTTCACCGCCGCCACCTTAGCCGGATCCACGGCTATTCCTTCCTCAGATATAACATGTCCCAAGAAATTCACTTGAGATAGCCAGAACTTACACTTACTGGCCTTGGCATATAACTTATTCTACCTCAATGTATTCAAGACTATCCGTAGGTGCTCTGCATGTTTCTCCTAACTCTTGGAACAGATCAGGATATCGTCAATGAACACGATTACAAACTGGTCCAGATACGGACGGAAGATCCTGTTCATTAAGTCCATGAACACAGCCGGCGCATTTGTGAGTCCAAATGGCATGACTACAAACTCGTATAGTCCATACCGCGTCCTGAAGGCTGTCTTCCCTATATCTTTCTCCCTAACCCGGATTTGATGTTAACCAGACATCAATTCAATCTTTAAAAAATGGTTGGAACCCCTCAATTGATCGAATAAATCATCGATCCATGGTAGAGGGTACTTGTTCCGGACAGTTAGCTGATTCAGTTTTCGATAATCTACACACATTTGGAGTGAACCGTCCTTCTTCTTTACAAACAACACTGGAGCTCCCCAAGACGACGTGCTATTTCGGATGCAACCCAGCCTCAGCAGTTCATCAATCTGCTTCTTTAGCTCAGACATCTCTGCTGGCGCCATCCGATAATGTGGTGAGGACACTGGTGTAGTGCCAGGGTACAACTTGATTTCGAAATTAAGCTCCCTCATGGGTGGTAAACGAAGGAGTTCTTTTCGAAACACATCCGCAAATTCTTTTACAATTGCCAGAAATTCAATAATTGGTGCTTTATTTATGATGATATTATTCAATACCACGTGGTTCAACCCTTCCTGCAATCCACTCTGCTTGTCTGCACGAACCACATATTGTTTTCCTTCGGGTGACCAAAATGTCACTCTTCGGTGATAACAGTCAATGTTAGCATGGAACTTAGCCAATCAATCCATGTCGAAGATTATATCATACTCTGTCATGTCGAGTACTAGATAATTGAACTCAAATATGAGTCCAACTAGTTTAGTATTAGCTGCCGTGGATATAAGTCCCAATGCCGACTCTATGCTCAAAGCCTTTTCTGATTTCATCTCAACTAGGTTTCTAGTTGCACTTTCCTAGAATTCAATCGGCTAACTACAGAGTCAGGTGATCAGTCTAACTCGGCAGTCACCCATAGCTTCCCATTCGAGTTTCAATATGCTCTTATCTTTTCTGTTAAATACATCTCCAAAATTTTGCACATCTTCATTTGCACATATGTCACTATGTGACTAACACCTTTTGTTCCAATTTCCATGATACCAATTCCCGGCATCAATCCAGACCACCATGGGAATAATCATCCATGGTTAAATACATCCATCCCTGGTATCTCCCTTTCATTAACTAATCATCTATCCCTGTTTAATAATCACCCATGAATATAACCCTCCCATGGGTCTAATCCATTCATGGAAAACAATCCTTGAGCAACTCATCTACCAGTGAGTACCTATCTATCCATAGTTAATAATCATCCATGAATATAACCCACCTATGGGTATAATCCATTCATGGAAATAATTCATTCTCAGTATCACTCTGTCCATGAGTATCATTTATCCATGGTTTATAACTATCCATGAATATAACCCACCTATGGGTATAATCCATTCATGGAAACAATTCATCCTTGGTATCACTCTGTTCATGGGTATCATCTATCCATGATTAGTAATTATCCATGAATATAACCCACCTATGGGTATAATCCATTCATGGAAATCATCCTTCCATAGATCCATCACATTTACCATGGGGCCACATATCTATTGTTGAATCTATATATCCACCAATAGTCGTCATCGTTTATCAATAAGGAATACTATAGCAAGTGTAGTGGGCATTTGTTGTACTACGATGTTAGTAACAGATGCAAAGGCAGTAGATCAAATAACGCATAAACATACAAACTACAATTTACTGCCATACCTTGAATTACTTAATGATCCACCGTCTCTGGAGGAGAAATCGAAGTAGTCATTCGTCCAGATCCTTGTAACTGAGTTAATCGAGCCGAACGACGAAGAGAACCCCCGAAGTGAGGAGATCTTTTATTTTGTGGACACTCTCTTTTGATATGGCCCTGCTGACCACATCGGAAACAGGAATGAGGAGATCCACCATTCTGTGGACACACTCTTTTGAAATGGCCCTGCTGACCACATCGAAAACAGGTACTTCCAGTGGAACTAGTAGAGGCTGAAGATCTCCGAAAGTAGGATCTAAATCTTTTGCGAGGGCACAAAGTATTTCCCCCACCCTGACCTTTTCGGTCCTGTGTTTTATTGGGGGTTATGTCTCCATTTCCGCTCAAGAGTTGCTGTAGAACGGAAGTGACTACCGCTTGTGTAACACCCCAATTTCTCAATAAGATGGATAATTATGAAAAATGCCCCTAGATTGGTAAATTTATTAATTATGATGTTAAATGAGAAAATAGTGGGGCCCATTGCTCAAATTAAGACCCTATGAACACATTATAAATGTCAAATTTGATTGGATGGGTAATGTACATCAATTTGGGTCAATATGGTTAATTGGGTCAAAGGACCCAATTGTACGCAATGGGTCATAATGGACTTATTAGACCATTGGGTGAGCCCAAATTTAATGGGGTTAAGCTAAATTGATTGGAAATCAAGTGGAGCAAAAATGGGTAGGCTTGATGCACATGTGAAAACCAAATGCAAATGGCTAAAACAGCCCATAAATGGGTCATGTTGTCAAAATAGGTCAAGGAGTTAAAAAGGGGACCCAATGTAACGTCCGCCCCTTTTCACCGAAATCAGAGTCTATTTTTTTTTTTTTAAAAGGAAAAGTGACGAAGGGCGCGGACGTCACGACGCGAGTTAAGTCCGAGCTTCTAAAGCCCGGCCCTTAACTGGCCAATCCTACGTGTGCGTGGAGTGAAGTCCACGGAGAACGGCTCACACGTAGAAGTAAGCATCGGGGAACATTTAAACCAATTGCGGAAAATTATAAAAGAGTCTAACCTAAAAATTCTTAGATAGTAGGGAAGTTACATTCATTCAATCACCAAACATCCTTAAAATCATAATGTCCAAAGTAATTTCCAAAACATGGCAAGTAATCTAAATTATTACATTTCCGACAGGCTAAATTACTTCAAATACACATTTCCCAAGATAAACTTAAATAAAATAATTAGTCCTCCTTCCCAAGCTCCTAAGCTTGGCTTCCGTCCCGTCCTTCTGCTCAGGCATTTCCTGCGTCATCAGCTAGGGTAGAAGTAGGGCGTTAGACCACGCGCCCAGTAGGACTCCGAGTAGGGCTAGCACATGGATTAATAATAACAGCATGCAGATAATATTATAGTAAAACCATGCACTTTGGGCAATGTCATGCAATGGGTGTTCTATGTCATGAATCCCACCCATCAATCTCATCCTCATTGTACAATGTCCCTTTTTCAACCATACATAGTGTTCCAAATAAAATCCATACCATCATCGTGCCATGACCCTTTTGATGGAAAAGCCTCATCAAGATGCGATCCACACTAGGTATTCCCCTTGATGGAAGAACCATCATCAAGGTATCATAATTACAAAGGTCCCCCTTGATGGCAAAGCTTCATCAAGGTATGATAATACATATATGAAATGTCCCTATGCTTGTTTATCGGTCGCCCCGACGGAGTATGGACTCCGGTTTCATTTCATCCTTCCCCTGTCATATCCCTCCCATGCCATGCATGAGATGTAGATGCCATATGTCATGTAATATATGTAATTCAATAGTAATAAAATCCATCTTAAAACAATTACATGATTACCAAATAAATCAAAGGGAAACCATCCTATAATACCTAATCCAAAACCCATCTTAAAACATTCACATGATTTCCAAAATAATTTAAAGGAAAATCTCACATAATACATAATCCCAAAACTCATCTTAAATACAACCACATAATTTCCAAAATAAATTAAAGACAACATCACTTAATCCATAGCTTACAAAAAAGGTAGGAATCCTACAGAATACCGACTCGCGTCCTCTTACGTTTTCCGTTCGATAAACCCGGTCGCCGATTGCGCACCACCTGCGATGTCCAGTACCTTATTACACATTAATAATTAGTCCATGTTTTAACCATTTCTAAGCCCATAAATCATATCTTAGTGGGTTTCTTCATTTTAGCCAATATTTACCATTTTTGCCACTACCCCTTTACATAAACAATTACTCATTCATTCATGCCTACTTAAGCCCATAATTAATCATTAAGTCATTCCCTTAATGACCATGACATACCACCATTAAAATTTTCCTTTTTAATTAACCTAACCCTTATTCATTTAATTCCATACAAACCCCCATACTTAATCCTTTAGATGGTTAATAGATTATGGGTTTAAAATACCCCAGTCATCAAATCTTCCCATGGGGTTTACTTCATGCATTTAAACTACAATGAGTCCTTAATTTAACCAATTTCCAAGTCAATTTAAACACATTCATAACCAAGCTAACCCATCAAAAGACTCATAAATGGGCCATGGGCTCGGCCATACACATTTGGCCGAATCCATGGTGTCCTTTTCCCATTTTTTTTTCTTGGGTCCATTGTTCACATTTGAATTTATCACAAGTCCCTCCATATGTGGATTTCACCATTCATTTAGATCACCCATTTGATCAACATTGGTCTCATCTCTTGAGTCCATCAAAACTACTAATATTCCCCCCTCATCTTCTCATGGTTTCAAACATACTTAAACCATTAACTCTTCCCATTTTCCATCCTTTTAAACCCATTTAAAATTTGTAATACATGACCATAGGGTTCGGCCATACACCATGGCCGAATCCATGGTTCATGTTCCATTATTTTCCTTAACCTAACCCTAATTTACCCATTAAGGTTTTGTCCACTTTCCATCCTTCAAATTGATGGATTTGAAATCCATGGCATAAAATCATTTGGCCACAATTAAATTTACAAAATGAATCCCAAATCTTAAACCCCAAAAATTCAAAATTTCTTGTTTAAGAAAATACTCACAATCCGTCGTCTCCTCCGACTTCCGCCACTCCCGTTGACTTCCTTAGCCTCCTTTCTCCTTCCTCTCCTTGTTTAATCGACTAGGATGCTTGATTAAGATGAGAAACCCCCAAGCTTGGGTTTGGCCATGGTAGGGTTTGCTTGAGAGAGGGAAAGGAGGAGATGATGAGAAGAAGATGGTAGATCTTGACCTTGTAATGGTGGACCATGCTTGCACCTCTTCTCTTCTTTCTTCTCTTCTTCTCTTCCTTTCTTAATTTTCTTCTTCTTTTTCCTTAGAGTGTGGGGGACGGCCATGAAAGATCAAGAGTGGGAGAGAATGAAATGAGGATGGAATAACATGAAAACCCATCTTATCCCCTTGGTTGCTTATGTCACACCTTATCATAACTTTCCCACCAACCCTAAGATATTTATCATGCTTTTTCTTTTTCTTTTTTGACCCAACTACCTTAGCCAACGTTTTTCTTTTTCATGTTTTGCAATGGGTAGTTTTGGTCTCCCCTCTTTGACCACCTTTTTGATTAACTTAATTAACTACTTAATTAATTAAACCATTACTTAGGTTAATTTAATTTCCATTTAATTTAATTCCATTAAATTTCTTCCATGAAATCCACCCATGGTTGACCAAGTCAACCATGGTGGCCGGCCCCACCAAACCTTGGGTCCACACGCCACCTCACTTGATGAGATGGAGGTGGGTCCCATTGGACCATGTTACCTTGGTCAACTTCAAATTGACTTAGGTGAACTGAACCCATTCAATTCATTCCAATTGGATCACCATTGGGCCCATGGTCCAATTACATTTACATCTTACCCATTTACCTTAAAGCTTACATCATCTTAATCCATTGGGTCCCAAATGGGTATTGGGCCCAATTTGACCATCCTTGGCCCAATTGACCACCATTGACCCTTTAAGTAAACTTAAATCCAATCCATAACCCATTGGGCCCTAGTTGGGCCTTTGTCCAAATTTTGGTCCATTTACCATTTATTCCATTAGATTTCCAATCTTCACCATTAAAAATAAATAATAACCACATATTTATTGATTTAAAAATTTCGGGCCATTACACCCAATGGGTCGGGTTGACCTTGTTGACCACGACTGAGCATGTGGACCCTCAAATGAGCTCAATGGTGAGTCAAATCAGGTTGAGTTGGATTGGAATGAGTTGCATTTAAATTAAATGGTTGGGTTGACTCAAGTGTAATTAATGTATGGTATTTAATGTGGTGAGTTAAGCCATTGAGTTGGGTGAGTCAAAGTGGAAATCAAAGGGGCTGTAAAATCAAAGAGTTGAAGGGAATATGAGGAGGTGTCTTGGTCTCAAACAAACCAAAAAAAGTCCCACACGTTGGGGACTTGTTATGGTGGTTTCCATGCTAAGTTTTAAATGGAAATGCATGGGAATTGGATGAGATACATGGGGAACTGAATGGTTGCATTGGCTGGTGCCAATGGGTGTCTTGGTTGTGCCAAGTGACCCTTTGAATTGATCAAGAATTTATGAGGGAAATTGAGAGGTTAAGTGGCTGAATTACAAAAGAGGAAGACCACTCATTTGGCCGATTTTTACACATAGGAATCCTAAGAATCCTCATCTCTCTCCCTCTCTCCAAACTCTTTCTTTTGGCTGAACCAGCAGTGGTGTTTTCACCAATTGATCAAGCATAAACCAGCAAAGGAAGGGAGGCTAAGAAAGATAGGAAGTAAAGAGCAAAGGCAAAAGGAAAGCTTGGAAAATTTGGTAAGTATTTCCATGGGTTTTTGTTTAATAAAATGGGGTAAATGAAACATGATTGGGCCATGGGTTGGCCGAACCTATCAAGGGTTAGACCTTAGTTGGTGTTTCATAAAAGTGATGAAAAATGTATCATTGGGTTCGGCCAATTTGGATGGCCGAACCCCATGAAAAGAATGGGTTTATTTGGATGGTTTTTGGTAAGATAAACAATGGACTGATTTTAATGTTACATTTAGACCTAAGTTGCATGTTTTAAAAAGGTTTAAACAATAGAATTCAGTGCCATGTTTTGGGCCATGGAATGGCCGATTGTATCAGGGAATTTAACCTTGGATAAAGGTTGTGTATAATGGTAAAAAAATATACCATTGGGTTCGGCCACCATGATTGGCTGAACCCCATGAAATTCATTTGGTTAGGCTATGGTTGGGAAGTCCACAAACCATACCGGTGGTGGAAGTATTTACATGTTTTAATTAGGTCATGTTATGCTGAATTTATCAATGGTTTGAAATATGATGATGAGGTTGAAAAGGATGGAAACTTAGAGCATTGGGTTCGGCCACCATGGATGGCCGAACCCCATGAAAGAATTTAATGAATGATGATGGTTTTGAGAGATAGAAACCATACATTACCATGGGGGTTCTTATGTGATTTAAATGAAGATAAATTTACTATTTTTGGTCGGCCAATATATGGCTGAACTATGTTAATGTTATGGTTAATTTGCTGATTTAAATCATGGAGAGTTGATGGACTACTTGAATCAAGAGAACCATTGGGTTCGACCATGTGTATGGCCGAACCCCATGGACCATTTTATATGGACTGTTTTGGTTGAATGAAAAGGTTTCAAGTTTGAAGATTATGGAACAATATGAGGTATTTAAAAGGGTTCTAAGTGAACATTTGGACAAGACATAGGGTTCGGCCATATGTATGGTCGAACCCCATGGACCATGGTTATGGTGTTGTGAATCTATTGCATAGAAATGATTAGTGGTTCTAAAGTTTAAGCTGATACAATTATAAATGGATTAAGAGATCAAAATTGGATTGGTAGGGTTCGGCCAAGTTGTATGGCCGAACCCCACTAAGGTGGTTTGGTTATAGATATTGGTTTTAACAAGACTTAGCCTAGTGGCATAATTGTAAATATGAAGGAAAAGAGCAAAGGACTTGAAAAAGGGGCTCAAGCCAATATGGTGTGGTTCGGCCATGTAGTATGGCCGAACCCCACCAAGTGATATTTTGTGGATTGAGGTTGTCAATAAATTAATTGGATGGTGTTAATCCAAATTAAAAGAGATCAAATTAAAGTGGGTGAGGTTCGGCCATGGGTATGGCCGAACCCCACAAGATGTTTTTGGGTCTTAGATGTGAATGGACATTTAATTGATAGTATGATTTACTTACTGTTACGTCACAAGGTGACGGAAGTTGAATGACGTGCAAGTCGTGAGCAAGTGACGCTTTAAGAAAGAACAAACACCGAAGCTAATCTTCGATAGGTTTCCTACCTACTTGTAACCACAATTATGATTTGATTTTACTATGTTTTATGAGATATGTTGTATTTGATTTATGTTTCAAATGTGGTTTTGAATGATGAGTTATGTATTTACAAATGGCATATAATGCATTGGCATCTCATGCATGGTCATGGGATGATGATTTGTGGAAAGCCTCCTTAGGCAATGTAGGTCCCGCCAGGAGTAGTATCATGATGATGATAAAACATTGGTCTCCTTAGGCGATGCAGGTCCTGCCAGGAGAAATGTTATGATGATGAGAAATACATTGGTATCCTTAGGCAATGCAGGTCCCGCCAGGAGAAATGTTATTGTGATTTACCTTGACGGTGAGAGTCACGTCAAGTGATGGCTATGTATATGCATGATGGGAGGGACTCATTACATGTACATATTTCATAGCATTGATTTACCTGTTTTGATGACCATATATATTATGATATAAGCATGTTTTCATACACTAACCATGTGGTAGCCCTAATCGGAAATCCTACTGGGCGCGTTGATCTAACGCCCCTAATTCTATCCATAGAGGATAATGCCGGAAATGGAAAAGGGAAAGAGAAGGTCGCGGACCTGGAGGGGAGCCAAGCTTGAGCGCTTGTTTGACGTTTGGGATGTCTTTATTATTGTTTTATGAGTTACATTTAATGGACATGTAATAAGTTGATACTTTGGCTATGGTTTGTTTATGATTTTGGCACTGGATGATTGGATTATGTTATTTTAATAATTGAGACTTGTACTTGCTACCTATTCAGTTTAATTCCGCAGTTAGTCTAGTTTATTCCGCATGACATTGTTTAGTTCCATGTGTGGTTTGTTATCGTGGGTTTAGTCCACGCACACATGGGTGGCCAGTTAAGGGTCGGACTTAGGAAGTCCGAACTTATCTCGCGTCGTGACGCCGCCCGCTCTCTTCTAGTGTTATTCTATTATTATTTAAAAACAAATAAATTAGACTCTGATTTCTCGGAGAGGGTAGGGCGTTACAGCTTGTACTAGGTTCCGTAGTTCAGGAGGTACTGCAGGAATGTTTGCACTGTCTTCACCCTCTCCATTATGTTCTTCTGGAAAAGGTGCTATCATTTCAACCTCCTCGGGCTCTCCCTCTTGAATGTCTACGTTAACATCCATGCTGGAGTTGTTGGAAGGCGAATCCAGATCTATTGGATTGCTAGGGGTTCCTTTGTCCCCTAACTCCATATACTCCATGTTACTCGACATATCTGTATCATAACATAGAACTCATAAATAATCAACAGCAGTTCTAATAAAACCAATCTTGGTTTTGGGGAATTTCTTACGTATAATATCATGTACTTTGTTTGGGGAAATAGCCAAATCTTCACACTTTGTTTTCTTTTGTTTCTGGGGAAATCTCTAAATTCCTGTTGTTTGTTTCTCAATGTGGGAATATCGGGGAAGTGAATCCTACTTTGCTATGTTTGATATATCCACTTATGATGGTTGTACTTTACTTTGCTATCTCTCATTGTCGTTCTCAGATTGATTGTTCAGTCTGAGTCTATCGCAGTAAATTAATCTGGCCCCCAGTCAGCGAACTCCGAAGAGTCGGTCAGTTGGGATTCTTATCTGTCAGTGAGACATGAAACCGTCTTAATCTTACTTCGATGGTTCAACTTCCCGTTTCGCTCCGAAACTAACTGTAATGCCCCGCCCTTTCCGAGATTCAGAGTCTAATTTTTTTTTAAATAATAATATAATAACACCGGATGAGGGCGGACGACGTCACGACGCGAGCTAAGTCCGGACTACCCAAGTCTGACCCTAAACTGGCCACCCATGTGTGCATGGACCACACCCATGAAAGACAAACCACACATGGAACTAATCAAGTCATGCGGAATAAATTAAACCAATTGCGGAAATAAACTGAATAGATAGCAAGTACAAGTCTCATATATTAACATTAAATAATCCAAACATCCATTGTCAAAACCATAAACAAACCATAGGAAAGTTTACTAGCTATTACATGTCCATAAAATGTAATTCAAAAGACAGTAATATAGAAATCCCAATCATCATTCAAGTGCTTAAGCTTGGCTCCCCTCCTGGTCCTCGACCTTCTTTTTCCCTTTTCCATTTCCTGCATTATCCTCTAAGGATAGAATTAGGGCGTTAGATCAACGTGCCCAGTAGGTTTTTCGATCAAGGCTACCACATGGTTAGTATATAAAACATGCATAAATCATAGTATATGATCAACAAAACATCTGAAATCAATGTTATGTATGTGCGTGCAAATGTAATGAGTCCCACCCATCACAATTATACATAGCTATCACTAAACGGGATTCTCACGTCAAGGTAATCCAGAGTAATCCACATTTCCTTTGAATAGAAGTCTAATGTCAAGGTAAGCCAGAGTAATCCACATTTCCTCTGTATAGAACTCTTATGTCCAAGTACTTCACAGTGTAATCCATAGTACTCCTCATTTCCTATGGATAGGGCTCTGGTTTCCCAAAGTCATCACCCCATGCCATGCATGAGATGTCAATGAATTATATATCATTTGTAAATGTAAATCTCATCATTCAAAAACCAATTGAAACATAATAATAATAACAACATATCTCATCAAAATCATGATAAAACCAATCATAATAGTGGTTACAAGTAGGTAGGAAACCTACGGAAACTTTGCTTAAGTGTCCGTTCCTTTCAAGCTTTACCCGATCACGACTCGCACGCCGTTCAACTTCCGTTTCCTTGTTTATACAACAACAAGTCAATACGTAATCTTCTAGATTTCTAATCAAGTCTAGATCCCATAAACTATCTTGTGGGGTTCGGCCATACCCATGGCCGAACTTCACCCACTTTGGGATTTAATCTTCCTTTTTCATTTGATAAACATTTCATACTTCAAACATGTCTTGGTAGGGTTCGGCCATACACCATGGCCGAACCATACCACTTTGGTTTGACCTTCTTTCATGTCCTTTTAATCTTTCATTCCATTATAGTTGTATTTACGGTTTTGCCATTTATCATACCCTTGTTTAACATTGTTAACAGCTTATGACAATAAATATTAATCCATTAAATTTATTATCCCAAAACCAATGTTTATAGGTGGGGTTCGGCCATACACTTTGGCCGAACCTCACTTATTTTACTTGAGTTCACTTTTATCTCTTGATTTAATAATTCCATTCAAGTGACTCATTTACAAAAACTACTGTAACACCCCGCCCTTTTCACTCTAAATTTTCAGAGTTTATTTTTTTTTTTTTATAATAATAATCAATAAGTGATCGGGGCGGAATGTCACGACGCGAGTTAAGTTCGGATCTCTAAATCCGACCCTTAACTGGCCAAGCCCATGTGCGTATGAACTAAGTCCATAAAACTGATCCGCACATGGTACATATTTACTTAGCGGAATTAACTTAGTCTAGATCTAACTGAGGTTATAATAGAACCTATGATTAATCCAATTTCCATTTTTAGATAGCAAAGTACCTTATTTATTTTCCAAAATCACTAACCGATCTTAACTAATCGTTTAATCCAAACATCCAACGTAAAACAAACCATAGCATCTAATTAACTACATTATTACATGCCAACATCTAATTTAACAAATTACATTGTTCCAAATAAATCATCCATAAATAATCCATTCATAGTCCATTGCAATCATTCAAATCGCCCAAGTTTTCGTACTTGGTCCTCTTCTCCAATCACGTTCTTTCCTTTCCCTGCATCATCCACTAAAGATATAGATAGGGCGTTAGATCAACGCGCCCAGTAGTGTTTCCGAATAGGGCTACCACATGGTTAGTCAAAATCATGCAAATAGTATAATAGTTATGCAAGTGTGACAAATTCTATAAAAATATGCTATGTATGAAATGAACATGTAATGAGTCCCACCCATCACCATTCAACATAGCCATCACTTGACGGGATTCTCATCGTCAAGGTAACCCACAGTGGTCTTTCGGACGCCCCGACGGAGTGTGGCCTCCGGATTCCTCCTGATGGGATTCTCATCATCAGGGTACCCCACAATGGTCTTTCGGACGCCCCGACGGAGTGTGGCCTCCGGTTACTTCCCCATCATCCCATGCTATGCATGAGATGTCTATGCAAACATGCCATTTGTAAATATAACATTTGATTCAAATAACTTATTCAAATAAACATAAAACAGCGAATAAGTTGGGTGGTTACAACAAGGTAGGAAACCTACAGTAGTTTACTTTGTTCGATCCTTCCTTTGGATCGTCTTCCGATCACGTCTCGCTCACCGTTCTAAAAATCCGAATACCCTATATACATGGCAGCAACTTAATCATTTATCCACCTAATTTCCAGCAAAGCTTTATGTTCCAAGAATCACCTAGTGGGGTTCGGCCAAAGCCATAGCCGAATCTCATACATTGGTCATTCATTTATTTAATTAAAACCTATCTAATTACCCAAACTTCTAAACGAACCTTAGTAGGGTTCGGCCATACATTATGGCTGAACCTTACCACTTTGGTTTTAGCCCATTTATCCCATCATATGATCATTTTATTTTTGATCATTTCAGCCATAATTACAATTATGCCATTGAGACCAACCTTTGCTTTATATTAACTAACTTTCATCATCATACATAAAACCATCTTTAGTGGGGTGCAGCCATACACATGGCTGAACCTCATCACCTAATTTGATCCTTCTTTAACCCTCCATATACTCATATAAAATCAACAATTATGTCCCACAATCATCATTAGTGGGGTTCGGCCATACACATGGCCGAACCTCACCAATGTGATTTTATACTCCATTTCCATCATTCATATTGGCCGATTACCTACCCATACTAACTCCATAAACAACATATATTATTCTTAAATTAAAGCATATAAATAATACCTAATGTTCATCATAAACTTAACCCAATTATTCCACAAAACAGTCCATGGATCTTCATGGTTTCCATGGTTTCCATGGAGTTCTCAACATGAAAACCCACACCGTTTTACATGGGGTTCGGCCCTCCATCATGGCTGAACCCAATGATTACATTTACTGTTTTTAAACCTTAATTAACCAGGTAATAACTGTATATCTAAATCAGGTTTTTAACCTTCAAAACAATCCTCCAAAATTAGCCCAATTTCATAGGGTTCGGCCATGTATATTGGCCGAACACCATGAGATTAATTTTGAACCTTTAGTCCTTCATCTTAGGTCTGAAACCAGCACCCAAATCCATGTTTTTAAACCATTGTAAAACATGTACTTACATCTTAAATTAATAACCCAAAACAGTCCATCAACTTCATGGTTTATTTGTTCCAAACACATCCAAAACAAACCATTATTTGCATGGGGTTCGGCCCTCCATGGTGGCCGAACCCTATGTCCTTTGGTTTTGAGTTTCTTAATTATTCATCTATGTCCAAAATAACTTCCTTATCTATGTTTTAACCTTTTTAAAATACACACTTAAAATCATCTAAAAACAGTCCCAAAATTGTATGGTTTTAATTTCCAAAAACCATCTAAATAAATCCAACATTTCCATGGGGTTTGGCCATCCAATGGGCCGAACCCTATGGTCCATCTTTTGATCTCATTCTTGTACTTCTAACCAACATTTAACCCTTGTTAGATTCAGCCATCAAATAGCCGGATCATATTTCTTAATTAAACAACATAGTTTATCGAACACCTACCGTTTCCGCGACTCCTCCACTTGATCTTTACTCCCGCTTGTTCCTTCCCTTTTTGCTGAACTTGTCTTGATGAAAAGGAATCAAACCAAGGACTGATTAACAACCAGCTACTGCTCTTAGTTCTTGGGAAAACAGAGAACGGCCAAGAGAAAGGGAGAGAGAGAGAAATGAGCACCCTTTGTTTAATCAAAAACCAGCCCAAGTTAAACTTTGTGTAACTCTCATTGCCTTTACCCTAATCTTTATGTTACTTGGGGGTTTCATCATGAGATGAAACCTCCCCATGTTCCCAACGTCCCTTGTAAATTGGACTTGTGTAACCCCCCCTTTTCTTAGGTTCTCACATGGGAGTTTCACTTTGAAATATAACCCCCATGTGTTACACCGTCCCTTGTTGTTGTCTCTCCATTTTTGGCTTATGTAACAGCCACCTCTCTTAAGTGTAACTCCACCAACAGCAGCTCCAATCAACCCCATTTGGCCCTCATTAACGTCCCATGTGGGAGTTCCATCATTGGAATAAAAACTCCCCACTTCCAAGTGTGAAAACACATTGATATTCCCATTGATTTATTACATAATTTGAATTTAAAATGCTGTAATCTTTTGTGTGTAACTCCTCCAATCAGCTACCTATTTTATTCTCCAACCTTGGAGTTACATGCATGAACCATCAATCCATGTATAGCTGTCTTTTGAAGACCAACCAATGCTCTCTAACCATTTCCAACGTGTAACACACTTGCATTTGAAATCACACTCCCACCTCCAACATCTTCCATGTATATCTTTGTAATTATTTGCATCCTCCTTCATTCATGCATTTGTAACTCTCCAAGCCATCACTCTCTTATCTACATGGTAGCCGTTACATGCATGAATTGCTCATGCATGCAGCCAACGTCCCTTGCAACCTTTGTGACTTCAATAAGTAACTCCCATACAAAATGTAACTCCCATTTTTATTCATCACCTAAATGGGGGTTACATGCATGGTATTGTCTCCCCATGCACCAACGTTTTTCCTTGCTCAAAATTGGAATTTAAACCACTTCTCCTCCCATTCACACACTTCACTCACTTACATTAATAATACATATTCATTCAACTCATTTATTCAACTCACCCAAACTAAGTCACTCATTTAATTTAACTTAACTAATAAATTCAACTTAACTAAACCAACCATTCATTTCAACTCCAACCAAACTCAAGTAATTAATAAACTTAAATTTACTAAGCTTGAACTCAATCCATGGTTAATCATGCCATTCACACGACCCATTGGGTCCCATCTAGCCATTTTGACCCATTTATCAAAATCTGACCCAAATATGATTCTGGACCCGTTTAAATTTATCTTACCCATTTATTTGTTTTGTAAACCAACTATCATCCTTTGGGTCTCGATTGAGCCATTGACCCATTTAAATTCCAATCAATTTTTATCACAATGGCAATTCCGTAAATATGAATATTTTCACATAAACTGATAACTTTGAAATTCCAGGGTGTTACAACTACAATCCACCAAACTCCATAACCAAGAAACCTTACATCCATATAAACTGGTCCATGTATGGCCGAACCCAATGGTTCCCTTGGTTCAATGATTCCATCATACGTACATAACATAGGCCCTACTCTTTAATCGAACCATATGGTTCAGCCATCCAATGGCCAACCCAAAACAGCAACCCTATTTGTAACACCCCAATTTCTCAATGAAGTGGATAATTACGAAAATGCCCCTGGGTTAGTAAATTTATTAATTATGATGTTGAATGAGAAATTTGTGGGGCCCATTGCTCAAATTAAGACCCTATGAGCACATTATAAATGTCAAATTTGATTGGATGGGTAATGTGCATCAATTGGGTCGAAAATGACTAAATGGGTCAAAGGGCTCAATTGGGACCCAATGGGTCATAATGGATTATTTGACCATTGGGTGTGCTCAATTTAAATAGAGTTAAGCTGAACTGATTGGAAATCAAGTAGAGGAAAAATGGGTAGGCTTGATGCACAAGTGAAAACCATTTAAAAATGGCAAAATCAACCCATTAATGGGTCATGTTGTCAAAACGGGTCAAGGGGCTGATTGGGGACCCAATGGGTCAGGTTGACCAAGTTGACCACGGCTGACTGTGTGGGCCCTCAGATGAGCTCAAGTGTGAGTTATTCAGCTTGAGTTGGACTGATTTGGAGTGAGTTTTAATTAAGAATAGAGTTGACTCAAATATGGTGTATTAAATATGTTGAGTTGGAATAAAAAGATCATGAGTCAAGTGAGTCAAGAGGAAGTGGAAAGGAGTTCTAATCTCACACAACTCTTAATCAAACAAATCCTAGCCATTGGATGAAGAGGTGCCTTGCCCAAAGCCAAGGGACACCAAGGTTGGGCGGCATCATCTCATCTCATGAGATGCATGTGTTAAAAACGAATGGATGCAACGTTTGGATGAAGGGGTGCCTTGGATGGCACCCAATATCCCATCGATTTTATCAAAGTTTAATGAGGGAAACGAATGGAAGTTGGGGCTGAACTACAAAAGGGATAGACCATCTCATATGGCCGTTTTTCACATAAGAAATCCTAAGGAAATCCTTCTCTCTCTCCCTCTCTCCAAACTCTCTCTCTTGGCCGAACCTATTGCTGTGTTTCACCATTTGATGCAGCACCATTTCGGTTTAGGATTAAGCAAAAAAGAAGGAAACAAAAGGGAAGAAGGCAAGGAGCAAAGGCAAAGGAAGATTGGTAAGTGTTTAGGTGTTATTTTGTTTAATAAGATGGAACAAATGGAGCATGTATTGGGCCGTGGGTATGGCCGAATGCATCAAGGTTTTAACCTTGAGTAATGGAGGTTTTAAAATTGTAAAAGGGATCATTGGGTTCGGCCACCTTGGAGGGCTGAACCCCATGGAAATAATTGGTTGGTTTTATATGGTGTTTGAAACATAAAAACCATGCAATTTGTGGGACTGGTTTAGATGTTTTTATTGGATTTGAAATGCATATTTTAAAGTGGGTTAAAACATGGATTTGAATGTCATGAAGGACTGAAGGTAACATGGGTCTAAACCATGTACATAAATTGATAAAATGGACCATTGGGCTCGGCCACCTTGGATGCCCGAACCCCATGAAATGATGTTGGAATTTTGATGGTTTCTTTTGTAAGTTAAAACTATGCAAAGGAGTTACTGTTTTGGGAGATTAATTTAGACATAAGATGAATGTCTAAGAGGTTCAAACCAAAGGCCATAGGGTTCGGCCAATGAGCATGGCCGAACCCCATGAAATCATATGATTATTGTATGGTGTTTTTATGGGAATTAAATGAATATAAGTTTGCTGTTTTGGGTTGGCCATTGGATGGCTGAACCACGTGGTTAACATGGTTAAAGGGTAGAGTCCAATTGATATACAAATATTGGAACAATTGAGCCAAGGGAACCATTGGGTTCGGCCATGTGTATGGCCGAACCCCATGGACCATTACATGGGTTAAATAGACTAAGTTTATGGTAATATTTGTTATTGGTTCCATGATGTTTTAAAGGGTTTAATATAACTGAAAGAGTGATGGATTTGGACGTTAGTGTTCATCAAAAAGAAAGGCAAAATGGGGCACCAAAATCAAAGGGGTGAGGTTCGGCCATGGGTATGGCCGAACCCCACCAAGTATTATGAATGAAGAATAAAATGGATCAAAAGTGTGATGGTGAGGTTCGGCCATGTGGTATGGCCGAACCCCACTAAGATGGATTGATTTTGGGATAATGGTGATCAGCAAGATTAATCATTGGTTGTTGTGGACAATGGTTTTTGATATGGCTTAGCCTAGTGGCAAAGCTGTAAATACGAGTAATCATGTAAATATGGGTAGAAAAAGTTTAAAAGGTCATGAAAGAAGGGTTAAAACCAAGGTGGTATGGTTCGGCCATGGTGTATGGCCGAACCCTACCAAGACATGTTTAAAGGGTTAAGTATTTAAGAATTGATCAAACGAAAAAGGAGGTTAAATCCTAAGTTGGTGATGTTCGGCCATGGGTATGGCCGAACCTCACAAGATCTTTTGGGTCTTAGATGTGAATGAATAATTAAAGGATAGTATGGTTTACTTACTGTTATATGGACAAGGTGACGGAAGTGAACGGCGGGCAAGTCTTGAGCAAGTGACGCTAAAGAAAGATCGAACACTGAAGTGAATCTTTAGTAGGTTTCCCTACCTACTTGTAACCACAAATATGATTTGGTTTTATCATGTTTTTATGAGATATGTTGTATTTGTTATTATGTTTCAAATGTGGTTTTGAATGATGAACTATGTATTTACAAATGATATACAATGCATTGACATCTCATGCATGGCATGGGGTGATGGGAATGGAACAACATAATGATAAGTATCCTATCCAGAGGAAATGTGGATTACTCTGGATTAACTTGACATAAGCACCATACCCAGAGCAAATGTGGATTACTCTGGCTTACCCATCCGGAGGAAATGAGGACTACTCCGGAATATCTTGACGCAAGAGTTTCTTGAGATAATGGCTATGTAGACTTGTGATGGGTAGGACTCATTACATGTGCATATACATAGCATTCGTTTTCAGATGTTTTATTGATTATCATGTACTATGACACATATGCATGTTTTTATAAGCTAACCATGTTTTAACCCTGATCGGGAGCCTACTGGGAGCGTTGATCTAACGACCTAATTCTATCCTCAGAGGATAATGCAGGAACAAAGAAGGGGAAAAAGAAGGTCGATGAGCAGTAGGGGAGCCAAGCGTAAATGCTTGAGTGCTGGAATGGATTTATAATTGCTGTTATTTGAATACTTTATATGACATGTAATAATGTAGTTGTTTGCTATGGTTTGAGTATGCATTGATGAATCTTAATTTGGTTTAAGTAAACTGAAAAGTATGACTTGTACTTGTTATCTGTTCAAACTAATTCCGCAGTTAGTCTAGTTTATTCCGCATGACATTGTTTAGTTCCATGTGTGGTTTGTTATCGTGGGTTAGTCCATGCACACATGGGTGGCCAGTTACGGGTCGGACTTTGGAAGTTCGAACTTAGCTCGCGTCGTGACGTCCCTCCACCCTTGTCCGGTTTATTTATAAAAAAAAAGAAATAGACTCTGAATTTATCTCGGAGAGGGTGGGGCGTTACAGTTGGTATTAGAGCGAAACGGGAAGTTGAATCATCGAAGTAAGATTAAGACGGTTTCATGTCTCACTGACAGATAAGAATCCCAACTGACCGACTCTTCGGAGTCCGCTGACTGGGGGCCGGATTAATTTACTTCGAGTGACTCAGACTGAACAATCAATCTGAGAACGACAGAGAACGACAATGAAAGATAGCAAAGTAAAGTACAGTCATCATAACTGGATATATCAAACATAGCAAAGTAGGATGCACTCCCCTGAAATCCCCACACTGAGAAACAAACAACAAGAATTTAGAGATTTCCCCAGAAACAAAAGAACACAAAGAGTGATGATTTGGCAATCTTCCCAAACAAAGCACATGAGATTATACATGAAAAATCCCAAAAATCAAGACTGGTTCTTTATTGGAACGGTTGTTGTTGATTTATATGTTTTATATGTTGTGGCATAGATATGTCAAGCAACGAGGAATATACAGAGTTATGGGATAAAGGGACACCTAGTTGTCCAGTAGATTTGGTGTCGGCTTCCAACAGTACCAGCATGGAAGTCAACGTGGACTTTCAGGAGGGGCCTCCCGAGGAGGAGGAATTGAACGTAGCACCATTACCAGAGTATCTTATGGAAGATATTCCTTGGATAATGGAACCTCCTGAGGAAGAAGAAGAGGATCTAGCACCTTTTCTGGAGGATCCTGTAGAAGATGTTCCTATAATATTGGGGAGATAGATCCCTACGATACGTGTGAGTTGTGCAACCAAGATGGGCACAACTGTATGTATTGTCCTCACCCTCTAGGCATTGTCTGCCCGGTCTGTGGACTGCATGGGCACGGAGAGGCTAGGACTAATTGTCCTTATATTGGAGGACCTGGGCTAATACCCTGCATGACGTGTGGAGTATTGGGGCACATGGCAATGACATGTCCTGATAACTGCTTTAGGTTCGCTGATGATGTAGGATCTTCTACAGAAGACTAGGCCAGGAAGTAGTATGAAGGGACATTAAAAAGAGGGTTATTTTGTAAGGGTGCATTTTGTTCTTTATAGGGTTTTGTTTAACCCTACCGACCTTTGTACAAAGATGAATTATGAATTTATATAAAGTATGCGATTTTATGATTTTATGAGAATTTATGGCATTTAATGTATGTTGTGATGGAAACTAAGTCTATGATGTTTCCATGAATTAGGAAGAAATGGCGCCACAGAAAAAGATCTTAAAGAATTCAAAGGGAAAGGAAAAAGTATTACAAATTGGTTTAGGCGAAGGGGCTTCAAAAAGGAAGACCCGACAAGACGGTAAAAAGAAGGAGGAAGTGTTAATAATCACGCAACAAGGGAAAGTGGTACCTCAACGTGAGAAGGTTGTACATAAGAAGGTGCAATCGATACATGACAGGGAGCAGTCAGTTCATGATAAGTAGAGATCAGTTCATGAAAGATCACGCAATGAGGAAGAGTCGCAACATTCTCGGCAAGAAGAGGACGATAGTGACCCTTCATATCGACGGGAGGAAGAAGGAAACAGAAACAGCAACAGCAACGTGACTATACCACATGTATCGCATGAACTACACAGCTTGGTGCAAGTTGTAGTTACTTCTGTCCTCCAACAACATATGAATGGAGGTGGAAGCACGAGTGAGACTAATGACCGGAACATGGTCAGAGACTTCCAACAACAGCACCCACCTTACTTCAAGGGGAGAGAAGGGCCTGTCGGAGCTGAGAAATGGTTGAAAAAGATCTCTCACACACTGCCTCTTTTGAATATCAAGAGTCATGCTCACAAAATCCTGTTGGCCACGTCACAGCTGATAGATGACGCTGCTAAATGGTGGGAAATAGTGGAGAAATAGCAGGCACTTGTGCCAGAAGGAGAAAAGATTGCTATGACCTGGGAGCAATTCTCAGCGACGTTCTTAGATCACTACTTCCCAGAAGAAGAAAAGAAATGTCAGATTCAAGCATTCTTGTCATTAGTGCAAGGTTCGATGACGGTAGCTGAGTATCACCAAGAATTTCTCAGTCTGTCAATTTATGCATTCTATATTGTGGACACGGAGTATCGGCGGGCTCACAAGTTCGAGCGTGGGTTGCGGGCAAATATTAGGGCCAGAGTGACCGTGTTCAAAGCGGCTACACTGGCGGAAGTGGTCAGCAAAGCTACCATTGTGGAACAAGAATTGACGGAGTTTGCACGAGTTGACAACCGTCGAGTACCAAGTGGGAGGGGTACTTATCAACCGAACAAGAAGTTTAGACTGAACTTCAGTAGACCTCGTCGTCTGTTGGATCTACTGGGGGCTTTTGTCCCAATCAGCCCTCCTAATCTGTAGCAGTCACTCAGGCTTCTAAAGGAGTGAGCACCTGCTTCCATTGTGACCAGCCGGGTCACTTTAAGAAAGATTGTCCAAAACTCAACAGGCTGTCATACTCCAGAGGAGGCAGAATGCACAATCGGGGAGGTCGAGGGCCTAATCCTACTGGAGCTGGACGAGTGTTTTCTCTAGTACCCCCAGAGGATGAGAATCACTCAGTAATACAAGGTATGGAAGTAGTGAATAGTTCTTATGCATATGCACTATTTGATTCAGGAGCTTCACATTCCTTCATAGTTGCATCATTTATAACTGCTACCGGTACACTAGTTCAAAGATTAGCCAAAACGCTCACAATTGTGTCCCCTGTCGGAGACTCAGCACTGGGACTTATATGCACGGCGGTTAACACTGAATTAGCTAGACTCAGATTTGAGTTCAACTATTTGGTGCTTGACATGTCTGAGTATGATATAATATTCGGCATGGATTGGTTGGCTAAGTTCCATGCCAACATCGACTGCTATCGCCGAAGAGTGACATTTTGGTTACCCGAGGGCAAGCAACATGTAGTTCGTTCAGACAAACAGAGTGGATTGCAGGAAGGGTTGAACCATGTGGTAATGAATAATATCACCATAAATAAAGCTCCAATTACTGAACTTTCGGCAATTGTAAAGGAATTTGCGGATGTGTTTCCAAAGGAACTCCCTGGTTTACCGCCTATGAGGGAGATTAACTTCGAAATCAAGTTATACATTGGCACTGCACCAGTGTCATTACCACACTATCGGATGGCACCAGCAGAGATGTCGGAGCTAAAGAAGCAGATCGATGAACTACTTAGGCTGGGTTGCATCCGGAACAGCACATCGACATGGGGAGCACCTGTGCTGTTTGTGAAGAAGAAGGACGGTTCACTTCGGATGTGTGTTGATTATCGGAAGACAAGTACCCTCTACCCAGGATCGATGATTTATTTGATCAATTGAGGGGTTCTAGCCATTTTTCAAAGATTGACTTGATGTCTGGTTATCATCAAATACGGGTTAGGGAGGAAGATATAGAGAAGACAGCTTCCGGATGCGGTATGGACTATTCGAGTTCGTAGTCATGCCATTTGGACTCACAAATGCACCGGCTGTGTTCATGGACTTAATGAACAGGATCTTCCGTCCATATTTGGATCAGTTTGTAATCGTGTTCATTGACGATATTCTGATTTATTCCAAGAGTCAGGAAGAACATGAAGAGCATCTACGGATAGTTTTGAATACTTTGACCCAGAATAAATTGTATGCCAAGGCCAGTAAGTGTGATTTCTGGCTATCTCAAGTGAATTTCTTGGGACATGTTATATCCAAGGAAGGAATAGCTGTGGATCCGGCTAAGGTGGCGGCAATAAAAGACTGGAAAGCGCCAAAGAATGTAACCGAAATCCGCAGTTTCTTAGGATTGGCGGGTTATTATCAGAAAATTATCATGGATTTTTCCAAAATAGCGTCTCCATTGACTCGACTCACTCAGAAAGGAGTCAAGTATGAGTGGACAGATCAGTGCAACCAGAGATTTGAAACAATAAAAGAGAGACTTACAAGAGCTCCTATTTTAATTTTGCCGGAAAGGGGCAAAGGTAAGTGTTTAGGTGTTATTTTGTTTAATAAGATGGAACAAATGGAGCATGTATTGGGCCATGGGTATGGACAAATGCATCAAGGTTTTAAACTTGAGTAATGGAGGTTTTAAAATTGTAGAAGGGATCATTGGGTTCGGCCACCTTGGAGGGCCGAACCCCATGGAAATAATTGGTTGGTTTTATATGGTGTTTGAAACATAAAAACCATGCAATTTGTGGGACTGGTTTAGATGTTTTTATTGGATTTGAAATGCATGTTTTAAAGTGGGTTAAAACATGGATTTGAATGTCATGAAGGACTGAAGGTAACATGGGTCTAAACCATGTACATAAATTGATAAAATGGACCATTGGGCTCGGCCACCTTGGATGCCCGAACCCCATGAAATGATGTTGGAATTTTGATGGTTTCTTTTGTAAGTTAAAACTATGCAAAGGAGTTACTGTTTTGGGAGATTAATTTAGACATAAGATGAATGTCTAAGAGGTTCAAACCAAAGGCCATAGGGTTCGGCCAATGAGCATGGCCGAACCCCATGAAATCATATGATTATTGTATGGTGTTTTTATGGGAATTAAATGAATATAAGTTTGTTGTTTTGGGTTGGCCATTGGATGGCTGAACCACGTGGTTAACCTGGTTAAAGGGTAGAGTCCAATTGATATACAAATATTGGAACAATTGAGCCAAGGGAACCATTGGGTTCGGCCATGTGTATGGCCGAACCCCATGGACCATTACATGGGTTAAATAGACTAAGTTTATGGTAATATTTGTTATTGGTTCCATGATGTTTTAAAGGGTTTAATATAACTGAAAGAGTGATGGATTTGGACGTTAGTGTTCATCAAAAAGAAAGGCAAAATGGGGCACCAAAATCAAAGGGGTGAGGTTCGGCCATGGGTATGGCCGAACCCCACAAAGTATTATGAATGAAGAATAAAATGGATCAAAAGTGTGATGGCGAGGTTCGGCCATGTGGTATGGCCGAACCCCACTAAGATGGATTGATTTTGGGATAATGGTGATCAGCAAGATTAATCATTGGTTGTTGTGGACAATGGTTTTTGATATGGCTTAGCCAAGTGGCAAAGCTGTAAATACGAGTAATAATGTAAATATGGGTAAAAAAAGTTTAATAGGTCATGAAAGAAGGGTTAAAACCAAGGTGGTATGGCTCGGCCATGGCGTATGGCCGAACCCTACCAAGACATGTTTAAAGGGTTAAGTATTTAAGAATTGATCAAACGAAAAAGAAGGTTAAATCCTAAGTTGGTGATGTTCGGCCATGGGTATGGCCGAACCTCACAAGATGTTTTGGGTCTTAGATGTGAATGAATAATTAAAGGATAGTATGTTTTACTTATTGTTATATGGACAAGGTGACGGAAGTGAACGGCGGGCAAGTCTTGAGCAAGTGACGCTAAAGAAAGATCGAACACTGAAGTGAATCTTTAGTAGGTTTCCCTACCTACTTGTAACCACAAATATGATTTGGTTTTATCATGTTTTTATGAGATATGTTGTATTTGTTATTATGTTTCAAATGTGGTTTTGAATGATGAACTATGTACTTACAAATGATATACAATGCATTGACATCTCATGCATGGCATGGGGTGATGGGAATGGAACAACATAATGATAAGTATCCTATCCAGAGGAAATGTGGATTACTCTGGATTAACTTGACATAAGCACCATACCCAGAGTAAATGTGGATTACTCTGGCTTACCCATCCGGAGGAAATGAGGACTACTCCGGAATATATTGACGTAAGAGTTTCTTGAGATAATGGCTATGTAGACTTGTGATGGGTAGGACTCATTACATGTGCATATACATAGCATTCGTTTTCAAATGTTTTATTGATTATCATGTACTATGATACATATGCATGTTTTTGTAAACTAACCATATGGTAACCCTGATCGGGAACCTACTGGGCGCGTTAATCTAATGATCTAATTCTAAGCTCAGAGGATAGTGCAGGAGCAAAGAAGGGGAAAGAGAAGGTCGATGACCAGGAGGGGAGCCAAGCGTAATTGCTTGAGTGCTGGAATGGATTTATAATTGCTGTTATTTGAATACTTTATATGACATGTAATAATGTAGTTGTTTGCTATGGTTTGAGTATGCATTGATGAATCTTAATTTGGTTTAAGTAAACTGAAAAGTATGACTTGTACTTGTTATCTGTTCAAACTAATTCCGCAGTTAGTCTAGTTTATTCCGCATGACATTGTTTAGTTCCATGTGTGGTTTGTTATCGTGGGTTAGTCCATGCACACATGGGTGGCCAGTTAAGGGTCGGACTTTGGAAGTCCGAAGTTAGCTCGCGTCGTGACGTCCCTCCGCCCTTGTCCGGTTTATTTATAAAAAAAAAATAGACTCTGAATTTATCTCGGAGAGGGCGGGGCGTTACATTATTTCCATTGAAATCACATAAAAAGCCCATAATATTGTATGGTTTTTATCTCTAAAAAACCCTCACAAGTGGCCGAATCCTATGGCCCATAACTTGAACTTTTTATCAAATACTTAGCCTCATTAAAACATGTAAAAACCTCCATGGCTTTGCAAACCATCAAAATACCCAAATAATTTCATGGGGTTCGGCCATCCAAGGTGGCCGAACCCAATGATCCATTTTATCATTTTTAACCAACCACTACCCAAGGTTTAAACCCTTGATGCATTCGGCCATTCCATAGCCTAATCATGACATCCAAATCTGTAACGCCCCGCCCTCTCCAAGATTCAGAGTCTAATTTTTTTTTTAAAATAATAATATAATAACACCGAAAGTGTAACGCCGCCCTTTTTCACCTAAATCAGAGTCTATTTTTTTTTTTTTTGAAGTAAAGAGTGACAAAGGGCGCAGATGTCACGACGCGAGTTAAGTCCGAACTTCTAAAGCCCGGCCCTTAACTGGTCAACCCTACGTGTGCGTGGCACGGAGTCCACGGAGAATGGTTCACACGTAGAAGTAAGCTTGCGAAATATTAAACTAAGTGCGGAAATTATAATGAAGACTATCCTACAATTTCTTAGATAGCAGGGAAGACCACATCATTTAAATCACTACATTACCTCAAAGTAATAATGTCCAAAATAAAATCCCAAAACATAGCAAGTAATCTAATTTATTACATTCTGACAAGCTAAGCTACTCAAATTACATTTTTCCAAAATAAACTAAGTAAACCAAATCGCTCGCATTCCCAAGCTCCTAAGCTTGGCTCCCGTCTTGTCCTTCATTTCTGTAACACCCCAATTTCTCAATGAAGTGGAAAATTACAAAAATGCCCCTGAGTTATTAAATTAATTATTTTGTGATGTCAAATTAGGAAATGGTGGGGCCATTGCTCAAATTAAAATCATATGAGCACATTATGAATGTTAAGTTTGATTGGATGGGTAATTTTCATCATTTGGGTCAAAAATGGCCAAATGGGTCAAAGGGCCCAAATGGGACCCATCGGGTCAAAATGGATGATTTGACCGTTTTATGAACTTGAATTAAATGGGGTTAGGCTGATTTGATTGGAAATCAAGTGGAAAAAAATGGGTAGGCCTGATCCATATGTAAAAACCATTTACAAATGACCAAAATACCATAATTGTGTCATGGAGTCAAAAACGGGTCAAGGAGCTAAAAGTGGACCCAACGGGTCAAGTTGACTATGGTTGACTGTGTGGACCCTCTAGGGAGCTAAAAATATGAGTTAAATCAGTTGAGTGGGACTGAAGTGAGTTGGAATTAAATCAAGTAGTGAGTCAACACATGTGCATTAAATGAAATGCATTAAGTATGTGAGTTGGGTGAGTTGAGATGGAAATCTAAATAGCCTTGAGTTCAAGTGAGTCAAAAGGGAAATTGAAAGGGCTGTAAAATCAGTGAGTTGAGTGGAAATTTGAAGAGGTTGCCTGGTCTCAAACCATCCAAAACAAGTCCCACACGTTGGGGACTTGTTTTGGTGATTTCCGTAATGTATTTTAAATGAGAATACATGGGATTGAGATGAGATGAATGGTAAACTGAATGGCTGCATGGGTAGGTGCCAAGGGGTGCCTTGGATGGCACCCAATGCCCATCGATTTTGTTAAGAAGTTATGAGGGAATTGAGAGGTCATGGTGGCTGAAATACAAAAGCAATGAACCCCATGTTTAGCCGATTTTTGTCATTGCAAACCCAAGTTTTTCCCATCTCTTTCTCCCTCTCTCCAATTCGTGTTCTTGGCTGGAACAGCAGAGGTTTTTGGCACCCCTTATTCAAGCTTAAACCAGCAAGGAATTAAGGAAGAAAGGAAGAAATAAAAGATAGGAAGCAAGGATCAAAAGTCAAGAAGAAAGGCTTGGAAAATTGGTAAGTATTTTCATTGAGTGTTGTTGAAAAACATGGAACAAATGGGGTGTGTATTGGGCCATGGTCATGGCCGAATACACCAATGTTTAACCTTGATTAATGGAGGTTTAGAAATGGTAAAGATGACCATTGGGTTCGGCCACCATGAAGGGCCGAACCCCATGTAAAAGATTGCTTGGTTTTCATGTTTTGGAAACATGAAAACCATGGGTTTTATGAACTGTTTTTGGGTTGATTTAAGCTTCAAATGCATGTCTTAGAAAGGTTTAAAACATGGATTCTGATGTCAGAAAAGGCTAAAGTTTATGTGGTCTAAATCAGTGGATTAAAATTGGAAAAAAAATGGACCATGGGGATCGGCCATCTTGGATGGCCAAATCCCATGAAGTTGTGTTGGTTTTTGGATGGTTTCTTTGAAAGGTGAAACCTGATAATACTGTTTATTACAGTATTATTGGAGGTTTAAAAAAATAGTAAACATAACCATTGGGTTTGGCCACCATGGAGGGCCGAACCCCATGTAAAAGAGTGTTGGTTTTCATGTTGGGAAACATGAAAACCATAGACTTTTATGGACTGGTTTTGGATGGTTTTTGAAAGGTAAAACCCGATAATATTATGCTGATTCTTACATGATTTAATGGACATGTGATGTAAGTTACAAAGGGTCCCAAACATGGGCATAGGGTTCAGCCACATTGGATGGCCGAACCCCATAAAAATGTTTGATAAGTTGGTATGGTTTTGGAGAGATAAAAGCATACCAAATGGTGGAGATTTTTATGTGATAAGGTTACTGATTTTGGTTGGCCATGGGATGGCTGAATCATGTAGTTAACATGGTTAAAGAGTAGAGCTTAACTTGTGAACAAATGATGGATCATTGAGTAGGAGAATCATAGGGTTTGGCCATATGAATGGCCGAACCCCATAGATTGTTTTGTTGGAAATTATGATTTGTTTGTATGAGCTGGATTAAGTAAACACATGATTTATCTTTGGATTTAGTGATAAGTAAGTAACCAGCCACTATATATGATGAAAGAAGAGACAAAATCAGTATGGTGAGGTTCGGCCATGTAGTATGGCCGAACCCCACTAGTGGTCATTCAGTAGACCTAGTGGCTAACTTGTAACTTGATTGGTTAAAAATCAAATTGAAGATTGATGTATGAAAGGTGTAAAGGATCAAGAATAAAGTGGTGAAGTTCGGCCATGTTGTATGGCCGAACCCCACTAAGGTAGATTACTTTTATGATTTTTGTTTATGAGCAAGATTAGACATTGGTTAGACCAATGGCAAATCTGTGAATACAAGTCAAATGAAGGGATTGATCAAAGGACTAACAAGATGTTTTGGGTCTTATATGTGAATGGACACTTATGTGACAATATGATTTACTGATTATTGTATCACAAGGTGACGAGAGTTGAACGACATGCGAGTCGTGACCAGGTGAAGCTCAAAGAGGATCGGACACTTAAGCAAAATTTAAGTAGGTTTCCTACCTACTTGTAACCACAGTTTTACCCCAGTTTTCTTATGAGATTCTTGTTTTATTTTATGTGATTCAAATGATATATTATGCATTAACAAATGGCATACCAACATTGGCATCTCATGCATAGATATGGGATGATGAATGAGGTTCTACAGCGTTGCAATTTATGGGTTACGTCCTCCTTCGGCGGTGCAAGTCACGCCAGGAAGAGTAACATGATGATCATAGTCACAATGGTCTCCTTAGGCGATGAGAGTCCCGCCAGGAGGACTCATACGTGATATGAATCAGTCAGTGATGAAGTGATGAAAGTGTGTTGTAATTTACCTTGTCGGTGCAAGGCACGTCAAGTGATGGCTATGAATGTACATGATGGGGGAGGCTCATTGCATGTGCATATTTCATAGCATTGTTTTACCTGTTTTTACTAATCACGTACTATGATATATATGCATGTTTTATATGCTAATGATGTGGTAGCCCTGATTCGGGAACCTACTGGGCGCGTTGATCTAACGCCCTAATTCTATCCTCAGAGGAGAATGCAGGTACAAGTAAAGGAAAAGGAAAGGTCGTTGACCGGGAGGGGAGCCAAGCCTAAGCGCTTGAATGATGGACTGGACTTATTTATATTACTGTCATTTGAACTATATTTTGTTGGACATGTAATAAGTCACTAGTTGCTATGGTTTGATTAGGTTAATAACTTTGGATGGTTGATTTATGATAATTAATGCTTGAGACTGTTATTGCTATCTAGTCTTTCTATTCCGCAGTTAATCTAGGTTATTCCGCATGTTAATGTTAGTTCCATGTGTGACTCACTATCATGGTTTAGTCCATGTACACATGGGTGGCCAGTTAAGGTTCAGACTTGAGTAGTCTGAACTTAACTCACGTCGTGACGCCACCCGCTCTCTTCTGATGTTTTATTATTATTTAAAAAAAAAATTAGACTCTGAATTTTCGGAAAAGGCGGGGCGTTACAATTTCCACCTTCTCCTACTTCATCAGCTAGGGTAGAAGTAGGGCGTTAGACAACGCGCCCAGTAGGACTCCGAGTAGGGCTAACACATGGATTAGTGATAACAAGCATACAGATAATAATATAATGAAAACCATAAAATGAATGCTATGCCATGGGTGTCTTATGTCATGAGTACCACCCATCATCCGTACCATCATACTGCCATATCCCCCTTGACGGAAAAACCTCGTCAAGATATAAACAATCACAAATCATCCCCCTTGACGGCAAAACCTCGTCAAGATATAAACAATCACAAATCATCCCCCTTGATGACAAAACCTCGTCAAGGTGTAAACAATCACAAATCATCCCCCTTGACCGCAAAACCTCGTCAAGATATAAGTAATCACAAATCATCCCCCTTGACGACAAAACCTCGTCAAGGTGTCCCCATGTTTGCTTCTCGGTCACCGCGACGGAGCATGGACTCCGGTTATAGCTCAGAATATCCCTCTTGATGGATGAAACACATCAAGATATCCCCATGCTTGCTTCTCGGTCGCCCCGATGGAGCATGGACTCCGGTTTCATTCCATCCTTCCCATGCCATATCCCTCCCATTTCATGCATGAGATGTAGATGTTATATGCTATGTAATATATATGATAGCACAAACCATGGCATTTAAAGTCCCATCAATAAAACATATAATTTGATTATCAACACATAGATCAAGCAAAGCATCAATATACACATCATAGCCTTAAAATCCATCTCAAAACAATTATATGCTTACCAAAATAAATCAAGGAAAAACCCATACACAACACATAATCCATGGCTTCCAAAAGGTAGGAATCCTACCAAATACTGACTAATGTCCTTTCTTTCGTTTCCATCTGATAGACCTAATCGCCGATCACGCACCGTTTGCGATGTCCAGTACCTTATTATACATTAATAATTAGTCCATGTTTTTAACCTTTTAAGTCCATTAATCACACCTTAGCGGGGTTCGGCCATACACCTTGGCCGAACCTCACTAACTAGGTTTTGTGGGTCCCATTTAATCTATTAAACCTTTTAATCCCATAAGTCTTAAAAATCAGCCACCCTAGGTTTTATTAATCACATACTTAAGGTCACCATAATTGCACTTAAGTCCATGATCATTTCTCATGGAGTTCTTGAATATGGCCATTATTTACTGTTTTGCCACTACCTCTTTTTCCATGGTTCATCATTCACTTAACCATGTACACCTTTATTCATAATTGATCCATACACTCAAGTCCATTAGTGACCCATTTAATCATGCCATAATATCATTAAAACAACCATTTTTCTTAACTTAATCTACATTAATTAACCACATACATAAACCCTTTCTTAGCCCATAAAAATGACTTATAATTGAATCATCATTCTTAGCCACATCTTGAGTCCATAATTGATCCATCAACCATATCACAAGACCACTTACCCCAACCATCTAATTAACCTAATTCCATTAATTTAAGCATATACATACACATTAATCTTAGACCAAAAAATGATCTACAATTGGGCCATGGGTTCGGCCATACACCATAGCCGAACCCATGATGTCTCTTTCTCCATTTTTCTTGGGTCCATTTACATCATTTGACTCCATCACAAGTCCCTCCATTGAGAGAATCTAAACCATACATTTAATTCATCATTCCTTAATCATTATTTGATACATTTAGGGTCCATCAATCTTAGCTGTAATTCCCTTTTCTTTTCAACATTAGGTTCATCATTTGGAGTTCATCCACATTACCAATCTTTATTTATTTAAACACACATATAGTCCCATACTTAGCCCATCAATTTTGATCATTACTAACTACATTTAAAATCCATTGAAGTTGCCAACATTCCTTCATCCTTATTATGGTCTAAGTACTTCTAAATTCACCAATCATTCTCCATGGTTTTTATCATTGTTTCCACCCCTTTTAAAAATCACTAATACCCATTCATTTAAAACCTTTATAAATCATTAACCCCTTTTCAGAGCCTCCATTCTCTAAATCCATTAAAATTCTAACACCATGAGAAGGTTCACACCATGCATTTCCTCATTTACAATCCCTTTAAAATTATTACATTCAATCATTAAAAAAAACTAAAATCAATAATCATCCCTTCATGGTTCTAACTCTAAAAACTCCATTAAAAATCCTTAATTACCTACCATGATTTTCTTCATTAAGTTCCTTTTAAAATTTACAAACATTTGACCCTTTTTAAACCTGCAAATTATTAATGCATTACTCCATATCTTCCATCCTTCTAAACCCAATTAAAACCACTATTACACCACCATAGGATTTAAAAACATTCCATCCCTAAAATCTCCTCATGGTTTTATTTTTAGAACATTATTTCCCACACTTAAAATCCATTTTAAACTATCACCATTCTCAACCATTTTTCCCTATTTTTACACCCTTTAAATCCACCATTTTTGAGGCCATTAAAATCATCAATATTTCCCATGATTTTTCTCATAAAGACCCTTTAAAATTACCCACATTTAATCATTTAGAAACTTAAAACCCTAAATCATTCTCCATGCTTCCATTCTTATGAACCCTAATAAATAAATCAATCATCTACCATGGGGTGTACTTGAGAGAGAGAGAGGATGGGATGGAAAAATTACCTCAAGTTTTGGTCTTGAAGAGGTAGCTTTTGCTTGCACTCCTCTTCTCTAAGTCTTCTTCTTCTTTTCTCCTTAGTTTTTCTTCTTCTTTCTTTCCTTGGTGTGGGACGGTGGTGGAGAGCAAGAGAGGAAAAAAATGAGATAAGAATGGAATTTGAGAGATAAGATAAAAACCAACACCTTTTGGTTTCTTAAACTTTACTCCACCATTTAATTCCTCCACCAACCCATATGAGATATTTTTCATGCTTTATGGTGGTGGTTGTAACAAACCACCACCCTAGCCAACGTTTTTGGTGCTAAGATAAGGTGGTTTGGTTTTCCCATTTGACCATTTGACCACCTTTTGAATAATTTAATCATTTAATTAATTAATTAATTACCTTAGGTTAATCAATTCCCACTTAAACTAATTCCATTATTCCACCCATGGTTGATCAAGTCAACCATGGTGGCCGGCCCCACCAATCCTTGGTCCCCATGCCACCTCACTTGGTGAGGTGGAGGTGGGTCCCAATCGGCCATGTCACCTTGGTCAACTCATCACTAACTTAGGTGATTTAATTTAATCCATTTTCAACTACTTGGATCACCATTGGGCCCATGGCCCAATTACATTCACCTCCTACCCATTTACCTTAGAGCTTAAATCAATTTGACCCATTAGGTCCCAAATGTGCATTGGGCCCAATTTGACCATCCTTGGCCCAATTGACCATCATTGACCCTTTAAATGAATTTAAATCCAATCCATGGTCCACTGGGCCATACTTGAGCCTTTGTCCAATTTTTGATCCATTTACCATCTACTCCATCAAATTTCCCAATTTCCATCATTAAAATAAATAATAGCCACATTTTTATTGATTTAAAAATTCAGGACTATTACAGGAAGAGGGCGGACGACGTTACGACGCGAGCTAAGTTTGGACTTCCAAAGCCCGACCCTTAACTGGCCACCCATGTGTGCATGGACTAAGACCATGAAAACTGATCCACACATGGAACTAAGTAAATCTTGCGGAATAATATAAACTGACTGCGGAATAAGTCAAATATGCGGAATTATAATCAATCCTCAGACTGCTCCATTCTCAGATAGCAAAGTACAAGTCATAATTACTTAAAACTAAACCTTCATTCAAACTTAAATCAAACCATAGCAGTTATCTCCATTATTACATATCCATGAAGTTTATCCAAATAACAATAATTAAGAAATCCAATCCAACACCCAAGCGCTTAAGCTTGGCTCCCCTTTCGGTCCTCGACCTTCTCTTTCCCTGTCCCTTTTCCTGCATTATCCTCTAAGGATAGAATTAGGGCGTTAGATCAACGCGCCCAGTAGCTTTTCCGATCAGGGCCACCACAAGGTTAGTATATAAAAAACATGCATATATCATAATATATGATCATCAAAACATATAAAATCAATGCTATGTATGTAAGTGCACATGTAATGAGTCCCACCCGTCACAAGTATACATAGCCATCAAGTTATTTCACAGTGTTCTTTCTTTGGAACTCTCACGACAAGGTAATCCACAGTACTCCTCATTTCCTGTGGATAGGACTCTCATCATTGAGTTATTTCACAGTGTTCTTTCATTGGGACTTTCACTTCAAGGTAATCCACAGTACTCCTCATTTCCTGTGGATAGGACTCTCATCATTGAGTTATTTCACAGTGTTCTTTCATTGGGACTTTCACATTGAGGTAATCCAGAGTACTCCTCATTTCCTCTGGATAGGACTCTCATCATTAAGTTGTTCCATAATCATCACCCCATGCCATGCATGAGATGTCAATGTATATATGTCATTTGTAAATATATCTCATCATTCAAAACCCATTTGAAACATAAAAAACAATATAACTCATAAAAACCATGATAAAACCAATTATAAATGTAATAGCCCGGAATTTTTAAATCTACATATATGTGGCTATTATTTATTTTAATGATGGAAATTGGGAATTTTGATGGAATAGATGTTAAGTGGATCAAAATTTGGGGCAAAGGCCCAAGTATGGTCCAATGGACCATGGGTTGGATGAAATTCATTTAATTGGTCAATAATGATTAATTGGGTCAAGAATGGTCAAATTAGGTCAAATACCCATTTGGGACCCAATGGGTCAAGATGGTTAAACTCTAAGATAAATGGGTAGGAAATAAATTTAATCGGGCCATGGGCCCAATGGTGACCCAATTGGTTGGAATGGATTGAATTGGAATTAAACCACCTAAGTTAGTGATGAAATGATCAAGATGGCATAACCAAGTGGGGCCCACCTCCACCTCATCAAGTGAGGTGGCGTGTGGACCAAGGCTAGGAATTAGTGGGGTCGGCCAGGTTGACTTGGTCAACCATGGGTGGATTAATGGCGAAGAATCAAGGAGATTAAAAGGGATTAAATGAGAATTAATTAACCTAAGTTGATGATCCAATTAATTAAATAATTAAGTTAGTCAAATTGGGTCAAATGGGGAGTCAAAAGGGATAAGTCAAGGGGTGGTTTCATCTCATTGAAACCACCCAAACCATATAAAGAAACACAAATAAAACCATGGGCTAAGGGTGGTGGTTTCATCTCAACCACCACCACCCAAAGCATGAGGACCCATACCCCTCTCTATGATGTGGTCAAATGGTCAAGATGGAAGACCAAACCACTCCATCTCAAGAGGCCCAAAACCGTTGGCTTAGTGGTGGTTTTATCCCAACCACCACCACTAAGGTATGTAAGCCCATGCTTGGTGGGTGGAGGGAAATGATGGTGGAGTATAGATTACTCAACCAAAATGAGATGGGTTTCATCTCATTTCTCCATCTCTTTTCCATCTAACTCTCTCCCTCTCTTGCTCCCTCTCATTGCCGACCCACACCCAAGGAGAAAAGAAGAAGAAACTTAGAAGAAAAGAAGGAAAGAACAAGGCTTGGCCGACCCCCCACCTCAATACCAAACCTTGGGATAGTTTTTCCAATCCTCTCCTCCTTTCCCTCTCTCAAACCCACTCCATCATTAGCCGACCCAAACCTTGATGATCTCATTTTGATCGAGCACATCTTGACCAAAGATCAAGAAGAAAAAGAAGGAGAAAAGGCTAAGGATCCAAGTGGAGAAAAAGAAGCCGGAGGAGCCGCGGAGTGGTAAGTAATTCTTAAACAAGAATTTACATTTTTTTTTAAGGGTTAAAAAGAGATAATTGAGTCTATTTCTTAGATTAAATGCTGGTCAAAAATGTTATGGGCCATGGATCAAAAATCTATCCAAGGAAAGGATGAGAAATGGACAAAATGGGAAAGATAAATTAGGTTAAGAAAAATAAAGGATGTATTAAGGACATTATGTATTAAGACTTATTCAAGCATGGAAGTGATGATTTTTGAAGGGATCATAGACCATAGGGTTCGGCCATGTAGTATGGCCAAACCCCATGGTAGGTAATTAAGTAATTTTCATGGAGTTTTTAGGATTAAAATCATGGAAGGATGATTTATGATTTTTAAGGTTTTAATGATTAAATGTAGTGATTTTTGAAGGGATTTTAAATGAGGAAATTCATGGAAGATGTAAATGGTTTTTATGGCCTCAAAAGGCATAGATGAAGGTGACCCATGAACCATGGGTTTGGCCATGGTGTATGGCCGAACCCTATGGTGATGTATTAATAATTTTAATGGATATGAAAAGATGGAAAAATGATGGAAAAAGTTCATTGTTTTTAATTGGATTTTAAGTATTATAAATAAGGTTTTAAAGGGGTGGAAATAATGTTTAAAAAAAAATAAAACCATGGACCATGGGTTCGGCCATGGTGTATGGCCGAACCCCATGGGGAGACTTTGATGGATTAGGTATTTTGGAACCATGAAAAAATAAATGGGAAATGTTGGTAGTTTTGATGGACTCAAAAAAAAAAAAAATGAACTTAATGTTGATCAAAGGGGTAATTTAAATGTATAATGGAATCCCCTCATGGAGGGACTTGTGGTGGATCTAAAATGTAACAAAAGACCCAAGGAAAAATGGGGATTAGGTTAAATTAAAGGGGCTGATTTTAATGATCCTATGACATGATTGGTAAGTCATTGAGGGATCTAAGTTGTGGATCAAAAATGTGGTAAATGATCCAAGAGAAGTAAGGAGATTAACATCATGGGATTAATTATGCATGGATAAATGAGTGATTATCATGGAAAAGAGGTAGTGGCAAAATCGTAAATATTGGCCAAAATGAAGAACCATGGGTTCGGCCATTCACATGGCCGAACCCCATGGGAATGTTTGTGGATTTAAGGGCTCTAAGTAATAGTCTTAATTGCTGATTTATGGAGTCTAAGGTTGTTAGTTTTTAGACTCACTAATTGGAATATTTAGGGGTTAAGATGGGACCCACAAACCTAGATAGTGAGGTTCGGCTATGGTATATGGCCGAACCCCACTAAGGCATGTATTAGGGACTTAATCATGGATAAAACATGGGCTGATTATTGATATGTAATAAGGTATCGGACATTGCAAACGGTACGCGATCGGTGACCGGATTTGTGGACGAAAACGTAAAGGAGAGGTAGTCGGTATTCGGTAGGATTCCTACCTTATCGTAAGCCATGGATTATGTGTTGTACGATTGTTTTCCTTGATCTATTTTGGTAATTATGTGATTGTTTTAAGATGGGTTTTAAGGATATGAATTATATGTTAAGGCTATGAATTATATATTAAGGCTATGAATTATATATATTACATAGCATAATGCATTTACATCTCATGCAAGGCATGGGCGGGAAAATAATGAAACCGGAGTCCATGCTCCGTCGGAGCGACCGAGAAGCAAGCATGGGAATATCTTGATGTGATTCATCCATCAAGAGGGGTACTATAAGGTACAACTAGAGTCCATGCTCCGTCGGGGCGACCGAGAAGCAAGCATGGGGATTCCTTGATGAGGCTTTACCATCAAGGGGGATGCCTAGTGTTGATCATATCTTGATGAGGCTTTTCCATCAAGAGGGACATGGCACAATGATGGTATGGATGATGGGTGGGACTCATGACATAAGACACCCATGGCATGGCATTCATTTTATGGTTTTCATTATATTATTACCTATGTGCTTGTTATCACTAATCCATGCGTTGGCCCTACTCGGAGTCCTACTGGGCGCGTTGTCTAACGCCCTACTTCCACCTTAGCTGATGACGCAGTGGATGGCGAAAACGTAGGACGAGGCGGGAGCCAAGCGTAGGAGCTTGGGGAAGCGGGCTAGATAGTTTACTTAAATTTATTTTGGAAATGTAATTTGAGTAACTTAGCTCGTCGGATTGGAAGAATTTATATTTCTTGCTATGGTTTGGACTTTACTTTTGGATGTTATAATTTTGAAGTAATTTAGTAATTTAATGATGTATCTTCCTTGCTATCTAAACTTGGTAGGATAGACTCTATTATAATTTCCGCTTTAAGTTATATTCCGCGAGCTTACTTCTACGTGTGAACCGTTCTTCATGGACTTAGTTCCACGCACACGTAGGGTTGGCCAGTTAAGGGCCCAGCTTTAGAAGCTCGGACTTAACTCGCGTCGTGACGTCCCGCGCCCTTTGTCGCTTTTATTTCAAAAAAAAAAAATAGACTCTGATTTTAGTGAAAAAGGGCGGGCGTTACAATAAAAGTGGTTACAAGTAGGTAGGAAACCTGCGGAAACTTTGCTTAAGTGTCCGTTCTTTTTGAGCTTCACTCGATCACGACTCGCATGCCGTTCAAGTTCCGTTACCTTATTTCATGTCAATAAGTCAATACAATATACCATTTGATTTCTAACTAAGTCCAAAACCCCATAAATCATCTTGTGGGGTTCGGCCATACCCATGGCCAAACCTCACCAACTTAGGATTTAATCTTCCTTTTCATTTGATCAACACTTAAACACTTTACCCTTCAAACATATCTTGGTAGGGTTCGGCCATACCACATGGCCGAACCATACCACTTTGGTTTTGGACCCATCTTTTCAAGTTCTTTGATCAATCCTTTCATATTACAGTTTGACTTGTATTTACGGTTTTGCCATTGGCCTAACCATATTTAATTTTTACTTCATAGTCAAAGCCCACATGACCAAACTACCTTAGTGGGGTTTAGCCATACTACTTGGCCGAACCTCACCAATCCAAATTAGGTCTTTTAATCCTTCAAAACCCTCAAACATGACCGAACCCTATACATCATCCTTGGTTCTTTTATCCCTTCATCACCCTTCTCCAATTACATTAAAAATTAACCCTAAGTCCATCAAATGATTATTAGTGGGGTTCGGCCATACTACATGGCCGAACCTCACCCTATGGATTTTTATCTCATGTTCCACCATTTATCATGGTTGATCAATTTATATTCATAACTAAGCATAGATGATTCTTAACACAAAATCATAAAACAAGACATAAATTCCCACATGATCTTAATCCAATTACCCCATGAAAACAGTCCATGGGGTTCGGCCATACTCATGGTTGATCCCTATGGTTCTCTTTGGTTCAATGATTCCAACATTCATACATACTTTTGGCTATGATTACCACATGGTTCAGCCATCCAATGACCAACCAAAACAGCAAGCTTATCTCCATTTAAATCACACAAAAACCCCATAATTTTGTATGGTTTTTATCTCTTAAAAACCATCACAAATTGCCATAAAAATATCATACCATTTCATGGGGTTCGGTCATCCGACCCAATGACCCATGATTTGGACCTTTTTAACTTACACCTTATGTCCATTAAAAACATGTAAAACTGTCCATCATTTTGCATGGTTTTCAATTTACAAAAATCATCCAATTACCCAAGTAACTTCATGGGGTTCGGCCATCCAAAGTGGCCGAACCCAATGATACATTTTAACCATTTTAAACAACCTTTATCCAAGGTTTAATTATTTGATGCATTCGGCCATTCCATGGCCCAAAACATGCTCCCCTTTTTACCAATCTAATTAAACCAAATTCCATGGAAATACTTACCAATTTCCTTTGCCTTTCCTCTTGTCTTTGATCTTTGTTTCCTTCCCTCTTGCTTCCTTCCTTCTTCCTTAGTCTCTAGCCGAAAATGTGTTTGATCAATGGTGAAAACACCAAAGTATAATTTGGCCAAGTGGGTGTGTTCTTGAGAGAGGGAGAGAGATAAGAATTCTAAGGTTTTTACAATGTAGCATTCGGCCAAATGAATGGTGTATTCCCTTTTGTTAAACAGCCCCATATCCTCTCATTACTCCTCATCAAATTTTGATTAAACCAAGGAGACACTTGCTGCCAACCATTGCATCCCTTGGCACCAACTGTAACACCCGCCCCTTTTCACCGTAAAATCAGAGTACATTTTTTTTTTTTTTTAGATTAAAGTGACAAAGGGCGCGGACGTCACGACGCGAGTTAAGTTCCGAGCTTCTAAAGCCCGGCCCTTAACTGGCCAACCCTATGCGTGCGTGGAACATAAGTCCACGAGTACGGTTCACGCGTAGCAAGTAAGCTCACGGAACATAAAAATAAGTGCAGACGATAATAGACACTATCCTACCAATCTTCAGATAGCAGGGAAGAGATATCCATTAAATTACTAAAATGCCCTCATACTGTACTGTCCAAAATAATTTATAGCAAGACATCTAAGTTATTACATTTCCGACAAGCTAAATTATGCAAATACACATTTTCCCAAAATAAACTTAAACAAAATAATTAGTCCGCCTTCCCAAGCTCCTAAGCTTGACGCCCGTCCTGTCCTTCCGTTCCGCCATCTCCTGCATCGTCAGCTAGGGTAGAAGTAGGGCGTTAGAACACGCGCCCAGTAGGACTCCGAGTAGGGCTAACACATGGATTAGTGATAACAAAGCATATAGATAATACATAACGGAGATCATAAAATGAATGCTATGCCATGGGTTTCGATGTTATGAATCCCACCCGTCATCCATACCATCATGCTGTCATATCCCCCTTGACGGCAAAACCTCGTCAAGATACAAACAATCACAAATCATCCCCCTGGACGGCAAAACCTCGTCCAGATATAAAACAATCACAAATCATTCCCCTGGACGGCAAAACCTCGTCTAGATGTAAAACAATCACAAATCCTCCCCCTTGATGGAAGAATCATCATCAAGGTATCATAATTACATACAACATCCCTGATACATCAAACACATCAAAATATCTCCATGTCTGTTTATCGGTCGCCCCGACGGAGCATGGACTCCGGTTTCATTTCATCCTTCCCCTGTCATATCCCTCCCATGCCATGCATGAGATGTAGATGCCATATGCCATGTAATGAATATAATAACAAACCATGACATTTAAAGAAAATCCCATCAATAAAACATATAACTTGATTACCCAAAATAGATCAAGCAAAGCCTCAATAATCACATCATAGCATTAAAACCCATTTTAAACCAATCATATGCTTACCGGAATGAATCAAGTAAAAACCCCTACATAATACATAATTCAAAACCAATCTTAAAACATACCATATTATTTCCAAAATAATTCAAGGAAACCATCACTCAATCCATGGCTTACAAAAAGGTTAGAATCCTACCCAATACCGACTTGCGTCCTTTTACAGTTTCCGTTCGATAAGCCCGGTCGCCGATCGCGCACCGCCTGCGATGTCCAGTACCTTATTACACATTAATCATTAGTCCATGTTTCAACCATTTATAAGCCCTTATGAAAAACCGGTCACCATTTAGGTTTTGTGGGTCCCACCTAATCCATTATATACTTTTAAGTACATATGTCTAAAATCAGCCACCCTAGGCTTTATTAACCACTTATAAGGTTATCACATTAGATCCCCTCATTCCATGATCAATCTCCATAGAATTCTTGAATTTGGCATTTAATTACAGTTTTGCCACTACCTCATTTTCCATGATTAATCACCCATTTATCCATGCATGATTAAGTCCAAAATTGATTTTTAAACTTAGATCCCTAACTTAGGTTCGTTTATGACCCACCAAACTATTAAAACTTGCCATCTAATTAATCCAATTCCCATTACTTAATCACATACATACACATTAACCTTAGACCTAAAAATGATCCACCATTTGGGTCATGGATTCAAAATACATAATTCATCAAATCCTCCCATGGGGTTTACCTTACGCATTTAACTTCAATGAGTGCATCACTCATTCATTCCCTTTGGAGGCCACAAACACCATCCATCATCCAATCTAACCCACCAAACTGGATCACTACATTTGTTCATTTGAAACCCTAACTCATTAACACATTAATCCATCTTTTCCATCCTTTAAATCCATCATTTGATCACCATTACATCACCATAGGGTTCATGATCCACCATTCATTGCTCCAAAATACCTACATTCACCAAAATATTAATTTCATCAATCTTCCCATTTTTTTCTTTTCCATGGCTTCATACCCTAAAACCCTAATTAACTTCACACAACAACCTAGGGTTCGGCCATACACCATGGCCGAACCCATGGTTCATAATTCATTCTCTTTTATACCTTCCAATGCCATAAAATCCATTTGCATTTTTCATCATAAAACAATTTTAAAAAAAACTTACCCACATGCATTCATTTACAACCCTAAATTTCATTAGCTAAAAACCCTCATTGTCTTCCATTCTTCAAAACCCTAATTATTTACATCAACTAGCTAATCACCCACCATGGGGTTCGGCCATGCTACATGGCCGAACCCTATGGCCCATGATTTTCTTGTAGTCATCCAATTTCATGCTTAATTTCATAATTTATCCAATGCACATAATCCATTTATTTATTTCTTTTCCCTAACCCTAATTTACCCATTTAGGGTTTTCTCCATCTTCCACCCTCTCATTTGATGGGTTTAAACTCCATAGCATAAAATTATCTATCCACCATTTCATTCATATAAAATAAATTCCAATTCTTAAATCCTAAATCCAAAATTTCTTGTTTAAGAAATACTCACAATCCGACGTCTCCTCCGATTTCCGCCGCTCCCGTCGGTCTCCTTAGCCTCCTCTCTCTTTCCTCTTGATCTTTGATAGGTCAAGATGCTTGATCCATGGTGGCAACCCCTAACCTTAGGATCGGCCAAGGTAGGGTTTGTATTGAGAGAGGGAGAGGGAAAGATGATGAGAGGGGAGGTGGTAACCTTGACCTTGGAGTAAGTCTTCTTAAATTTCCACTTCTTTCTTCCCTCCTTCTCTTCCCTTCTCCTTAGCTCTCTTCCTCTCCTTCACTTAGAGCATGGGACGGCAATGGAGAATGAAAAATGGAGAGAGTAAAAATGAAGAGAGGATGGGAAAAGAAATCAAGGCTTATCCCCATTTTTTTACACTTTACATTAATTAGCCCACCAACCTTATGAGATATTTTCTTACTTTATGGTGGTGGTTTAGATACCCACCACCAAGTTCCAACGTGTTTTGCTTTGAGTTGGAATGAGGTGATTTGGTTTTCACCTTTTGACCCCACTTTGAGCACCTCATTTGGATAATTTTAATCATTCAATATTTAGATATTTTGGTCACTTTAATTCCCATTTATTTATTTAAATCACCTTAGGTTAATTCATTGTACTTAACCTAATTCCATTATTCCACCCATGGTTGACCAAATCAACCATGGTGGTTGGCCCCACCAAACCTTGGTTAAATTTTAACTTAACTTATGTGATTTAAATTCCATTGAATTCATTCTAAATGGATCACCATTTGGGTCCATGGCCCAATTACATTTCCATCTTACCCATTTACCTTAGAGCTTAACCATCTTGATCCATTGGGTCCCAAATGGGTATTTGACCCAATTTGACCTCCCATGGTCCAATTGGCCATCATTAACCACTTACATAATTTTAAAATCCACTCCATGATCTATTGGGCCATAATTGGGCCTTTGTCAAAATTTTGGCCCATTTACCCCTTTATTCCATAAATTTTCCAATTTTCATCCTTAAAATAAATAATATTCCCATTTATATTAATTTTAAAAATTCCGGGCCCTTACACCAACCAATGCATCCCTTGGCACCAACCAATGCATCCTTTGAGATGGAAAGACCCCTCCATCCTACCTCATTAATGCCACCCCAACCATGGTGACCCTTGGCTTGGCCAAGGCACCACTTCACTTCCAACGTGTGGGACTTGTTCTCTTGGTGCTGTTTGAGATCAAAGCAACTCTTCACATCCCATTTGACTCACTTGAGTTCAAGATCCCTTTGATTTCCAACTCAACTCACCCAACTCACTATACTTAATGCATTTCATTTAATGTACCTGAGTCAACTCATTACTTGATTTAATTCCAACTCACTTCAGTCCCAACACCACCTGATTTAACTCATATTTGAGCTCACTTGATGGTCCACACGGTCAACCATGGTCCACATGGTCAACTCGACCCATTGGGTCCCCATTTGGCTCATTGACCCAACTGACGCCATGACCCAATTATGGGTTGTTTTAGCCATTTGCATGTGATTTTCATATGTGCCTCAAGCCTACCCATTTATGCTCCATTAAATTTCCAATCATTTCAGCTTAACCCCATTAAATTTGGGCTCACCCAATGGTCAAACAAGTTCATTATGACCCATTGGGTCCCAATTGGGTCCTTTGACCCAATTAACCATATTGACCCAATTTGATGTTCATTACCCATTCATGATAAATTGAACCTTATACTATGTTCATAAGGTCATAATTTGAACAATGGGCCCTACCATTTTCTCATTTACAATCACATTTATTAAATTCACCAATCCAGTGGCATTTTCATAAATATTCATATTATTGAGAAATTGGGGTGTTACAAAATCCATGATTTAAAAACCCTTTCAACTTGCATCTTAGGTCTAATTAAAACATCCAAAACAGTCCATCATTTTGCATGGTTTTAACTTACAAAAATCATCAACATAGCCATAGTATTTCATGGGGTTCGGCCAAATCATGTTCCATTTAACCCATTTTATTAAACAAAATTCCATGGAAACACTTACCAATTTCCTTTGCCTTTCCCCTTGCCTTTGATCTTTGTTTCCTTCCCTCTTTCTTCCTTAGTCTTAGCTGATTAGAAGCTTGAATCAATGGTGAAAACACCAAGGTATAATTCGGCCAAGGGGGTATGTTCTTGAGAGAAAGAGAGAGATGAGAATTCTAAGGTTATTGGCAATGTAAATTCGGCCAAGTGATAGTATTTTGTTTTTGTTAAACAACCCCATATCCTCTCATTAATCCTCATCAAATCTTGCTCAAACCAAGGAGTCACTTGCTGCCAAGCAAAGCACCCCTTGGCACTCCCAACATTGGGCTTTGGGTTTCCATCATGAGATGGAAACCCTCCCAATTCCCATGCCATTTTTATCTCATTCCATTGGTTTTCATGCACCCAAAAATTAATTCCAACCCACCAACGTGTGGGACTTGTTCTTTTGGTGCTGTTTGAGATCAAGCCAACCCTTCATATCCATTTGACTCACTTGAACTCAAGGTCCCTTTGATTTCCAACTCAACTCACCCAACTCACTACACTTAATGCATTTCATTTAATGCACTTGAGTCAACTCATTACTTGATTTAATTCTAACTCACTTCAGTCCCAACTCAACCTGATTTAACTCATATTTGAGCTCACTTGAGGGTCCACACGGTCAACCATGGAACATGGTCAACCCGACCCATTGGGTCCCCATTTGGCTCATTGACCCAATTGACGCCATGACCCAATTATGGGTTGTTTTTGCCATTTGCATGTGATTTTCATATGTGCATCAAGCCTACCCATTTATGCTCCATTTAATTTCCAATCATTTCAGCTTAACCCCATTAAATTTGGGCTCATCCAATGGTCAAACAAGTCCATTATGACATTGGGTCCCAATTGGGTCCTTTGACCCAATTAACCATATTGACCCAATTTGATGTTCATTACCCATTCATGATAAATTGACCTTTATAATATGTTCATGTGGTCTTAATTTGAACAATGGCCCCACCATTTTCTCATTTACAATCACATTTATTAAATTCACCAATCCAGTGGCATTTTCGTAAATATTCATATTATTGAGAAATTGGGGTGTTACACAAGATGCATGGCCAAACCCTAGGGTTTTTTGTATGAGAACCATCAAGGTAACAAATCATGGAAATATGTTGTTTTAGAGGAAATAATGAACCATAGGGTTCGGCCATGTTGTATGGCCGAACCTCATGGAGGGAAATTAAGGGATTCTTAATGGGTTTAAAGGATGAAAACCATGGAATGTTGGTTAATGATTTTAAGGTTTTGAATGGATGAATGTTAATAATTTTTAAAAGGGATTTTAAATGAGGAAAATTATGCAGAAATGTTGATGATTCTTTATGGCCTCCGGTTACAACACCATCATCCCATGCCATGCATGAGATGTCTATGCAAACATGCTATTTAGAAGTATAACTTTACACCCATATAATTTATCAAAATCAACATAAAACAGCAAATAGAAATGTGGTTACAATAAAGGTAGGAAACCTACACAATAATCACTTAGTTTGTCTCTTCTTTTGAACCGTCTCTTTTTTACAACTTGTACGCTGTTCAAGCAAATCCCGTGGTCCTATTTATATAACAGCAAGTCAAACTTTTAACCATAAGATTCCAACCTAGTCTAAGTCCCAAAAATCCATTATGTGGGGTTTGGCCATACCCCATGGCCGAACCTCACCTATTTACAATTTAGTCTCTCTTTCATATAATTACAACCATACACTTAAGCCATAGCTCCAAATAAAACCTTGGTAGGGTTCGGCCATACAGCATGGCCGAACCATACCACTTTGGTTTCGGTCCATACATTCACTCCTATGATCATTCCATCTTTGATCATTTCATCCGTAATTACCATTATGCCATTGAGACCAACCTTTTCCTTAAACATCAATAACCATAACTAAACCACCCTAGTGGGGTTCGGCCATACACATGGCCGAGCCTCACCATCTTTATTTGATCCTTTAAATCATTACTTCACACATCTTTAATCACATAATTAGCTACACACTAAGGCCACCAATGACCATTAGTGGGGTTCGGCCATAGTACATGGCCGAACCTCACCAATCTGATTTTTGTCCCCACTTTCCATCATTATCATGGTTGATCAAATTAATATTAGATTCATAACTAAGCATAGGTGTTTCTTAGAACAAAAACATAAAACAAATCTTAGCTTCCAACATGATTTTAATCCAAATCTCCCATCAAAACAGTCCATGGGGTTCGGCCATAAACATGGCCGAACCCTTATGGTTCTTTTGCTCAATGATTCCATTATTTGTATACCAATTGGACTCTACCCTTTAGCCATGTTAACCACATGGTTCAGCCATCCAATGGCCAACCCAAAACAGCAAACTTATATTCATTTAATTCCCATTAAAACACCATAATCTTGTATGGTTTTTATCTCTCAAAACCATCAAAATCACCATACAATAATCATATGATTTCATGGAGTACGGCCATACTCATTGGCCGAACCCTATGGCCTATAATTCAAACCCTTTTTTAACAACTACTTGCTTCATCAAACATGTACCAACCTCCATGGTCTTACATGGATTTAAACTTACAAAAACCATCACTCAAAACCATATTATTTCATGGGGTTCGGCCATCCAAAGTAGCCGAACCCTGTGGTCCATATTTTCTATCTTTTAAACCTCATCATACAATTTTAAACCATTGATTAATTCGGCCACAACATATATTTTGAGTCTCCTTAAATCATGTACAAATCTCCATGGTTTTTGTATGGTTTTTAGCCTTCAAAACCATCAAACCAACCAAATAATCTCATGGGGTTCGGCCATCCAAAGTGGCCGAACCCTATGGTCCATTTCCATCCCTTTTAAACACCATCTTCCATGGTTTAGACCTTTGACAAATTCGGCCATACATGACCAAATTATGTCATTCAGATCCAAAACTTAAAACCTTTTACTGAAACAAAGTTCTATGGAATGCTTACCAATCCTTTTAGCACTCTTCTTGCCTTTTGCTCCTTGCCTTCTTCCCTCTTGCTTCCTTCCTTCTTTCTTCCTTAGTCTTGTAACACCCCGCCCTTTTCACTCTAATAATCAGAGTTTATGTTTTTTATAATGAACAATAAACAAGTGATCGGGGCGGGATGTCACGACGCGAGTTAAGTTCGGACTTCTAAAGTTCGACCCTTAACTAGCCAAGCCCATGTGCGTATGGATTAAGTCCATAAGAATCGATCCACACATGGTACAAATACAACATGCGGAATATACTTAGTCTTAGTCTAACTGAGGTTATAATAGATCCTAAGACTAATCCATTTTATAACTTAAGATAGCAAAGTACATGATCATATTCTCCAATATTACTAAATAACCTTAGTCTACCATTCATTCCAAACCATCCAAATAAATCAAACCATAGTAACTAGTTAACTAAATTATTACATGCCGACATCAACTAATTACCAAATTACATTGTCCATATAAAAGTCCATGAGTCAATCCATTAAAAGTCCACTCAAAGCCAAGCTTCTACGCTTGGTTTCCTTCAAGATCCTCGTTCTTTTCCTTTCCTGCATCATCCACTAAGGATAGAGATAGGGCGTTAGATCAACGTGCCCAGTGGTGTTTCCGAATAGGGCTACCAAAAGGTTAATATAAAAACATGCAAATAATATAATAATACATGTGTGTCAAAATTCCATAAAAACATGCTATGTATGACATGAACATGTAATGAGTCCCACCCATCACCATTGTGCATAGCCTCCTCTTGACGGGATTCTCATCGTCAAGGTACCCCACAGTGGTCTTTCAGACACCCCGAAGGAGTGTGGCCTCCGGATTCCTCTTGATGGGATTCTCATCATCAAGGTACCCCACAGTGGTCTTTCGGACGCCTCGACGGAGTGTGGCCTCCGGTTACAACACCATCATCCCATGCCATGCATGAGATGTCTATGCAAACATGACATTTAGAAACATAACTTTACATTCATATAACTTATCAAAATCAACATAAAACAGCAAATAGAAATGTGGTTACAACAAGGTAGGAAACCTACACAATAATCACTTAGTTTGGCTCTTCTTTTGAACCGTCTCTTGTTTACAACTTGTACGCTGTTCAAGCAAATCCCGTGGCCCTATTTATATAACAGCAAGTCATGCTTTTAACCATAAGATTTCAACCTAGTCTAAGTCCCAAAAATCCATTATGTGGGGTTCGGCCATACCCCATGGCCGAACCTCACCCATTTAAGACTTTGGTCTCTTTCATTTGACCCATAGCCTCTGAATAACCAAATCCTCCAAAATAAACCTTGGTAGGGTTCGGCCATACAATATGAATAAACCTTACCGTTTGGGTTTTTGGCTCATATTTCCACTCCTTTGGTCATTTCATCATTTCACCCATAATTACGATTATGCCATTGAGACTAACCTTTTATGTTAAACACCATTAAACATACTTAATCCACCTCACACCTCAAACATACTTGGTAGGGTTCGGCCATACATCATGGCCGAACCTTACCACTTGATTTTGGACCCCTCTTTTTAATTTTTTTGATCAATCCATTCACATATACAATTTCTCTTGTATTTACAGTTTTTCCATTGGTCTAACCAATGCTTATTTTTGCTAACTTCCATAGCCTAAAATAAAACCATCTTAGTGGGGTTCGGCCATAGCACATGGCCGAACCTCACCATCTTAATTTGGTCCTTTTAAATCCTTCACTTAACCATACAAATTAATCATTAAGTCCATCAATCACCATTAGTGGGGTTCGGCCATACTACATGGCCGAACCTCACCAAACTGATTTGTCCATCTTTCCATCATCTTTGATGGCTGATTAATTTCTTATATAAACATATATAATTCTTAAATCAAAGCATATAATTATTACATAATTTCCATCATAACTTTACTCTAACTAAACCATAAAAACAGTCCATGGGGTTCGGCCATACACATGGCCGAACCCTATGGTTCTCTTAACACAATACTTCCATCAATTATATACATATGAGACTCCACACTTTAACCATGAAAACCACATCATTTAGCCATCCCATAACTGGTCCAAAACAGCAAGCTTATCTCCATACAAAATCCTTTAGCCTTAACCCAAAATCCTTTAAGTTACTTGGGAGTTTCATCTATGAAATGAAGGTTTTAAAGGATTTTAAATGGAGATAAGCTTGCTGTTTTGGACCAGTTATGGGATGGCTGAATGATGTGGTTTTCATGGTTAAAGTGTGGAGTCTCATATGTATATAATTGATGGAAGTATTGCGTTAAGAGAACCATAGGGTTCGGCCATGTGTATGGCCAAACCCCATGTACTGTTTTTGATGGATAATTGGATTAAGTGTATGATGGAAATTATGTAATAATTGTATGCTTTGATTTAAGAATAATATAGGTTTGTCTATGGACTTAGTATAGGTATATAATCAGCCATCATGGATGATGAAATGAGGAACAAAAATCAGATTGGTGAGGTTCGGCCATGTAGTATGGCCGAACCCCACTCATGGTGATTGATGGACTTAGTGATTGATTTGTATGGATGAGTGAAGGATTTAAAAGGACCAAATTAAGATGGTGAGGTTCGGCCATGTAGTATGGTTGAACTCCACTAAGTTGGTTTTATTTTAGGCGATGGAAGTTAGCAAAAATAAGCATTGGTTAGACCGATGGCAAAACTGTAAATATAAGATAAATTGTATGTGTGAATGGATTGATCAAAAGACTTGAAAAGAGGGGTCCAAAATCAAGTGGTAAGGTTCGGCCATGTTGTATGGCCGAACCCTACCAAAGTATGTTTGAGGTGTGAAGTAGATTAAGTATGACTATTGGTGTTTAAGATAAATTAAACAAAAGGATAGTCTAAATGGCATAGTTGTAATTATGGATGAAATGATCAAAGATGAAATGATCATAAGATTGGATATATGGGCCAAAACCAATATGGTAAGGTTCGGCCATGATGTATGGCCGAACCCTACCAAGGTTCATTTGGAAGTTTGGTTTAATGGTATGGTTGTAATTAAATGAAAGAGAGACCAAATTGTAAATAGGTGAGGTTCGGCCATGGGGTATGGCCGAACCCCACATAATGGATTTTTGGGACTTAGACTAGGTTGGAATCTTATGGTTAAAAGTTTGACTTGCTGTTATATAAATAGGGCCACGGGATTTGCTTGAACAACGTACAAGTTGTAAACAAGAGACGGTTCAAAAGAAGAGCCAAACTAAGTGATTATTGTGTAGGTTTCCTACCTTTATTGTAACCACATTTCTATTTGCTGTTTTATGTTGATTTTGATAAGTTATATGGATGTAAAGTTATATGTCTAAATGGCATGTTTGCATAGACATCTCATGCATGGCATGGGATGATGGTGTTGTAACCGGAGGCCACACTCCGTCGGGGCGTCCGAAAGACCACTGTGGGGTACCTTGATGATGAGAATCCCATCAAGAGGAATCCGGAGGCCACACTCCGTCGGGGCATCCGAAAGACCACTGTGGGGTACCTTGACGATGAGAATCCCGTCAAGAGGAGGCTATGTACAATGGTGATGGGTGGGACTCATTACATGTTCATTTCATACATAGCATGTTTTATGGAATTTTGACTCACATGTATTATTATATTATTTGTATGTTTTTATACTAACCTTGTGGTAGCCCTATTCGGAAACACTACTGGGCGCGTTGATCTAATGCCCCATCTCTATCCTTAGTGGATGATGCAGGAAAGGAAAAGAACGAGGATCTTGAAGGAAACCAAGCCTAGAAGCTTGGGCTTTGAGTGGACTTTTAATGGATTGACTTATGGACTTTTATATGGACAATGTAATTTGGTAATTAGTTGATGTCGGCATGTAATAATGTAGTTAACTAGTTACTATGGTTTGATTTATTTGGATGGTTTGGAATGAATGGTAGACTAAGGTTATTTAGTAATATTGGAGAATATGATCATGTACTTTGCTATCTTAAGTTATAAAATGGATTAGTCTTAGGATCTATTATCACCTCAGTTAGACTAAGACTAAGTACATTCCGCATGTTGTATTTGTACCATGTGTGGATCGATTCTTATGGACTTAATCTATACGCACATGGGCTTGGCCAGCCGGACTTTAGAAGTTTGAACTTAACTCGTGTGGTGACACTCCGCCCCGATCACTTGGTTGATTATTATGTTTAAAAAAAAAACTCTGATTATTAGAGTGACAAGGGCGGGGTGTTGCAAGTCTCAGCTGATTAGAAGCATGAACCAATGGTGAAATCAACAAGGTAAAATTCGACCAAGGAGGTGTGTTCTTGAGAGAGGGAAAGAAGATGGAATTCTAAGGCTTTTCTTGGAATAAAATTCGGCCAAAAGGGGTGTTTGCTGTTTTTGTTTAACAGCCCCCTCTCCTCTCATTAATCATCATTAAACCTTGATCAAATCAAGGGGTCACTTGGCACAACCAAGACACCCCTTGGCATCAACCAATGCAACCTTTCAGCTCGCCATGTAATCTTATCTCATTCCCATCAATTCCATTTAAAAACTTAGCATGGAAGCCCACACCACAAGTCCCCAACGTGTGGGACTTGTATTGTGTGGCTTGAGACCAAAGTAACTCTTCATCTCCCCTTTAACTCACTGAACTTACAGTCCCTTTGATTTCCATTTTGACTCACTCAACTCACAAGCCCAACTCACCACATTAAATGACACTCATTTAATGCACTTGAGTCAACTCATTCTTATTTCAAAACCAACTCAATTCAGTCCTACTCAACCTGATTTAACTCACAATTGAGTTCATTTGAGGGCCCACACGGCCAGCCGTGGTCAACAAGGTCAACCCGACCCATTGGGTCCCCATTTAGCTTGTTGACCCATTTTGACTCCATGACTCATTTATGGGTTGTTTTAGCCATTTGCATTTGGTTTTCACATGTGCATCAAGCCTACCTATTTATGCTCCACTTAATTTCCAATCAAGTCAGCTTAACTCCATTAAATTTGGGCTCACCCAATGGTCTAATAAGTCCATTATGACCCATTGGGTCCAATTGGGTCCTTTGACCCAATTAACTATATTGACCTAGTTTGATGTACATTACCCATCCAATCAAATTTGACATTTATAATTGCTCATAGGGTCTTAATTTGAGCAATGGGCCCCACTATTTTCTCATTTAACATCATAATTAATAAATTTACCAATCCAGGGGCATTTTCATAAATATTCATATCTTCTAGAAATCGGGGTGTTACAACGAGGGTCTCGATTTGGGAAACACCATGCACAAACTGACAGTCAGTTAGAAAGAACAATACAGACGTTGGAAGATTTGTGAGAGCTTGCATACTAGACTTCAAGGGAGGTTGGGAAGACCATTTACCACTGGTTGACTTTTCATACAATAATAGTTACCAGGCAAGCGTCAAAATGGTTCCATTTGAGGCATTGTATGGTAGACCCTGTAGATCACCAGTGTGTTGGACAGAGGCCAGTGAGCCTGCACTTATTCGACCTGATCTAGTTGCATAGACCACATAACAGATTAAGGTGATACGACAATATCTACTCACTGCACGGAGTAGTCAGAAGATCTACGCTGACAAGAGAAGGTGATTCCTTGAGTTTGATGTGGGAGACTTAGTGTTCTTGAAGGTCTCGCCACAAAAGGGGTACATGCAATTCGGAAAGAAAGGGAAGCTGTCACCCAGATTTGTGGGACCCTTTCCAATCCAAAAGAGGGTGGGGGAAGTAGCTTATCGATTGAAACTCCCTCCACAATTGTCATCTCTACACGATGTGTTCCATGTTTCTATACTGAGGAAATACAATCCTGATCCCTCACATGTGCTGAATGTATAAGACATAAAAGTACAAAGCGACGTGACTTATGTCGAAAGGCCTGTCAGAGTGATTGAAACAGAACAAAGGGTGTTACAGAACCGAGCTATTCATTTCGTCAAGGTGGTATGGGACCAACATGGTAATGAGGAAGCCACCTGGGAACTTGAATCAGAAATGAGAGCAGCTCATCCTGAGCTTTTTGTATAAATTGTAGAAAAACCCTATTTCGCTCGATTTTCGTGACAAAAATTTCAAAAGAGGGTAATATTGTAACACTCCGAATTTTCATCACTTATAATATATTGATTTTGGTCGAATTTGAACTGCAAATGGATTGAATATTAAAATTAATGGTTGAAATGGACCTTAGATGGGTAAGGAGTTGGGTCAATTACCTAATCAAGATTCAATGGATCATGGATAGAGTTTGATTGAAAGTAACTGGGTAAATGTAATTAAATGGGTCAATTACCTAATTGGGACCAATGGGTCATAGATGAGCTAATTTTAAGTAAATGGGTAAGGTTAATTTAATTGGGTCAGCTACCCAATTAAGACCCAATGCATAAAATCCACCTCATCAAGTGAGGTGGCATTGTTGTGAGGAGGCATTGCCATGTGGCATGCATGGAAGCCAACTAAGACAAAGTGCCACATCATCGAGTGACATGCCCAAGGTGGGACCTAAATGCAATGTGGTGCATGGTCGGCTAAGCCATGGTTCACTTGGTCAACCATGGGTGAGTCCAAAGGAATAGAGTTAATGCTGAGGTGTTGATTGTGTTGAATTATTTCGAGCTGGAGATTAATTACTTGAGTTGAGTAGGAATTGGGTTCAAATGAATTAAGGTGAGTTAAGATGAGAATTTGAAGAGACCTTTATCTCAAATGAGTTGAATAGGAAGATGGAGAGTTTCCATCTCATGAGGGAGGAGACCCAAGGAACTCGATTGGAGTTAAGTGTCTCCTTGGTTAAGCCAAGGGACACCTTGAATAGACAAAGACATAAAGAGGGGAAGAGGAAGAGCCTTGGACTGTTACAAAGGGATATCAACCAAGGGCCTATTCACACCCCTTGGCCGACCACTCTCTTTAGAGCAAAAAAATGATTCCTATCTCCTTCTCCACTATCTCTCTTCCACTTACACCATCGATACTTAGAGAAATTACTCAAGAACAAAGAAAGGAAGGAAGGAGTAAAGAAGGAATACAGACCAAAAAAAAGAAGGAGACGGGGAAAAAATGTACGTTTTAAGTATGAGAATAATGTAGGATTAAGGCTAAGGGTGAACCATAGACTTGGCCATAGTGTGGTCGAACCTATGGGTTCCACAATCAATGGAATGGATGGCTGAATTATTATGAGGCCATGGAAATTAGAAATCCATTCAAGGAATGATTAAAGGTTGAAACAAACATATGATGATATTCGAATTCATGTTGTGATATTAAGATTTTATAGTTATGAAAAGATTCTAGCTTTGGCTAGAGGGTAGAGAAAATCCACTAGGATTTATAAGAATAATATATATAAATGTAAGAATGATAAGGAGTGGATTTTATAAAGAAAGGATGTACAAAATAATCAAACAAAAGAGACTGACAAGCAGTCAGTCGACCGAATCTGGGATTCAGTCGACTGAACTGGTGTGGCTGAAGACAGAAAACCATTTCTGGGAGGTTTTACTGACTGAATCTTGTGATTCAGTCAACTGAACAAGGTCTAGAATAAAATATATGGGATTTAATGGTGTTCAGCCGACTGAATAGAGGATTTAGTTGACTGAACATAGACGTAACAAATAAGAAAATGAATCTGGCGTGTTTTAGCCGACTGAATCTATGATTTAGTCGACTGAATGATTACTTATCAAACATGAAACCGTTGGTTGAGGATTCAGCAGACTGAATCATGGATTCAGTCGACTGAATTTATACTGGCCGAGCACACAGTTAATCTGATCCAAAGTCAGCCGACTGAATCTGTGATTCAGTCGACTGAAAGAAGATTGACCGAGAATACAAATGGTTTGACTCAGTGTTAGTTGACTGAATCTGTGAGTCAGTTGATTGAAATGTAGCGAGTTAAGGAATAAACAGTACTGAGTTGGGTTTCAGTCGACTGAATGTGTATTTCAGTCAACTGAAAGTCTGCGGTAAGGCAGAGAACTGCAGCTGGGCATGATTCAGTCGACTGAATTGAAAAGTTTAAATTTTGAATATTTTCCAAAAACTTCAATTTATCTGGAAGGATGTAGGGATGATGGAAATTAATTGGATAATCAAATTGATATATGTATGTGATTAAATTCATTAAGGTAAAGAGATTTCGCAAAGGGTTAGGGATTTGTTGTGATGTGATCGTTGATTGGTATCTTCACAAACAACAAAGTTAGTATACTGGGATTTGGTAGGATTCCTACCTTACTGAAATACATATGGATCTTATATATATAATTGTGTTGCTGATTTGTGTTTCCAAATAGGATGAGTTACTTTGATCTAAGAAATGTAAATGATTATGAACTGTTTTCGATGGTAACATGTGATTTGAAATGAAAAGGCATTATTGCATTCATGATCTCATGCATGGCATGGGAGGGAGTACATCGACAAGAAGCCAAGTTATGAGTTGTCCGGACATGACTTGGGGCTAGAAAACTAGCTTGAAAGAAGCTTTGTTAACCATTGTTATTTTGGCTTTGTCCGGGATTGCTAGACAGGGGCACAGCGTAATTTGGGCCAAAGAGCTCTGGGGTAACCAGTCCAAAAACCCTGCGCAAAGGGAGGAGTCCACGCTCCATCGGTAATGCCGATTAACACATGTGGGGAGGTATAACAGCAACCTGGTGGTGCTGTCACAAAACACTGCAGACGTAAATGGCCAAGGGAACACCTTGATATGGTTTCATTATATCAAGGAAACTATTGATATGATTTGTATGGTGATTTGATATGGAAATTGGGTGAGGGATCATTGGCATATGACACCCATGACATGACACATACATTAGCTGTAATAGCCCGAATTTTTGAATCAATATATATATGGCATTTATTGATTTTAATTTGAATTTTAACATGATGGAATACCAAATGGATCAAAAGTTAGGACAAGGGTCCAAGAATGGTCCAATGGGCCATGGATTGGATGAAATCCATTTAATGGGTCAATGAGGACTAATCGGGTCAAGGATGGTCAAATTGGGCCCAATACTCATTTGGGACCCAATGGACCCAATTGAGGTAAGCCTAAGGTAAGGAGGGAATTTAATTGAGCCATGGGCCCAATGTCTACCCAATAAACCATGAATTGGAATTAATACAATTAATGGGTCAATGGTAAGTAATTAGGTCAAGATAGTCAATTTGGGTCAAAGGGCCATATGGGACCCAATGAGCCAAAGTAGGTAAGCCCTAAAATAAATGGGAAAAACAAAATATAATTGGGCTATGGACCCAATGGTGATCCAATTAAGATAAATTAAATAGATTAGATAATCATAAAACCATCTAAGTTAAGATGTATCAAGATTAAGTAATATGGCCAAATGGGGCCCACCTCCACCTCACCCATTGAGGTGGCGTGTGGACCAAGGAAAAAAGTGGGGCCAACCATCATGGTTGACTTGGTCAACCATGGATAAATTTAAGAAGACTAAGGTGGATTAAGGTAAATTAAATTGATTAAAATTATTGTAAAATTATCTAAGTTAAAATCAAGGGAATTAAAATAACATGGCCAAGTGGGGCCCACCTCCACCTCATCAAGTGAGGTGGCGGGTGGGGTAGGTATAGGTGGGGGCCGTCCACCATGGTTGAGTTGGTCAACCATGGGTGGATTTATTAGATAGATAATTTAATGGAATTAAATTTGATGGAAATTAATTAACCTAAGTGAGTACTTAACTTAATTAATTAAGTTGGTTAATTAGGGTCAACAAAGACAAGTCAAAGAGGACAAGGGAGCCATGCTTGGTGGTTGGGTCTCAACCACCACCACCAAAGTCAAGCTAGCCTATGCTTCGTTGGTGAGACCATGATGGAGGGGTATGGTCCAAGTAAGACCAAGGAATGAGATGGGTTTTCCATCTCATCCCTCTCATTTCACTCTATCTTTCCCTCCCACTCTCAAAACGGTCCCATGCATTGGAGAAAAGAAAAAAAGAAGAAAACCTAGAAGAAGAAGAGAAGAAAAGAGAAGGAGAGAGCAAGCCTTGGTCCACCCCTTCAAGATCAAAGGCTAAGATCTTGTTTTCCATCACCTTCCCCTCTCCCTCTCTCAACCTAACCCCATCTACCATAGCCGATCCAAGCATATCTCAACGTTGATCAAGCTCATCTTGACCGTCCATCAAGGAGAAGAAGAGAAGAGAAGGCTAAGGAAGGCCAAAAGCAAAGAAGGACCGGAGGAGTCGTCGGGTGGTAAGATTTTCTTAAAACAAGAGTTTATTTTTGAATATAGAATCCATTTCTTAGACTAAAAAATGGCCAAAAACATTGTGGGCCATGGATCTAAGATCCATCAAAAGGTAGGATAAGAAATGGATAAAAATAGAGGAATGAATTAAGAAATGTGAATGGGAGTGAATGGATGACCATAAATACATGGCCGAACCCCATGGTGAATGATGGGTAATTTATTTGAGATTAAGGTTTAAAATGTTGGAGAATGATTAATGGTTTTATGAAGATTTCAAGATTTTAAAATATTAAAAAGTTGGTAAGTTTTAAAGGTGTTAAATAAGAAAAAATTATGAGGTATGTAGATGATTTCAAGTGGCCTCAAAATAATGGAAATATGATATTTTAAAAAATTATGGACTATAGGGTTCGGCCATACAAGGTGGCCGAACCCCATGGTTAGTGATTTATGAGGGTTAGGGTCCTTAAATGCTCATTGATTAATAGTTTTTAAGGTTTGAAAATGATGGAGAATGGTTAGGGTTTCAAGGGTTAAATGTAGGCAAATTTTTGGAAAAAGTTTTATGATGGAATCCATGGATTATATTTTAGAATTTTTTTTTATATATAAGAATGGAACTATGGTGATGGCTAGCTATTTTTATAACAATGAAAAGATGGAAGATGATGGAGGAAGTGATAATTTCAATGGATTTGAAAGTGTATGATATAAAGTATTAAAGGGACCAAATGAATGAAAATTAGTGATTTTTAAATGGAATTTTAGCGAAGAAAACCATGGACTAACATTGAGGAAATAATGGCCTCATATGGCTCCAATGAAGGGAACCATGAACCATGGGTTCGGCCATGGTGTATGGCCGAACCCTATGGTGATATTTTAGGACTTTTATGAATAGAAAATGATGGAGAAGAATGATTAAATTTAAATGGATATATGGGACTATGTAATATTTAAAATGGGATGAAAAACAAGGTTTTAAATGAATGATTTAACTTTCATTGGAGATTGGATTAAAGGGAGTAAAATGGACCCAAGAAAATGGAGATAGGGTACCATGGGTTCGGCCATGGTGTATGGCCGAACCCATGATCCCTTTGTGGGCCACCTTTAGGGCCAAATGTGAAAGGACATATGGGGAGTAAATGTTTTTCAAAGTTAAACAATAGGAGGCTGATTTTGGATATGTTATGGAATTATAAATGGGTCTAAGTTATGGATGAAATTTAGACTTAAAATAGACATAAGTGGGTGAATGATTAACCATAGAGGAGAGAGTGGCAAAATGGTTATTATTAGCCACTTTGAAGAACCATGGGTTCGGCCATGGTACATGGCCGAACCCTATGTGGATTAGACATGGAATCGAATGCATTATGAATGATTAAATAAAACGTATAGATGCTGCGTTTTAGGCTCACTCAATGGAATATTTGAAATGGCCAAAATCGGATTTATGTATGTGTTTTAACCAATGGATAATGGGCTAAGTTAAGGACCGATTTTTGATAAACCTGTAATATATTTAAGGATCATTGAATGGATCTAGGGTTATGATCACTTAGGAACTTAATCATGGATAACGTATGGACTAATTCGGTAAATGTAATAAGGTATCGGGACGTCGCAAACGGTACGCGATCGGCGACCGGATTATCGAACGGAAAAGGTAACGGAACGCTACACGGTATTCGGTAGGATTACTACCTTTTTGTAAGCGATGGATATATGATGGTATTTTAAATTATTTTGATTTGGCTTATTATATGGCTATGTATGGTATATCAAAATTATGGTTTATCTATATACTACATAGCATAATGCACGTACATCTCATGCATGGCATGGGCAGGGAAAATAATGAAACCGGAGTCCATGCTCCGTCGGGGCAACCGAGAATCAAACATGGGGATAGCCTGAGGGCTATAAACGGAGTCCATGCTCCGTCAGGGCGACTGAGAATCAAACATGGGGATAGTTCTAAAACCGGAGTCCATGCTCCGTCGGGGAGACCGAGAAGCAAACATGGGGATAGTACATTGTATGATCATACGGATAATGGGTGGGACACATGACATTGGCACCCATGGCATAACACTCATTACATGCTTTTTTTGTTATATTTTATTGTATCGGTATGCATGTTATCACTAATCCATATGCTAGCCCTACTCGGAGTCCTACTGGGCGCGTTGACTAACGCCCTACTTCTACCCTAGCTGATGATGCAGGGGATGACAGAAGAGGTGGACATGACAGGAGCCAAGCTTAGGAGCTTGGGCAGCCCAGTCTTAGTTTATTTACGTTTACATTTTGGAGATGTAATTTTAAAGTAACTTAGCTTGTCGGGTTGTATAAGTTTACATTTCTTGCGATGGTTTGGACGTTACTTATGGACAATTACATTTTGTGATATAAATATGAACATAGGGGCATTTTGGTAATTCAATGTTGCATCTTCCCTTCTATCTAAAAACCGATAGGATAGACTCTATTATCATGTTCCGCAATGATTATAATCCGCGAGCTTACTTCCTACGCGCGAACCATTCTCGTGGACTTAGTTCCGCGCACGCGTGGGGTTGGCCAGTTAAGGGTCGGGCTTTAGAAGCTCGGACTTAACTCGCGTGTGGTGTCCACGCCCTCTCTCACTCTTCTATTTCAAAAAAAAAAAAAAAAAACTCTGATTTTCGGAAAGCGGGTGATAAAGGGTCGGGCGTTACATTAGCATGATTGGGATATAATTATCATGCGCTGTTTTTTTTTTTTTTCGGTACTATGATATGTTACAGTTTTTATATGATGTATTTATTCTGATTTTATATTGATCCCTATGTGTATATAACCCTATTTGGAATTCCTACTAGGCACATTGACTAACGCCCTACTTCTACCCTTTAGCTGATGGAACAGGAAATGGAAAGGACATGGGACGTGAAGAAAGCCAAGCTTAGGAGCTTGGGCAATTTATGCTTATTTACTTAATTGATTTTGGAACAATGTATTGAGATGACTGATATTTTGGAATTGTAAAAACTTAGATTTATTTTGCTATGGTTTGATGATATTTAGATATTTGAGCTTCAGTTAAATTTTATGTGATTAACTTCCTTGCTTAATATCGATGTTATGTTTATGGATGAAATCTTATCCATATGTTTATTCCACAATTATTTTTAAACGTGTGAACTGTTTTAGTGGACTTGGTTCACGCACACGTATTGGTGGCCAGTTAAGGGTCGGGTTTTGAAAACGCGGACTTATCTCGCGTCGTGATGTTCCCGCTCTCTCTCACTCATTTATAAAAGACAAATATACTCTGATTTTCGGCGAATGAAAAAGGGTGGGGCGTTACAGTTGGTATCAGAACGAAACCGGAAGTGTGACTCTTTCAAAGTAAGATTAATATGGTATCATGTCTCACTGACAAGATAAGAATCCCAACTATCCGACTCTTCGGAGTCTGCTGCACGGGTGCCGGATTAATTTACTTTGTTGAGAATTAGATTGTAAGCATTAAATCTGAGAACAACACTTAATGAGAAGAATAAGAGCAAGAGAAGGACAATCACTATAAGTATGGATTTATCAAACATAGCAAAGTAGGACATATTTCTCCAAAACAAAGAACACCAGGATTTCGCCAAAATGAGAAACAATATGTGATACATAGGAAAATTCTCCAAAACTGTAACACCCCGCCCTTTTCACTCTAATTTTCAGAGATTATTTTTTTTTTTTTTAAATATAATAGTTATGTGATCAGGGCGGAGTGTCACGACGCGAGTTAAGTTCGGATCTCTAAATCCGACCCTTAACTGGCCAAGCCCATGTGCGTATGAATTAAGTCCATAAAACTGATCCGCACATGGTACATATACAACTAGCGGAATTAATTTAGTCTAAATCTAACTAAGGTTATAATAGATCCTATGACTAATCCAATTTTCCATTCTTAGATAGCAAACTACCTAATTTATTCTTCAAAATTATTATATAACCTTAGTCTACCATTCATTCCAAACCATCCAAATAAATCCAACCATAGCATCTACTTAACTACTTATTACATGCCAACCTCTAATTACCAAATTACATTGTCCAAATAAATCAAATAACAAGTCCATAAATAATCCATTCATAGTCCATTCCAATTATTCAAGCCACCCAAGTTTCCGAACTGGGTCCTCTTCTCGATCCACGTTCTTCCCTTTCCCTGCATCATCCACTAAGGATATAGATAGGGCGTTAGATCAACGCGCCCAGTAGTGTTTCCGAATAGGGCTAACACATGGTTAGTCAAACATGCAAATAATATAATGATAGTACATGTGTAACAAAATTCAATAAAAAACATGCTATGTATGAAATGAACATGTAATGAGTCCCACCCATCACCATTCAACATAGACATCACTTGACGGAATTCTCATCGTCAAGGTAACCCACAGTGGTCTTTCGGACGCCCCGACGGAGTGTGGCCTCCGGATTCCTCCTGATGGGATTCTCATCATCAGGGTACCCCACAGTGGTCTTTCGGACGCCCCGACGGAGTGTGGCCTCCGGTTACTACACCATCATCCCATGCCATGCATGAGATGTCTATGCAAACATGCCATTTGTAAATATAACATTTGATTCAAATAACTTATTCAAATAAACATAAAACAGCAAATAAGTTATGTGGTTACAACAAGGTAGGAAACCTACAATAGTTTACTTTGTTCGACCCTTCCTTTGGACCGTCTTTCGATCACGACTTTGTACACCGTTCTAGAAATCTGAATACCCTATGTACATGGCAGCAAGTTAATCATTTGA